>OV702283.1:411178562-411816062 GCA_916181665.1 Avena sativa | reverse complement strand
GCTAAGTAGGGTTTAGGCTCTTTTGCAGAAAGCAATATAGTTTTGTCCTATCTTTTCAAAATAGTTTTGCTCTTTTGAAAATCTTTCTGAACTCCTTGGAAAACTCCAAGTGCTTCAAATCCCTTGTTGTCACCATCAAGTTTTACTTTGAGAAATTGGAATGTCGAGATCTTCCATAGCTTCAGGCCTTAGTTGCTCAGTATTGTCCATAACCGGGGACACGGCTAAGTACTTAGAATTTTTGATCTTCTGCAGAAGTTGTACACTTTACCCACATGACACAATCTCATCTTGATGCCACCAGTGGCCGCTGGATAAGTACTCACCAAGATGGAGTACTGGCAGATTGAGAATGTGACAAAGTTTTTCCATAGAAGTCCTCCCAATACACAATGCTAGCTTGTCATCCAAGCACCAATGTAGGGTTTCAAGTTCCCTTACACAATTCTAGTTAACCTGAAGATGCCAATGCATGGGTTTTCCACTATGTAGTTGACTAATCCAGAGCCCATTTAGCATGTGGCTGTACACGGAAGCCACTGTACGAGAAACATGTTCAATCTCTAAGTCCCTGGGTGGTTTTCTTCTAGTGCACAACAAAAAGAGATGGCCATATAAACATGGTTCCTTTTGTTGCCACCTTGTCCAAAACTTTAGTATCCTTGTCCACCCAGGTGGTTCATTGAGTACTTGTTTTATTTATATAAAACATATATCTTTTCAACACTTCATATAATCATATCATGTATCCCATCCCAATATATAGCAGGGCTAAGCATACTACAACTACATTGTTTCCACTAAGGGATATATAGGGGTATCCTATTAGGATTTAGCATAGCATAAAATAATAGTAGTCCTTATCATGCATGTTTCAAAAAAAATCCACTAAGTGTAATGAAAATAGTAGGACTTGGATGATAGTGTCACTTGCCTTTTTAGTAGAGAATGTTGGTTCACTTCTTGATCTTGCTAATATCACACTCTTCTAACTTCACTACAAATCAATCAAGCAAACATAGATTCAACTAGCATTCCAACCAATTTATCACACATAAAATAATAGAAACAAGGTCATGCATGCAAGCATGCAAAAGATAGTTTTATTTGCAAAAGTGGTTTCTACTAGGATCTAAGCATTATAAAGTTCAAGGTGGACATTTATCAAAGTGGTAAAACCATTTGCAAAAGGTTTTATCTATAAAACATTTTTAAATCAAATCAATATTTTATGTGGTTGAAAATGCTTTTAGTAAAGCAATATTCTTTAAAGAGTTCACCAAATATACTTTAATTATCAAAACTTGGTGTTTAGGGTCAGAAGGTTTGAATCAAATCATTTCCCAAAGGTTTCACTCAAAAAATCATTTCTAAAACAAAATCAATATTTTTATTTCACTAGAAATGAGCTAATTTAATTATTTATTCCCTAACTTCACAAAATACATTTTTAAATCCTTAAGTTGGTTCCTAGGGTCAGTAGGTTCACAACAATCCTTTTTGCAAAGATTTCACACTAACAATATATCTAGAACAACTTTTATATTCAAAATAAGCCTACACAAGTTTCTGCAATTTCAACCAATTTTACAGAAGCAAATCATTAAACAAAGCGCATGGTTGCAAAGTACTTGTCTTGCTGAATCCATTGATATAAAATTTGCAAAATTTGGACGTGTAGAACTAAAGTTATGAATTTTACAAGTTTGCAATTCAAACAGATTCTAATTCTGTTTTTAAACAAAACCTTGCCCACATGGCGTGTTTCTATTGGCCGGTACCGCTTCATGCGGATCAGCCTCTGTGCACCGTAGGATTCCACTTAAATCGCATGGCTCAAATTGACGCATACCCCTTCGACCAAATCTAATCATAGCCACAGGATTTGGATCCGACGGGCTCAGTGTGTTTGACCACGAACTGGCGGCGCTAGCGGAGGCTGGCGGTGGCGCACGCTCGGGAGGCGAGCTTGCCGACGATGCAGGGAGCGGGGGAGAGGGGGAAGTGGCTCACCGTGCTCGCAGGAAGATGCTGAAGCTCAACGCGTGGTCGGCTTGGCGAGGGGCGCACAGGGACGGGAGTAATCGCTCGTCGGAGTTGCTGCGAGCGGCGGGTGTCTCTGGAGGTCGTCGGGGGCGAGGCTACAGATCGCCCTAAGGCAAGTGGAGCACATGGTTAGACGCGGGCGAGTGCGTAGATGATAGGAGCATCAACGGAGAGGCTCGGGGCGGTCTTCTCTTACCAGGAAAGTTCACCAGAGCAATGGCAGACGGCGGTGGCGAGTTGAGGTTGTCCTTGCCGATGCTCTGGGGCAAGCGCGGCCAAGAAGCTGGCACTAGGAGATGCGTCAGGCGATGGGGAGCATGCTAGTGTGCAGTGGAAGTCGAGGCGAGGCTGGACGACGCCGGAATTGCTCGGAGACGCTCGCCGGAGCAGAGAGTTTCGAGCTCAGAATTCCTGCAGCCTGGTGGCAGAGGGGAGACATTGTTTGGGGGGAAAGAGAGAGCGGAGAGGGGCGCTTATACACGCGTGGTCACAGGCAGGATTAACGCAGCCATTTACGCGAATTCAACGCCGGAGTTACTGGCAGAAACGGCGAGACGACGTGGTCGCGAGGTTGATGATGCCTAGCTGGCGGTGGGGTCCGTCTGGCAGTGAGGGAGAGAGAGAGGGAGTGGGGTCCACTGCTCAGTGTCTCAGCGGGTGCGTGTTCGCGTGAGAAAACGTTTCGGTGAGGATATGCTGGGTGGCTTATTGGGCCAGATGGGTTGGGTCTGGTTCGTTTCACTTTTTTTTATACAGATAACTTTTTCTTTTTCTATTTGGAATTTCTGTTTTGATTTTATTCAAACAATTCAAACACCCAAATGAATTCAAACCTTTGCCAAACTTTGTGTAGGTTTTAATTCTGTTTAACAACACAAATCAAAGACCAAAACAAAATAATTTTTATTCCTTTTAAGATCCATTAATAATTAAATAAAATAGACCTTAGTCTTTAATTCAAATAGGATTTGATTTATTTAAAAACTCTATTTGAAATCTAAATAATATCAAAACCATTTCAGTAGGTTTTATTTGAAAAACAAAAACATTTAGAAAACTTATTTAAAATAAATTAACAAGTTTTAATGTTTATTTAAAATGGAAAAGCCTTTACTTTAATAGAATTGGATATTAATAAATCCTCATTATTTTATTTAAATAAACCTTTACTCTTTTTATCAAATAGAAATATTTTATTTCCAAAGCTTTGCCAAGATTTAATTTGGCTCTATAAAATAATCCTTATTTATAATTCTACCTTTTCTTTTGAAAACCAAATCTTTTTATAAAAATATCTAAAAATAGTAATTCCAACTATCATAATTTTATTTATTAATTGTTTATCTTTTTAAATCCCTTTAGGATTTTATTTGATCAAAATAGGTTTTGATGTTTCTAATTGGAATCAAAAAGTTTCTTCTCACCCTAAAATTCAACAAAATTTTATTTTGTTTATTTATTTTTCACATTTCAAAATTTGGAAAATTTTGGGATGTGACAAACCCCATGTTCATAACATGTGTCCACATCATTGGTTTGACATCTCCATGTCTATGACTTGCGAAACATAGTCATCAACCAATCAATGTGCTAGTCTAATATTCACGTGTGTCCTCACATGAACTCCGACTAGGGATAACTCTTAAATAACCATACAAGTAAAGAGTTTCACAAACAATTCACATAATTTCCAATCAATACAAGTTGCCTGATATGGATATTCAAGGAACATTACAAAAACTCATGGATACATATGAAATATAATCATCTCTATGATTCCCTCTAGGGCATATTTCCTTCAGGGGAGGAGGAGCCTTACCACGTCCAGCACTTTGCTTAACTCCCCCCACGACGACCACAAGTGGTTTTCAGCTTCAGACGGGTGCTAGGTTTAGGCATGATCTCTTCTTCAGACTCTGTCTCAGGATCAGACTCTGACTCATAGTCCTCGATTTCATGATGAGCTTTGGAGTGTTTGCGTGAACCCCGGGAACCCTGTGCACATGTGAAGGAATGAGGGAGATAGCAATGGGTTAAGGTCACAAGAACCCGAGACAAACAGACGACGATACTCAAGTTTTTAGAGGAAATTTTGCTGTCTGTACAAGGCGGTAGTACCGGATCTCACGTCTGGTAGTACCGCACAACGGAACTACCGAAAAAGATTTCCGGCAGTACCGGATATGCGACCACAGTGCAGATCTGGTAGTATCGAGCCATGGACAGGCACTAAATTTACTCAAAACACGAATACCATCGGACAAGGAGTAATATCAAGTAACAAGCACACGGTACAACCTCAAATAAACACTTGTTTTGGCAAAGAATCAAAGTTACCCTAGATTCAATGGAGAAAAACATGTGAGAAGAGAAGAAGGGCGGTAGTACTGGTGTCCATGGCGGTGGAAAATGAGGAGGAGCCCGCGAGGTGATCGGATCCGGTGTGGATCCAGGGAAAGGAGGAGGGGGCGGGGCTCCGGCGGCGGTGGTGGTTAGGGGTGGAGACGGGGGAAAAATGAGGCACTGAGAGGTGCCCCTCCCTGCGTCTCCACCCTTAACCGAGACGCAGAGCGGTAATACCGGGCGAACAAGCGGTAGTACCGCTAGGCAGTAGTACCGTAGAAAACGACCGATAGTACCGCACCTGGGAAGTTTCTCAAAAATGACCGATAGTACCGCACCTGGGAAGTTTCTAGAAAACGACCTGGAAACGGACCCCTGAGCGGTAGTACCGCAAGTTTTCCACGGTAGTACCGTTTGGCGGTAGTACCATGGATTTGCACCGGTAGTACCGTAACCACTAGAATAGAAAGCCAGATATAAAGTGGAAGGTTATTATGCAGAGAAGATGAGTTGTCGAAGGATAAGAAAGGCCTGGGTTAAGAGATTCACACTGAAATGGACATATGCACTCTAAAAATGGGGAAAAACATATGAAGAGCCAAACGAGAGTGCATGACCGAAGAAAAAACTCTACGCGAGAATGAAAAACATGAGTAAGCACCAACCTCTCGAATGAGAGAGGGCGGTGGCCTAGGCCACCATATTTGAGTATACTCGGCTTGGCACCACGAAGATATATCTTGGGTCCATTACCGAAACTCACCATTTAAGCTCACATATCACAAAATGATATTAAGAGGAATGATTTTGTTTGCTTTGGGCATAATGGGGGGAGGGATAGTCCAATCAATTAGGACCGCACTCCCCCTATATCCATTCCTACACATAAACCAAATACGGGTCAAATCATAGGTGAGAATGCAAGATAATCAAGTCAAGCTCCTTGAATATATGATATTTAGTTCATTCCTTAAGTAGCAAAACTTGCTTCATCAAGTGGCTTCGTGAAGATGTCGGCAAGTTTGTCTTTGGTTGACACATATGATAGATCAATATCACCTCGAGCAACATGATCTCTAATGAAGTGATGGCGGATCTCAATATGCTTTGTCCTTGTGTGATCCACCGGATTGTAGGCAATCTTGATGGCACTTTCATTGTCACATAGAAGAGGCACTTTGTCACAATGGACACCATATTCCTTTAAAGTTTGCCTCATCCATAGCAATTGGGTGCAAGCACTAGCAGCTGCCACATACTCGGTTTTGGCGGTGGAGAGAGATATACAATTTTGCTTCTTAGAAGACCAACATACCAAGGACCTACCAAGAAATTGGCAAGCCCCGAAGGTCAATTTTCTATCATCGTTATCACCCGCCCAATCCAAATCCGTGTATCCAAAAAGAGCAAATGTTGACCCTCGAGGATACCAAAGACCATAAAATGGGGTATGAACTAAATTTCGAAAGATTCTCTTGACCGCCATTAAATGGCTTTCTTTACGATCCGCTTGATATCTTGCACACACACCACACTCAACACAATATCGGGTCTAGATGCACAAAGGTAAAGCAGGGAACCAATCATAGACCGGTATACCTTTTGATCCACATCTTTACCATTTGGATTTTGTTCTAGATGAGTCTTTGTAGCCATGGGAGTAGGAGCTCCATTTAAATCTTGCATTTTGAATCTCTTGAGCATATCTTGAGTATACTTGGCTTGATTGAAGAATGTCCCTCCTATAACTTGCTTGATCTCAAAACCAAGAAATACGCTCAACTCCCCCATCAAAGACATCCGGAACCTACTAGTCATAAGCTTTGATAATTCATCATTAAAAGCTTTATTAGATGAGACAAAGATAATATCATCAACATATATTTGGCATACAAAAAGCTCCATGTAACATCCCAATTTCAGCAACCCTGATTAAATGTCAAAAAGGCAAAAATCAGGGGGAACAAAAACTTTTTCTTGCAATGTGTGCTTGCTTGTGCTCAAGCAACTGTCCGTGTATTAGATGTGTACTCCTCATCTCAACCCTAGTTTACAAAAACTATTTTACAAAAGAGATGTCTTGGCTCATCTTTCATATTCTCAAATGTTCTGGCATTTAAAAAGCTGAGCCAAGATGACTTTGACCCAACTAAATAATTTACTAGTTTCTATTGCCAAAACTATGGAGACATATATATATCTCCTTATGTTTTCAAGACAGAACCTTTAACTACTCTTATCCCTAGGTTTTCCAAAACCTTATTAAAACCTTTTCATCTCAATCTTGGTAGAGATACCAAGATGGTACTTACCTTACTTAAAAGCAAAACCCCTTTCAACATACCTATCCTTACCTCAAGCTAGGCTTGATGGTAACCCTAGTAGTTAGATGAATTGCCTTGATCTGCTGGTTGATGAATTGCCTTGATCTGCTGTCTGATAAATTGCCTTGATCTGCTGATTGTCTTGTTTGATTAGGAACTAGAGTGAACTAATCTAGTAACTCATACCTTAGGACCCAATCCTTTCTTGTGATCATCAATTCCCTAGCAAGCATCCCAGTCTGGATCTATCCTAAGCCACTCAAGTGATTATATCACCTCATGCTTATCTCTATCTAGGGATAATCCCTCTTGATGGTTTCCAACTTAGTGGAGACCCAATCTAAGAATGAATCCTATATAATTAGTTATTACCTCAACCTCATCTCCTTGATCATGAGTTTGGAACCTAGCATCCTCTCAAAAGCTTCTACACTTGCACTCTAGTCAAAATCTCCAAATCTGCCAAAATGGCTAAGTCTGGATTTCTTATCTAGATTCAATCTTTGGAGCTCTACCATTTCCACCCTATGTGCATTCTTGATAATGCACCTGAACCATCTTGTAGAAAATCAGTAGTACTACCAAAGACCACTCTTGCCCTGGGCTAAGCCAATCTAATTCCCACTCATCCATGATGGTTTTGTAGTCAAGATAATAATCTTTTCTGCAAATCTTATCATCTTGCCTACTTGGGCCGAAGCTCACATCTATATGCCACCTCCCCTAGACCAACTACTTGTTTTTTTATGATATACTAATCATGTACTATCAATCCCCACTCTACTTGTTCCCATTGGAACCTTGTGCTTCTTAAACCCACATGGTTTAGGAGGCTACATGATGTATCTGTTATGGAAGCCTTATTTTCAACAAAGATTTCCATCACTCCAAAACCACCTTAAATCCAACCAAGCCCAACTCTTGCTTCCATGATCATCTATATGACATGGTATATTCATCCAGATAACCCTTGTACCAAGGTGAGCTCTAAGCTCCCTAATCCAACCCTGTTTAGGTGGCATCAGAGTAACCAAACCCTAGATCCCCCAAGAATCTAGTCTCCATCCTTTTCACCACTTTTCCTCAAAACCAAGGTTGACCTTGATGCCTACATCAAGTTTATATCATATACCTTGGATATAAGAACCTCCAAATAATTCTCCCAATTTTTTTTGAATTATTAAACTATTTTATTTCATTATCTTGCAAATTCCCCAAAACCCTTGTCTTTAAAGACAAATTTGTTTTTCTCTAAACCACCTTGCCAACTCAAGGCACATTTGATGCCTATATGTCATATCACATCTTCCCAACTCAAAAATAAATATTTTTGAGATTCTTTGTTATTTATTTTTTCCCTTTTTCTTAAATGGCAGAAACAAGAAATAATTCCCTAAAAATACTTTTCCACCTCAATAAATCCCAATAAAATTATCCAATGTGTGTTATGGTATCCAGGATAATATCAAATCAAAAACCAAGCTTGTCCAATGTAAAAATATCATTTTTCCTTCCATAATCTACTTCTTCACTTTTTGAAGAAGTGCATTTAAATGGGATTATAATCATCAGAAAATTTCCATTTAAATCAGGGAGAGATTATTTGACCTATACCACCTGCCAGTACCATTTCCACACTTTATCCAATGCAATATTTTCAAGTTTCTTCACAAGACTCCACTTAACCAATTTTGCTAGAGCAATGCAAACTTGAATCCAACAACAACCAAACCAGCACCAAATCTTGTCAAGTACTCCTCCACAGCATCACCACTCTCTCCTGGTCGTGCACACCAACCCAAGCTACTGTAGCACCTCCCCACCCTTGTCCTCTTGTGCTTGTAAGAGTGAGAGAGAAGCAAATCATGCCATAACTTGTAATAAAAAGGGACAATAGCTACCCCACTCCCTCTCACCACCTCTCTGCCCATTTTGGACATTTCATATATACCCATGGGGTTTCGAAATAAAAGGCCTAGAGGCCACCCCAGCCTCCACTCGTTGCTCATTTGCCCCCACTCACCTCCCAGAACACCTCCTCCCCTCTCTCCTGCTTGGTTCTGCTCGAGAGTGAGGAAGAGATAAGCTTCGTCCCTCTTCCAAAAAGCGAGCAAGGCTCACTCCCCCGAGCTCCCCTCTCCCTGCATGTCACCCTACAGTGACCCCCTCCTCCTTATCTATCTGACCATGCCATTATTTCTGCCCAGGACCTCCTGCAGCATCGACCAGGACGAGCTCCGGTGAGCTCCCTTTCGGCCACCACCGCGCGGGCCCTTCCCCGACATCGAACCTGACCTTGCCGATCCTCCCCGAGCTCGTCGGCGTGCCCCGCGTCACCCTGGACCGCCCCCGTCGCCTCCCGATGCTCAGGTGAGCCTCCCCGTCAGACCACGCTCGCCAGCTAGGGTTTCTGCCCACGGGCGGCGATGCCAGGAAGACAACTGCTCGTGGCCGTCGATCTGGACTTGATCCGATGGCCACAGCCGCCCCGTACCCCTTCACTCTCTCCTCCCGCTGGTGGGCCGACCCAGCTAGGCTGGCAGCTCCTCCACATCACGCTTGGGCATATCCCTAGGCGGGCCAAAACTCCCTCCCCCGGCCCATTCTTCCTTAGATCCGGCCCGCGTCCTCCCTTATCCTCTTCTTTTCTTTATTTCCTTTTAAGATCTAAAAAGTAGCTGCTCACTTTAAATGCAAACTAAAATGTAAATGGCCCAAATAATTTTATCTAGTATTTTTCTCCAGTACCTAAGTCCACCCTCTAACATGCAGACCAAGTTCTACACCAAAATAATTTATAGAATAAATATGATAAATCACAACCCCAGATCTATCTAGATCACTAAATAATATCTCCAGAAGGTTTCACAAGTCCAAATGGAGTAAAACCAATTGGTAATGAAAGGTACTGACCATACCTTTCAAGTTCCACTGGCCCCACCTTAGTTTGCTTCCTAGTTTTCCCCTGACAAAAATATCAAAAACAGAGACTGTCTTCCTTTAGGAAATTCCCTAGGTCAAACCAACTGAGGTTTTGACCTAAAACGAACTCCCGTCAAACACACATAACCATACCTTCTCAAATCCATCAGATCATAATTTTCTGAGCCTCTGTTGAATATTAGTTAAATAAACCCTTCTGCGCATGGTTTATCCACTAATAAAAACATTGCAGTAGCTCTGTTAATCCAAAAGGGTTGATTCCAATTTCTACATAAAGATATCCTCAGTACCTAATATGTGTTCTTGGAATCAACTAAAAATCTTCTGTAAAATAAATATGATGAAAAAAGACAAATCCCCACCAGTACATCTTTTGGGAATTTCTCAAGGGCATTCTGTAACTGTTTTAAGGTGATTCCAACTCCTATTGAATCAGTCCATCAAATAATACCTAATCACCCAAGGAAATAATTTTTGGAACTCCAGAGAAGTTCTAGTGAATTATTTCCTTAAACTAGGATTTTATCCACTAAAAATCCATTATAAATCAAGGGAAATTGATAAAATAGTGAAACCACTTTTGTTGGCTTCACTTTATCAATACCTATCTGATGGTATCACTTTCATACAATGGTATCATACATATCAAGTCCTTGATCAAAAACCTTGGTTCCTAGACTATAGATCCAAAGGGAGCCTTTTTCCCTAATGTCTCCAAATCCTTTCCCAATCCAATCAAACCAAACCTCCAACATCCTACAGATGTATATAATATGTTTATCCTTAGCTTTCTGTATGGTTTGTTGCTTGTATGCCTTGTATTGATTGGTGTATTGTTTGCTTGCATGTATTCTCGATAACGGCGATATTTGCGATTGCGAGACGCCGAGAAGAAGGGAAGCATCGGGGTTATTCTTATTATTGTTATTATCGGTACTCTGGTTATCTAACACCGTCATGGGACTTCTCGCTGGTCACAGGCAAGCCACCTTCTTGCTCATACACCTTGTCCTATTATTTTATCTATGCATGTTTCATCTACTCATTTATGCAAAGTGCATTTGTTTTACTATGATATATTTTATATGGGGAATGTTTGGCTCCTCCAAATGTTTACCCCTTAGTACCATTAGGTACAACCCCTTTGTATAAGACCTACCTTGCTTTAGTAGGGTAGATGGTGTTTAACACCATAACCTCTTGGAAACCCTGTTTTAGCCCAAACAAAAGTGTGTAGGATGGGTAGACCTCGGAAAAAAGGTTTATGAAAATGTTTTATGATAAAAACTTGGTGGGGCTTGGCCTACCAAGTGGTTTGGAAAATGAGAGAGGTTTTGTTTTAAAAAAGATGGAGGAAAAAATGATTACGAAAACACGCCCGGCTGTACAGGTTCTAATGCTTGAACAATTAACCCGTGCAACCACATTACTCTAGAATGGGACGGGGCTAGGCTGGAAGTTTGTCTAATCCGGTATAGGTATCTCAAACTACTACGGGGAAGAACAAATTCCCGGAGGCTGGGCTTTCCCCTGTAAAGGCCCATGTGAAACATCGGCCTGGGTTGGTAAATACCGTCTAAATGGCGGCCAGACGATACTATGAGCCCCTCATTGAAAGCGCACACCGTGCAGGGTGCAAAACATGCTCAGGTTGGCTTGTGACTATATAAGGCGTCCAGGTTTTGAGGGGGTTAACCTCATAGGGTAGGCACTTGTATCGGAGAGAGCATTCAGAAGGTCTTGACCGGTTATTCGACCCACGATCGGCGGATCAGGGATGGGTAATCGGATGGTGTGGGTACAGTGTACAACCTCTGCAGAGTGTAAATCTATTCGAATAGCTAAGTCCTCGGTCATGGACGGTAGTGATGGCAGCTGTACGGGGGTGATGGTTTTGTTTTCAAAAAGTACTTCGGTAAAGAAATGGCTCGAAAATGTTTTGACCATGGGATGGTCGGGAAAATGGAGGAAGGATTCCGGTCATGAGATGACCGGAAGGATAAACAAATGGGCGACCCAATCCTAGTGTTTTTCTTAAAACTCTTCAAAAAGGTTTCGAAAAAGTTTTTACAAAAGTTTTTCAACAAAGATATATAGACATGCTATATCTACAAGAGAAACTAGTTTATAAAAGAACCTCTCTTGGAGCCATCCTACCACACCATATTGCATACCCGTTATTATTTTTATCTTAAGGTGGTTCGTGAGTACATTCAAAGTACTCACCAGCATTGTCCCTGGCTATTTACTTGGCTAGATTGCAGATGTTAAGAAGGAACGAAGGTGCTGACGTCTATGCGAGCTATGCCGTCTTCCCAATCAGTTGCCTGTAGGTTAAGGCACGGGCTCTGCGCTGAAGACTTCCGCTATTTGTGTTGTATTCGCCATAATGTCCACTTTGTAAGTTTTGTACTCGTTACTATATGGATGTTGTAATGATACTAGTCGGTTATGCTCACGGCTCACTGATCATGGGAACATGAATTGTATGCATAACGGGTATTCCTGGACCGTAAATCCGGGGTGCCACTGACTTGGTATCAGAGCCATCCTGACTGTAGGAGACCTTAGTTAGCATGGACGTTAGACAGGACAAACCCTATTTATGAAAACACCGGTTCTCGCAAACTATTTTCTCAAAAGCTTTTTGAAAGATTGCTTATCTCATCTTCTCTGACTTAAACAATTTTAAAATGTATTACTCTATATCTCGTCTACCTCAAATGATCTGTTCTCAAAAACAAAGTCCGACCCAGAGACTATGAAGACGGATATCCCGGAACAAAGTGAAACCAAGACAAGCAAGACCAAGGAACTACCAACGACGTCAGACACTACAAGATCTCCCTACCAACAGAATCCTTCACCACCCGCAAATCAATCAAGTATGGCACCGATGACAAAAGACGACAAGACAAAAGTTAAGACCCCCGTAATGACCGTACATAGGATTAAAACCCCTAAAATAGGATTCCCCCTATGGCGTGTAGCCCCCTTCTTAGTACTCATGGTATGCCTTGTTTGCTTGTCATATGCTTGCAATTGTTTGATGCTTGGAATGTGCTGATTGTCTGTCGGGAATCATCCGAAACTGTAGTCTGGACCACCTAGTTGGTAGATCCCAATACTAACTCTCGCAAACCCCTTAGCCGGAAACCTCTCCTCAGCAGGATGGCCACATAAGAAAACCCCGACAACCACAAGTAAAGCCCTAAGGTGGAAAGACTGCGTCTTTCCACTCAATTCCAATAAACCCATGTTGATCCGTCACCATCAACCATAGCTTTCCACCCAATATTATACCACACTAGCTCCTCTATCCTTAACTCGGAAGACTAACTCCGTCACATCGTATCCTTCTTCAGCCGGAGACTGTATCTCCCCCAGAAAACCCTGAGTATGGCCATGAAGATCGGAGCCCCGAAGAAAGGATGCAGCCGTTGCGGTGAAGAAGGACATCAAGCCAGCCAGTGCTTAGGCAACTGCCCAAATTGTGGAGCTCTCCACTCTCCTTCCAATTTCCCCACCCAACTAGTCGACTGCTTCCTTTGTGAAGGTCAAGACCATGTTCCGGCCAACTGTCCCCTCCAACTCCTGATTGGAAAAGCTCGTCAACCCCCCTGCGTCAACATCGGGAAGAAATCAAGAGAAGGACGTTCCAAGAAGGGCACCTGCTTCGCCTGTGATGAACCAGGTTACTTCAGCCGAGAGTGCCCACAACATGGTCTTGACAACACTTCTATCAAGGCGAAGGCCAAGACAACCCCCGTCCCCATAAAGATCCCAAGACAAAGACAAAGGAGATCTGAAGCTAAGCAAAGCGGTTGCTACACCTATGGAGGTCTGGACCACTTTGCCCGCAGCTGTCCGGAACAGTACCGGATGAACCCGAAACAAACCACTGCGACACCCTAAATTGGCAAGAAACCACGAACCCGTTCGGGTAAAGGAATCAGGAGGCCACTATCCCTAGAACCTCCTCTGCCCCCAAGGAAGCACTACTTGAGGAGAAACCTATCGCCTCTGAAAGACGACCAGACTCTGGGCGCCCGTCGAAGTAGTTAGAACCCAGAAGCTCGCCCATTCCCCCATAGGGGTAGAGCCATGTACCATCCCAGAACCTGTTATGTAAAACTCTATGTGCCTTGTCTCCTTGTGGCATAGACCTGTTTTGTAACCTCTTAAGTACCTCTGCCACCGACCGGATTGAACCTACTGAATGTAGGGATGTTATGCAAGCATGATATCCTTCTTTGCATGTTATACCCACGACTTTGCATCAGACCAAACCCGGCACGACCCCCTTCCAAAGGACCTCTTTTGCTAGACCGCCAAAACTCCAATGGCATCCCCCAACCCGTCGGACCCATAACCCTGCGCAAAACTAACTACCCGGAAGCTGGTAGACGCCCTTCCAAATAGACCTTCTAACTCCTAACGTGATTCCGACGACATCGCCAGAAGATAACTACCCTGAAGGAAACATGTACCGCCATACCCCGACATCAGCATACGACTCCAATCAAGAATGTCGGCGACTTCACCACCAATCTCTAGTTTTGCTCTAAGGGGGAAAGATTGCGTCTTTCCCGCCCAAAACCGGATAGACCCCTCAGTCGACCACTAGCCAGCATTAAGTGATAACCACCTCTCCATGTAGGGATTCGTAGCATGGAAAACAAACAATTTCTATGCATGAACACACAATCAAGATCTAATCTATGATCAAGCCAAGATCTATCTACTAGATCGGTGCAACAAGTTGATAGAGTAATAACCCTCGAAGATTCAAAGCGGTTAACGAGAGCAGATTCTCGTGGGTGATGTAGTCGTTCACTTGCCGATCTCAAGATCGCGTAGACGATCCTTCCGGCGCCGCGTTCCGGCAGCGCTCCCGTAGTTGGTCACACGTACGGTACTCGATGAAGACCTTCCTCTCCCTTGTTCCAGCAGGCAGCGGAGGTTGTAGCTCTCTCCTCGCAATTCCGGCAGCACGACGGCGTGGTGTCGGAAGTAGAGGGGAGATCCCGCAGGGCTTCGCCAAAGCCGGAGCGATTATGGTGGAGTAGAGGGAGCCCCGGCAATCTAGGGTTTAGAGGGCCGGGGTTTAGAGGTAGCTAGCAACTAGATTTTAGCTAGTCGGTAGCGGTTTAGAGGAGATCTAGATTGGTCGCAACTAGAGAGGGGGCGGTGGCCAACCTAGGGTTTCTTGGGCGCCTAGGGCAAGGGGGATACCTTGGGGTGCGCCCCTACCCCTCCTTATATAGGTGGGGGGCGTCCAAGGGTGTTCCCAACCCAAGTGGAAACCCTCCCTAACTCAGAAAACCTCCCTAACTCGGAAACCAAGTTGGGATTTGACTTTTTCAAACTGCCTGTTTGACTTTCAAATTAGAGTTTGATTTCTCTCTTCCAAGTGTCCAGCCAAGTGACCTAGGACATGATGCAACCATTACACTTTGTCATGACACATCCATGTACCCTTCCCCTTCCGGATCGGTGAACCTTCTAGACCCTTCTAGAACATTCCGGTGAAAACACCGGAATCATTCCCGAACTCCGAAATTGGACTTTCCTTATATGAATCTTATTCTCCGGACCATTCCGTATCTCCTCGTGATATCCCGGATCCCATCCAAGACTCCGAACAACATTCGGTCTCTTTACTCACATTCCATATCTACTAAACAACATCGAATCCTTAAGTGTGTCTCCCTACGGTTCGTGAATTATGCAGACATGATCGAGACTCTTCTCCGATCAATAACTAATAGAGGAATCTGGAAATTCATATGGATCCCACATATTTATACTATTACTTAGTGATCGAATGAACCATTTACATACGATACCAATTTCCTTTTGTCTCACGATACTTTACTTATCCGAGGTTTGATCGTCGGTATCTCTGCATACCTAGTTCAACCCTGTTACCAATAAGTACTCTTTTCTCGTTCCCGTGATATGTGATACCTTGTGAGCCAGTCACATGCTTGCAAGCTAATTGGATGACATTCCACCGAGAGGGCAAAGAGTATATCTATTCGTCATATGGATGGACAAATCCCAATCTTGATCCATGTGCCTCAACACATACTTTCTGAACACTCAATGCCACCTTTATAGCCCCCAGTTACGGTGTGGTGTTTGATGTCATCAAAGCATCCTTCCGGTGATGGTGATTAGAATGATCTCATGGTCAAAGGAATTAGGTTACTATGTATCAGAAAGCTTATAGCAAGTGAACTATATTAAATGACTTGATCTTTATGCTACGCTTAACTATAGGAGTATGTCCATCACATCATTCTCCTAATGATATGACCCTGTTGTTAATAACATCTCTATGTTCATGATCAGGAAACCATGATCATATATTAACCAACAAGATAGTTTAACAAGAGGCTTTACGAGGGACTCTTTTATGTTTACAAATCACACAAGTATTAATGTTTTCGGTTAATAAAATTATAGCATGGTATGTAAACATTTATCATAAGCATGAAGATATGACAATAAACACTTTATTATTGCCTCTTGGGCATATCTCCAACACTCCAAGCACGATTCATCAACCCTGCAAGAAGAACAACGTTTGACACTCCAGAGTCAGAAGGAACTTCCGGAAGATCCTCCCATCCCAAGGCCGACCGCCTAGCCAACACTCCGGTGTATCAAGACCTCGAAGAGAGAAAAGTCAACCACGAGGTGAAGTAATGAAGAAGATTCAACTCGCCGTCTCGCCTCAAGAAGGAAGTACCTTATTGACGCTAAACCTACCTAGACTTGTCCTAAGGGGAAAAGACTGTGTCTTTTCCACTCGCTACATCCAAATGTCCCAAAACCCGAAGCCACTCAGCTCTAGCCCATGACTAACCATGTTGGGTCTTTGTAAAACTTATTAGCGCCTAATAATTTTCACCTCTGAAATTGTTAAGTGGATGTTATCACCCCAACCCTACTCCTCCCTAATCTCGGGATGAGATTATTGAAGGGATTCGCGGCATACTAAATCAAAATTTTCTACGGATGCGAACAGAGGGAAAGCCAAGATCTAATCTAGGAGATGCAATCAACGAGAGATATTGGATTAGATCTTCATACCCTTGAAAATTCGCACAGCGGAACGTTCGTCGGAACGTGGGTGATGTAGTCGTACTCGTTTCTCCTCCTCGCGATCCGATCCGATCTAGCACCACAAGTGGCGGTGCCTCCGTGAGATGCACACGTGCAGCACCTCGACGTCTCCTCCTTCCTCGGACCAGCAAGTATGGTGGAGAGATAGATTGGATCTACAACACGACGACGTGGTGTATATGGTGGAGAATTTCTGCAGCAGGGCTTCGCCTACAAACAGTCAGGAGGGAGAGAGGAGGGTAGCAGGGCAACTAGGGTTGGAGGCAAGGTGTAGGGGGGAGGGGGCGCAGCAGCCCTCTATATATAGAGGGGGGGCGGCCATCCCTTGCCCCTCCTCCAAGCCTTGGGCTGGCGGCCAAGGGAGGGAGAAGTTGGGGGCAAGGACTCTCCCCTTTCTAGAAACCCTATCTCTAGTTTAAATGAGTTTAAACTCTCTAGGATCGGCTGGGCCCTATGGGGCCTTGTGCCCCTGGCCCAATGCGGCCAGGACACTCCCTCATAGGCCCATGCCCCCTCCCGGAAGGTGGGGCCACGTTGGTCCCCTTCCGGAAGGTTCTAGAAGCTTCCGGTACAATACCGATTAACCCGGAACAATTCCGAACTCCAAAAACTGCATTGCCTTATATGAATCTTATTCTCCGGACCATTCCGGAACCTCTCATGATATCCCGGATCCCATCCGAGACTCCGAACAAAAAATCATAAACCAATTATCCAATCTATCCTAGCGTCGAGATACGTTAAGTGTGTGACCCTGCGGGTTCGAGAATATGCAGACATGATCTTCTATCAATAATCAACAGCGGGGTCTGGGCACCCATATTGACTCCCACACATTCATCGATGATCATATCGGATGAACCACGATGTCAGGATTCAAACAATCCCATATATATATTCCCTTCGTCTCGCGATATTTTACTTGCCCGAGATTCGACCGTTGGTACCGTCATACCTAGTTCAATCTCGTTCACAGCAAGTACTTTACTCGTTCCGTAATCCGATATCACTTTGTGATTAACTCCTTAACCACATGCTTGCAAGCGGTGTTGATATCGATTACCGAGTGGGCCCGAAGTATATCTCTCCGACTTGGGAGGGACAAATTCCATCTCGATACATACAACCCAATAGATACTTTCCGATCACCTGAGAGACACCTTTATGATCACCCTCTCATAGGATGACGTTTGATGACCTCAAAGCTTTCTTCCGATAGCAGGGAGTTGTATTATCTCATGGTCTAAGGAATACAATATTTGACATAGGAAAAGCTTCGCAAAGATGAACACGATGATACGATCTAATTGCTTCGCTTAGTTTGGGTCTGTCCATCATATCATTCTCCAATGATATGATCTCATTATCAATTGACAACTCATGTCTATGGTTAGGAAACCTTAACCATCATTGATCAATGAGCTAGTCCATAGAGGCGCACTAGGGACACAATGTTGTTCACAAACCACACAAGTATTAAAGTTTCCGCTTAATACAATTCTAGCATGGAATATAAACATTATCATGAACAAGAATTATAATAATAACATCTTTATTATTGCCTCTAGGGCATAATTCCAACAGTCTCCCACTTGCACTAGAGTCAATAATCTAGTTTACATTTGGCAACAATCTCACACCCATGGCACTGAGGTGCTGATCATGTTTTACACGTGGAAGAGGTTTAGTCAATGGATCTGCGACATTCAGATCTTTATGTACTTTGCTAATCTTCAGATCTCCATCTGCAATATAATATCGGATTATATGAAACTTGCGGTTGATATGCTTGGTCTTTGGATGATATCTTGGTTCCTTAGCGAGTGCTATGGCGCCAGTGTTGTCACACAATATCTCCAGTGGGCCCAATGCACTTGGAACCACGCCAAGCTCAGTGATGAAGTTTCTGATCCAAACTCCTTCACTTGACGCTTCTGCAGCAGCCATGTATTCCGCTTCCATTGTAGATCCCGCGATCACGCTTTGCTTGCAGCTTCTCCAGCTCACAGCTCCTCCATTCAAAATATAAATGTATCCTGTCTGAGATTTGGAATCATCCTTGTCGGTGTCAAAACTAGCATCGACGTAACCTTTTACGACGAGCTATTCATCACCCCCATAGACTAAGAACATTTCTTTAGTCCTATTTAGGTACTTTAGGATGTTCTTCACAGCTGTCCAGTGTTCCACTCCTGGATAACTTTGATATCTGCTCGTCAAACTAAGAGCATTGGACACATCCGGTCTAGTACACAGCATGGCATACATGATGGAACCTATGGCCGAGGCATAAGGCACCTTGCTCATAGCTTCCCTATCATTTACCGTAGCTGGACACTGAGCCTTGCTCAATATCTTACCTGACAACATAGGCACTGAACCTTTCTTTGCCTTATCCATTCTGAACCTTTTCAGAACTTTGTCTAGGTATGTACTCTGGCTTAAAGCTATCAGGCGTCTTTGTCTATCTCTATAGATTTTGATGCCCAATATATAAGCAGCTTCACCTAGGTCTTTCATTGAAAAACACTTGTTCAAATAACTCTTCACATTGTTAAGCATGTTGATGTCATTTCCGATAATCAATATGTCATCCACATATAGTACCAGAAACGTCACCGAGCTCCCACTCACTTTCTTGTAGATACAAGCTTCGTAGCAATTTGGAACAAATCCAAAGCTCTTGATCACTTGATCAAAACGAAGGTTCCAACTCCGAGATTCTTGCTTCAGTCCATAAATGGAACGCTGAAGTTTGCATACTTTACTAGCATCCTTAGGATCGACAAAACCTTCGGGTTGCATCATATACAACTCTTCATCAATGTTGCCATTGAGGAACGCAGTCTTGACATCCATCTGCCATATTTCATAATCATGAAACGCAGCAATTGCTAATAAAATCCGAATGGACTTAAACATCGCTACGGGAGAGAAAGTCTCATCGTAGTCAACACCTTGAACTTGTCGAAAACCTTTCGCGACAAGCCGTGCTTTATAGACGGTAACATTACCATCCGCGTCCGTTTTCTTCTTGAAGATCCATTTGCACTCAACGGCCTTTCGGTCGCTAGGAGGGTCCACCAAAGTCCATACTTGGTTTTCGCTCATGGATCCCAATTCGGATTTCACTGTCTTCTACTAACAAGACAGTCAAGACAGGGTTGCCGTACCACTCAGGAGGGGCACGCGACCTTGTCGACCTGCGACGTTCAGTAGCAGCATCGTCCGAAGCTTCATGATCCTTGTCATTAGCTTCCTCTATTGTTGGTGCAGGCGGCACTGGAACAATTTCAGGTGCTGCGCTACTCTCCAATTCAAGAGAAGGTTCAATAACCTCGTCTAGCTCTACTTTCCTCCCACTCACTTCTTTCGAGAGAAACTCCTTCTCAAGAAAGGAACCGTTCTTTGCGACAAACACTTTGCCTTCGGTTCTGTGATAGAAGGTATACCCAATAGTTTCCTTAGGGTATCCTATGAAGACGCATTTCTCCGCTTTGGGTTCGAGCTTGTCCGGCATCAACTTCTTGACGTAAGCTTCGCATCCCCAAACTTTAAGAAATGACAACTTAGGTTTAGCACCAAACCACAGTTCATACGGTGTCGTCTCAACGGATTTAGATGGAGCCCTATTTAAAGTGAATGCAGCGGTTTCTAATGCATAACCCCAAAATGATAACGGCAAATCAGTAAGAGACATCATTGATCGGACCATATCTAATAGGGTTCGATTCCGGCGTTCAGACACACCATTGCGCTGTGGTGTTCCGGGTGGCGTGAGTTGTGAAACGATTCCACTTGCTTTAAGATGCGTGAGAAAATCATAACTCAAATATTCACCTCCACGATCGGATCGTAGAAACTTAATCTTTCTGTTACGATGGTTCTCCACTTCATTCTGAAATTCCTTGAACTTTTCAAATGTTTCAGATTTATGTTTCATTAAATAGATATACCCATATCTACTTAAGTCATCGGTAAAAGTGAGGAAATAGCGATATCCACCGCGCGTCGAAACACTCATCGGTCCGCATACATCGGTATGTATGATTTCCAACAAGTCCGTTGCTCGCTCCATCATACCGGAGAACGGGGTTTTGATCATCTTGCCCATGAGGCATGGTTCGCATGTGTCAAATGATTCAAAATCAAGAGACTCCAAAAGTCCATCAGAATGGAGTTTCTTCATGCGCTTTACACCAATATGACCTAGACGACAGTGCCACAAATAAGTAGTATTATCACTATCTACTTTGCATCTCTTAGCCTCAATGTTATGGATGTGTGTTTCATCCCTTTCGAGATTTAGAAGAAATAAACCATTTACAAGAGGTGCATGACCATAAAAGATGTTACTCATATAAATATAACAACCATTATTCTCCGATTTAAATGAATAACCGTCTTGCAATAAACACGATCCAGAAATAATGTTCATGCTCAACGCAGGCACATAATAACACTTATTAAGGTTTAAAACTAATCCCGAAGGTAAAACTAAGGAGAGCGTGCCGACGGCCATCACATCAACTCTTGATCCGTTGCCAACGCGCATCGTCACCTCATCCCTCGCAAGCCGCCGTCTATTCCGTAGCTCCTGTTTCGACTTACAAATATTAGCAACTGAACCGGTATCAAATACCCAGGCACTACAACGAGGGCTAGTAAGGAAAACATCAATAACATGTATATCAAATATACCTTTGATGGTGCCAGCCTTCTTGTCCGCCAAGTACTTCGGACAGTTGCGCTTCCAGTGACCCTTGTCCTTGCAATAGAAGCACTCAGTGTCCGGCTTGGGACCAGACCTGAGCTTCTTCTCAGCAGGGGCATTGCGCTTGCCGCCGCCCTTCTTGAAGGGCTTCTTTGCTCCCTTACCTTTCTTAAAGGAGGGCTTGTTGACCATCAACACATGATTATCCTTCTCGATGTCCACTTCCGCAGCCTTCAGCTTTGCGAAGAGCTCGGTGATCATATCAGTGGAACCAATCTGATTATGAGTCACTACAAAACTTTTGTAGCTGGGAGGGAGTGATTGCAGAACCCTGTCAATCTTGAGCTCCTCTGGAATCGTGCATTCCAGTTGCTCAAGGCGTTGAGTGTAGCCCGTCATCTTTATGGCGTGCTCACTAACGGAACTCCTTCCTCCATCTTGCAGTTAAAGAACTTCTCGGAGATCTCATATCTCTCAGAACGGGCCTGAGTCTGAAACATGGTTTTCAGCTCCTCGAGAATCTCGAAAGGCCCGGGATAATCTTCAAAACGATTTTGAAGCTCCGGTTCCACAGCAAACAACATGGTGCTCTTAATCACACCATAATCATCTTTGCGCGACTGATAGACAGCTTTCTCATCAGCCGGCGCAGTTGCAGCAGGGGGGTCACCTAATGCTTTCCCAAGGACATAGTCCTTTTGTCCGCCAGACAGAATGATTCTTAGATTGCGGAACCAATTGGTGAAGTTAGACCCATTGTTTCTAAGCTTTTCCTTCTCAGCAAAAACGTTGAAGTTGAAGTTGGACTTGGCCATGTGATCTACAGTATTGGCAAGTACAATTTAGACTATGTTCATGATAAATAGTTCAACTTAATCAAATTACTAGATGAACTCCCACTAAATTCAACATCCCTCAAGTTGTTTAGTGAACATGATCCAAATTCACCACACCTAATCCGATCATCACGAGAAGAGATGTGGTTTCAATGGTGGACAACAAAGTGTCGATCATATCATTCATATGATTCATGCTTAACCTTTCGGTTCTTGTGTTCCGAGGCCATGTCTGTACATGCTAGGCTCGTCAAGCTAGACCCAAGTATTTCTGCGTGTGCAAAACTGGCTTGCACCCGTTGTATGTGAGCGTAGAGTCTATAGCACCCGATCATCACGTGATGCTTGGACACGACGAACTTTCGCAACGGTGCATACTTGGGGAGAACATAGTTTTTATCTTGATCTTTAAGTGAGGAATCATCTTATAATGCTACCGTCGCGATCTAAGCATAATAAGATACATAAAGGGATAAACATCACATGCATATAACTTTATGTGACATGGTATAGCCAATCCTCGCGCAATGATCTCCATCTTGTGCGTTCCGGCATGATCTCCATCACTCCACCATGATTGCCTCCACCACGAATAGCAACTACAACTATTGCTAACTACTTAGCGATAAAGTAAAGCTATTACATGGCGTATAAGAAGTTGA
The DNA here is from genome assembly GCA_916181665.1 of Avena sativa. Lineage (NCBI taxonomy): Eukaryota > Viridiplantae > Streptophyta > Magnoliopsida > Poales > Poaceae > Avena > Avena sativa. Next base: position 411,793,060 of record OV702283.1, on the reverse strand, counting down.
CTCGCAGGTCATACACAATTATAAAGACAACCATATGGCTCCTTATGTTTTCAAGACAGAACCTTCAACTACTCTTATCCCTAGGTTTTCCAAAACCTAATTAAAACCATTTCATCTAAATCTTGGTAGAGATACCAAGATGGTACTTACCTTACTTAAAAGCAAAACCCTTTCAACATACCCATCCTTACCTCAAGCTAGTCTTGATGGTAACCCTAGTAGTAGTTAGATGAATTGCCTTGATCTGCTGGTTGATGAATTGCCTTGATCTGCTGTCTGATAAATTGCCTTGATCTGCTGATTGTCTTGTTTGCTTAGGAACTAGAGTGAACTAATCTAGTAGCTCATACCTTAGGAACCAATCCTTCCTTGTGATTATCAATGCCCTAGCAAGCATCCCAGTCTGGATCTATCCTAAGCCACTCAAGTGATTATATCACCTCATGCTTATCTCTATCTAGGGATTATCCCTCTTGATGGTTTCCAACTTAGTGGAGACCCAATATAAGCATGAATCCTATCTACTTAGTTAGTACCTCAACCTCATCCCCTTGATCATGAGTTTGGAACCTAGCATCCTCTCAAAAGCTTCTACACTTGCACTCTAGTCAAAATCTCCAAATATGCCAAAATGGCTAAGTCTGGATTTCTTATCTAGATTCAATCTTTGGAGCTCTACCATTTCCACCCTATGTGCATTCTTGATAATGCACCTGAACCATCTTGTAGAAAATCAGTAGTACTACCAAAGCCCACTCTTTCCCTGGGCTAAGCCAATTTAATTCCCACGCATACATGATGGTTTTGTAGTCAAGATAATAATATTTTCTGCAAATCTTATCATCTTGCCTTCTTGGGACGAAGCTCACATCTATATGCCACCTCCCCTTGACCAACTACTTGTTTATTTATGATATACTAATCATGTACTATCAATACCAACTCTACTTGTTCCCATTGGAACCTTGTGCTTCTTAAACCCACATGGTTTAGGAGGCTACCTGATGTATCTGTTATGGAAGCCTTATTTTCAACAAAGATTTCCATGACTCCAAAACCACCTTAAATACAACCAAGCCCAACTCTTGCTTACATGATCATCTATATGACATGGTCTATTCATCTAGATAACCCGTGTACCAAGGTGAGCTCTGAGCTCCCTAATCCAACCCTATTTAGGAGGCATCAGCGTAACCAAACCCTAGATCCCCCAAGAATCTAGTCTCCATCCTTTTCATCACTTTTCCTCAAAACCAAGGTTGACCTTGATGCCTACATCAAGTTTATATCATCTACCTTGGATATAAGAACCTCCAAATAATTCTCCCAATTTTTTTGAATTATTAAACTATTTTATTTCATTATCTTGCAAATTCCCCAAAACCCTTGTCTTTAAAGACAAGTTTGTTTTTGTCCAAACCACCTTGCCAACTCAAGGAACATTTGATGCATATATGTCATATCACATCTTCCCAACTCAAAAATAAATAGTTTTGAGATTCTTTGTTATTTCTTTTTGCCCTTTTTCTTAAATGGCAGAAACAAGAAATAATTCCCTAAAAATACTTTTACACCTCAATAAATCCCAATAAAATTCTCCAATGTGTGTTATGGTATCTACGACCATATCACATCAAAAACCAAGCTTGTCCAATGTAAAAATATCATTTTTCTTGCATAATCTACTTCTGCACTTTTTGAAGAAGTGCATTTAAATGGGATTATAATCATCAGAAAATTTTCATTTAAATTAGGGAGAGATTGTTTGACCTATACCACCTACCAGTACCATTTACACACTTTATCCAATGCAATATTTTCAACTTTTTTCACAAGAATCCACTTAACCAATTTTGCTAGAGCAATGCAAACTTGAATCCAACAACAACCAAACCAGCACCAAATCTTGTCAAGTACTCCTCCACAGCATCACCACTCTCTGCTAGTCGTGCAAACCAACCCAAGAGACTGTAGCACCTCCCCTCCCTTGTCCTCTTGTGCTTGTAAGAGTGAGAGAGAAGCAAATCATGCCATATCTTGTAATAAAAAGGGACAGCAGCTACCCCACTCCCTATCACCACCTCTCTGCCCACCTTTGACCACAGCACCCCCAGCACCACCCTTAGCCACCAATGGGAAGCCCCCACCCCATGCCCATTTTGGAAATTTCATCTATACCCATGGGGTTTCGAAATAAAAGGGCTAGAGGCCACCCCAGCCTCCACTCGTTGCTCATTTTCCCCCACTCACCTCCCAGAACACCTCCTCCCCTCTCCCCTGCTTGGTTCTGCTTGAGAGTGAGGAAGAGAGAAGCTTCGGCCCTCTTCCAAAAAGAAATCAAGGCTCACTCTCCCGTGCTCCCCTCTCCCTGCATGTCACCCTACAGTGACCCCCTCCTCCTTCTCTATCTGACCATGCCCTTATTTCTGCCCAGGACCTCCTGCAGCATCGACCAGGACGAGCTCCGGTGAGCTCCCTTTCGGCCACCGCCGCGCGGGCCCTTCCCCAACATCGAACCCGACCTTGCCGACCCTCCCCGAGCTCGTCGGCGTGCCCCGCGTCGCCCTGGACCACCCCCGTCGACTCCCGACGCTCAGGTGAGCCTCCCCGTCAAACCACGCTCGCCATCTAGGGTTTCTGCCCACGGGCAGTGATGCCAAGAAGAAGACGGCTCGTGGCCGTCGATCTGGACTTGATCCGATGGCCACAGCCGCCCCATACCCCTTCACTCCCTCCTCCCGCTGGCGGGCCGACCTAGCTAGGCCGGCAGCTCCTCCGCCTCACGCTTGGGCACAGCCCCGGGCGAGCCAAAACTCCCTCCCCCGGCCCATTCTTCCTCAGATCCGGCCCGCGTCCTCCCTTATCCTCTTCTTTTCTTTATTTCCTTTTCAGATCTGAAAAGTAGCTGCTCACTTTAAATGCAAAATAAAATGTAAATCGCCCAAATAAATTTATCTAGTATTTTTCTCCAGTACCTAAGTCCACTCTCTAACATGCACACCAAGTTCTACACCAAAATAATTCATAGAATAAATATGATAAATCACAAACCAAGATCTGTCTAAATCACTAAATAATATCTCCAGAAGGTTTCACATGTCCAAATGGAGTAAACCTAATTGGTAATGAAAGTTACTGACCATACCTTTCAAGTTCCACTGGCCCCGCCTTAGTTTGCTTCCTAGTTTTCCCCTGACAAAAATATCAAAAATAGAGACTGTCTGCCTTTAGGAAATTCCCTAGGTCAAACCAACTGAGGTTTTGACCTAAAACCAACTCCCAGTAAACACACATAACCATACATTATAAAATACAGCAGCTCATAATTTTATGAGTCTCTGTTTAATTTTAGTTAAATAAACCCTTCTGTGCATGGTTTATCCACTAATAAAACATTGCAGTAGCTCTGTTAATCCAAAAGGGTTGATTCTAATTTCTACATAAAGGTATCCTTAGTACCTAACATGTATTCTTGGAATCAACTAAAAATATTATGTAAAATAAATCTGATGAAAAAGACATATCCCCGCCAATACTTCCTTTGGGAATTTCTCAAGGGCATTCTGGTAATTGTTTTAAGGTGATTCCAACTCCTGTTGAATCAGTCCATCAAATACTACCTAATCACCGAAGTAAATTATTTTTGGAACTCCAGAGCAGTTCTGGTGAATTATTTCCTTAAACTAGGATTTTATCCACTAAAAAAATCCATTATAAATCAAGGGAAATTGATAAAATAGTGAAACCACTTTTGTTGGCTTCACTTTATCAATACCTATCTGATGGTATCATTTTCATACAATGGTATCATACATATCAAGTCCTTGATCAAAAACCTTCGTTCCTAGACTATAGATCCAAAGGGAGCCTTTTTCCCTAATGTCTCCAAATCCTTTCCCAATCCAATCAAACCAAACCTCCAACTTCCTACTAATTTATATCATATGTTTATCCTTAGCTTGCTGTATGGTTTGTTTCTTGTATTCCTTGTATTGATTGGTGTATTGTTTGCTTGCATGTATTCTCGATAACGGAGATAGTTGCGATTGCGAGACGCCAAGAAGAAGGGAAGCATCGGGGTTATTCTTATTATTGTTATTATCGGTACTCTGGTTAGCTAACGCCGTCACGGGACATCTCGCTGGTCACTTCCAAGCCACCTTCTTGCTCATACACCTTGTCCTATTATTTTATCTATGCATGTTTTATCTACTCATTTATGCAAAGTGCATTTGTTTTACTATGATATATTTTATATGGGGAATGTTTGGCTCCTCCAAATGTTTACCCCTTAGTACCATTAGGTACAACCCCTTTGTATATTACCTACCTTCCTTTAGTAGGGTAGATGGTGTTTAACACCATAACCTCTTGGAGACCCTGTTTTAGCCCAAACAAAAGTGTACGATGGGAAGATCCCGGAAAAAGGTTTACGAAAATGTTTTATGAGAAAACCTTGTTGAGTCTTGGCCTACCAAGTGGTTTGGAAAATGAGAGAGGTTTTGTTTTAAAAAAAGGTGGATAAAAGATGGAAGAAAAATGATTACGAAAACACGCCCGGCTGTACAGTTCCTAATGCTTGAACAATTAACCTGTGCAACCACATTACTGTGGAATGGGACGGGGCTAGGCTGGAAGTTTGTCTAATCCGGTATAGGTGGCTCAAACTACTACGGGGAAGAACAAATTCCCGGAGGCTGGGCTTTCCCCTGTAAAGGCCCATGTGAAACATCGGTCTGGGGTTGGTAAATACTGTCTAAATGGCGGCCAGACGATACTATGAGGCCCTCATTGAACGCGCACACCCTGTAGGGTGCAAAACACGCTCCGGTTGGCTTGTGACTATATAGGGCGTCCCTTTTTTAGGGGGTTAACCTCATAGGGTAGGCACTTGTATCGGAGAGGGCATTCAGAAGGTCTTGACCGGTTATTCGACCCACGATTGGTGCGGATCAGGGACGGGTAATCGGATGGTGTGGGTACAGTGTACAACCTCTGCAGAGTGTAAATCTATTCGAATAGTCGAGTCCTCGGTCATGGACGGTAGTGATGGCTGCTGTACGGGGGTGATGGTTTTGTTTTCAAAAAGGAGTTCGGTAAAGCAATGGGTCGAAAATGTTTTGACCATGGGATGGTCGGGAAAATGGAGGAAGGAGTCCGGTCATGAGATGACCGGAAGGAGAAACAAATGGGTTAACCAATCCTAGTGTTTTTCTTAAAACTCTTCAAAAAGGTTTCCAAAAAGTTTTGACAAAAGTTTTTCACCAAAGATATAGAGACATGCTATATCTATAAGAGAAACTAGTTTATAAAAGAACCTCTCTTGGAGCCATCCTACCACAGCCATATTGCATACCCGTTATTATTTTTATCTTAAGGAGGTTCACGAGTACATTCAAAGTACTCACCAGCATTGTCCCTGGCTATTTACTTGGCCAGATTCCAGATGTTAAGAAGGAACGAAGGTGCTGACATCTATGCGAGCTAGGTCGTCTTCCCATTCAGTTGCCTGTAGGTTAAGGCATGGGCTCTGTGCTGAAGACTTCTGCTATTTGTGTTGTATTCGCCATAATGGCCACTTTGTAATTTTTGTACTTGTTACTATATGGATGTTGTAATGATACTAGTTGGTTATGCTCACGGCTCACTGATCATGGGAACATGAATTGTATGCATAACGGGTATTCTCGGACCGTAAATCCGGGGTGCCACACTCCCCATTGACCTTATTAGTAAAAAGAGTGGGATTGATTTTCCCAACCTCAAATCCATGGTCAAACAACAACTCTCTAAGGTTCTCATACCACGTGTGTGGGGCTTGTTTGAGCCCATAGAGTGCCTTATCAAGTTTGTAGAAATGGTTTGGGTAGTTGGGATCCTCAAATCCCGGGGGTTGCTTTACATATACCAACTCATTTAATGGACCATAAAGAAATGCACTTTCTACATCCATTTGTTGCAACTTAAAGTTATGATGTGCCGCATAAGCAAGGAGGATACGGATAGACTCAAGGTGAGCCACGAGTGCATAAGTCTCTCCATAGTTAATTCCTTCAATTTGAGATAACCCTTGTGCAACCAATCTAGCCTTGTTCCTTACTATAATTCCATGCTCATATTGCTTTTTCTTGAAAATCCACTTCGTGCCTATAACATTGCGGCAATCCTTTGGATTCTCAACTAACTTCCATACTTTGTTTCTATCAAAGTTGTTGAGGTCTTTGTGCATAGCTTCCAACCAATCCGAATCTTCAAGAGCTTCCCACACTTTCTTTGGTTCAATCATGGAGATGTGTGCTTGGTGTTCACTGAACCTCTTTAATTGTGATCTTGTGGAAATGCCTTTCCTTAGGTCACCAACTACATTTTGTAGAGAGTGATCTCTTAATTCCAACATTATATGCTTTCTAGCTTCACGACGAGCGTGGATCTCCTCATTTGTTTCTTGGGGGACCCTCTTCATCATTTTGGTCCTCGTCTTGACCATCAACTTGACCTTGATCATCACCGGAATCATTTTATTCATTAAGAGGCAAAGATTAACCTTGGTCTTGATCAAACACTCTTCTAGCATCGATTTGAGCTTGTCTCAATGCAGTTTGTACGGATCTTCCTTGAACAATTGACTTGGCACCACTTGACATCCTGGAGAATGAATCAAGCTCATCTTGACTAGAGTTATCACTTTGATCAACATTTTGAGGGTCCACATCTTGTCTTTGGCTTGAGTCATTTACCTCCTCGGTGGATGGAGCTTGTTGATGTTGTGAAGATGAGGGCTCCACTTGTGTGGAGCATAGTTCTTCTCGATCGTCCATACGGGGTTCCTCAACAGGGCGGATATATTCCACACCCACTCTTCCTATGGCATCCTGAGGCATTTTATCATCTGCATCACAAGCATCAACACGCCCCCCTTGGGGACCATCATATTTTTCGAAGGTCACACTACAAGATTCTAAGACGGATCCGGAGAGCTTATAATAGATTCTATAAGTGTGAGATTCGAGACCATAGCCAACAAAAATACCCTCTAATGCCTTAGACTCGAATTTGGACAAACGAACACCTTTTATGAGATAGAAACACTTACAACCGAAAACCCGGAAGTAGGATATGTTGGGCTTGTTATCGGTAAGTATTTCATATGGAGTTTTGTTGATTTCTTTGCGGAGGTAGAGCCGGTTTGATGCATGGCAAGAGGTGGAGATGGCTTTGGCCCAAAAGTTTTATCGAGATTTAAACTCCGCCAACATGGTCCTAGCCATCTCAATAAGAGTCCGGTTCTTCCTCTCGGCCACACCATTTTGTTGTGGGGTATATGCAGCGGAATATTGGTGTTTTATCCCCTCATCACTAAGGAAATCATTCAAGGTGTAGTTCTTGAACTCGGTGCCGTTGTCACTTCTTATAATCAACACGGCAAGATTGTATTGATGTTGAACCATGTTGATGAAGTCGATGAAGGTCTTTTGGGTCTCACTCTTTAACTTGAAGAAATATACCCATGAGTATATTGAAAAGTCATCAACAATCACCAAACAATATTTATTCCTACCAAGACTTTCATGAGAAGGGGGACCAAAGAGGTCCACATGAAGGAGATCCAAGATCTTGGTGGACTTGATGTGGTTCTTTGGCTTGTGGGAAGCATCATGCATTTTTCCTAGAACACAAGCCCTGCAAACACGATCTTTGGCAAAGAAAACATTTTATTTTAGTCCAACAATATGGCCCTCCTTGTGGAGACTTTGCAAAGTTCTCATATTGACATGGGCTAGTCGGCAATGCCATAACCAACTCACATCGGCCTTTCCGAATAAGCACATCGCACTTGTAGTGGTTTGCCCCGAAAAGTCCACCACATACAAGTCATGTTCGACGTACCCAACGAAAGCGACCTTGAGAGACTTGATCCACATGAGGACCACAATATCATTATCAATAAAGACGGCAAAGCCAATCTTTCCAAGAGCACAGATTGAAAGTAAATTGTATCCAAGGGTCTCAACAAGCATGACGTTCACGAGTGTAATGTCGTGAGCAACCACTACCTTGCCGAAACCCATTACCTTAGACTTTGACTTGTCAGCATATGCCACGATGATTTGATCATCATTTGGCTTTAAGTCCTTGAAAATAGACGAGCTTCCGGTCATATGACTTGTGCAACCAATATCAAGCACCCACTTTGACCCTCCGGAAGCATAAGTCTACAAAAGATCAAGCTAATTTTTAGGTACCCATTTTCAATGGGTCATATTTTGTTAGCGACAAGGGTCTTGGGGATCCAAATGGACCAAGCAATATAACCATCATATGGACCAACATATTGTGCATACACATCACCATAATAATCATGCATAAGAACATAGTGAGGGTTAGCACTTCCCGCAAAGTCATCATGAGACATAGTTTTACCACTTGTGGTCTTACTATCCACAATGGTCTTGTTTCTCTCTTGTGCGGGCTTGGCCTTCTTCTTGTTTTTGTTCTTCTTCTTGGCTTTGGAGACAAAGCCAATTCCCCCTTTCTCACCACTAGGCCTTTGCTTACTCAAAAGGTCACCAATGGACTTTTTACCTTGTGGAAATGTGGCCTTGTCTAGCTCCCCCTTCAACCTAGCATTTTCTTCAAGAATAGTTGTACTACTAGATGGTATGAAGGTACTAGGTGAAGGAATATTGGACAATTGAGTTTGAAGCATTTCATGGGACTTTGTGAGTAACAAGAGTTCACTTTCCAAGGCCTTGTGAGCCTTGTCAAGCAACCTAAAGTCCTCGGCAAGTTTTTCGTGAACCACACCAAACTCAATCTTGTCCTTTTTAGCATGTTTGCATTTAGCAATAGCATGATCACGTTCTTTGATGAGTCTATTAACAATAATGTCATTGTCCTCATCAAGCCCTTCAAGTTTTAGTTCAAGGGACATCCTAGTCTCTTGTTCTTCTTCTAGAGCATTGTTTAAGGCCTCTAGCTCAATCATGTGTTCATGACCATGTTTACACCTTACATCTAGAAGTTATTGTGTGTGGGAAAGTTGATCTAAGATGTTCCAAAAATGTATCTTAGCATCCCCTTGTAGGTTAGTACTAAATTCATCGAAAGCAATTAATTCCTTTTTAACATCAAGAGACATCTCATCATCACTTTCATCATTAACTAAGGGAGTGGAGTGAGATGATGAGGATACCTCCGTTCCTCTTGCCATAAGGCAAGTGACGTTATTGATGGGAGAGTTCTCATTTGGAGAATCGAAGAGTGAGAATGTCGGAGTAGAAGTAGTGGCTAGAGCCGCCACACCATTAGATGTTTCCTCCTCCTCATCTTCATCATCTTCATTGTCGGAGGAGTATTCTTCATGAGTGATCAAGACAAATTCTCCCGACTTCTTGTTGATGCGATTCTTCTTGATGAATGGTTTCTTGTAAGGTGCTTTGAGCGTCTTCTTCTACACAAGCTTACCCCCATGATCTTCTCTCTTCTCATAGGGGCAACTCGCCACAAAGTGATAGCGGTCACCACAATTGAAGGAAGTTCTCAACCTAGTGGTATTTTATCTTTCCCCATTTGGGTTGCTTCTTCGTTGCATTTCCATCTTGGCCTTGGCGGGGTTCTTCCAAAAGTTCTTAGCATAGAAGGCCATATATTGACTATGAGAAATCTTGACATCATCGGGGTGGTCCATGGAGAGGCCTTCATCACTATCATCTTCATCCCCATGTTCAACAACTTTGGCCTTCAAAGCAACGTTGACAACATTGCTCATACCAAGGGCACGAGCACGGGCATCTTTGGCATTCTTGGCGGCAACCTTGAAAGAGGCCATCTCTTGCATAACTTCATTGGATGTCATGAGATGGTAGTTGTGTTGGAGATATGCCCTAGAGGCAATAATAAAAGTGGTTATTATTATATCTTTGTGTTTATGATAAATTTTTACATTCATGCTATAATAGTATTAACCAGAAACATTAATAAATGTGTGATTTGTAAACTTAATTAGAGTCCCTAGTAAAGCCTCTTTAATAATACTAGCTTGTTGGTTAATAGATGATTGTGGTTTCTTGATCATGAACATTGAGATGTTATTAACAACGAGATCATATCATTACGAGAATGGTGTGATGGACATACTCCTATAGATAAGCATAGCATAAAGATCAAGTCATTTTAATAGTTCAATTGCTATAAGCTTTCTGATACATAGTAACCTAATTCCTTCGACCATGAGATCATGCTAATCACCATCACCGGAAGGATGCTTTGATGACATCAAACACCACACCGTAACTGGGTGTCTATAAAGGTGGCATTGAGTGTTCGGAAAGTATGGGTTGAGGCACATGGATCAAGAGTGGGATTTGTCCATCCATATGATGGATAGATATACTCTGGGCCCTCTCGGTGGAATGTCATCCAATTAGCTTGCAAGCATGTGACTGGCTCAGAAGGGATCACATACCACGGGAACGAGAAAAGAGTACTTATCGGTAACGAGGTTGAACTAGGTATGCAGAGATACCGACGATCAAAACCTCGGATAAGTAAACTATCGTGAGACAAAAGGAAATTGGTATCGTATGTAAGTGGTTCATTCGATCGCAAAGTAATCGAAGAAATATGTGGGAGCCATATGAATTTCCAGATTCCTCTATTGGTTATTGATCGGAGAAGTGTCTCGGTCATGTCCGCATAATTCACGAACCGTAGGGAGACACACTTAAGGATTCGATGTTGTTGTGTAGTTATGGAATGATGAGTAAGAGACCGAATGTTGTTTGGAGTCTCGGACGGGATCCTGGATATCACGAGGAGATCCGGAATGGTCCGGAGAATAAGATTCATATAAGGAAAGTCCTGTTTCGGAGTTCGGAAATGATTCCGGTGTTTTCACCAGGAATGTTCTAGAAGGGTCTGGAAGGTCCGGCACTCCAGAGGGGGAAGGGTACATGGATGTGTCATGACAATGTGGAAAGATTGCATCATGTACTAGGTCACTTGGCTGGGCAATATGAAGAGAGAAATCAAATCCAAGTTTGAAAGTCAAACGCCAATTTGAAAAGTCAAATGCGAAGTTTGCTTGGTGGAGGGAGAGTAGGAAACCTACCTAGGGTAGGAGTCCCACTCCCTCCACCCGCCGGCCAAGGAGGAGGAGTTGGAGGAGGACTCCCTCCTCCCAACCACCTCCTTCGCACCTATATAAGGAGGGGTAGGGCGCCCCTACCCCTCACACCTAAAAATCCTAGCTCCAAGTCGTCGGCGCCACCACCTCCAAGTGCTGCTGCCGCCGCCTAGGGCCTCCTCCAAGTCGCCGACTTGGGGCTTCCCCAAGCCCTAGACGCCGGCCACATCACCCCCCTTGGTTCCTCTCATCCGTAGATCCCCAAGGCCCTCTCTTACTCCACCATACTCGCTCCGGCTTAGGCGAAGCCCTGCGGGATCTTCCCTCTACTTCCGACACCACGCCGTCATGCTGCTGGAATCACGAGGAGAGTGCTACAACCTCCACTGCGTGCTGGAACAAGGGAGAGGAAGGTCTTCATCAAGTACCGAACGTGTGACCGACTGCGGAAGCGCTGTCGGAACGCAGCGCCGGAAGGATCGTCTACGCGATCTTGAGATCAGCAAGTGTACGACTACATCACCCACGAGAATCTGCTCTTGTTAACCGCTTTGGAATCTTCGAGGGTGAGTTCCTCTATCGACTCGTTGCTAAAATCTAGTAGATAGATCTTGGCTTGTTTGTGTGCGTGCGGTAGATTTTTTTTGTTTTCCATGCTACGAACCCCTACAAGTTGTGTCTTCCTTGTATGCTCTTCAAGTCAGTGGGCTCAAAGGGCATGAGTGCACCCACATATTTCCTCTTTATCCAAGCATCATCCACATGTGAGGCACCCACATTTCTGAAAGCGGTGGCGGACGTCTTGAGCCTACGATACATGTCTTCATGATATTCACCTTCATTCATGTAGAAGCCTTCGGCTTCATTGCTTAGTGCATCATACCGGTTCCTCCTCATGCTCTCATTCCCAACAAACAACACCGTGAGAGCATCCCAAGCTTCCTTGGAGATGCTGAGGTGCTCAATGTGTGGGTAATCCTTTGTACCCAATCTTTGTTGAATCATGTGCAAAGCAGTGGGATTGAATTGACTATTGACAACTTCTCTTTTTGTCAAGTTGTTTGGATCCCCAATAAAGAGTCCTTGTTCGATGATGTTCCAAAGTTCAATGCAAGAGCTGCGCACATGAGTTTTCATTAGAGATTGCCATTGAGCAAAAGTAGTAGATGCTTAAATCTTAGGTGGGTCACCTCTATTGTTTACATGAGGGTGAGGGATTGGAGGGTCGGGAGAGTACCATGAATCACGGTGCTCACCTTTCCTACCATCATTTTGTGTGGAGGAATTAGTGTTGTCTTGTTTACCCCCCGCTGCCATACCCTCGGGTGATGCCGGAGCATTACCCTTAGGTATCACAGATGGAGGATCCTCTGGAGGAGAAGGGGATGATGAGACATCTTTATCTTTAACAAGTTGCTCAAGTAACTTGTGCAATTGTTTGATCTCGTTGCCCAAGGTTAAGCTCAATCTTGCTTCCAAGTTTTTGAGATTATCCATGGTCACCGAGTGGATAGACTCACCATCACCTTCCCCTTCTTTGCTACCCATATACTCTTAGGCGGTAAAGCCCGAATAAAGAGCCGAGGCTCTGATACCAATTTAAAGGATCGTATGGGAACCTAGAGGGGGGGGTGAATAGGTGCTACTTCAAATTTTCTTCTTTTTCAAATTAGGGTTTGACAAGAAAGGTAAATTCTCTAGATAATGCAACTAAGGTGAATTTACCTATATGACAAACAAGCACGAGCTAACACAACATAACGCAAGAACAAGTAAGTAAAGTGCGGTAAAGGATAGAAATAACCAAAGTGGTGGACGCGGAGACACAAGGATTTGTTTCTCGTAGTTCCTTCCTTTTGAGGGGAAGCACGTCTACGTTTGGAGAGGGGGTGGTTTCAAACCACCAACGCCACGAGAGGCCTCCCTTGTTCTTTGATGAATCTCACCCCAACGGGATCGATCCACCTTCCACTATATCGACAACCTTCGAGGTGGAAGCCGACACCTTTACAACAAGTTCAAGGCACACATCCACAACTTAATTGGAGGCTCCCAAATACAAGCAAGCTGTCAAGACAATCAAAAACAAGCTTGTAAGAACCAAATCTAGAACTAGGGTTTCCAAAGAAAACACTAGAGCAATGGGGGCCCTCAAGTGAATGAGGGGGAAATGAATATCTCTTTTGGTGAAGTAGTAGATCAAGGCTTCCTCCTTCGATTCTCCAAAGATCAAAGACTTTGGATGGTGGAGTGAAGAGATCTTGGCGATTTGGTGGATCTAGTGGAGGTAGTAGTCTTCAATGTGATGAGCACCTTGTCCCAAGGTGGGTGGAGGGGTATTTATAGCTCTCAGAGCAGATCTGACCGTTGGAGCAATTAATGCAGCGGTAGTACCGGATTCCCAAGCGGTAGTACCAGAAAACACCTGTACTACCGGCCCGATACCGGAAGTGCAAAAGTCAAAGCACACATCCTGCAGCCACCAGCGGTATCAATTTGTGGAGCTACCGCAAAGCGGTAGTACCGCCCCTGGGATACGGTACTACCGGACTCATTCGTAGTGCCGTATATTGATACCGCAGAGGGCAGTGCCATTGTCAAAATGCCAAAAACCTTCTACCACGCTAGGTACTTAGGCGGGCAGTAGCTTTTGGCAACTTGTAAAAAGTTTCTGCCGCTCTAGGTACTAAAATGTGGTACTACCGCATTTTAGTACCGGGGCGGGCAGTAGCTTTTGACAAGTTGCAAAAAGCTTCTGCCTCATAGCCAAATTAGGGTTTTCAAAAATCCACTCAACGCTTTTTTTTTGGGAAAAATAGATGATGCCCGAGTCATGATGATGCAGTGAACCCTACTTATCCTTTAACTAAAACAGGGACGTTACACGCTACACCGGTGGAGATGACTTCTTCGATACCTCCTATTCACCATTGATGAACGAGGCGCCGTTCTGCCAGATAGGAAGCAACTGAAAGAAGATATTGGCTCAGTTTTTTTTGTACCTATGCACATCCTTTGGACCGGCTCTGCAATCTACAGTTCGGACCTTATCTGTATCATGCACAGATCTCAGTCAAAACTCAAGCCAGACTGTGGGATTTAATACCAAATTACCCTTTAACTAAAACAGAGATGTTACATGCTCCATCGATGGCCTCCATTGAGGCGTCGTGCGGTCACAGGGCAACTGCGGCATTTCGCTTCAGAAATCTGGACAGTTTTGCCAAATAGAAAACAACCAAAAAAAGATGTTGGCTCAGTCTTTTGTGTAAACATCCTTTGGCCCGGCTCTGCAATCTACCGAAGGGACCTCATCTGTATCATGCATAGATCTCAGTCGAAACTCAAGGCAGACCGTGGGAGTTAATGCCCAAACCTACGTTCACAAGAATACATCTCTATCCTATTGGAATTCGCCCACAGATCGATTACATTAAATTAGACGAACAACCACACTTGAAAAATCTTATTGTCAAGGGCTCGTATCGTGTCCTTCTTTTTCTTTATTTTCTCAATATATCTCAACTCACACGGTTACAAACTCACACAACACCTCGTGTATATATACACGACCAACTGACCAGACTCTCCTAAACCCGACACAAATCCTAAACCGAGTAGATCTCCAACGTACACCTAACTTAGCTGAACCTATTAGCACTCGGAACAAACAAAGTACTACTCGGGCTTGCTAGCAAAACTAACTCGACTTGAACTCAGGCACGACATGTATCAAAAAACTCTAAAAACTAACATAATCAAAATTATCGCTAACAATCTCTCCCTAATTTTGATTGACGACTCTTTGTCTTCTGTGCTCCTTTAATCTTGAATCCTTATAGATCTGCGTCTTGTCTAGGTCTAGCACCACGACAAGTCTAATTGGCTCTCCCCAATTTCGACTTGGCGAATTTACGGAACAACTCAAGTATGATCGGAACTATCCAGCCACGCTGGCAAACCTTGTGGAATCGCACTACCCATGGAACACACCGTCCACCCTAGCGCAATTCATGCCGACCTCATGGCGTGGACTAGACCATCCACTTCGGCCTCATGTAGAGACAGGTCCTCATTGAAGAGGCCCCCCTTCACTGGTTTACCGCTCCCTTCACACTTGAACTTGATCCTCTCGTTGAGACACATAGACGACCTGATTGAGGCACGCAAATTACGTCTTCGTCCATACAATGAACAGTCCCTCAACCTTCATTCGCTTCAGCTGCAACAGATCCTCACATAGACAAGCACTTGAACACGACAGCGACTCACGGACAACACCGACCGGACGTGATACCTTGCACACACTTGACTCCTTGACTCATACTCTCCCGGACGACGATCTTGACAAGATTCTCCAGCACCGCACCCCGACACCACCGCACTCATCAACGATCATTCCCATCCACCACCTTGTCGACGACGCCTCGCCCGCTATCTTCCTCCTTGTCGCTCCTCTGAGCGACGATCTCCCGCCGCCTCACCGATGACGGCATGCTCGCCGCCTCCACCAAGTTGCCCGCCCCGAGGCGCTAGTAGGTTCGCCTCCCCGGGGCAAGCGTGGTTTCAAATCTTTGACCTCACTCTGATACTAATAGTTGGAATTCGCCCACAGATCGATCACATCAAATTAGACAAACAAACACACTCGAAAAATCTTATTACCAAGGGCTCGTATCGTGCCCTTCTTTTTCTTTATTTTTTCAATATATCTCAACTCACACGGTTACAAACTCACGCAACACCTCGTGTATATATACACGACCAACTGACCAGACTTTCCTAAACCCGACACAAATCCTGAACCGAGACACAAATCCTAAACCGAGTAGATCTCCAACGTACACCTAACTTAGCTAGCTGAACCTATTAGCACTCGGAACAAACAAAGAACTACTCGGACTTGCTAACAAAACCAACTCGACTTGGACTCAGGTACGACATGTACCAAAAAACTCTAAAGACTAACATAATCAAAATTATCGCTAACATATCCAAGCCAAGCCACCTTGGATTGACGGGCATCACTCACGCATCACCTGTGCGACCAGGACTTCCATCGGCTGGCCTACACTTTGTTTATCTTCAATATCTCAACGACCCGTGAAGCATTATGCCAGAAGCATCTGGCATTCTGGCTTGAGAGATTGGAGACTGGAAAGACCGGTAGATGGTAAAGGGATATCAAACCTGAAGAAGATATGTGACCTTTCGCCTCATAAGGTTGTGGTGATTATTTAGTTTAGTCATTCGAAAGAGATGAGCAACCTCATCATCCAGTTAGTTCCTAGTACTTCCTAGTGCCAAACCGAATGTACAATGGGGTCATTTTTGGCCATTGGGGGAGGTATAGTTTCAGAGTTGTGGCAATATTCTGCTGCTTCAGAAAAATTGTACTCCGTCTGACCTATATTAGTTAACTTGGATTTGTCAAAATTTGGATAAACTTATATATATACTAAATAGTGAATAGATTCATCCAAATCTAGATAAATTTGAATCAACTAATATATGTCGGAGGGAGTACTTAATCAGTTCATGTAAATATTATGTTGCTTAATCAGTGCGTGCCTGTGATCGTCACTTACTAGCATCGCCTTTAATCAGTCGCGTGTCTAATTGTCTGGCTAGGTATCTGGATCCATTTTGACTGGGAACCACAAGACCGGCTCCGGCTGGTGTTTACCAGGCACCGTTTCCTGCTGTCGCTGCTTCTGCTTTCGGTTGGATGCGTCGTCGTACCTTCGGCAGTGAGCTCGAAAGTCTCCGATAAGAGGAGGCTCGAAAGTTTCGGATAAGAGGAAGCTTACCTTGTCGCTGCACGTGAGAAGGAAAAATGTACAGAGTTCATGTAGTCAACGGTTCACTTGCAGAGTGTATTTCGAAGTAAATCTGTCAGATTTTATAGCACACGGAACAACACCCCAACTTTTCATTAGGAAAACCATTACACAGGGCTGCAGTGGTGAAAAAACCCACCACCAACTGCAGCAACGCCATCCCATTCGAAATAAAACCAAGATACACAGGACATTAAAACCCTCATCTCTTCCCCTTACTTCGATTTTGTCCATGTGACTCTCGGAGTAGAGCATGCTGATAAAGATGTAAGGACACAAATTATGAAACTATCAATTTCACGGGCCACCGAGCTGGACCGAGCCGAGCCAGGCTCGGCCCGAGGTCGTCACGGTCTGGTAAGTGGGGCTCGGCTTGGTCCAGCTGTATTAGCGGGCCGAGTCAAGCTCGCACCGAGCCCACATAACCCGGAGCGAGCTGAAAAGATCGGTCTCCTCGTCCAGGTATAGGTCCAACAATATCAAAGGTTGCTACTTCTGCATCAGGAGAGGGAGGAGAAACTAGTTCGATGTGCTGCAACACAGGAATTATGATCAATGGGTACATAGCCATACAAGAGGTCAAATAACCTTGGCTGTAGATTTTGTGTTTATTTATGCACAAGGGTTACAGAACAAATACATAAATAATACAGGAGTAATGTTTTACGGCTCACTGCTTTCAAATTCAAAATTTTGCCAATTTCTTTGAAGTTCTTGCTTTGCAAAACCCTTGTGCAGGTACAAAAGATAAATGGTAAATCTATAAAAAAGGCCAAAATCTCCTTAAAAACCTTTCGGGTACTTATGAGTAGTGAGACTAGCTTACTTTTCAAAAGATTAGTAGACAAAGCTTATAGTCACTGTTTGAAACCATATACATACACCTTTAGTTCCAAGAATGAAACATCTTCAAAGAGATGTAATAGAATAATACCCATTAGTCATTAGCAGTGGTAACTCAAGACAAACCTGATATGCCTCATATAGACTAGGCCTGATGAGTGTTAGATGTATATATCTGTATAATGTATTTTCCCCATATGTTAGAGGGCTTTCTGTATATTTGTCCTATACATGTACTATATATTGTGGCTTTTGACCCTCAGAGGAATATAACTTGTCTATTCCTAACATGGTATCAGAGCCAGTTTTAGGATTTCCGTGACCACCGGTCCTCTGCTTGTGATCGCCGCCGCCGTCAGTTCGCCCCGGCCCCCGCCGGTTCCCGTTCTGGCCGCGTACGTGGAGGTTCTTGTTCTGCTTGTCAATTTTTCGGCGGCTCACCGGATCGCTCTCCGATCGGATCAGATCCATCTGCTTCTGCAGCTGGTATCACGCGCGTACGTCGTCGTGTCCAGCTCGACTCCCGCGCCGCATCTGGTTCTGCAGCTGGAACAGGCGCCGTTCCTGGTTCATCTTCATCGGTTCCCTGGGCGACGTCAACGTCCTCTCTGTCTTCGTCGGTTCCCAGGAGCCCAACTCCTCGTACCCCACGCGCCCCACGCAGCCTCAACACTCGAACGGGAAACCGCTGTCTGTTTCTTCGCCTTCCAAGCAATGAGCGAACCACCAAGAAACACACAGTAAGCAGAAAGTGAACCGCGATCTGAAGGATCACTCGCCCACGTAGCGTCCGAATAGCACTGGAGCTGGAGGGAGCTGGAACGAGGAAAGAAAAGGCGACGAGTGATCGTACCACGAAGATAACGAAGAACACGCAGAAGATGACTATAGTGAACAGTGGTAGGAGCAGAAACAAACTGACTCAGAATATAAACAGGATAAGAGATGTCAGGACGAGTGACAGCAAGATAAACAAGACTCCCCACAAGATGACGATAACGCGTCGGATCAGAAAGAGGATCACCATCAGTAAGTTGAAACTTAATATTAAGCTCCATAGGGGTCTCAATAGTGCGCTCATCCCCAAGAGCAGCACGAGCAAGAAGATCCTGAATATACTTTTCCTGAGAGATGTAAAAGCCATCAGAAGTGGAGGAAACCTCAATCCCAAGAAAGTATCGAAGAGGAACAAGATCAGTCATAAGAAACTGATCACGAAGACGAGCCTTAACAAAGGCGATATACTCAGGATCATCACCGGTAATGATCATATCATCAACATAGAGAAGAAGAAGTGTGCGTCCACGAGGAGAAGTGTGAACAAACAACGCTGGATCATGAGGACTAGGGGAGAAACCAGCAGCAGTCACTACAGAAGCAAAGCGCTCAAACCAGGCACGAGGGGCCTGTTTGAGGCCATAAAGAGAACGTCGAAGACGACAAACCATCCCCTCGGGAACAGAATACCCAGGAGGAGGCTGCATATAAACCTCCTCACTCAACTCACCATTGAGAAAGGCGTTCTGAACATCAAGCTGGGACACAGACCAATCACGAACAGAAGCAACAGCAAGAAGAGTATGCACAGTGGTCATATGAGCCACAGGAGCAAAGGTCTCATCATAGTCACGACCATGCTCCTCTGAAAACCACGAGCCACAAGACGCGCGTTATAGCGCTCAAGAGATCCATCAGAGCGAGTCTTAATCTTATAGACCCACTTACACGTGATAGGACGAACACCGGGAGGGGGAGAAACAAGGTCCCAGGTGCCGGTGCGCTCAAGCGCAGTAATCTCCTCAGCCATGGCCAGCTGCCATTCAGGATGATGCTTAGCATCCCGATAAGAAGTCGGCTCGGAGGCAACAGAAAGACCATACTGACTAGGAGAGTAACGGTTGGGGGCACGATGCTGACGAACAGGACGAGGAGAGGGAAGATCATCAGAGGAAGATGACGCAGGAGACGACGATGAAGAAGAGGGAATAGTAGAGGAAGACTCCGGAGAACGAGGAGAACTAGGAGAACTAGACGGAGCAGAGGAGGACGATGTCGAAGAAGAGACATCAGGGGGAGGAGATCCTGAAGAAGACACAATAGGGGTAGAAGGAGGTGTGTCAGGAAAGATAAGAAAAGAGATATCTTCCACCGGGTAAGTACCAGCGGTGGGACTAGGATAGAAAGGACGCGTCTCATCAAAAGTAACATCACGAGAGATACGCATCCGACGACCAACAGGGTCCCAACAGCGATAGCCCTTATTCTCATCACTGTATCAGAGGAAGACACACTCAACAGACTGAGCGGTCAGTTTGGTGCGTTCGCGAGGAGTAAGGAGAACATAGCAAACACAACCAAACAAGCGAAGCATGGAGTAGTCTGGAGACTGTCCAGATAGGCGCTCAAGAGGGATACCACCCTGCAAGGCGGCAGAAGGCTGAATATTGATGAGGTAAGCCGACATAGCGACAGCCTCAGCCCAGAAATGTGGCGGGAGAGAAGAAGCAATCATCATAGAACGAGTGGTCTCAAGAAGATGGAGATGCTTACGCTCAGCAACGCCATTCTGGGCATGCGCGCCAGGACAGGAGAACTGAGCAAGGGTGGCCTGCTCAGCAAGAACACCTCGCAACATCTGGGAGATATACTCACCAGCAGAATCAGCACGAAAAACACGGATGGGGGTAGAATACTAAGTACGGACCATGGCCGCAAAACGCTGATATATGGAAAGCACTTCACTGCGAGAGCGCATAAAATAAAACCAAGTGTACCGAGAAAAATCATCGATGAATAAAATATAGTAGCGATGGCCCCCTTTCGAAGCGAAAGGAGACGGACCCCAAACATCAGAATGAACTAAATCAAAAGGTCACTGAGATACAGACGCGCTAGTAGGATTTGGAAGCTGAAACTGTTTACCAACCTACAGCCCTGAGAATGCAAGGACCCATCTCCTGAGACAGACCCCAGAAGACCACGATGAACTAATGACGACAGGCGAGAGTCACAGAGGTGACCAAGACGATGATGCCACTTCTGAAAGGAGCTGGTAGTAGAGGCAACAACCGGAGAAGAACTGGCAGATGAAGTGGCAGCGGAAGGAACACGAAGCTAGTCTAACTCCCAAAGTCCTGAAGAGTCACGGCTGCGAGGGCCAGCTCCAACCAGGGCCTGGGTGCGACGGTCCTGGACAACACAAGAATCAGCATCAAGAATGACACGACAACTAGAGTCAGTAAGCTGGCTAGCAGAGAAAAGATTCATCTTAAGAAGAGGGACATGAGAAATATCAGGAACAAAAAAAGAAGAAGTAGAAAGGGTGCCCCGACTAATAACAGGAAGAGAGGTACCATCAGCCGTAAAAACACGGACAGGAGAAGAGAGAGAACGAAGAGAAGACAGAAAAGAAGACTCAGAGGTCATATGAAAGGAAGCTCCAGAATCCAGATACCACAGAGACGTACCTGACTGTGTAGAAGGTGGTGGTCGCACGGTGCCTGAAGAGGCAGTCACAGAACCAGCAGTGCCCGTCGAAGAAGAGCCTGTAGCAGCAAGCAGACCGTGAAGACTCCTGATAATGTCCTGATCAGAGAAAGCGACTACTGAAGACCCGGAAGGAGCCGACTGCCCACGAGCCTGGTGCTGCTGACGTAAACTGGGGTCCCGTGTATAACAGGTGGCCCAAGTGTGGCCATCCCTGTTGCAGTAAGAACAGTGACGAAGAGAACCATGGCGACCCTGACCACGGGCCTGCTGGTGCTAACTCTGACCCTGAGGCTGCTGGTGCGGAAGCTGACCCTGACCCTGACCTGGAGGAGTGGGTAGTATCGGCGGCGGCGGCACAGGGGACCGTGGCTGAGTCGAGGGAGCAGATGGCAAAGGAGCACCACGAGTAGCAAGCACAGACGGAACCGCAAGAAGACCAGCACCACGAAGACGGGTCTCCTCAGCCCGAAGCTCAGACAACACCTCAGAGAGCGGAACACGACCACGAGCATTCAGCTGAGCACTCCGGGGCTCAAACTCCTGGCGAAGCCGAGACAGAAACTCATAGATGCGGTGAAACTCCAAATCCGAGCGCACAGTCTGACAGCACGAGCATGTGCCACAAACAGCAGTACGGAGAGAATCAAGCTGACGCCAGATAGCAGCACTCTGAGTATAGAACTCATCAATAGTGGAATCACCCTGCTGAAGAGCATGGTCCTGGCGAACCACGGACAGGTAAAGAGCATCCCCAGATGGCTGATAGCGCTGACGAAGATGTTCCCACTGAGCGGAAACAGTAGGGAGACTCATGAACTCAGCAGCATACTGAGGCAGAACACTGGAGGTGAGAACAGCAGCAGCACGAGCATCCTCATCGACCCACTGAGTATAGATAGTCAGAGCGTGGCGATAGGACTCAAGATCAGCAGAGTACTGCTTGAACTTCAGGTCATAAGCAGCAACAACACTATCATCAGCACTCTGAGCAGCATCCTTTGCCTCCTGAGAAGCATCAGCGCCGAGAACAATCGGCGTCGGCGGAAGAGGAGCCACAAGAGCAGGGGGGCACGGCGGACAGGAGACCTCGCCAGAGATCACACCCCAAAGACGGAGACCGCACATGTGAACGCGCATAAAGGCAGCGAAATCAGGATAATTCGCGCCATCGAAGATCACCGGGCAGCGAGGAATCGCAACATAGCCCGATGCAGAAGACATCTCTCTCTCAATTTTTTTTACAGATCTAGTCAACTCGCACTAGCAGACAGAAACCAGCCAAAATCCGACGAAATTCCGGCGAACCAGGACAAGGGGCGGTGCCTAAGAGCCAGTGGAGGCCAATTCCAACCGCCAGGGATTGATTCCCAGCAGTTGTGACGGCCGGCGGCGATCTGGCGTGAACAGGCCAGTAGGAAGAATCTTGGAGGCGGGACAATAGGTCCGCGTAGGCACAGGCGGCACAGGCGGGACAGCAGGTCGCCATGGTTCTCTTCGTCACTGCTCTTACTGGTCAGCCACAAGAGAAGGCGGTACAGCAGGTCTTCCGGCGAAATTCCGGGTCTTCAGCAGTTGCTTTCTCTGATCAGGACATTATCAGAAGTCTTCGCGGTCTGCTTGCTGCTACAGGCTCTTCTTCGACGGGCACTGCTGGTTCTGTGACTGCCTCTTCAGGCACTGTGCGACCACCACCTTCTACACAGTCAGGTACGTCTCCGTGGTATCTGGATTCTGGAGCTTCCTTTCATATGACCTCTGAGTCTTCTTTTCTGTCCGCTCTTCGTTCTCTCTCTTCTCCTATCCGTGTTTTTACGGCTGATGGTACCTCTCTTCCTGTTTCTAGTCGGGGCACCCTTTCTACTTCTTCTTTTTTTGTTCCTGATATTTCTCATGTCCCTCTTCTTAAGATGAATCTTTTCTCTGCTAGCCAGCTTACTGACTCAGGTTGTCGCGTCATTCTTGATGCTGATTCTTGTGTTGTCCAGGACCGTCGCACCCAGGCCCTAGTTGGAGCTGGCCCTCGCAGCCGTGACTCTTCAGGACTTTGGGAGTTAGACTGGCTTCGTGTTCCTTCCGCTGCCACTTCATCTGCCAGTTCTTCTCCAGTTGTTGCCTCTACTACCAGCTCCTTTCAGCAGTGGCATCATCGTCTTGGTCACCTCTGTGACTCTCGCCTGTCGTCATTAGTTCATCGTGGTCTTCTGGGGTCTGTCTCAGGAGATGGGTCCTTGCATTGTCAGGGTTGTAGGTTGGGTAAATAGATTCAGCTTTCCTATCCTACTAGCGCGTCTATATCTTAGCGACCTTTTGATTTAGTTCATTCCGATGTTTGGGGTCCGGCTCCTTTCGCTTCGAAAGGGGGCCATCGCTAGTATATTTTATTCATCGATGATTTTTCTCGGTACACTTGGTTGTATTTTATGCGCTCTCGCAGTGAAGTGCTTTCCATATATCAGCGTTTTGCGGCCATGGTCCGTACTCAGTATTCTACCCCCATCCGTGTTTTTCGTGCTGATTCTGCTGGTGAGTATATCTCCCAGATGTTGCGAGGTGTTCTTGCTGAGCAGGGCACCCTTACTCAGTTCTCTTGTCCTGGCGCGCATGCCCAGAATGGCGTTGCTGAGCGTAAGCATCGCCATCTTCTTGAGACCACTCGGGCTATGATGATTGCTTCTTCTCTCCCGCCGCATTTCTGGGCTGAGGCTGTCGCTACGTCGGCTTACCTCATCAATATTCAGCCTTCTGCCGCCTTGCAGGGTGGTATCCCTCTTGAGTGCCTATCTGGACAGTCTCCAGACTACTCCATGCTTCGCTTGTTTGGTTGTGTTTGCTATGTTCTCCTTACTCCTCGCGAACGCACCAAACTGACCTGCTTAGTCTGTTGAGTGTGTCTTCCTCGGATACATTGATGAGCATAAGGGCTATCGCTGTTGGGACCCTGTTGGTCGTCGGATGCGTATCTCTCGTGATGTTACTTTTGATGAGACGCGTCCTTTCTATCCTCGTCCCACCGCTGGTACTTACCCGGTGGAAGATATCTCTTTTCTTCTCTTTCCTGACACACCTCCTTCTACCCCTATTGTGTCTTCTTCAGGGTCTCCTCCCCCTGATGTCTCTTCTTCGACATCGTCCTCCTCTGCTCCATCTAGTTCTCCTAGTTCTCCTCGTTCTCCTGAGTCTTCCTCTACTATTCCCTATTCTTCATCGTCATCTCCTGCGTCATCTTCCTCTGATGATCTTCCCTCTCCTCGTCCTGTTCGTCAGCTCGTGCCCCCAACTGTTACTCTCCTAGTCAGTATGGTCTTTCTGTTGCCTCCGAGCCGACTTCTTATCGGGATGCTGAGCATCATCCTGAATGGCAGCTGGCCATGGCTGAGGAGATTGCTGCGCTTGAGCGCACCGGCACCTGGGATCTTGTTTCTCCCCCTCCCGGTGTTCGTCCTATCACGTGTAAGTGGGTCTATAAGATTAAGACTCGCTCTGATGGATCTCTTGATCACTATAAAGCGCGTCTCGTGGCTCGTGGTTTTCAGCAGGAGCATGGTCGTGACTATGATGAGACCTTTGCTCCTATGGTTCATATGACCACTGTGCGTACTCTTCTTGCTGTTGCTTCTGTTCGTCACTGGTCTGTGTCCCAGCTTGATGTTCAGAATGCCTTTCTCAATGGTGAGTTGAGTGAGGAGGTTTATATGCAGCCTCCTCCTGGGTATTCTGTTCCCGAGGGGATGGTTTGTCATCTTCGACGTTCTCTTTATGGCCTCAAACAGGCCCCTCGTGCCTGGTTTGAGCGCTTTGCTTCTGTAGTGACTGCTGCTGGTTTCTCCCCTAGTGTTCATGATCTAGCGTTGTTTGTTCACACTTCTCCTCATGGACGCACACTTCTTCTTCTCTATGTTGATTATATGATCATTACCGGTGATGATCCTGAGTATATCGCCTTTGTTAAGGCTCGTCTTCGTGATCAGTTTCTTATGACTGATCTTGGTCCTCTTCGATACTTTCTTGGGATTGAGGTTTCCTCCACTTCTGATGGCTTTTACATCTCTCAGGAAAAGTATATTCAGGATCTTCTTGCTCGTGTTGCTCTTGGGGATGAGCACACTATTGAGACCCCTATGGAGCTTAATATTAAGCTTCAACTTACTGATGGTGATCCTCTTTCTGATCCGACGCGTTATCGTCATCTTGTTGGGAGTCTTGTTTATCTTGCTGTCACTCGTCCTGACATCTCTTATCCTGTTCATATTCTGAGTCAGTTTGTTTCTGCTGCTACCACTGTTCACTATAGTCATCTTCTCTGTGTTCTTCGTTATCTTCGTGGTATGATCACTCGTCGTCTTTTATTTCCTCGTTCCAGCTCCCTCCAGCTCCAGTGCTATTCGGACGCTACGTGGGCGAGTGATCCTTCGGATCGCCGTTCACTTTCTGCTTACTGTGTGTTTCTTGGTGGTTCGCTCATTGCTTGGAATACGAAGAAACAGACAGCGGTTTCCCGTTCGAGTGTTGAGGCTGAGTTGCGTGCTATGGCCTTGTTGACTGCTGAGGTGACCTGGTTACGGTGGTTACTTGCGGATTTTGGGGTCTCTATTACCACACCCAGTCTGGTTTTGTCTGACAGTACAGGTGCTATTAGTGTTGCACGTGATCCGGTCAAGCATGAGCTTACCAAGCATATTGTTGTTGATGCTTTCTATACACGTGCTCAGGTGCAGGCTCAGGTTGTTGCGCTTCAGTATGTGCCTTCAGATTTACAGTTGGCGGATTTCTTCACGAAGGCACAGACCAGAGCGCAGCATGATTTCTTACTCTCCAAACTCAGTGTTGTGGATCCACCATGAGTTTGAGGGGGGTGTTAGATGTATATATCTGTATATTGTATTTCCCCATATGTTAGGGGGCTTCCTGCATATTTGCCCTGTACCTGTACTATATATTGTGGCCTTTGGCCCCCAGAGGAATACAACTTGTCTATTCCTAACAATGAGCTCTGCCATGTTGCCATCAACTACAATGAAATTCTTTGTACCATTAGTTTTCACACCGGTGACCTTGTTGACGAAGCAACAAGTATTAGCGATCAGTGATCTTCCAGGTTCGATGATGAGAGTAAGATCGCGTGAGAGGACCAATTCTCGCACCTGAGAAAAAATATGAGCATCACATCATAAACAGAATGCGCCCTGTATGAGGAAACTAGAAAGCATTTATTCCTAAGAGAAGAATCATTAACACAATATGGATACTGAGCTCACAGTGTTGATAAGATCCATAGGTGTAGGTAAGAATGCATCCATGTGGTGGTAGTCTATCCCTAAGCCCCCTTCGATATTCAGGTATTCCAACTCAAAACCTTGTGATTGAATTTCATCAACGAAGTTCACCATAAGAACTACATCATCTCTAAATATATCGACCTAAACAAAAAGAAATCACAATTTGCTCCAGGAACATATTGACAAGCTCCTTGATTCAAGAAGTTAAATTATGTAAACATAACTTTTAGATAAGCCCCAGGACATGTATATTACATATAAACAGGAGCACCTGTATATTAACAGGAACAAATTATAGCATGAACAGAAACAAGCACATAATGGGAACTTTCAGAGAAAGGAAATATGAATTCAGCATTCCCCAAACAAACAGACAGTCCAGCAAACAAGGGAATAGTGGCATACTATTCTGGAAAACTGTTACATATACTCGATTCAGCACAAACTAGTGAAATCCAAATGCACTTCGACTAGCCTTCACATTCGGTAAGGTTTAGGTAACCCAGAGTAAACCCATGCAGACACCCGCATGTTAAGTTCTCGATGGTGCCCATACCAGTTTACCCATTCCCTAATGAGTAAGCAACAAATACTACAATATCCGCCTTAGTAACCATTATTGGAAGTGTATGTTCAAGTGGTCATCTATCAAACACTTGTTATACAAAGCAGAAGTTGAAGCAGGAGAGGAAGCCTGAGGAAGCAAGGATAATGCTCATGGATCCTAGTGGGATGGATGACAAGGCAAGGGCCTATTGATCACTCGTGAGGACATCTTGGCTTTTGAGATGCCAGTGGGAACTGGGAAGGTGGGGACTTTAGTGGAGGGAGTGGCGGTTATGGTGTGTGATGCATTGTGTTGGAGAAATGTGGATGATCTTTGCTTGTTCATTGTCAACACCCGGATTTTTAATCCCAGATGCCTATTATGCCATACATCGCAATCCCAGGATTACCATTTTTGCAAGACATAACAGAATTGGATACCACAGTACATCATCCATTACACACCATACATAAGGTCTTACACAAATAAGGATCTCATGATCCAGTTCTTAATACAACTCAAGCAGCGGAAATACGTAATAATAACGGTAGCGTAGCCGAAGCTCCATCTTTGTGGGCACAGGCAATGCTGACGATGGGAGATGATCCTAGTTGTCGTAACCTTCCTGGGGTCCATCATCCTGGTATCTTCATAGTCTGGCCACGGGAATAGCCAGGGACAAAGCCATGAGTACTCTTTAAGTACTCGCAAACTAATACTAACAAGTGAAGGGGTTTTTTGTAGTAGGATACTAGGGTCTAGGGTTGTTTTGCAAAAAGCCAGATTTACCTCTACTAAGTTTAGAAACGAAGAAAGCTAGTTGAAGTTTTATAACACCTAAGTGGGAACCTGTATCTCATATCACAACTCTGTTGTGGTCAAGTCAAAATTCAATCCATTTCACAAGTCATTTTGAAAACATCTGACGGGGGAACAGTATGGCCACTCCAACCGTCCATAACCGCGGACGCGGATATTCGAATAGTTTGACACTCTGCAGAGATTGTACACTCTCACCACAACATTCGATACATCCGTCAGGAACAAATCCTGAATTCACCATACTCAGTATGCGGATAATCAATCCTAACCTTTCAATTACACGCCCTAGTATGAGCACCTCTCCTGTGAGTTTGGCCTCCCAACCATGACCAACTGTCATCTTGGGTACTGCACAGGTGGACAATCTTCACAAGGTATCCTCAGCTCAGACCTTGGCCGTGAGGGAACCAATACTAAGGTATATAAGTTTCTAGTCAAGCCCTACCCAATCTTCGAGTATTGTGGTTGTACGGTAAAATTGGAATGGTATCCCATCCAGACAACCATCAGTTTTATAAAGGGCTAAGGCTCATGCCTCAACATTTTCATCACCATAATCATATGGTGTTTGGAAACACATGTCAAAACATCTCGGTAGATTGATCCATCATTCTAAGGTTTTCATAACCATTTTCTCCAAGTATTCCCATCTAAAGTTGATCAAGTTTTATGCTTAGCACTACCATCTACAAGTGGGGTGAGTACTAATAAGGGGTGATAAACAAGTGGATCTTCAACTAAGTACCACCTCATGTCTTAGGATGATATCAAGGTTTTCTAGCATAGGCCAAATTTTATTCTCTTTATTCAACCTTCAAGTAACTTCCTAGAATCTACCAGTTACTTCAGTAAACTCGAAAAGAAAGCTTTGATAAAAACCTAAAGTAAAAAGCTTGCAAGTAAAACTAGGAGGGGGTATCATCAAATATATCTAACCAAGCATGCTTAGTGCATTGCATAGGTCATCTATCTTTCATAATTGCAAGTGTTAGCTTGCACATTCAACTAGTAGTGTTAGGCTTGCAAGTATGGGCTTGCCTTGTGCAGAGCAGTGGTTAAAGTTCTTCTCGGCTTCTTCTTCGTAGTATCCTCCTTCCTCCTCGTATCCTTGGTTGGTACTAGCGTCTATGAATAAATACGAGGTACACAATCACCAATCAATACTTAACTACTTGCAATCATCACACAAAGGGGTTCTCTAGATGATCTAGCATCATCACTAACATTACAAGACTAGAGCATTTGACTTAATGATTTTAATTTTAGAAAAGTAATTTCTACTCAATGAAAAACTACTTAAGATTTAATATTCTCCAAACCAAACATGGGATCATGTTGACACATGTCATCACCACACATTTTAGTCCATGGGAATGTGATTTAAAGTGGTGTCACAATTTAATAAGGTTTTACCCTTTTATTTTAATTAAAATAAGTGACTAGAAATGCCTATGTGGCATTCTTTTAATACTTGAACATTATTTCTATAATTAAACCCATATATTTTTATATATTCTGAAAGGTATGGTTAAATGTGATTTTTGAGAGTTGGAATCAACTCAAAAGCTATTATGGTTTAAATTTGAAAAATGTTTGAATGCAGAAAATCTTCGGCCTTGTTATTTTTACCAAGGGTGATCTACAGATCCAAATGATTTAAATCCAACGGGCTTGGATTCAACATTTCAAGACCTTTCTAACAAAATTGGTTTCACTCAATTTGGTTCACTGAATCGAGCTGGGTTGATTTTTGAAACTAGGTACATAGTTGTGTTTGAATGAAAATGGAAAAATCCAAATTCAAACGAGTGGGCTGCGCGGGAAACGATACTGGGCCGGCCTGCTAAGCACATTGCTTACGCGGGCTGGTTAAGTTGTTGTCCCCACGCGTCAGTGAGACAGGGAGTGCGAAGCGGTACGGGGTAACATGGTGTGTTGGATTAGAAGTAAGATCAATGACTGAGGGTCATCGTCGACGATGAACTAGTCACCGGCAAGCTCGAACCCTAGAGGCTCAGTGGGGGTCGTGTATGGCTCACCGGGGCTAAGGCGAGGGTCGGCGATACGGGCGAACGACAAAGTCGACGACGGCGAACCTCCTGGTACCGGCAGCTTCTCCTGGGGTGGACGAAATCGATGGCACCCTTCTTCTCTAGAGGCGGCCTGCTCCGGCGCAATTCCGGCAATGCGCTACTCGCCTTGCTCTGGGAACAGGGTGGAACGATCAGTGAGGAGAGGGGAGTGAGATGGTGTGAAGAGTTTGAGCGGGGGAGGCCTCTATTTATAGTCTCGACGACGAGACCGAACGAGATGGGCAGGCGATGGTGGCAACATGGCTACGGGCTGCTAGAGGCATGGCCGAGGGTGGCGATCGATCGGTGGTCTCCTAGAGATGCTCTAAGGTGTAAAGGCGCGTGTAGGTGCGGTGGCAAACGGTCGAGAACACTCGATGTTCTGCGTGGCAGAGGTGGCGTCTGTGACGGCGAGCGGTGGCTGTGAGGCATGGGGCGGTGAACGGGGATGTTTGGCGGTCTCCTAGGACGGTGGTGATCGCGTATGCACACGGCGAGGGCGGCGCGCGGTCTGTGGGCGTGTGTCGAGGGTGGCGCTCTGGCGCTCTCTCGGCATGCGCTCAGAGAAGCTTGGCATGGCTTGGGCGTGTGGTCCAGTGGCTGGCAGGGTTCGAGCGCTGGAGAGGGGGTGGCGGTGGACGGTGGGATGTGTCCTAGACATGCTGTTTAGGCTTGGTGCTTGCTCTAGCTAGCTAGCCATGGTCGGCTGGAAAGGGGGCGCTCGGGTTGGCATGGCATGGGGCAAATGGTAGGGGCTAGGGTTTGTCCAAGCACTGGCTGGCACTGAGGGAGACAAGGATGATCAATGGTGAGCATTGCTTAGCCAAATTACTGCTCAAAACAGTGAAGTTTGGCCAGATTGATTTGTTGCCTCCAAGTGTTTGATGAAATGTCCGCAAGAACTCAAGTTTTGAATTTTGAAAATATTTTTGGTGGGTGTGCGAGGCATGTGCTGGTGAGTCTGTGGATGCTTGGGTTTTGAAATTTGAGCTTGTTTGAGTGGTTTTTGAAAAAGTGGGATCTTTGAAGGGTTTTGCAGCATAGTAAATCAAAATTTTCTACGGAAGCGAACAGAGGGAAAGCCAAGATCTAATCTAGGAGATGCAAACAACGAGAGAGATTGGATTAGATCTTCATACCCTTGAAGATTCGCATAGCGGAACGTTCGTCGGAATGTGGGTGATGTAGTCGTACTCGCTTCTCCTCCTCGCGATCCGATCCGATCTAGCACCACAAGTGGATGTGCCTCCGTGAGATGCACACGTGCAGCACCTCGACGTCTCCTCCATCCTCGGTCCAGCAAGTATGGTGGAGAGACGGATTGGATCTACAACACGACGGCGTGGTGTATATGGTGGAGAATTTCTGCAGCAGGGCTTCGCCTACAAGCAGTCGGGAGGGAGAGAGGAGGGCAGCAGGGCAGCTAGGGTAGGAGGGGAAGGTGTGGGGGGTGCTGCGCCCCCAGCCCTCTTTATATAGAGGGGTGGGGCGGCAACCCTAGCCCCCTCCCCAAGCCAAGGCCGGCGGCCAAGGAGGAGGAGTGGGGGGCAAGGAAACCCCCCTTCTAGAAGCTCTATCTAGGGTTTAAACCCGCTTTGGCCGGCTGGGCCCTATGGGGCCTTGTTCCCCTGGCCCAATGCGGCCAGGGCACTCCCTCATAGGCCCATGCCCCCTCACGGAAGGTGGGGCCACGTTGGTCCCCTTCCGGAAGGTTCTAGAAGCTTCCGGTACAATACCGATTAATCTGGAACAATTTCGAACTCCAAAAACTGCACTGCCTTATATGAATCTTATTCTCCAGACCACTCCGGAACCTCTCGTGATGTCCCGGATCCCATCCGAGACTCCGAACAAAAACTCATAAACCAATTATCCAATTTATCCTAGCGTCGAGACACGTTAAGTGTGTGACCCTGCGGGTTCGAGAATATGCAGACATGATCTTCTATCAATAATCAACAGCGGGGTCTGGAAACCCATATTGACTCCCACACATTCATCGATGATTATATCGGATGAACCACGATGCCATGATTCAATCAATCCCATATATATATATTCCCTTCGTCTCGCGATATTTTACTTGCCCGAGATTTGATCGTTGGTACCGTCATACCTAGTTCAATCTCGTTCACAGCAAGTACTTTACTCGTTCCGTAATCCGATATCACTTTGTGATTAACTCCTTAACCACATGCTTGCAAGCGGTGTTGATATCGATTACCGAGTGGGCCCGAAGTATATCTCTCCGACTTGGGAGGGACAAATCACATCTCGATACATACAACCCAATAGATACTTTCCGATCACCTGAGAGACACCTTTATGATCACCCTCTCATAGGATGACGTTTGATGACCTCAAAGCTTTCTTCCAATACCAGGGAGTTGTATTATCTCATGGTCTAAGGAATACAATATTTGACATAAGAAAAGCTTCGCAAAGACGAACACGATGACACGATCTAATTGCTTCGCTTAGTTTGGGTCTGTCCACCATACCATTCTCCCAATGATATGATCTCATTATTAATTGACAACTCATGTCCATGGTTAGGAAACCTTAAACATCATTAATCAATGAGCTAGTCCATAGAGGCGTACTAGGGACGCGGTGTTGTTCACAAACCACACAAGTATTAAAGTTTCCGCTTAATACAATTCTAGCATGGAATATAAACATTATCATGAACAAGAATTATAATAATAACATCTTTATTATTGCCTCTAGGGCATAATTCCAACAGTCTCCCACTTGCACTAGAGTCAATAATCTAGTTTACATCTGGCAACAATCTCACACCCATGGCACTGAGGTGCTGATCATGTTTTACACGTGGAAGAGGTTTAGTCAATGGATCAGCGACATTCAGATCTGTATGTACTTTGCTAATCTTCAGATCTCCATCTGCTATATAATCTCGGATTATATGAAACTTGCGGTTGATATGCTTGGTCTTTGGATGATATCTTGGTTCCTCAGTGAGTGCTATGGCGCCAGTGTTGTCACACAATATCTCCAGTGGGTCCAATGCACTTGGAACCACGCCAAGCTCAGTGATGAAGTTCCTGATCCAAACTCCTTCACTTGACGCTTCTGCAGCAGCCATGTATTCCGCTTCTACTGTAGATCCCGCGATCACGTTTTGCTTGCAGCTTCTCCAGCTCACAGCTCCTCCATTCAAAATATACACGTATCCTGTCTGAGATTTAGAATCATCCTTGTCGGTGTCAAAACTAGAGTCGACGTAACCTTTTACGACGAGCTATTCATCACCCCCATAGACTAAGAACATTTCTTTAGTCCTATTTAGGTACTTTAGGATGTTCTTCACGGCTGTCTAGTGTTCCACTCCTGGATCACTTTGATATCTGCTCGTCAAACTAAGAGCATTGGACACATCCGGTCTAGTACACAGCATGGCATACATGATAGAACCTATGGCCGAGGCATAAGGCACTTTTCTCATAGCTTCCCTATCATTTACCATAGCTGGACACTGAGCCTTGCTCAATATCTTACCTGACAACATAGGCACTGAACCTTTCTTTGCTTTATCCATTCTGAACCTTTTCAGAACTTTGTCTAGGTATGTACTCTGGCTTAAAGCTATCAGGCGTCTTTGTCTATCTCTATAGATCTTGATGCCCAATATATAAGCAGCTTCACCTAGGTCTTTCATTGAAAAACACTTGTTCAAATAACTCTTCACATCGTTAAGCATGTTGATGTCATTTGCAATAATTAATATGTCATCCACATATAGTACCAGAAATGTCACCGAGCTCCCACTCACTTTCTTGTAGATACAAGCTTCGTAGCAATTTGGAACAAATCCAAAGCTCTTGATCACTTGATCAAAACGAAGGTTCCAACTCCGAGATGCTTGCTTCAGTCCATAAATGGAACGCTGAAGTTTGCATACTTTATCAGCATCCTTAGGATCGACAAAACCTTCGGGTTGCATCATATACAACTCTTCATCAATGTTGCCATTAAGGAAAGCAGTCTTGACATCCATCTGCCATATTTCATAATCATGAAACGTAGCAATTGCTAATAAAATCCGAATGGACTTAAACATCGCTACGGGAGAGAAAGTCTCATCGTAGTCAACACCTTGAACTTGTCAAAAACCTTTCGTGACAAGCCGTGCTTTATAGACGGTAACATTACCATCCGCGTCCATTTTCTTCTTGAAGATCCACTTGCACTCAACGGCCTTTCGGTCGCTAGGAGGGTCCACCAAAGTCCATACTTGGTTTTCGCTCATGGATCCCAATTCGGATTTCATGGCTTCTAGCCATTTCTCAGAGTCTGGGCTAATCATCGCTTCCTCATAGTTCGTAGGTTCACTGTCTTCTACCAACAAGACAGTCAAGACAGGGTTGCGGTACCACTCAGGAGGGGCACGCGACCTTGTCGACCTGCGACGTTCAGTAGCAGCATCGTCCGAAGCTTCATGATCCTTGTCATTAGCTTCCTCTATTGTTGGTGCAGGCGGCACTGGAACAATTTCAGGTGCTGCGCTACTCTCCAATTCAAGAGAAGGTTCAATAACCTCCTCTAGCTCTACTTTCCTCCCACTCACTTCTTTCGAGAGAAACTCCTTCTCAAGAAAGGAACCGTTCTTTGCGACAAACACTTTGCCTTCGGTTCTGTGATAGAAGGTATACCCAATAGTTTCCTTAGGGTATCCTATGAAGACGCATTTCTCCGCTTTGGGCTCGAGCTTGTCCGGCATCAACTTCTTGACGTAAGCTTCGCATCCCCAAACTTTAAGAAACGACAACTTAGGTTTAGCACCAAACCACAGTTCATACGGTGTCGTCTCAACGGATTTAGATGAAGCCCTATTTAAAGTGAATGCAGCGGTTTCTAATGCATAACCCCAAAATGATAACGGCAAATCAGTAAGAGACATCATCGATCGGACCATATCTAATAAGGTTCGATTCCGGCGTTCAGACACACCATTGCGCTGTGGTGTTCCGGGTGGCGTGAGTTGTGAAACGATTCCACTTGCTTTAAGATGCGTGAGAAAATCGTAACTCAAATATTCACCTCCACGATCATATCGTAGAAACTTAATCTTTCTGTTACGATGGTTCTCCACTTCATTCTGAAATTCTTTGAACTTTTCAAACGTTTCAGATTTATGTTTCATTAAATAGATATACCCATATCTACTTAAGTCATCGGTAAAAGTGAGAAAATAGCGATACCCACCGCGCGTCGAAACACTCATCGGTCCGCATACATCGGTATGTATGATTTCCAACAAGTCCGTTGCTCGCTCCATCATACCGGAGAACGGGGTTTTGATCATCTTGCCCATGAGGCATGGTTCGCATGTGTCAAATGATTCAAAATCAAGAGACTCCAAAAGTCCATCGGAATGGAGTTTCTTCATGCGCTTGACACCAATATGACCTAGACGACAGTGCCACAAATAAGTAGTATTATCACTATCTACTTTGCATCTCTTAGCCTCAATGTTATGGATGTGTGTTTCATCACTTTCGAGATTTAGAAGAAATAAACCATTCACAATAGGTGCATGACCATAAAAGATGTTACTCATATAAATAGAACAACCATTATTCTCCGATTTAAATGAATAACCGTTTTGCAATAAACAAGATCTAGAAATAATGTTCATGCTCAACGCAGGAACATAATAACATTTATTAAGGTTTAAAACTAATCCCGAAGGTAAAACTAAGGAGAGCGTGCCGACGGCCATCACATCAACTCTTGATCCGTTGCCAACGCGCATCGTCACCTCATCCCTCGCAAGCCGCCGTCTATTCCGTAGCTCCTGTTTCGAGTTACAAATATTAGCAATTGAACCGGTATCAAATACCCAGGCACTACAACGAGGGCTAGTAAGGAAAACATCAATAACATGTATATCAAATATACCTTTGATGGTACCAGCCTTCTTGTCCGCTAAGTACTTTGGACAGTTGCGCTTCCAGTGACCCTTGTCCTTGCAATAGAAGCACTCAGTGTCCGGCTTAGGACCAGACATGAGCTTCTTCTCAGCAGGGGCAGTGCGCTTGCCGCCGCCCTTCTTGAAGGGCTTCTTTGCTCCCTTACCTTTCTTAAAGCTGGGCTTGTTGACCATCAACACATGATTATCCTTTTTGATGTCCACTTCCGCGGCCTTCAGCTTTGCGAAGAGCTCGGTGATCGTATCAGTGGAACACCAATCTGATTATGAGTCACTACAAAACTTTTGTAGCTGGGAGGGAGTGATTGTAGAACCCTGTCAATCTTGAGCTCCTCTGGAATCGTGCATTCCAGTTGCTCAAGGCGTTGAGTGTAGCCCGTCATCTTAATGGCGTGCTCACTAACGGAACCCCCTTCCTCCATCTTGCAGTTAAAGAACTTCTCAGAGATCTCATATCTCTCAGAACGGGCCTGAGTCTGAAACATGGTTTTCAGATCTTCGAGAATCTCAAAGGGCCCGGGATAGTCTTCAAAACGATTTTGAAGTTCCGGTTCCATAGCAAACAACATGGTGCTCTTAATCACACCATAATCATCTTTGCGCGACTGATAGACAGCTTTCTCATCAGTCGACGCAGTTGCAGCAGTGGGTTCACCTAACGCTTTCCCAAGGACATAGTCCTTTTGACCGCCAGAGAGAATGATTCTTAGATTGCGGAACCAATTGGTGAAGTTAGACCCATTGTTTTTAAGCTTTTCCTTCTCAGCAAAAACGTTGAAGTTGAAGTTGGACTTAGCCATTTGATCTACAATATTTGCAAGTACAAATTAGACTATGTTCATGATAACTAGTTCAACTTTTAATCAAATTACTAGATGAACTCCCACTAAATTCAACATCCCTCAAGTTGTTTAGTGAACACGATCCAAATTCACCACACCTAATCCGATCTTCACCAGAAGAGATGTGGTTTCAATGGTGGCGAACGAAGTGTCGATCATATCATTCATATGACTCATGCTTAACCTTTTGGTTCATGTGTTCCGAGGCCATGTCTATACATGCTAGGCTCGTCAAGTTAGACCCAAGTATTTCCGCGTGTGCAAAACTGGCTTGCACCCGTTGTATGTGAGCGTAGAGTCTATATCACCCGATCATCACGTGATGCTTGGACACGACGAACTTTCGCAACGGTGCATACTTGGGGAGAACACGGTTTTTATCTTGATCTTTAAGTGAGGAATCATCTTATAATGCTACCGTCGCGATCTAAGCATAATAAGATACATGAAAGGATAAACATCACATGCATATAACTTTATGTGACATGGTATAGACAATCTTCGCTCAATGATCTCCATCTTGTGCGTTCCGGCATGATCTCCATCACTCCACCATGATTGCCTCCACCACGAATAGCAACTACAACTATTGCTAACTACTTAGCGATAAAGTGAAACTATTACATGGCGCATAAGAAGTTGACACACAAGTCATACACAATTATAAAGACAACCATATGGCTCCTGCCAGTTATGTACTCATCGACATGCAAGTCGTGAAACATTACAAAACATGATCATCGCATACATTATACACATCACATCTTGGGCCATACCATATCACAGAAAACACTCCCTGCAAAAACAAGTTAGACGCCTCTACTTTGTTGTTGCATGTTTTACGTGGCTTATGGGAGTAGATGCTAAGAACGTTTCTTACCTACAGAAAGCCACAACGGTGATATTATGGTTGCCAAACTCCGGTGTTAATCCCATGACAACTATAGTGAGAGAAACTGACATCCACCAGCCGCATGTGTGGAACAAGCCACACGTCAAGTGCGGAGCCGGTCTCGCGAACGACGTCGCGTAAGGTTGGCCTGGACCGCTTCAATCTCACTATCCCGCGTCATAAGAAGAACACAAACAAGAGGCTTGCAACAGAAAACATCAACGCCCGCAACAACCATGTTGCGTTCTACTCGTGAAACACATCTACGCATAGATCTAGCTCTGATACCACTGAAGGGTTTCGCAACATAGTAAATCAAAATTTTCTACGGAAGCGAACAGAGGGAAAGCCAAGATCTAATCTAGGAGATGCAAACAACGAGAGAGATTGGATTAGATCTTCATACCCTTGAAGATTCGCACAGCGGAACGTTCGTAGGAACGTGGGTGATGTAGTCGTACTCGCTTCTCCTCCTCGCGATCCGATCCGATCTAGCACCACAAGTGGCGGTGCCTCCGTGAGATGCACATGTGCAGCACCTCGACGTCTCCCCCTTCCTTGGTCCAGCAAGTATGGTGGAGAGACGGATTGGATCTACAACACGACGGCGTGGTGTACATGGTGGAGAATTTCTGCAGCAGGGCTTCGCCTACAAGCAGTCGGGAGGGAGAGAGGAGGGCAGCAGGACGGCTAGGGTTGGAGGGGAAGGTGTGGGGGGTGGTGCGCCCCCAGCCCTCTTTATATAGGGGTGGGGCGGCAACCCTAGCCCCCTCCCCAATCCAAGGCCGGCGGCCAAGGAAGAGGAGTGGGGGGCAAGGAAACCCCCCCTTCTAGAAGCTCTATCTAGGGTTTAAACCCTCTTTGGCCGGCTGGGCCCTATGGGGCCTTGTGCCCCTGGCCCAATGCGGCCAGGGCACTCCCTCATAGGCCCATGCCCCCTCCCGGAAGGTGGGGCCACGTTGGTCCCCTTCCGGAAGGTTCTAGAAGCTTCCGGTACAATACCGATTAATCCGGAACAATTCCGAACTCCAAAAACTGCACTGCCTTATATGAATCTTATTCTCCGGACCACTCCGGAACCTCTCGTGATGTCCCGGATCCCATCCGAGTATCCGAACAAAAACTCATAAACCAATTATCCAATCTATCCTAGCGTCGAGTCACGTTAAGTGTGTGACCCTACGGGTTCGAGAATATGCAGACATGATCTTCTATCAATAATCAACAGCGGGGTCTGGAAACCCATATTGACTCCCACACATTCATCGATGATCATATCGGATGAACCACGATGCCAGGATTCAATCAATCCCATATATATATTCCCTTCGTCTCGCGATATTTTACTTGCCCGAGATTTGATCGTTGGTACCGTCATACCTAGTTCAATCTCGTTCACAGCAAGTACTTTACTCGTTCCGTAATCCGATATCACTTTGTGATTAACTCCTTAACCACATGCTTGCAAGCGGTGTTGATATCGATTACCGAGTGGGCCCGAAGTATATCTCTCCGACTTGGGAGGGACAAATCCCATCTCGATACATACAACCCAACAGATACTTTTCGATCACCTGAGAGACACCTTTATGATCACCCTCTCATAGGATGATGTTTGATGACCTCAAAGCTTTCTTCCGATACCAAGGAGTTGTATTATCTCATGGTCTAAGGAATACAATATTTGACATAAGAAAAGCTTCGCAAAGACGAACACGATAACACGATCTAATTGCTTCGCTTAGTTTGGGTCTGTCCACCATACCATTCTCCCAATGATATGATCAAATTATTAATTGACAACTCATGTCCATGGTTAGGAAACCTTAACCATCATTAATCAATGAGCTAGTCCATAGAGGCGTACTAGGGACACGGTGTTGTTCACAAACCACACAAGTATTAAAGTTTCCGCTTAATACAATTCTAGCATGGAATATAAACATTATCATGAGCAAGAATTATAATAATAACATCTTTATTATTGCCTCTAGGGCATAATTCCAACAATATTCCCATATGATAAAGATTCAATTTTGAACTATCCTTTAAACCATGCATTCAAATGTTTTTGGATGATCACAAAGTGGGCCTTGGTACTTTGTTTTGATTACTATCAAGGGGTGCAAAGATCCAAACAAGTTTTTGTTAAGTTTTGAAAGTTAGAGACAGCCAAAGTAGGCATGGGAGTTAAATTGGCCAAAATGACCATTCCCTTATTTTGTTTGTTTTGATTTATTTGTCTTTGGGAAAAGTGTGGGGATTGTTTAGATGATGTTTATTTCACCTAAGAATCCTTTTACAAGCAAAGAAACACATAAACAAGGCAATTCAAAAGAATCCAAATTGGAATGCATACACACATGCATGCTTTCATATTTTTATTTAGAAAAGTTTTTGTTAACCCTAATTTTGAAGATTAGAGTTTGATGATCCAAGTTTAGTATTTTTGGGATGTTACATTCATGATCTTTGTGTTCAGATGATCTATGCTTTTGGACGATGTATCGTCATAGGATGAACTTTTGGTACCATGATGCACTATTTGGGATGATATAGGGAGCATTTTGCTTCATTTTTTTGGTGGAGGACAGAAATCTGTTTCGGGACAGCAACTCCCCAAATCTTACTTTCCTCTCATTAGAGGTCATTCTTGGCACAAAAAAGCGAACAAAAAGGATAAGGAGAGGTCATTACTGAAGTAATAACTTCCAAGACTCAAGGAAACCCTTGGGTTATCTCCCAACAAGTACTTTTCTTTAACGCCTTTAAGTTAGGCACAAGAAGCAAGAAGAATCAAGTATTTTCAAATGAGTAAGCATTAACATCAAACCTTGCTTTCAAAGGAGGAGCAAAAAGCAACTTCTCTATCCTCATAGGGAAGTGTTCAATACCTTTCTTGAATGGAAAATTATATTTAATGGTGCCTTCTTTCATATCAATGATGGCACCAACAGTTCTAAGAAAAGATCTTCCCAAAGTAATAGGACAAGAAGCATTGTATTCAACATCCAAAACATAGAAATCAACAGGGACATAAGCATTGTGAACCACGATGAGAACATCTTTAATACTCCCCATTAGTTTCTTCTTAGCATTATCATTGAGTGGGACATCTAAATAACAATCTTCCAAAGGTGGCAAATCAAGCATTTCATAAATCTTCCTAGGCATAATAGAGCACTAGAACCAATATCACATGAAGCTTTGAGATCAAAGTCATTCACTTTCATATTAATAATGGGTTCCCAACTATGTTCTACTTTCCTAGGAATAGAAGCTTTGTGTTTTAGCTTCTCTTCCTTAATTTTCACAAGAGCATCTGTAATATGTTTAGTGAAAGCAACATGCATATCACTAGCATCAGTACTTCTAGCAAGCTTTTGCAAGAAAAGAATCACTTCAGAAATATTGCAACCATCTATATCAAATTCAAACTTAGCATCACTAGTAGTAGACTCAATAGGCTTAGGCATAGTAGGAGCAGGAACATGAACAGGGACTTCTTGTGGTTTAGTGGTATCCATTCTAGTGATGGTGCACACACTATTGTTTCTATCAATTTCAGATTCCCTTTCCCACTTAGCATGAAGTTGAGCTAACAGTCTAACATTTTCACCAATAGTAACTTGTATGGCATGAGCAGTAGCAAAGGTATTTTCCATGGTTTCAGGTTTAGCAGCCATTTTATTAATCAAGGAGGACTGTGCTTCAGACAAAGAGGAAATATTCTTCTCAACAGTTAAAAGTTTCTCCTCCACAGTTTTATTGAAATCATTTTGTTTACTAATAAAGTCTTTGAGCATGACTTCAAGTTCAGAAGGGGCACTTCTAGAATTGTTGTAGGAGTTTCCATAGGAATTGCCATTATTAGGAGGATAAGGCCTATAATTGTTGTTACCACCAAAATTATTCCTATAGGCATTGTTGTTGAAATTGCTGTTTCTAATGAAGTTCACATCAACTTTCTCTTCTTGAGCAACCAAAGAGGCTAAGGGAACACTATTAGGATCTAGAGGAGCTTTCCCATTAACAAGCATAGCCATAATAACATCAATCTTATCACTCAAAGAGGAGGTTTCTTCAACAGAGTTTACCTTCTTACAATATGGAGCTCTCTCAGTGTGCCATTAAGAGTAATTAACCATCATATTGTCAAGGAGCTTTGTTGCAGCACCCAAAGTGAGGCCCATGAAGGTACCTCCAGCAGCTGAATCCAACAGGTTTCTTGAGGAGAAGTTCAAACCTGCATAAAAAGTCTGGATAATCATCCAAGCAGTGAGTCCATGAGTGGGACAATTCTTAACCAAAGACTTCATTCTTTCCCAAG
Source organism: Avena sativa (assembly GCA_916181665.1). NCBI lineage: Eukaryota > Viridiplantae > Streptophyta > Magnoliopsida > Poales > Poaceae > Avena > Avena sativa. Next base: position 411,751,026 of record OV702283.1, on the reverse strand, counting down.
ATTGAGCAACATGTTCATTATAAAGTTGTTTAAATTCCATAATGTCATTTCTCATAGATATAATCTGTAACATCCCTAAAATCATGATTTCAAAGATTGCATATCATTCATGCATGCATATAGAATTGAGATCATTTTCAAAACTCATTTCAGAAAAACAAAGCACATAGTGCTATCATTTTATGTGAGCAAGCTAAAATCCAATGGCCATCACCATTTGAGAGTTTGAATGTTTTAAGCCTAGAATGCTTGTCCCCTTTGTTGAATAGATTGAGTGTGGAAATTTTAATCAAGTTTTACAAAATGGAAATGGTTCAAAAACCATTTTTCAAACATTTGCAAATCAGGTACCAAGTCCCTGATATTTTGTTTCTCCAAGAGTGACCAAGCCTTTGCAAAGTAGCCACATGGTTTTAGGCCTATAGTTGAGACTATTGCACACTGCAAAAAACCCAGAAAGATTTGAATTCAAAAGGAGTTTGAATTCATATCAAAACCATTCCTGAAAATCAAAACAGAAAAAGAAAAGGTCAACAGAAAAGAAAAGAAAAGGGCCAGGCGCCAGGATTCTAGCCCAGCAACAGAACTGGCCCAACTAGCCCACCCGGCCTTCCTCTCTCTCTCTCTCGCACGCGCAAGTGCACCCAAGAAGTCGCTGACAACCAGACCCCATCAGCGTCGTCTTCCCCAAATCCCACGCACGAACTCCGCCGCTGCCCGTTGCTGCCTTGATTTCGCGAGGTAAATTGCATTGATGCAGCAAGCATTTCTTGTCGAGCCTCTGGGTATATAATCCCCACACTCTCGCGACCATTTTCCCTCAAACAATTTCTCCTTCACGCCACCAGGCTGCCCACAACTCGCTCGACGCCGCCGCTGTTCCGACGACCGCGCCGACGAATTCCGGTGAGCCCCGTGTTCCCCTCTGTCTCTGAATCATGCTATCAAGTTCAGCAAGTCTTTGCGCACCTACTGACACTCCCCATTTGTCCTCGCATGATCCGTAGCTCCAGCAACGACTCCGACTGACCGCCACCGTTCTCTGCACAAGCTCCGGCGACCTCTCTTTGTAAGTAGCCGCCGCCCCTTGCCCTCTGACTGATACACCTAGAATCCCCATCGTCTTGCGCATCTAACAGTACCTCACTTTTGGCTTAGCGCGACGAGGAACCTCGCCAACGTCGACGACTGACCGTGCCTGACGCGTTCGCAAACTCCGGTGAGGAATCTCCGACGACCCCGTGCGCCCCTTCCCAAGACCTCGCCACCTAGAGCATCAGCAGCCTCCTGCGGTTCTCGTAAGTATCTCCTCCCTTCCCTGGGCGACCTAGAACGCCAGCACCGCCGCTGACTGACGCGTCGCCGCCAGCCGCCGCCGCTAGCGCCGCTCGATTTTGGTTAGATGATTTATAGCCGTCAGATCCAGATCCAGCGCGTAGAATTAGTCCACTTAGCGAAGCGGTATGGTTAGATCTGAACCGTGCATCGTTAGTTAGATCCTACGGCTCGCGAGCGTGATCCGGAGCGAATCGGTACGCGCCAGTAGGAACATGACGCGTGGCTAGGGTTAGATTCAAAAACAGATTTGAAATCAGAATTTGATCCAAAATTGAAATAGCTATAACTTGGTTTTGGTTCAGTACTGTGCACTTGCTTGGTGGAATTTCAAAAAATCATCACTTAGCATTCTTGCATGCATACATACATATTTTTGTTTGTATATGAATTGTATGTGATTGTGGTTATAATCTTTGTGTAGATTTTGGTGCTAGTGATTGTGATTGTGAAGAGTGCTACTCTCCCCATTACCAAGGCAAGTGGTACTTCATGAATATTTCCATCCCTATATTTTGTACAAGCATTAGAAGTATTTTTCTAAGTCTTGCATGTTGTTATTTTTGCCAAATGCTATGTTGGGAAATCCCAAGTAGTTGTAGAATTGTAGAATTGCTAGGAAATTTCCTAAGTTAAGATACAATGCCATGCTTAGCCTAGCTAGTAGCAAACAAGGGTTGGTAAAGTATATATATGCTAAGATGAAAATATTTCTAAGTCTTTGGACTTATGTTTTCCTAATAAAACAACTAAGTCAATGAACCTCCTGGGTGGAATGGGACTTGAATGGTGGTTTTTGGTTGAGTGGCTACACAAGGCCCATGGACATGGTTTACCTTGTGTATCTCACTTGTGGTATGCCACCCAGGCACAAAGGGATTTTAGAGGCCAAGTGTTGAGAAGCTTATAGTGCAACCACTTGGCAATATGGGCTCTGCCTGGATCACATAAGTTGCTAGAACTTAGCCATTTGGACAGTTGGTGGTAGTGGGAATGATAGGTTGGAGCGCGTCCATTTGGTCTAAGGAAAGGCTTCTGAAAGGTCCTGTCTTGGGAAACCAAGTCTGGTGGGGAAAGTGCACAACCTCTGTAGATGGAAAAATCTAAGTACTTAGCCAAGTCCATGGCAATGGACAACGTGAGCATCAAGACATGGAAGCTATCAAGAATCTCATCACTCCAACTTCTAAGTAAAACTTGTGGGTGAACAAGGGTGAAGGACCTCAATGTCTATTGATGGTTTCTTTGGAAGTTTTTGACAAAGAAAAACTTAGTGATTTCAACTAATAGGAAAAACCTATTTTCAAGCAAAGCAAGCCAAGCTACACTTAGCCAAAATGCATATAGTAATATAGTCCACTTAAACATTTACTAAGGTATCACTTGTCAATACTATTCCAAAGTATTGACCCACTGTGGCTGTAACTTGTGATGTTGCAGGTTACTCCGATGATGAATAGGTGTCATGAGTCTACACTCAACATGCTTGCCTGTGGCACATGAAGATGAATACTTATGTTTATTTACTTATTCCAAAACTCTTGTATTAGGCATGTGGCCTTGAGTTGTAGAAGACTATGTTTTATCTCTGGAATGGATGTAATAAATGACCTTTGTATCTGTGTACTTCATCTTAAACTGTGGATGCTAGCAATGATCCAGGGACTAGCATTGCAATCACAGGGATCCTTTTTCCTTTACAAAGGAGGGATCTTACATAATCTTAGCAGAAGGATAGTACTTTCCAATAAAATCATCTTTGCACTTAGTCCAAGAATCAATACTATTTTTAGGCAAAGATAGCAACCATTTATTAGCTTTCCCTCTCAAGGAAAAAGGAAACAGCTTGAGCTTAATAATATCTCCATCTACATCCTTATACTTCTGCATCTCACAAAGTTTAACAAAGTTATTGAGATGTGAAGGGAATATGCCCTGAGAGGCAATAATAAAGTGTTTATTATGTGTATTCCAAGTATATGATAGATGTTTATTTTGCAAGCTATAATTGTATTAATAAGGAAACGTTAATACATGTGTGTTTAATAAACAAACAGAAAGTTCCTAGTTATGCCTCTCTCATAAACTAGCTCGTTGATTAACAAGATGATCAAGGTTTCCTGATCATAGACATTGGATGTTGTTAATAACTGGATCACACCATTAGTGTAATGATGTGATGAACATTCATCCGAAGTATAGCATTACGATCAAAGTCATTGAGTTTATATTGCTATAACAACTTACGAAGTGATCCTAATCCTTAGACCATGAAATCATGTTAATCACTAACACCAGAAGAGTTTCTTTTTAACATCAAACATCACACCGTAACAGGGTGATTATAAAGATGGATTCAGAACTAATAAAGTGTTATGTTGAGGCCCATGGATCGAGAGTGGAATTTGTTCATTCCGATGACGGATAGTTATACTCTGGGCCCTCTCGGTGATATCACATTGGTTAGCTTGCAAGCAAGTGATTTGATCACTAGAATGTTATATCACGGAAATGAGAAAAGAGTGCATGTCAGTAACGAGATCAAACTAGGTATGGAGATACCGATGATCGAATCTCGGACATGTAATATATCGCGAAACAAAGGGATTAAGATACTAGCGTAAAAGGTTCTGACGATCAAAAGAAAGTCATCGTTGAATGTGTGGGAGTCAGTATGGGTCTCCAGATCCCACTTCTGATTATTGATCCAAGAGGGGTCTTGATCATGTCCGCATTATTCACGAACCGTAGGGTGACACACTTAAGAGACACTGACATCCAATTGGAGCAAAAGTTTCATGCCGAAACAATAAACAAGCGCAGGAATTTATTTCACTAGATACCAAAACAGGTTTTCGGGTGAAATTGCATAAAGAGGTTATGCATGTGAAATAGAATTCTAGCAAAGTGAATTTTTGTCATTAAAGTAATTGAAAAAATTCTGAATAAAATAAAAGAATTTTATTTAATGAGAGTTTGCATTAAATTTGGTGGAAATTTAATAGCAAGTTTGAGTGGGATTTTGAGTGGAGGGATTTGAATGGATTTTTGTGAGTGGAGTGTCCACCCACATGAAGAGGGGAGGGCAAGGGGGCAGGCCCCATGCGCCAGCCACCCCCTTGGGGTTCCCCCCTCCTCCTATAAAAGGCACCCGTCTCCTCACTTCTCACTCACACCTCCTCGTGAAGGATCTCTCTCCCCCCTCTAGAATTTATCCCCCATGGTCTCGGACTAGCGAGATACATGTTCCCGGTGGCTATTCGGCAAGAAAGAGTTGTGCTTCCGTTGCATCGCTGGAGCGAGAAGGCGGAGGTTTCTCGGTGCCTCGAACGTGTGTGCGAGCACGGATGCGCTGCTGATTTGTGGCACTAGGACTTCCTCTCGATCTTGAGATCGGCAAGAGATCGTCTACATCAACCACGAGTCAAACTCGTTAAGCTTTGTCGGTCTTCAAGGGTATGTTCTCTATGGATATACATCAGCCCGTTGTTTGTATCTAGTAGATAGATCTTGGTACATAGTTCACATCGTAGGAATTTTTTTGTTTTCTATGCTGCGAACCGTACAGTGGTATCAGAGCCGGATCTATGCGTAGATGCTTTACACGGGTAGTACACATATGAGTATGTGGGCGATGATGATCATGTTGTTGCTCCTTAGATGTAATTTCGGATGTGAACATTTAAACAAGCTACACTTAGCCAAAATGCATATAGTAATATAGTCCACTTAAACATTTACTAAGGTATCACTTGCCAATACTATTCCAAAGTATTGACCCACTGTGGCTGTAACTTGTGATGTTGCAGGTTACTCCGATGATGAATAGGTGTCATGAGTCTACACTCAACATGCTTGCCTGTGGCACATGAAGATGAAGACTTATGTTTATTTACTTATTCCAAAACTCTTGTATTAGGCCTGTGGCCTTGAGTTGTAAAAGACTATGTTTTATCTCTGGAATGGATGTAATAAATGACCTTTGTATCTGTGTACTTCATCTTAAACTGTGGATGCTAGCAATGATCCAGGGACTAGCATTGCAATCACAGGGATCCTTTTTCCTTTACAAAGGAGGGATCTTACAGATGGTATCAGAGCACTGTGTTGCCTGTAGGATTATGACCCTAGGATTGGAAAACCACTAAGGAAAAAAATTCAACTACTTCTACACTTGTCTATTCTTCTCGTAAACTTTTATAATCATATCTTTCTCATCTCTATTTATAGATGAACTCCATCAACAAAGCCGTGAAGGAAGGACCACTCATGACCATGACCTTGGAGTGTGAGACTGAGTTTCCCAAAATTCTCAAGGACCTCATGGTGGCAATGGAGGTACATGGTGCAGCTGTGTACAAAGGCTTTCCAGTGATGAATGAAGGAGTTGAGTACTAGTGGGTGCAACTTCACTTATACAAAAACAAGGAAGACAACCACAAAGAAAGAGGATTCTGCATGTACACCAACACTGTGATGCACACCACATTCTTTGAGTCAGCAAGAGAAGCAGCTTGGAGGACTATCAAAGAACTTAGTGCTAGAGTCAAGTGCAGAATGCTCAACCTCCAAAAAGACTAAGAGAAAGAGAAGGAACATACCCAAGAGTTGGAAGCCACCAACCAAACTTTAAGAGGAGATATTATAGACTTAGTGATGGAATCATGTGAGCAAGATAGGCTGATTGCCTCTAGGAACATTGTGTTAGCCAACAGATCCAGTGAGATAGGATTGTAAACGCATTTCGTTAGTTGGACCACCACCTATCACCTTATTTTCCAAAATGATACCTTAAATAAGTTTGGACCTTGGTTGATGTAATGGATTCATGTATGCATGACTTGTGTGATTTTGTGTTCCAAGGATATGTATGTGATGTTTGTCTTTGTTTTATCTTAAACAGTGTTGTTCTAACTTTTCTATCTTATAAATAGATGCCTATTACCATCAGCACTGTTGAGGAGTTCCAGGTTACCCGCTTTGGTCCTCGTATCGTTGAGCTTACCACTTTGCTCAATCTCCCTCTCCCCACCATCATGGTGCACCCACTCACCAAGTTCGAGAGGAAGGACCTCTGGGGCTTCAAGGTGAACCAGCCCGGACGCCAGACAGAGCCTACTACGGAGGCCATCGTCTTCAAGCTTATGCACGATGACAGGGAGAGAGGCATGGAGGTAGTTATGTAGGACCTGATAGGACGTCTGCTAGGCCGACACTCCCGACAGGTTAGAGGCACCCACTTCCACGTCTTCGGAAGACGTGATGAGGATGGAGAGTCCATCGACTTCGAGGACGACTCAAGGGACGCAGCAGAGCCGATACGTCTGTATCTCCAGGACTTAGAGTCTCTCATTAGGCACGTGGACACGGACAGGACCAATGTCATGCTCAGTAATGACGAGCTCCAGGTGCAGCTTCGCGAGAAGGACAAGCTCTTCGCGCAGCAGGACGAGATAGTCAAGGAAATGGAGGCAAAGTTCGAGACCCAGGACCGGAAGTTCAAGAGTCAGGAGAAACGTGTCCAGGATAGGAACAAGAAGATCCGGGACATGACTGAAGAACTGAAGTCCAAGGACTTCGAGCTAGAGCAGCAGCAGATGGTGATTGTGAGGCTTCGTTCCCAGAAGAGGGCTCTCAAGGCCAAGATTGAGTCCTTGACCACTACTATTGAGGAGAACAAGACCGCGATGGAAAACGCAGGTCTTACCTTTGTCGAGGAGGAGATTGATGCTGATGAGTAGACTTGACTACTCGTTTATCTTTTATTATCGTACTTGTTATTTGTGAACTTGCTATTGGACCATCCGACATGTGGATGGCTTGCCACTTGTGTGTTTTACTTTGTGAACTTGTTATCTTGTTGTTGAACTTTTATCTTCTGTTGCATGCTTGTGTTTGCTTATGTGATGTAATGTGCATAAAAACATCTATGGGTATCTCATTCTTATCTCTATTTGAACAAACCACAGATGCCTCCCCGTCGCGCAAACCCCAACCCCAACAACAACAACAACAACATCACTCCAGAAATGCAGCAAATGATGAATGCTCAAACACAGCTCATGCAGATGATGACAACATTCATTCAGAACCAAAACAACAACAACAACAACCCCAATAACAACAACAATAACAACAATAACAACAACCCTCCGGGCTTTGATATGCTCACCAGATTTCTGCGTTTGAGGCCAGCTAAGTTCTCGGGGACGACTGGTCCCATGGTGGCCAATGATTGGCTACGTTCCGTAAACAAGGACTTAGTAACCGTGGGCTGCACGGATGCTGAAAAGGTCAGATTTGCAGCACATCTGTTGGAAGGGCCAGCCGCCACTTGGTGGGACAACTTCCAAATCACCACTCCTCTAGATGAGGTGACTTGGGCTATCTTTGAGGATGGCTTTCGCACTGCTCATATCTCATCAGGAATAATGAGCCTAAAAAAGTAGGAGTTCCACAATCTGAAGCAGCGCCACCGCAGTGTGGCTAAATACATTGAAGAGTTCAACAATCTGGCACGTTATGCACCAGATGAGGTTGACACAGATGCCAAGAGAAAGGAAATTTTTTTGGAAGGCTTGAATGATGAGCTGAATCTGCAGCTGGCTGTGGCATATGTTCCCACTTATCAGTCGCTCTGTGACAAGGCTGTTATATTGGAGAACAAAATGAAGCAAGTCGAGAGTAGAAAGAGAAAGCACTCCGACAAGCACAGCCCGGGATCGTCTCACAAACGATCTCACTATGATGACAGTGGAAGCTTAGGATCCCACAAACATGGGAAATTCAACAAGCACCACAACCACAACCGTCATGACAACAAGCATCACCGCAGTCATGACAATGACAAGTACAAGAACCACAAGAGTGGACATAAGAGCCACCATAGTGGTAATGGAAGTGGAAGTGGAAGTAAGCCTGCTAAGAGAGACATCAGTTAGGTTGAGTGCTTCAAATGCAAGAAGATGGGACACTATGCAAATGAGTGCCCCGAAAAGAAAGTTGAAGGACCTGTCAAGCCCAATCCTTTCCAGAAAGGACAGGTGAACCACATCAATGTGGAGGAGGTCTATGAGGAGCCTGACGCTGTTGCTGGTAAGTTCAGACTCAATTCCATTCCAGCATTTGTACTCTTTTATACTGGTGCATCGCATTCATTCATATCAAAGGCATTTGTTGATAGAAATGGGTTTCCGTCTGAAAACATTGGGTGTCCAATAAAAGTTAGTTCTCCGGGTGGAGAAATGATAGTAAGTCTTGGATGCCGGGATCTAGTAATAGAATTTGGAAAACATAAGTTTCCAGTGAGTATGATAATCTTAGATTCCCAAGGACTAGACGTAATATTGGGAATGGATTGGATGGCTAAGTATGAAGGAGTACTAGATTGTGCTAATCGTACTGTTGCACTCACAACCCCGGAAAGAAAAAGGATTAAATTCAAGTCAAACTTTGAATCCAAAGGAAGTAAGCTAAATTCTCTTAAGGGGGTTAGCATGGACAGTGTGCCAATTGTGTGTGAGTATCCGGATGTATTTTCGGAAGAATTGCCAGGAATGCCACCAGATAGAGATGTGGAATTTCTGATAGATTTGGTACCAGGTTCTGGACCAATAGCAAAGAGACCATATAAAATGTCAGTTGATGAACTGAAAGAACTCAAGAAGCAACTAGGAGAACAGTTGCAGAAAGGATTTATTCAACCCAGTTCTTCATCTTGGGGAGCCCCAGTCTTGTTTGTGGAGAAGAAAGATAGAAGTCAAAGGTTATGCATAGATTACCGTTCACTCAACGAGGTAACTATCAAGAACAAATATCATTTGCCTAGAATAAACGACTTATTTGATCAGCTTGAGGAGCATGTGTGTTCTCAAAGATTGATCAAAGATCAGGCTATTTTCAACTCAAGATAAGAGAGCAAGACATACCTAAAACAGCATTGACCACAAGTTATGGGTTGTATGTGTTGGAGATATGCCCTAGAGGCAATAATAAATGTAGTTATTATTATATCTTTGTGTTTATGATAAATGTTTACATTCATGCTATAATAGTATTAACAAGGAAACATTGATACTTGTGTGATTTGTAAACTTAATTTGAAGTCCCTAGTATAGCCTCTATACTTCACTAGCTTGTTGGTTGATAAATAATTGTGGTTTCCCTATCATGAACATTGAGATGTTATCAACAACGAGATCATATCGTTAGGAGAATGATATGGTGGACATACTCCTATAGATAAGCGTAGCATAAAGATCAAGTTATTTCAATAGTTCAATTGCTATATGCTTTCTGATACATAGTAACCTAATTCCTTCGACCATGAGATCATGCATATCACCTTTACCGGATGGATGCTTTGATGACATCAAACACCACACCGTAACTGGGTGGCTATAAAGGTGGCATTGAGTGTTCGGAAAGTATTGGTTGAGACACATGGATCAAGAGTGGGATTTGTCCATCCATATGACGGATAGATATACTCTGGGCCCTCTCGGTGGAATGTCATCCAATTGGCTTGCAAGCATGTGACTGGATCACAAGGGATCACATATCACGGGAACGAGAAAAGAGTACTTGTCGGTAACGAGGTTGAACTAGGTATGCAGAGATACCGACGATCATAACCTCGGATAAGTAAACTATCGTGAGACAAAGGGAAATTGGTATCGTATGTAAGTGGTTCATTCGATCGCAAAGTAATCGTAGAAATATGTGGGAGCCATATGAATTTCCAGATTCCTCTATTGGTTATTGTTCGGAGAAGTGTCTCGATCATGTCCGCATAATTCACGAACCGTAGGGAGACACACTTAAGGATTCGACGTTGTTTGAGTAGTTATGGTATTATGAGAAAGAGACCGAATGTTGTTCGGAGTCTCAGATGGGATCCGGGATATCATGAGGTGATCCGGAATGGTCCGGAGAATAAGATTCATGTAAGGAAAGTCCCGATTCGGAGTTCGGGAATGATTCCGGTGTTTTCATCACGAATGTTCTAGAAGGTTCCGGAATGTCCGGCACTCCGGGGGGAAGGGGTACATGAATGTGTCATTACATATTGGAATGATTGCATCATGTACTAATTGTTCTCGCTGTTCCAAATAAAGGATTAAATTGAATCCTAAACTGAAAAGTCAAATAGCAAGTTTGAAAAGTCAAACGGCTAAAACAGGAAAGAGAGGAAAAGAGGAAAGAGGGGGCAAAACCGAGTTGGGGAGGGAATCCCTCCTCCAACCGGCGGCGCCTCCACCAGGCCGAGTTGGGGAGGGACTCCCCTCCCTCCCCTGGCGCGCCGGCCCCCTCCACCTATAAAAGGAGGGGCAGGGCCTCCTCCTCTAGACACACAAGTTCCTATCCTCTAATCTAAATCCTAGCCCTAGACTCCGGTTTAGAGACGCTTTGGTTTAGAGCTTCTAATTGCACTAGCCTTCGGATTAGAGCCTTCTAATTGGTGTGTCTAAACCCTAGACCACTAATAGTTCTCTCTCATACTCCACCATACTCGCTCCGGCTTAAGGCGAAGCCCTGCGGGATCTCCCCTCTACTTCCGGTACCACGCCGTTGTGCTGCCGGAATTGCGAGGAGAGTGCTACAACCTCCGCTGCCTGCTGGAACAAGGGAGAGGAAGGTCTTCGTCGAGTACCGAACGTGTGACCGACTGCGGGAGCGCTGCCGGAACGCATCGCCGGAAGGATCGTCTACACGATCTTGAGATCGGGAAGAGTACGACTACATCACCCACGAGAATCCGCTCTCGTTAAACACTTTGGAATCTTCGAGGGTAAGTTATTCCATCGACTCGTTGCTACAATCTAGTAGATAGATCTTGGATTGTTTGTTTGTATGCGATAGAAAAATTTTGTTTTCCATGCTACGAATCCCTACAGTGGTATCAGAGCCGTGTCTATATGTAGATCTGTTGCACGAGTAGAACACAATGGTCATTGTGGGTGTTGATGCTTTTATTGTCGATTGCTTCTTGTGTACTTTGCATCTTGCGGTATGTTGGGATGAAGCGGCCCGGGCTAACCTTACATGACATTGTTCATGAGACTTGCTCCACGATTGACATGCAACTTGTATTGCATAAGTGGCTTTTGCAGGTGCCTGTTTCTCCTAACAATGCTAGTATCAATGTTGTGGTTCTTGTTCGTAAGTTAGAACGACACTTATTGAAAGCCCCAAACCACATAAAATATGCAAAGAAAGTAGAGGCGTCTAACTTTGTTTTGCAGGGGTGTGCAGTGATGTGATATGGCCATGATTGTGATTATATTTGATGTATGCAATGTTCCTTATTGTAAGTTGGCAACCGGCAGGAGCCATATGGTTGTCTTTAATTTATGTTAAGACCCGCGTTTCTATTCAAAGTAGTTGTAATAGTTGAAGCCGGTGGACGACAACCTTGGAGAGGCGTCATTGACCTTGATGCAATGCCGATGATGATGGAGATCATGTTCGTGGTTGAAGATAGAGATCGGAAGCACGAAGAAGAAAGGCAATATCATATCACATATATATTGAATTGCATGTGATGTTAATCCTTTATGCATCTTGTATTGCTTAGTAGACGACGGTAGCATTATAAGATGATCCCTCATGCACATGAATTTCAAGTCATAAAGTGTTCACCCTTAGTTAGCACCGTTGCTAAAGCTTGTTGTTTCGAAGCACCACGTGATGATCGGGTGTGTTAGATTCTGCAAGTGTATACAACGTGAGCAAGCCAGATTTGCTCATGCGGAAAATAAGGTTTGATCTTGACGAGCCTAGCATGTACATACATGGTCTCGGAACACGGATCACCGAAAGGTAAAGCATGAATCATATAGTAGATATGATGAACATGACGATTGTTCGCCATTGAAACTATATCAACTCTCATGATGATCGGTGTTGATATGGTGGATTTGGTTCGTGTGATCACTAAAACAATGTGAGGGATATTGTTTTGAGTGGGAGTTCACCTAGATTAACTTTATTAATTAATTTGAACTCAATTTGTCATAAACTTAGTCTAAACTATTGCAAATATGTTGTAGATCAATGGCATCCCCTACCATCAATTTTAATGCGTTCCTAGAGAAAGAAAAGTTGAAAAACAATGGAAGCAACTTCGCGGATTGGTTCCGCAATTTGAGGATTGTCCTCACAGCTGGTAATTTGACCTATGTGCTGGATGCACCGCTGGGTGACCCACCTGCAGATGATGCTCCCGATGAAGTACAGAATGTTTACCTCGCTCGGAAGAATCAGTACTCCATAGTTCAGTGTGCTATCTTGTATGGTTTGGAATCGGAGCTTCAGAAAAGGTTTGAGGATTCAGACCCATATGATATTGTCGAGGATCTCAAATTGATTTTTGATACTCATGCGGCAATTGAAAGCTATGAGGCTTCTGAAAAGTTCTTTAACTGCAAGATGGAAGAGGGCAGCTCCGTCAGTGAGCATGTGCTTAAGATGTCTGGGCACGCAAACAAACTTCAAAGCTTGGGTGTAGTGATTCCTAATGCTTTGGGGATTTACCGCGTCCTACAATCACTACCACCAAGTTACAAGAACTTTGTGATGAACTACAACATGCAGAACATGAACAAGACATTGCCCGAACTCTTTGCCATGTTGAAATCTGCAGAAGTGGAGATCAAGAAAGAGCACCAAGTGTTGTTGGTCAATAAGACCACCAAATTCAAGAAAGGCAAGTCTAAGCAAAAGGGACACTTCAAGAAGGGTGGTAAGAAAGTTACCACGCCGGCGAAGAAGACCAAGGCTGGACCCAAGCCTGATACTGAGTGCTTTTACTGCAAGGGAGAAGGTCACTGGAAGCGGAATTGCCCAAAGTACTTGGCGGATTTGAAGAACGACAACATCAAGAAGAAAGGTATATCTGATATACATGTTATTGATGTGTATCTCACTAGTACTCGTAGTAGTGCCTGGGTATTTGATACTGGTTCGGTTGCTCATATTTGTAACTCAAAACAGGTGCTGCAGAATAAACGGAAGCTAGCGAAGAACGAGGTGACGATGCGCGTGGGAAACGGATCAAAGGTTGATGTGATCGCGGTCGGCACGCTACCCCTTCATCTACCATCGGGATTAGTTTTATACTTAAATAATTGTTATTTGGTGCCTGCGTTGAGCATGAACATTATATCGGGATCTTGTTTATTGCGAGACGGTTACTTGTTTAAATCCGAGAATAATGGTTGTTCGATTTATATGAGTAATATGTTTTATGCACATGCACCTTTGATAGATGGTCTATTCTTATTGAATCTCGATAGTGGAAATACACATATCAACAACATTGAGGCTAAACGTTTGAAATCAAGCGATAATTCGACCTATATGTGGCACTGTCGTCTTGGTCACATTGGAGTGAAACGTATGAAGAAACTCCATTCCGATGGACTTCTTGAATCACTTGATTTTGAATCACTTGAAAGATGCGAAGCATGTCTGATGGGAAAAATGACTAAGACTCCATTTTCTGGTATGATGGAGCGAGCTACGGACTTATTGGAAATCATACATACCGATGTGTGTGGTCCAATGAGTATAGCATCGCGCAGTGGTTATCGTTATGTTCTTACCTTCACGGATGACTTGAGTAGATATGGGTATATCTATTTCATGAAACATAAGTCCGAAACTTTCGAGAAGTTTAAGGAGTTTCAAAGTGAGGTAGAGAATCAACGTAACAAGAAGATTAAATTTCTACGTTCTGATCGTGGAGGTGAATATCTAAGTTACGAGTTTGGCGAGCATTTGAAGAAATGCGAAATACTTTCACAATTGACACCGCCGGGAACACCACAGCGTAATGGTGTGTCCGAACGTCGTAATCGAACTCTCTTAGATATGGTTCGTTCTATGATGTCACTTACAGATTTACCGCTATCATTTTGGGGTTATGCATTAGAAACAGCCACATTCACTTTAAATAGGGCATCGTCTAAATCCATTGAAACGACACCGTATGAATTATGGTTTGGAAAGAAACCTAAATTGTCATTCCTTAAAGTTTGGGGATGCGAAGCCTATGTAAAGAAGTTACAGCCGGACAAGCTTGAACCCAAAGCGGAAAAATGCGTCTTCATAGGATACCCGAAGGAAACTATTGGGTATACCTTCTATCATAGATCCGAAGGCAAAATCTTCGTTGCCAAGAATGGATCCTTTCTAGAGAAGGAATTTCTCTCGAAAGAAGTGACTGGAAGGAAAGTAGAACTCGACGAGGTTGTCAAACCTTCTCTCGAAATTGCGAGTAGCGCAGCACCGGAAGAAATTCCTGTGGTGCCTGCACCAATTAGAGAGGGAGCTAATGATGGTGATCATGAAACTTCGGTTGAAGTTGCTACAGAGCCTCGGAGGTCAACGAGAACTCGTACCACTCCAGATTGTATGATCCCGTTATGAGTGTCATGTTGGTGGACAACACCGATGACTCCGAGACATATGAGGAAGCAATGATGAGCCCAGATTCCAATAAATGGCAAGAAGCCATGAAATCCGAGATTGGATCCATGTACGAAAACCAAGTATGGACTTTGGTGGACTTACCGGATGGCCGGAAGGCTGTCGAGAACAAATGGATTTTCAAGAAGAAAACAGATGTTGATGGTAATGTTACTGTCTATAAAGCTCGACTTGTCGCAAAAGGGTTTCGACAAATTCAAGGAGTTGACTACGATGAGACTTTCTCACCGGTAGCGAAGCTAAAGTCTGTAAGGATTATGTTAGCAATCGCTGCATATTATGATTATGAGATATGGCAGATGGATGTCAAAACAGCATTCCTCAATGGAGATATTGATGAAGAGTTGTATATGATGCAACCCAAAGGTTTTGTCGATCCTAAAGATGCTAACAAGGTATGCAAACTTCAACGGTCCATCTATGGATTGAAGCAAGCATCCCGAAGTTGGAATCAACATTTTGATAAGGTGATCAAAAGTTTTGGTTTTATACAAACTTATGGAGAAGCTTGTATTTACAAGAAAGTGAGTGGGAGCTCTGTAGCATTCCTAATACTATATGTGGATGACATATTGTTGATTGGGAATGATGTAGACCTTCTTAATAGTGTCAAAGAATATTTGAATAATAGTTTTTCAATGAAGGATCTTGGCGAAGCAGCTTACATATTAGGCATAAAGATTTATAGAGATAGATCGAAACGCCTAATATCATTGTCATAGAGTACATATTTGGACAAAGTTCTAAAGAGGTTTGGAATGGAAGATAGCAAGAAAGGGTTCTTGCCCATGTTGCCCAATACGACCTTGAGTAAAACTCAAAGTCCGACATCGGCAGAAGATAGAGAAAGGATGAGTAAGACTCCCTATGCCTCAGCCATAGGATCTCTAATGTATGCCATGCTATGTACTAGGCCCGACATTGCATATGCTGTTAGTTTAACTAGCAGATATCAAAGTGATCCAGGAGTGGATCATTGGACAGCGGTCAAAAACATCCTTAAGTACTTGAGAAGAACTAAGGATATGGTTCTTTCTTATGGAGGTGATGAACAGCTCGTTGTTAATGGTTACACCGATGCTAGTTGGAACACCGATCCGGATGATTCTAAATCACAATCTGGATACGTATTTATTTTGAATGGTGCAGCAATTAGCTGGAGGAGTGCAAAGCAAAGCGTTGTGGCGAGATCTTCAACTGAATCGGAATACATGGCTGCTTCGGAGGCTTCACAAGAAGCGATATGGATGAAAGAGTTCATTACAGAGCTGGGTGTGGTTCCTAGTGCGCTGGACCCAATGTCTATCTACTGTGATAACATGGGCGCCATAGCCAATGCGCAAGAACCAAGGTCACACAAGAAGCTGAAGCACATCAAGCTACGTTTTCACGCTATTCGAGAACATATCCAAGATGGGGATATAAAGATTTGCAAAGTACACACATATCTGAATGTGGCGGATCCGTTGACTAAACCTCTCCCGAGGGCAAAACATGACCAACACCAAACTGCCATGGGTGTTCGGTATATTACCATGTAATCTAGATTAGATGACTCTAGTGCAAGTGGGAGACTGTTGGAGATATGCCCTAGAGGCAATAATAAATGTAGTTATTATTATATCTTTGTGTTTATGATAAATGTTTACATTCATGCTATAATAGTATTAACAAGGAAACATTGATACTTGTGTGATTTGTAAACTTAATTTGAAGTCCCTAGTATAGCCTCTATACTTCACTAGCTTGTTGGTTGATAAATGATTGTGGTTTCCCTATCATGAACATTGAGATGTTATCAACAACGAGATCATATTGTTAGGAGAATGATATGGTGGACATACTCCTATAGATAAGCGTAGCATAAAGATCAAGTCATTTCAATAGTTCAATTGCTATATGCTTTCTGATACATAGTAACCTAATTCCTTCGACCATGAGATCATGCATATCACCTTTACCGGATGGATGCTTTGATGACATCAAACACCACACCGTAACTGGGTGGCTATAAAGGTGGCATTGAGTGTTCGGAAAGTATTGGTTGAGACACATGGATCAAGAGTGGGATTTGTCCATCCATATGACGGATAGATATACTCTGGGCCCTCTCGGTGGAATGTCATCCAATTGGCTTGCAAGCATGTGACTGGATCACAAGGGATCACATATCACGGGAACGAGAAAAGAGTACTTGTCGGTAACGAGGTTGAACTAGGTATGCAGAGATACCGACGATCATAACCTCGGATAAGTAAACTATCGTGAGACAAAGGGAAATTGGTATCGTATGTAAGTGGTTCATTCGATCGCAAAGTAATCGTAGAAATATGTGGGAGCCATATGAATTTCCAGATTCCTCTATTGGTTATTGTTCGGAGAAGTGTCTCGATCATGTCCGCATAATTCACGAACCGTAGGGAGACACACTTAAGGATTCGACGTTGTTTGAGTAGTTATGGTATTATGAGAAAGAGACCGAATGTTGTTCGGAGTCTCAGATGGGATCCGGGATATCATGAGGTGATCCGGAATGGTCCGGAGAATAAGATTCATGTAAGGAAAGTCCTGATTCGGAGTTCGGGAATGATTCCGGTGTTTTCATCACGAATGTTCTAGAAGGTTCCGGAATGTCCGGCACTCCGGGGGGAAGGGGTACATGAATGTGTCATTACATATTGGAATGATTGCATCATGTACTAATTGTTCTCGCTGTTCCAAATAAAGGATTAAATTGAATCCTAAACTGAAAAGTCAAATAGCAAGTTTGAAAAGTCAAACGGCTAAAACAGGAAAGAGAGGAAAAGAGGAAAGAGGGGGCAAAACCGAGTTGGGGAGGGAATCCCTCCTCCAACCGGCGGCGCCTCCACCAGGCCGAGTTGGGGAGGGACTCCCCTCCCTCCCCTGGCGCGCCGGCCCCCTCCACCTATAAAAGGAGGGGCAGGGCCTCCTCCTCTAGACACACAAGTTCCTATCCTCTAATCTAAATCCTAGCCCTAGACTCCGGTTTAGAGACGCTTTGGTTTAGAGCTTCTAATTGCACTAGCCTTCGGATTAGAGCCTTCTAATTGGTGTGTCTAAACCCTAGACCACTAATAGTTCTCTCTCATACTCCACCATACTCGCTCCGGCTTAAGGCGAAGCCCTGCGGGATCTCCCCTCTACTTCCGGTACCACGCCGTTGTGCTGCCGGAATTGCGAGGAGAGTGCTACAACCTCCGCTGCCTGCTGGAACAAGGGAGAGGAAGGTCTTCGTCGAGTACCGAACGTGTGACCGACTGCAGGAGCGCTGCCGGAACGCATCGCCGGAAGGATCGTCTACACGATCTTGAGATCGGGAAGAGTACGACTACATCACCCACGAGAATCCGCTCTCGTTAAACACTTTGGAATCTTCGAGGGTAAGTTATTCCATCGACTCGTTGCTACAATCTAGTAGATAGATCTTGGCTTGTTTGTTTGTATGCGATAGAAAATTTTTGTTTTCCATGCTACGAATCCCTACAGTATGAGTATACTGTGATGCCTTTTGGCTTGACCAATGCTCCAGCATACTTCATGAATATGATGACCAAAGTGTTCATGGAATTCCTCGACAAGTTTGTTGTCGTTTTCATCGATGACATCTTAGTCTACTCCAAGAGCAAATAAGAGCATGAAGGACACTTGCGTTTGATACTTGAGAAGTTGAGAGAGCATAAACTTTATGCCAAATTCAGCAAATGTGAGTTCTGGTTAGAAGAAGTTGGTTTTCTTGGTCATGTTATGACAAAAGATGGTGTAGCGGTTGATCCTGCTAAAGTTTCAGTTGTGACTGAATGGGAATCTCCCAAGAATGTGAAAGAAGTTCGCAGTTTCCTTGGCTTAGCAGGTTACTACAGAAGGTTCATTGAGAATTTCTCTAAGGTAGCTAAGCCCATGACTGAATTGTTAAAGAAAGACAAGAAGTTTGCTTGGACGGAAGGTTGTGAAGTCAACTTTCAAGAATTGAAAAAGAGACTTGTGACAGCACCAGTTCTGTGTCTGCCAGATTTGGAAAAGGATTTCCAAGTATATTGTGATGCATCTCATCAAGGTTTGGGTGTCGTACTTATGCAAGACGGTAAAGTTGTAGCTTATGCCTCGAGACAACTCAAAACTCATGAGGTGAACTATCCTACTCATGATTTGGAGTTAGCCTCTGTCGTCCATGCACTCCAAACATGGAGGCACTACCTTTTGGGAAAGCGTTGCGAAGTGTTCACCGACCACAAGAGTTTGAAGTATATCTTCACCCAAAAGGAAATCAATATGAGACAAAGAAGATGGTTAGAGATTATCAAGGACTATGACTTAAGTTTGCAATACCACCCCGGTAAAGCAAATGTTGTAGCAGATGCTCTAAGTCGTAAGGTATTTGCGAATGACCTTACCAAAGGGGAATTGCCAGATGATTTGTGTACCCAATTCAGAAAACTCAGATTGGAGGTTGTGCCTGAAGGACATCTTATGTCTTTGGATGTTCAACCCACTTTGTTGGACAAGATCCGAGAAGCTCAGAAAACCGATAAGGAAATTGAAGAGATTAAGGAAAAGATTGGCCAAGGAAAAGCTAAAAATTTCCATGAAGACGAATAGGGTACTTTATGGCATGGGAAACGTATCTGTGTTCCACAAGATCCGGAGTTACGGAAACTGATTTTGCAGGAAGCACACAACTCTCCGTATTCAATTCATCCGGGTAACACCAAAATGTACATGGACATGAAAGAAAGATTTTGGTGGAACAATCTCAAGAGAGACATCGCCAAACATATTGCTTTGTGTGATGTGTGTAGTAGAGTAAAAGCAGAGCATCAGAAACCAGCGGGTTTGCTTCAACCACTACCTATTCCTGATTGGAAGTGGGACAAGATTGGTATGGATTTCATTACCGGATTACCAAGGACCAGATCAGGATATGATTCCATATGGGTAGTAGTGGATCGCCTAACTAAAGTGTCTCATTTCATACCCGTGAAGACGACTTATACAAGTGCCAAGTTAGCCAAAATCTACATGATTAGAATCGTATGTCTACATGGTGTGCCCAAGAGTATTGTGTCTGATAGGGGAACTCAATTCACTTCCCATTTTTGGAGACAGCTACATGAGTCATTGGGAACGAGGTTGGAATTCAGTACTGCCTTTCATCCTCAAACCGATGGACAAACGGAAAGGACTAATCAAATTCTGGAAGACATGTTGAGGGCATGTGCCCTAGACTATGGAGCCAGTTGGGATGAAAGTCTGCCTTACGCAAAATTTTCTTATAACAACAGCTATCAAACCAGCATTGAGATGGCACCGTTTGAGTTTCTCTACGGAAGAAAATGTACCACCCCATTGTTATGGAATGGTGTGGGAGAAAGAAGTTTATTTGGGCCAGATCTTATCAAAGAAGCCGAAGAGAAGGTCAAATTGGTTAAGGACAGGTTGAAGATAGCACAGTCCAGACAGAAAAGCTACGCAGATCCTAAGCGTAGAGAAGTCACCTACAAAGTTGGTGATAGAGCCTATCTTAGAGTATCACCACTTCGTGGAGTGAAAAGATTCGGAGTCAAAGGAAAGTTGGCACCAAGATACGTTGGGCCATTCAAGATTCTGAGTCGCAAAGGAGAAGTTGCTTATGAAATAGAACTACCCGAATCTTTATCAGTTGTCCATAATGTGTTTCATGTGAGTCAACTTAAGAAATGTCACCCAGAAATGGAAGAAACTTCTTTGAAGGATACTATACCTTTGGAAGAGGTTCAACTAGAAAGTGACCTCACATATGAGGAGAAGCCTATCAAAATTCTTGAGACTGCAGAAAGAGTCACAAGGACAAAGACTATCAAGTTTTGCAAAGTGCAGTGGAATCATCATACCGAAGAGGAAGCAACATGGGAAAGAGAAGATGATCTTCGGAAAGACCACCCTCACCTATTTGCTAGCCAATCCGAATCTCGAGGGCGAGATTCACCTTAAGGGGGTTAGATTTGTAACATCCCTAAAATCATGATTTCAAATATTGCATATCATTCATGCATGCATATAGAATTGAGATCATTTTCAAAACTCATTTCAGAAAAACAAAGCACATAGTGCTATCATTTTATGTGAGCAAGCTAAAATCCAATGGCCATCACCATTTGAGAGTTTGAATGTTTTAAGCCTAGAATGCTTGTCCCCTTTGTTGAGTAGATTGAGTGTGGAAATTTGAATCAAGTTTTACAAAATGGAAATGGTTCAAAAACCATTTTTCAAACATTTGCAAATCAGGTACCAAGTCCCTGATATTTTGTTTCTCCAAGAGTGACCAAGCCTTTGCAAAGTAGCCACATGGTTTTAGGCCTATAGTTGAGACTATTGCACACTGCAAAAACCCCAGAAAGATTTGAATTCAAAAGGAGTTTGAATTCATATCAAAACCATTCCTGAAAATCAAAACAGAAAAAGAAAAGGTCAAAAGAAAAGAAAAGGGCCAGGCGCCAGGATTCTAGCCCAGCAACAGAACTGGCCCAACTATCCCACCCGGCCTTCCTCTCTCTCTCTCTCTCTCGCACGCGCAAGTGCACCCAAGCAGTCGCTGACAACCAGACCCCACCTCCTCTCTGCGCGTTTCGCTGACGAGCGGGCCCTCTCCACATCAGCGTCGTCTTCCCCAAATCCCACGCACGAACTCCGCCGCTGCCCGTTGCTGCCTTGATTTCGCGAGGTAAATTGCATTGATGCAGCAAGCATTTCTTGTCGAGCCTCTGGCTATATAATCCCCACACTCTCGCGACCATTTTCCCTCAAACAATTTCTCCTTCACGCCACCAGGCTGCCCACAACTCGCTCGACGCCGCCGCTGTTCCGACGACCGCGCCGACGAATTCCAGTGAGCCCCGTGTTCCCCTCTGTCTCTGAATCATGCTATCAAGTTCAGCAAGTCTTTGCGCACCTACTGACACTCCCCATTTGTCCTCGCATGATCCGTAGCTCCAGCAACGACTCCGACTGACCGCCACTGTTCTCTGCACGAGCTCCAGCGGCCTCTCTTTGTAAGTAGCCGCCGCCCCTTGCCCTCTGACTGATACACCTAGAATCCCCATCGTCTTGCGCATCTAACAGTACCTCTCTTTTGGCTTAGCGCGACGAGGAACCTCGCCAACATCAACGACTGACCGTGCCTGACGCGTTCGCAAACTCCAGCGAGGAATCTCCGACGACCCCGTGCGCCCCTTCCCAAGACCTCGCCACCTTGAGCATCAGCAGCCTCCTGCGGTTCTGGTAAGTATCTCCTCTCTTCCCCGGGCGACCTAGAACGCCAGCACCGCTGCTGACTGACGCGCCGCCACCAGCCGCCGCCGCTAGCGCCGCTCGATTTTGGTTAGATGATTTATAGCCGTCAGATCCAGATCCAGCGCGTAGAATTAGTCCACTTAGCGAAGCGGTATGGTTAGATCTGAACCGTGCATCGTTAGTTAGATCCTACGGCTCGCGAGCGTGATCCGGAGCGAATCGGTACGCGCTAGTAGGAACATGACGCGTGGCTAGGGTTAGATTCAAAAACAGATTTGAAATCAGAATTTGATCCAAAATTGAAATAGCTATAACTTTTGATTCCCACGTTAGATTTTTGCAAATTTTATGTCGTTGGAATCAGGGAGACAAGCCCTTTCTGAATCTGCAATGTGTTTAGTAAAAAGTTTCTGTTAAAATGTCTTTTTATGCATAAACTTGTTTAGGACTATTTTAAGTATAGAATTTGTTTAGTAACTTGTTTTAGTGCTAAATAAGTTTGGTTTGGAAAGTTTTCAACTTGGTTTTGGTTCAGTACTGTGCACTTGCTTGGTGGAATTTCAAAAAATCATCACTTAGCATTCTTGCATGCATACATACATATTTTTGTTTGTATATGAATTGTATGTGATTGTGGTTATAATCTTTGTGTAGATTTTGGTGCTAGTGATTGTGATTGTGAAGAGTGCTACTCTCCCCATTACCAAGGCAAGTGGTACTTCATGAATATTTCCATCCCTATATTTTATACAAGCATTAGAAGTATTTTGCAAAGTCTTGCATGTTGTTATTTTTGCCAAATGCTATGTTGGGAAATCCCAAGTAGTTGTAGAATTGTAGAATTGCTAGGAAATTTCCTAAGTTAAGATACAATGCCATGCTTAGCCTAGCTAGTAGCAAACAAGGGTTGGTAAAGTATATATATGCTAAGATGAAAATATTTCTAAGTCTTTGGACTTATGTTTTCCTAATAAAAAAACTAAGTCAATGAACCTCCTGGGTGGAATGGGACTTGAATGGTGGTTTTTGGTTGAGTGGCTACACAAGGCCCATGGACATGGTTTACCTTGTGTATCTCACTTGTGGTATGCCACCCAGGCACAAAGGGATTTTAGAGGCCAAGTGTTGAGAAGCTTATAGTGCAACCACTTGGCAATATGGGCTCTGCCTGGATCACATAAGTTGCTAGAACTTAGCCATTTGGACAGTTGGTGGTAGTGGGAATGATAGGTTGGAGCGCGTCCATTTGGTCTAAGGAAAGGCTTCTGAAAGGTCCTGTCTTGGGAAACCAAGTCTGGTGGGGAAAGTGCACAACCTCTACAGATGGAAAAATCTAAGTACTTAGCCAAGTCCATGGCAATGGACAACTTGAGCATCAAGACATGGAAGCTATCAAGAATCTCATCACTCCAACTTCTAAGTAAAACTTGTGGGTGAACAAGGGTGAAGGACCTCAATGTCTATTGATGGTTTCTTTGGAAGTTTTTGACAAAGAAAAACTTAGTGATTTCAACTAATAGGAAAAACCTATTTTCAAGAAAAGCAAGCCAAGCTACACTTAGCCAAAATGCATATAGTAATATAGTCCACTTAAACATTTACTAAGGTATCACTTGTCAATACTATTCCAAAGTATTGACCCACCGTGGCGGTAACTTGTGATGTTGCAGGTTACTCCGATGATGAATAGGTGACATGAGTCTACACTCAACATGCTTGCCTGTGGCACATGAAGATGAAGACTTATGTTTATTTACTTATTCCAAAACTCTTGTATTAGGCATGTGGCCTTGAGTTGTAAATGACTATGTTTTATCTCTGGAATGGATGTAATAAATGACCTTTGTATCTGTGTACTTCATCTTAAACTATGGATGCTACCAATGATCCAGGGACTAGCATTGCAATCACAGGGATCCTTTTTCCTTTACAAAGGAGGGATCTTGCATAATCTTAGCAGAAGGATAGTACTTTCCAATAAAATCATCTTTGCACTTAGTCCAAGAATCAATACTATTTTTAGGCAAAGATAGCAACCATTTATTAGCTTTCCCTCTCAAGGAAAAAGGAAACAGCTTGAGCTTAATAATATCTCCATCTACATCCTTATACTTCTGCATCTCACAAAGTTTAACAAAGTTATTGAGATGTGAAGGGAATATGCCCTGAGAGGCAATAATAAAGTGTTTATTATGTGTATTCCAAGTATATGATAGATGTTTATTTTGCAAGCTATAATTGTATTAATACGGAAACGTTAATACATGTGTGTTTAATAAACAAACAGAAAGTTCCTAGTTATGCCTCTCTCATAAACTAGCTCGTTGATTAACAAGATGATCAAGGTTTCCTGATCATAGACATTGGATGTTGTTAATAACTGGATCACACCATTAGTGTAATGATGTGATGAACATTCATCCGAAGTATAGCATTACGATCAAAGTCATTGAGTTTATATTGCTATAACAACTTACGAAGTGATCCTAATCCTTAGACCATGAAATCATGTTAATCACTAACACCAGAAGAGTTTCTTTTTAACATCAAACATCACACCGTAACAGGGTGATTATAAAGATGGATTCAGAACTAATAAAGTGTTATGTTGAGGCCCATGGATCGAGAGTGGAATTTGTTCATTCCGATGACGGATAGTTATACTCTGGGCCCTCTCGGTGATATCACATTGGTTAGCTTGCAAGCAAGTGATTTGATCACTAGAATGTTATATCACGGAAATGAGAAAAGAGTGCATGTCAGTAACGAGATCAAACTAGGTATGGAGATACCGATGATCGAATCTCGGACATGTAATATATCGCGAAACAAAGGGATTAAGATACTAGCGTAAAAGGTTCTGACGATCAAAAGAAAGTCATCGTTGAATGTGTGGGAGTCAGTATGGGTCTCCAGATCCCACTTCTGATTATTGATCCAAGAGGGGTCTTGATCATGTCCGCATTATTCACGAACCGTAGGGTGACACACTTAAGAGACACTGACATCCAATTGGAGCAAAAGTTTCATGCCGAAACAATAAACAAGCGCAGGAATTTATTTCACTAGATACCAAAACAGGTTTTCGGGTGAAATTGCATAAAGAGGTTATGCATGTGAAATAGAATTCTAGCAAAGTGAATTTTTGTCATTAAAGTAATTGAAAAAATTCTGAATAAAATAAAAGAATTTTATTTAATGAGAGTTTGCATTAAATTTGGTGGAAATTTAATAGCAAGTTTGAGTGGGATTTTGAGTGGAGGGATTTGAATGGATTTTTGTGAGTGGAGTGTCCACCCACATGAAGAGGGGAGGGCAAGGGGGCAGGCCCCATGCGCCAGCCACCCCCTTGGGGTTCCCCCCTCCTCCTATAAAAGGCACCCGTCTCCTCACTTCTCACTCACACCTCCTCGTGAAGGATCTCTCTCCCCCCTCTAGAATTTATCCCCCATGGTCTCGGACTAGCGAGATACATGTTCCCGGTGGCTATTCGGCAAGAAAGAGTTGTGCTTCCGTTGCATCGCTGGAGCGAGAAGGCGGAGGTTTCTCGGTGCCTCGAACATGTGTGCGAGCACGGATGCGCTGCTGATTTGTGGCACTAGGACTTCCTCTCGATCTTGAGATCGGCAAGAGATCGTCTACATCAACCACGAGTCAAACTCGTTAAGCTTTGTCGGTCTTCAAGGGTATGTTCTCTATGGATATACATCAGCCCGTTGTTTGTATCTAGTAGATAGATCTTGGTACATAGTTCACATCGTAGGAATTTTTTTGTTTTCTATGCTGCGAACCGTACAGTGGTATCAGAGCCGGATCTATGCGTAGATGCTTTACACGGGTAGTACACATATGAGTATGTGGGCGATGATGATCATGTTGTTGCTCCTTAGATGTAATTTCGGATATTGGTGGCATAGTGGGATGAAGCGGCCCGGACAAACTTTACATGTCCTCGCACATGAGACCTGTTCCACGCTTGACATGCAACTAGTTTGCATAAGTGTCTAGCGGGTGTCTGTCTCTCCTACTATAGTCAATATCTATTTTGCAACGAGTTGTCAACAATTTGTTTATCCTCGTTGTGGTTCATGTTCGTAGGTATGAACGGTTCTATCTCGAAAGCCCTAAGCCACGTAAAATTTGCAATGGATAAATTAGAGGCGTCTTGTTTAGATTGTTGTTGGGCTAGTGTTATGATATGGTGATGTTGTAAGTAGAAGTATGATATGATACTCTTACAACACACATAGCGTGTAAACACCATAGACCTTGGACTTACACATAAAGGTATGATAGTGATCATACCACTATGCACATGATAGAGATCATATGCGGGAACCATATCATTCCACTAATAAACATGTGATGTTTGATAGCATCTTATATTGCTTGTTTAGCACTTTTTTAGCATAATAAGATGATCCCTCATTTAAATATCAAGATAAGAATGTGTTCTTCCTTTAGTATGCACCGATTATGTTTTCGTCGCTCCAAGACATCACGTGATGATCGGGTGTTCTTGGATCCATGACCATATTTCAGGTGTAAGACAGTTACACACACGAATACTAAGGTTCTTACTTGGCAAGCCTAGCATGTACAGACATGTCCTCGGAACACGGACCGAAAGGTTAAGCATGAGTCATATAGTTGATATGATTCCCATTTCATGCTCGCCTTTGAAGCTACAACGACTCACGTGATGATCGGACTTGGTGTAGTGGATTTGGTTCATGTAATCACCAAAAAGGCATGAGGGATGTCGTTTTTGAGTGGGAGTTCATTCGTAATATGGATTAGTTGAACTCAATCTATCATAAACTTAGTCTAAACTTTACAAATTCTGTTGTATATGGCACCACCTGCTTTTAGTTTCAATGTGTTCATGGAGAAAGAGAAACTTGCAACGAACGGTAGCAACTTTACCGAATGGGCCATGAATTTGAGGATTCTCCTCTTTGCTGCACAAAAGCAATATGTGCTAGAAGCGCCCCTAGGCCCCCCACCTTTTGAGGATTCCCCTGACGAGGAGAAGACTGTCTATCAGACTCGTCAGGAGGACCACAACTTAGTTCATTGCGGCATATTGTATGGGCTAGAGCTGGAACTTCGAAAGAGTTTCAAAAACGGCAATGCATTTGATACAATGGATGAGTTGAAAATGATTTTCAACACACATGCTACTGTAGAGAGCTACAATGCTTCAGAAAAGTTCTTTAGCTGCATGATGGAAGAGCACAGCTCCGTTAGTGAGCATGTACTCAAGATGTCGGGTTACACCGATAAGCTTGTGTCCTTTGGAATATCGATTCCCATTGACTTAGGCATCCATCGTGTTCTGCAGTCTCTGCCACCTAGCTATAGGAGCTTTGTGATGAACTATAATATGCAAGGCATGAAGAAGTCTCTCCTTGAGCTTCTGTCAATGCTTAAAACTGCAGAAGTGGAGATCAAAAAGGAACATCAAGTGTTGATGCTCAATAAGAACACTGGTTTCAAGAAAGACATGAAGGGAAAACGGAAGGGAAGTAAGGGCGGCAAGCCGGTTGCCGTGCCTGAAAAGAAACCCCGAGTTGGACCTAAGTCTCATACCGAGTGCTACTATTGCAAGGGGACTAGCCACTGGAAGCGCAACTGCCCCAAGTACTTGGTAGACAAGAAGGCTGGCAAGGCAAACAAAGGTATATATGATATACATGTTATTGATGTGTACTTGACTAGTGCTCGCAGTAGCACCTGGGTATTTGATACCGGTTCAGTTGCTAATATTTGTAACTCGAATTAGGGGTTGCGGAACAAGCGACCGCTATCAAGGGGTGAGGTCAAGATGCATGTCGGCAATGGATCAAGCGTTGATGTGATCGCCGTCGAAACTCTACCTCTCCATTTGCCATCGGGATTAGTTATAAACTTGAATAATTGTTATCTGGTGCCTGCACTGAGCATGAACATTGTATCTGGATCGTGTTTGATGCGAAGTGGTTATTCATTTAAATCCGAGAACAATGGTTGTTCTATTATATGAATGAAATCTTTTATGGTCATGCACCGATGATGAATGGTTTATTTCTATTAGATCTCGATGACAATGTTACACATATTCATAATGTTGATGCTAATAGGATTAAACTTAATGATGATATATCCGCATATATGTGGCACTGCCGTCTAGGTCATATTGGCGTTAAACGCATGAAGAAGCTCCATTCGGATGGACTTTTGGAATCACTTGATTTTGAATCATTTGATACATGTGAGCCATGCCCTATGGGCAAGATGACTAGAACGCCGTTTTCCGGTTCAATGGAACGGGCGACAGATTTATTGGAAATCATACATTCTGATGTATGTGGTCCAATGAGTGTGTCGGCGCGAGGTGGATATCATTATTTTGTTACTTTCACGGATGATTTGATTAGATACTGTTATATCTACTTGATGAAACACAAGTCTGAAACCTTTGAAAAGTTCAAGGAATTTCAGAATGAAGTTGAAAATCATCGTAATAGAAAGATCAAATTTCTACGGTCCGACCGTGGAGGTGAGTATCTAAGTTACGAGTTTAGCACTCACATGAAAGAGTGTGGAATTGTTTCACAACTCACACCTGCCGGAACACCACAGAGAAATGGTGTGTCGGAACGTCGTAATCATACTTTATTGGATATGGTTCGATCTATGATGTCTCTGACGGACTTGTCGTTTTCATTTTGGGGTTATGCACTAGAAACTGCTTCTTTCACTTTAAATCGGGCACCATCTAAATCCGTTGAAAAGACACAGTATGAATTGTGGTTTGGAAACAAACCTAAGCTGTCATTTCTTAAAGTTTGGGGATGCGATGTTTATGTGAAAAAACTTCAACCGGATAAACTCGAACCCAAAGCGGAAAAATGCGTCTTCATAGGATACCCTAAGGAAACTATTGGGTATTCCTTCTATCACAGATCCTAGGGCAAAGTTTTTGTTGCCAAGAATGGATCCTTTCTAGAGAAAGCGTTTCTCGCGAAAGGTGTGAGTAGTCGGAAGGTAGAACTCGAAGAGGTTATTGAACCTTCTATCCAAAGTATGGCGAGTAGCGCAGCGCCGGAAGTCATTCCGGAGTTGGCTCCACCAGTTGAAGAGGGAACTAATGGTAATGATCATGAAACTCCGAAAGAGAATACTACTGAACCTCGCAGGTCTAGAAGGACGCGTGCAGCTCCCGAGCTATACGGAAATCATGTCATGAATTTCATGGTTGATGAAAAAAATGACCCTGCGACGTATGAAGAAGCGATGATGAGCCCGGATTCCAACAAATGGTTAGAAGCCATGAAATCCGAGATGGAATCCATGTATGAAAATCAAGTTTGGAACTTGGTGGAATTACCTCACGACCGAACGGCCGTGGAGAACAAATGGATTTTCAAAAGGAAAACTGATGCTGATGGTAATGTGACCGTCTATAAAGCTTGACTTGTCGCAAAGGGGTTTCGACAAATTCAAGGA
This sequence comes from Avena sativa, assembly GCA_916181665.1. Classification (NCBI taxonomy): domain Eukaryota; kingdom Viridiplantae; phylum Streptophyta; class Magnoliopsida; order Poales; family Poaceae; genus Avena; species Avena sativa. Next base: position 411,721,422 of record OV702283.1, on the reverse strand, counting down.
GTTGACTACGATGAGACATTCTCTCCCGTAGCGATGCTAAAATCAATTAGGATTATGTTAGCAATTGCTGCATATTTCGATTATGAGATATGGCAGATGGATGTCAAAACCCCGTTTCTCAATGGTAATATTGAAGAAGAGTTGTATATGATACAACCAAAGGGTTTTGTCGATCCTAAGGATGCTAACAAGGGGTGAAAGCTTCAACGATCGATCTATGGATTGAAGCAAGCATCACGAAGTTGGAATCTCCGCTTTGATGAGGTGATCAAAGAGTTTGGATTTGTCCAAACTTATGGAGAAGCTTGTATTTATAAGAAAGTGAGTGGGAGCAATGTGGCATTTCTGATATTATATGTGGATGACATATTATTGATCGAAAATGATATAGATCTTTTAAACAGTGTTAAAAGTTATCTAAACAGCAAATTTTCAATGAAGGACCTAGGTGAAGCGTCATACATATTAGCCATAAAGATCTATAGAGATAGATCTAGGCGCCTAATAGGGCTATCGCAAAGTACATACCTTGATAAGATTTTAAAGAAGTTTAAAATGGACAGAAGTAAGAAGGGGTTCTTATCTATCTTGCAAGGCAAGACATTGAGTAAGACTCAAAGTCCGGCTACGGCGGAAGAAAGAGAGATAATGGACAAAGTACCCTATGCTTCAGCCATAGGCTCTATAATGTACGCCAGGCTATGTACACGACCGGATGTGGCACATGCTATTAGTTTGACTAATAGGTACCAATCGGATCCAGGTTCAGAACACTGGATAGCGGTCAAGAATATCCTTAAGTACTTATGAAGGACTAAGGATATGTTTCTTATATACGGAGGTGAAGAAGAGCTCGTCGCTAAGTGTTATGTCGACGCTAGCTTTGACACTGATCCGGATGACTCTAAGTCTCAATCCGGATATGTATTTCTCATGAATGGCGGAGCGGTTAGTTGGAGGAACTCCAAACAACCAGTGGTGGCGGGATCAACAACGGAGGCCGAATATGTTGCTGCTTCGGAAGCGGCTCAGGAAGCGGTATGGATGAAGGAGTTCATATCCGAACTATGAGTGGTTGCAAACGCGTTGGACCCAATGGTGATATATTGTGACAACAATGGTGCCATTGCCAATGCCAAAGAGCCAAGGTCTCACAAGTATTCCAAGCATATTAAGCGCCGATTTCACTCCATTCGCGAGCATGTCAAGGATGGAGATATAAAGATTTGTAAAGTACACACGAATCTCAATGTAGCAGATCTGTTGACTAAAACTCTCCCTAGAGAAAAACATGATCAACACCAGAACTCAATGGGTGTTAGATTTATCACTATGTAACTAGATTATTGTCTCTAGTGCAAGTGGGAGAATGAAGGGATTATGCCCTGAGAGGCAATAATGAAGTGTTTATTATGTGTATTCCAAGTATATGATAGATGTTTATTTTGCATGCTATAATTCTATTAATACAGAAACGTTAATACATGTGTGTTTAATAAACAAACAGAAAGTTCCTAGTTATGCCTCTCTCATAAACTAGCTTGTTGATTAACAAGATGATCAAGGTTTCCTGATCATAGACATTGGATGTTGTTAATAACGGGATCACAACATTAGTGTAATGATGTGATGAACATTCATCCGAAGTATAGCATTACGATCAAAGTCACTGAGTTTATATTGCTATAACAACTTACGAAGTGATCCTAATCCTTAGACCATGAGATCATGTCAATCACTAACACCGAAAGAGTTTCTTGATAACATCAAACATCACACCATAACAGGGTGATTATAAAGATGGATTCAGAACTAATAAAGTGTTATGTTGAGGCCCATGGATGGAGAGTGGAATTTGTTCATCCCGATGATGGATAGATATACTCTGGGCCCTCTCGGTGATATCACATTGGTTAGCTTGCAAGCAAGTGATTTGATCACTAGAATGTTATATCACGGAAACAAGAAAAGAGTGCATGTTAGTAACGAGATCAAACTAGGTATGGAGATACCGATGATCGAATCTTGGACATGTAATATATCGCGAAACAAAGGGATTAAGATACTAGCGTAAAAGGTTCCGACGATCAAAAGAAAGTCATCGTTGAATGTGTGAGAGTCAGTATGGGTCTCCAGATACCGCTTCTGATTATTCATCCGAGAGGGGTCTCGATCATGTCCGCATTATTCACGAACCGTAGGGTGACACACTTAAGAGACACCGACATCCAATTGGAGCAAAAGTGTCATGCCGAAAGAATAAATAAGCTTAGGAATTTATTTCACTAGATACCGAAACAGGTTTTCAGGTGAAATTGCATAAAGAGGTTATGCATGTGAAATAAAATTCTAGCAAGGGGTTATTTGTGAATGTTTGTCATTAAAGTAATTGACAAAATTCTGAATAAAATAAAATAATTTTATTTAATGAGAGTTTGCATTAAATTTGGTGGAAACTTAATAGCAAGTTTGAGTGGGATTTTGAGTGGAGGGATTTGAATGGATTTTTGTCAGTGGAGCGTCCACCCACATGAAGAGGGGAGGGCAAGGGGCAGCCCCCATGCGCCGGCCACCCCCTTTGGGGTTCCCCCCTCCTCTTATAAAAGGCACCCCTCTCCTCACTTCTCACTCACACCTCCTCGTGATGGATCTCTCTCCCCCTCTAGAATTTATCCTCCTATAAAAGGCACCCCTCTCCTCACTTCTCACTCACACTCTTTCTATTCGACAAGAAAGAGTTGTGCTTCCGTTGCATTGCTGGAGCGAGAAGGCGGAGGTTGCTCGGTGCCTCGAACGTGTGTGCGAGCACGGATGCGCTGCTGATTTGTGGCGCTAGGACTTCCTATCAATCTTGAGATCGGCAAGAGATCGTCTACATCAACCACGAGTCGAACTCGTTAAGCTTTGTCGGTCTTCAAGGGTATGTTCTCTACAGATATACATCCGCCCGTTGTTTATATCTAGTAGATAGATCTTGGTACATAGTTCACATCGTAGGAAATTTTTTGTTTTCTATGTTGTGAACCCTACAAGATGGGCAGCAGCATCATCAGAACTAACACCAGAAAATTGCTCTCTCATCACAAAATTCAACAAAGCAGGCTTAATTTCATAAAAGATAGCATCTGGAGTAGGTGGTGACGAGGTTTAATCTCGTCAATGCCCATTGTTATGAACTTGGGTTTTGGAGAAGATGGGGATGCTGGAGATCACGGAACGGTTAGGAAACAAGCAACACGGGGACACGAGGTTTACCCAGTTTCAGGCCCCCGGAGGGAAAACCCTACTCCTGCTTGTCTGCTCTTGGTTACGGCGGAATCGAAGGTTACAGGGGTGTGCAGATGCAATCTGGCGTGGAGGTGTGTATGCGGTGAGATAGACCCTCCTCGCCATGCCCTCCTAGCCTTTATATAGATAGGCAGGTCCCGGGCATAGGTCGAGTCAGTTACAGATTAGGGTTTGCCCCTTTGAAATTCTATCTACTCTAGTGTTGTTCTCCAAGCATCCGAAGGCATCATGGGCTTGGGCCACCCGAAACCTCCGCAGGCCGCGTATCTTGCAGTGGGCCTTCTCTTGGGCTGGACTAGGTATGCTAATGTTGTGTACCCGCGGGGTATAACCATGTCGCAGATTCGTTTGGGGATTCCTCAAACTTTCGGGTGCAATTTTATGCCTGTTTATGAGAGAATGGTTTTAGTTTGTAGGGATTGCTGATGCGTGTGCCTGACTCTCCTGATGGATCAAGGCCAGTTAACTGTCATAGGACAAAACGACATGATCTTCTTCAGATTCGAGTCCCTAGACTCGAATCTGGAACGAGTGCTGGTGTAATTCGACTCAGGCCGCTGAGGTCTTACAAGAGTCAAATCCCAGTAGTTTTCGAGTGATATACCCAACGTGTCCGTCAGGATTTTCATCGAGTATGTTGACATGGTATTGTACTGGCAGAGCGCAGTCAGGTGCGTTACCATGTAATCAGATGATATCTGTAGGTCTTATCTTTATGTCGTAGACACAGAATCCGAAATGTTATCACCGCGGAGGTGTTTCGGGTGGCTAAGGAAAATGTTTCCCACTTAGCGATTGTTTGGGCAAAGTTGCCAGAAAGTTTTTTGCATTTTGATCCGAAAGATCACAGTCGAAGAATTCATAGGGTGCACAACCAGCGCTCCTTATGGGAGTAGCCCCCGAGTGTCTGTTCGAGTCGTAGACTCGAGCAAAGACTTTAGTTCAGTCGTTTTAGCTTCAGGTCTGAAGGACACAATTTTTCAAATGCTTAAATCAATCCTCCCTATGGGAGTAGCCCCCGAGTCCATAGTGGAGTCGTAGACTCGACGTGGGACTCGAAGATAGTGGAGAGTTATGGTTCTTCAATCATTTCTCAGGTGCGCGGCCAGCGCTCCTGATAGGAGTAGCCTCCGAGTAGTTGTTCGAATCGTAGATTCGAGTGAGTACTTTAGTTATCAGCCGAAGATTTCCAACCGTTGCTAGATTGGTTTTTATGATGTCAATGCTGACAATCGCTGACCTTAACCGTCTGTGGCGCCAGAGGCGACGTAAGAGGACGAACGTGGGTCCCACTTTTATAACTTGAAGTTGACTAGTCATGTGTGACGTGGCGAGAATTACGGCGTCTCCTTGATTTCCGTGCGTAGTGTACAGCGTGCGGGCAACAGTTAGCTGCTGTGTTGACACGTGTACGGTTGGATCGCTCTCTAGCGCTAGGGCTTCTGGATGAACGGTTCCTGTTTGTCGTCTTCATCCTTATAACTGTGGGAAAAACAGTGATTTGTTTTCACCCTTTGCCATTTTATTTCTCCACTGCTTCAATTTTCACGAGCCCTTCCTCGCGCGCGCTGGACGTTCTTCGATCCTTTCCTTCTTCTTTTCTGCGCGCACATCACCGTTGTCGATGCTCCGCCATGGTTAAGTCGAAGAAGGCGTCTGCCAGAGCGGGCTCGAGCGCCACCGCTGGCGGCAAGAAAAGTGCCACCACTGCTCGCATCACCGATGGCGGATGGAGGCGCACGAAGACGCGCGAGGGTGACCTGCGCAAGCTGCGCGATGCGGGTTTGATCCTGCAGGACAAGGAGGACGTCAAGATCCCCGGCGATGAGGTAATCCCCCGTCCACCCGCAGGGTTACTGGTGATGTTTGTCGCGTTTGTTCTTCGCAGCTTGTCGCTTCCCGTCCACGATTTTCTCCGTGGACTCCCTTTTTCTATGACATCCAGCTTCATCATCTTTCGCCCAACTCTATCCTCCACATCGCATGTTTTATCACTTTCTGCGAGTTCTAGCTCGGTATTGAGCCACACTTTGGTCTCTTCCGGAAACTCTATTCTGTGAAGAGGCAATCTCGCACCGGCGGGGTCTACCCGCTCGGCGGCTACAACATTTCCATTCGATCTTCTGTTCTCTTATTTTCTTTTTCCATGTGCGAGTCCGTCCAATACTAGTGGAAGAAGTGGTTTTATATCCGCGACTCCATAGTGGACGGGCAAAATTTTGGCCTTGCTCCCTTCGGCTCCTCCCAGGAGATCCTGCCGAAGAGATCCTGGAAGAACCATATCCTGGAGGGCGAGGTGGCGGAGGTAGAGGAGCTCTACCATCAGGTGGAGGCCCTCCAGATGGTTGCGGAGAAGGAGGTCAATGGTGTAGATATCATCCGCACCTTCCTCAAACGTCGGGTCCAACCACTCCAGGCGAGGGCGCATCCGATGTTTCTTTACACTGGCCGCCATGACCCGACGAGGGTTTTGGCCGAGGAGCTGTCTAGGGGCGACCTTGATAGGGCTCTTCGGCCGCTGCTGAAGTTCAAGGCTGAAGAGGACCTCCCGAAGAAGTCCTTGACCGCCCCCTTCAGTTCTTCGAATCTAGTTTCGCAGGTTTAGAACTGCATCACGCGCATTGTGCTCTTTTTATGATTGTTGTCTTCTCATGAATAATCGTTGCTTAATCACATTCTTTATCTTCTTTTGCAGGAGCTGAAGGTAGCTGGCATGACGCCTCCGCTGCTTGAAAATATCTGGTTGCGCCGGACAACGAAGTTGTGGACTCTGAGTTCAAACTTCCGCCGGCGCAATATCCAACCAACGAAGACCCCGAGGCGAGCGAGGGGTAGACCCGAAAACGCTCCCGGAGTGAATCTTCGGATGCGTCTACGCCGCCTACTCCTCGGGGACCTTCCTTCCTGGAGTGGCATGGTGAGGATGATGGTGCTTTCTTTTGCACCGTATCCGCCTGTGCCTCTTCGAGCGATGGTGCCGCAGCGTCCAGCCAAGAAGAAGAAGAAGAAGGATAAGGCGCCGCCCGTCTTCAATCTTTCCGACATTGACTCGTAAGTGGTTTCGGCTGCGCCTTATTCTGTGAGTAATGTTATCTCTTGTTCTTTATCAATACTTTTTCTCGCAGCCACTCCTCGGAGGGCTCTCTTGGTGAGGGCACTCAGGAGGCCATATGAGAGTCGAATCCGATGGCCCCTCCCTTTCAGATGGTGGCCGACTCTGAGGATTACGCCTTGAATCCCTCTCCGCGAGAGGCTCGGGTGACCTTTACTCAGAAGACCCCTTGTGGACCTTCCGAGTCTCCATCTAAACACGTAAGTTATTCGCTTTTGTCGTCCTGGGGGAAGCCCCCGAGCCCTTTTCGGGTTGCTTTGTTGAATATTTTTGCTCTTTTCGAGGCGCATCCCCCGAGCCTTTGTTCCTGATGCTTTCTTGATTGTTTGTTTCTGTTTATTTCCGCAGAGCTTTGTGCACAGCGTGAACCTTCTCATCCAGTAGCATCTGGCGCTGGAGGCCAGTATGCAGCAGCTTCGAGGTATTTGTCTTTCCCGCTTCTGTTTTATTTCGCCTGTCGTATGAGCAATGCTTGTGTTGTTCATATGTGTTCTTGATGTGTTGCAGATGAAAATAATGCGGCCCTTCGTCGGCTGGACGCTCTCGACAAGAGCCTCGGTCGAGCGGAGAAGAAGGCCGCAAATGCTACTAAGGCGAAGGAGCGTCTGGAGAAGGAGGTAGCTGCTGTTGCCGAGGCTCGGGAGCGTCGGCGGAAGGAGTCTACGGATCACGAGGAGCTTGTTGTTGCGGCTGCCGCTTGCGAGAAGGAGATGGCCGACAGGCTGATGGCTGCGGCCAAGGCTTTCTCCGGCTAGTTTATTTGATTCATCCTTGATTTTTTGGCTGCTCCTTATCTCGTTCTTATGCGTCTCCTGTTTTTTTCTTGTTGCCACAGATGCTTCAAGCATCACGTTTGATCGCGATGCCATGGAGCATGGGAGCATTCTGAATGATGTCGCCGTAGAGGTCGAAGATCGCTGCAGCACTGCTACTAGTTCTCCGGCGAAGGCCAAGGAGGTGGTCCAACGCTTCTACAAGGATATCGTTCCCAAGGGCGCTGCTCTCGAGGACATCGATGCCTTGGCGGATGCGCTGTCAGAGGATGCTCCTGCGGCCTATAAGCGCAAGCAGAAAGGCATCGGCGCCTCCATGGGTCTGGCCATAGCTATGGCATCCGGAGCGGAGTTGGATCTGCCGCATGTCACCTCCCAGATGCCGGTGGCTCCAGACGGTTCAGAGGTAGTCTTTGCTCCCTTCGCTTCCCGCTGTAAGCGGTATGGGACGAAGCTTATTGACCTACTAGCGCAGTACGCGGCGAAGCAGTAGGAGGAGGCCAAGAGCAGGCAGTCTGGCTCTAAGGCAACTCCAGATGTGGGTGCCTAGGCTTTGTTGCTATAGTTTAGGATAGTATATCCTCTTCCTTTTGTAATATGTACTTTTGCTGGTGAACAATCTTTCCTTGTGCCACGTGGTGGTCATTAATGTATATAAGTTATTTTTTCGAGCTATCTTTAGAGATGTTTGTGATGTTCATCTCCTTGCTTGCTTGCCTTTAGGGTCCTTTGGGTGGTGAACCTGTTGGTACTTCGACTGCTCCAGCTCCGCGACCATCGTTGGATGATACGTCGCAGCTTGTTTTCCTTCGCGATCGCGTCCATAGCTTGGATAAATATATCCTTGGCGTTTAAGGTCACGCGAATGTATGGAAGTCGAAGGATGAGCGAGCTACCGCCTGGGAGGAGTATCTGATGGGGGAGCTGCGGCAATTGAGCGAGCAACTGCAATGTAAGTTTTCTTTGAGCTGCTGCTCGGTTTCGGATGCACCTTGTTTGCGTGTCACCTTATTCTGAGTTTCCTGCAGGTGCCAACCTTTTTCCGAGGGAGGAGAAGGAGCGCTTTGTAGTTCAGATCAATTGTTTGACCCAACAAGACATGGAAGCTGGCGGCTTCTTTTGTATGGACCGTGACCGGGCCACCATCCTTGCGACGGTGCAGGATCGTGTTCATCAGGTGTCGCGGGTTCTAAAGCAGGTGAAAACTTCCCTGGCGTCGACTTTGTACGTCATATTCCCCCCTAGACGAGGCGTCGTCCACTCTTTGGGGTTTGTTGTCGAAGTTTCGAGACGTGAGTCACGTGAGGGAGTTTGTGCGGCATCAGCTAGTAGCAGGGGTGAAAGCTGCCCTTTCGCTTGTTCGGCTGCATCGCCCTGATGTCGATCTCATGGCGGTGGCGGCTGGGCCACCTCTTCGACCAGATGGTGGCCCCTAGGACATGCGCCCGCATTATGTGGCTGTTCGGCAGTGTTCCGAAGAGATCGTGGATATTTTTGAGCATCAGGCACACGTGATTCTTTAGAATAGATAGGCCCTATAAAAAGATAAATGTAAAACTTGTATATATTCGGGTGGGCTTGTTATGCCCTTTTCTGTAAAGTTTATTTGTTCTAGCACGTGGTGCTTTTGTTGTGTGCATGTCCTTTTTGTTAGCCTGACGTGGTCAGCTACTCAGGTTACATGAATTATTCTCAGTCAACGAAGTCGTGAGGTGAGGCGGAGCCCCCGAGCGTGTTATAGTGAAAAGTAATGTAGAGAAAGAGAAATTTCGGCCAAGGAACTTAGCTTCTATTCATAGCGTAATCGAAGAGGTACATTGTTTGGCTGAATAGCCTTAGCTAAGTAGCCTTATTGAAAGTAAAGAGGTACTAGGGATAGAAGCGTAGCAGACACGCGACGTTCCAGGGGTTGGAGTTTTCGACTCCTGACGCGATGTCCATGAGGCGGTAGGTGCCACCTGGGATGACTTCTGTGATGATGTAGGGTCCTTCCCAAGGTGACTCGAGATTTTTCGGCTGCTCTTGCTTGAGTCATAAGACGAGGTCTCCTTCGACGAAGGACCTTGGGCGCAGCCGTCGGCTATGGTAGTTGCGGAGGCTCTGTTGGTAGACCGCTGAGCGGGCCGCGGCGATGTCGCGTGCCTTTTCGAGTGTGTCGACGGCGTCTTCGAGTGCGACCGTTGATTCGGCTTCGCTGTAGGCGATGACCCGTGGGGCCTTGTGTCGTACTTCGGCAGGTAGTACGGCTTCGGCTCCATGCACCATGAAGAAAGGCGTAAAGCCAGTTGCGTTGTTTGGCATTGTGTGTAGGCTCCAGAGGACAAAGGGTAGATCCTCTGCCCAGGCTCCCGCAAGCCGTTCGAGTGGGCTGAGCAGGCATTTTTTGATGCCTTCGCCTATGAGGCCGTTGGCCTTTTCGACCTTCCCGTTGGTCTGCGGGTGCGCCACTAAGGCGCATGATATGTTGATGCCAATGCCCTCGTAGAAGTCCTGGAATTCTTTTGAGATGAAGTTCGAGTCGTTGTCCACGATGATGATGTGTGGCACACCGAACCTGTAGATTATGGACTCAAAGAACTTGACGGCAGTTTTGACGTTTTGGTTGGTGACGGGCATGGCCACGACCCACTTGGTGAACTTGTAGACTACGACCAGGAGGTAGACGTGGCCTCCTTTCAAAGATTTGGGCAGTTTGCTAATCATGTCGAGGCCCCATTGGGCAAAGGGCCAGGCCAGTGGTATGGGCCTAAGCTCCGACCCAGGTGCGTGTGGCTTGTTCACGATCCTTTGGCAGATGTTGCACCTTCGGACGATGTCCTTAACATCGTTAATTGTTGTTGGCCAGTAGAATCCAACTCGCAAAGCTTTGGCGACGATGGCGCGGCTGCCTGCGTGATGGCCGCAGATGCCCTCATGGATGTCTTGGAGGATTATTTTTACATCACCGATGGTGACACATCTTTGTACTACACCCGAAATAATGCGCTTGTACAGCTTGCCATTGTGGAGGGTGAATGATTTGGACCGGCGAGATATGTGCAGGGCATGTGTCGAGTCGTCGGGCAGTTCCTTGTTTAGCAGGTACCGAAGGTACAACTGCATCCATGTTTCCTCAATCGCCATTACCTGCATCAGGCTGACAAGTTCGACCTCCGTATCGAGCTTTTCGGTTCCTTCCTGTCCTTCGGGTAGCGCAGCCCCCGAGTGCTCTGATTCTTCGGATGATCCCTTGGGGAATTTCCTTTTGATAGAGGGTACGCAGATTTGTTCGAGGAACACACCTGGCGGCACCCGTGCACATGTGGAGCCGATGTTGGCGAGTCTATCGGTCTCCTTGTTGCTTTCCTTTCCAACGTGCTGAAGCTCGCAGCCGTCAAAGTCTCCTTCGAGTGAATTGTAGAGCGCGCGATATGCGATCATGTTGGCGGCATGGGCGTCACATTCATTCATTGTCTGCTGGACGACGAGGTTCGATTCACCGTAGATGATTAGGCGCGTAGCGCCACAGATCTTGGCATATTTCATCTTGTCGCCCTGTGGGAATGTCATTATGACACCATCTCCTGCTCCAGCCTCGCGCTTGGAGCCATCGAAGTGCATCATCCATGATTGCGTCATGTCCGGAGTATCCGACAGCTGGAGTTCCATCCAGTGGATGAGGAAGTCAGGGAGGACCTGAGATTTGATCGCCTTGCACCTCTCGTAGACTATGTCTACAGGGTATAGCTCGATGCCCACTGGGCCACGCGTCCCGTGGCTTCGGGGTTGTTCAGGATGTTGGACAATGGTGCCATTTAACAACCATTATCTGGTGCTCCTGGAAGTAGTGGATCAGCCGACGAGCCGTCATGAATACGCCATAGGCGAGCTTCTGATAGTAAGGGTACCTCTGCTTTGTTGGTGTCAGTACCTTGCTGAGGTAGTAGATTGGGAGTTGGACCCCGTGGGTCTTGCCATCTTTAGGTCGTTCAACCACGAGTGCGGTGCTGACTACCTGGTGCATAGCTGCAATGTATAGCAGCAGAGGTTCTCGCTCCTTCAGGGTGACTAGGACAGGCAAGGTGGAGAGTAGCCGCTTGAGTGCTTCGAATGCGTCGTATGCTTCGGGTGTCCACTCGAACTTGTCCGCCTTGCGCAGCAGCTGGTAAAAGGGAAGGGCCTTCTCACCCATGCGGCTGATGAATCTGCTTAGCGCCGCGATGCGCCCAGCTAGTTGCTGGACACCTTTGAGGTTATTCGGCTTCTCCATGGTCAGTATGGCCCAGATTTTCTTCGGGTTCACCTCGATCCCTCGTTGGGAGATGAAGTAGCTGAGTAGCTAGCCAGATGGGACGCCAAAGGCGCACTTTTCTGGATTCAAGTTAATCTTGTAGTGATCAAGGTTATCGAACGTCTCGTGGAGATCGTCGATCAGCGTCTTGGCTTCCCTGGTCTTGATGACTATGTCGTCGACATAGACTTGGATGTTGCGACCGATCTGGTTCTTCAGACATGCCTGCATGCACCTCTGGTATGTGGCACCTGCGTTCTTCAGCCCGAAAGGCATGGTGTTGTAGCATAACACTCCGAACGGCATGATAAACACCATTTTCTCCTGATCTTTGACCTTCAGTCAAATCTAATTGTAGCCTGAGTAGGCATCAAGGAAGGAGAGTTTCTCGCATCCTGCAGTCGAATCGATGATCTGATCGATCCGAGGGAGAGGGAAGTGGTCCTTGGGGCAGTGCTTGTTGAGGGACGTAAATTCCACGCACATCCGCATGATGTCTGTGTCCTTTTGGGTACCAGCACAGTGTTGGCCAGCCACTCGCTTTCCTTGATTTCTCGGATGAAGTTGGCATCGAGCAGTCTGTTGACTTCGACTCCAACTGGTTCGGCTCGTGGTTCGGACAGTCATCGGATTGACTGCTTGACCGGCCTTGCATCGGGGAAAACATTGAGTGCATGCTCGGCGAATTCCCTGGGAACTCCTGGCATGTCCGTAGGACACCAGGCAAAGATTTCCCAGAGCTCACAGAGGTATTCGACGAGGGGGCTTTCCTATGCAGGGCTGAGGTCGTTGGCGATCAGCGCCGTCTTGGAGGCATCATTTGGGTGGACCTGCACCTTCTTCGTGTTGACCATGGAGTCAAACGACATATCAGGTGAGTTTTTCCTGGCGATTGGGGGTGCCCCGTTTGTGTCACCTCTCAAAGCCTCGTGAGCTCCTCTTTCATGCCGAACGACTGGGAGATTGTGTTGAAATCTCAATCGCAGTGGTCCGATCGGGTGAAGCTTCCCTGGACCCTGATGACGCCCCTTGGTCCTGGCATATTGAACAGCAGGTACGCGTAGTGCGGTACTGCCAAGAATCTTGCGAACGCCACGCGCCCGAGGATGGCCTGGTACTGTGATGGCCAATCCACCACTTCAAACTCCAGCCGCTTGCATCGGAAGTTTTCGGGCTTGCCGAAGATGACGTCAAGCCATATCCTTCCCAGGGGTAGATGCCCTTCCCTGGGACTATGCCGTGGAACGTTGTGTCGGATTTTTCCAGGCTGCACAGCGGGATCCACATCGCTGCGAGGGTGCTGGCGAACATCAGGTTGATGCCGCTGCCGCCGTCCATGAAGATGCAACTCATCTCGAATCCTCCGATCTGTGCCTTGAGCACCAGGGTGGCATGGCCTGGGCAAGGGATCTGGCGGGGGTGATCTGAGCGATCGAATGTGATGCAGGACTCCGAGCCACTGAGGTACTCAGGGATGGCGGGCGGAGCGGTCACAGCGAGGTTGACCTATCGGGTGATCTTCTCTTGCACCCTATTGGTAGGGCGTCCCTTCTGAATCATCAGGGACCCTTTTGGCGGCGGGTATCCACCTGTGCCGTTGTTTGGAGAAGGTGCTGGTGCTAGATTCGACGGTCCCACAGGTGGTGGTGGAGGAGCTCCGTGGGAGACGTCACCTGGTGCGGGCCCAAACCCAGGGTTTACGATCTGGCGTCGCATTTGGGTGAAACCCTCGCTGAGTTTATGGAACTCACGACAGTCCTTGAGCATGTGGCTGGCCTTATTTTTGCCGTCCTGCTTGTCGATGTAGAAGTGGATGGTGTAGGCACCAGACAACTTCTCGTATGCCAAGGGTTCGTCGTCACGGACGCGACGCTGCCATGTTTGTGTGGGGCGTCCTCTGTCACGGAAGTTTCCTCCGCGGTATCCTCCGCTGCTGCGGTTGTTGTCATTACGGCGGTCGGCGTAGCCAGCCGCAACCATGTCGGGTCCATCGCGATCATCGTAGACGCGCGATCTTCGTTTTCTACGGCGTTCGCGCCTGCAGCCGTATTCATCCTCGTCATCCGAATGTGCTCGGTGGAGGGAGTCCTCGCCATCTGCCCACCTGTTGGCGATGTCCATGAGGTGGTCTAGCGTCTTGGGCTTGACGCGCCGAAGTTCTTCCTTGAAGTCTGGGCGCTTCACGCCACCCTTGAAGGCATCGATCATTCTCTCCTCGGAGATGTGTGCCGTGGAGTTTTTGATGTTGGACCAGCGCAGGATATACGAGCGAATGGATTCACCCGTTCATTGAGTGCAGGCCTGCAGTTCCTCGATTGAGGATGGCCTCTTGCTGGTGCCCTTGAAGTTTCGGATGAAACTGTACGCCAGTTCCTCTCAGCTTCGGATGGAGCCTGATGACATGCTGCTGAGCAAGATCTGGGCTACGCCTGTCAGCTGCAGCTGAAGGCATTGTAGGGCGGCGTTTTTGTTACTACCATGCAGTTTGACGGACGAGAGGTGTTCGCTGAGCTAGGCCTTTGGGTCCTGTGTGTCGTCAAACTTCGGAGTGTCCGAGGGAAGCTTGAAATTTTTGGCATACGTGTGCGCCGAACAAATCTGCTGAAGCATCGTGCTCCACATAGTTCTCCGTCGTTGTCCTCTTCGGATTCAGTTGAGCACGCGCATTTGGCGCGTGCCTTATCGACCTTGCGCTGGGCGAGGTCGTTTCGAGCGTCATAGTAGCTACTGCGACGTCTTGGTCTCTTGCGATGTCGAGGTAGATCGTGCTCGTCCTCGTCGGATGATGGTGTGGGGCTGCGGTTGAATCTGAACGCCCGCCTTTTTCTTCGGCTCCGCGGGAGCCTCTTCGTGGAGCGCAGCTCTGACGAGTCCGAGTCCGACTAGCATGGACTTGTGCATGGCGCTCTTCGGGTCCCCCATCGGACAACCATGATCGCAGCCTGCGGCGTCTTCGGTATGACGTTTCCATTGGCGTCCATCTCCATGAAGGACGTGTTGAGGGTTTTGGTGACCTCACGTCGTGCGGTGGGGTCCATGTTCTCTGTGCGAGAGCGATGCTTGTTGGAATAATTGTCGTGCGAGCTGGAGCCACCAACGGTGGAGAGAGCATCTCGCCGCGTGCTAGACTCTGAAGTTGCTTGCTTGTGTTTGTCGAGTACCTCTTGCGTCTTCACCTGACGGTTGTGCTTGCCGATGAGGAGCAGGTGGTATGCTATCAGCAGATCCCGTGAAGCATTCACAGGTAGGATCTTGTTGCCCGCCACGGCTTCGCGTGCGTGGTGCCATCCTTCCTTGTTGAGGTTGATCTTCCAGTAGGCGTCAGGGTCGCCTTCGTTGGGCTAGAGGTCAGGGTTTCCTCCGTTCCTGACCTGCAGGTTGGGCGGTAGATTGGGTGGTGGGTTGGGTGCGCTCGAGCCTGGTGGCACCTCCGATTCACCATGGATAACCATGGTGCATTGGTAGAGCCTATGGATTGGATCGCTGCTGCCGCAGCTTTCAGATCCGGAACCGTAGGTTCCTTCGTCTGATGGAGGGTCGCACATATATGAGTTGAAGTTGCTGCTGTCATAGGACTTATCTGTTAGCGTCGCACGATGGGTGGGACCCATGAAGTGGGCCTGATGGATGGTGGTTGCACCCGCTCTGGGAGGCGGAGGGTGCCAGTCTGCCCCACCTAGAAGCAGAAGCTTCCGAACAGAATCTCGAGCCCGTCGCCTACGGGCTCGAAATCCTTCATGGTGGCTGGCGAGTTGGCAGTGAATTCAAAAGCGTCAAAGAGGGGATGGCTCTCCGTCGCCGATGGGTTGTAGATCGCTTCGGATGGGATCGTCACGATCGCACAATCAGCGCCCCCGTTTCCCACAGACGGCGCCAATTGACGAGGTTTAATCTCGTCAATGCCCATTGTTATGGACTTGGATTTTGAAGAAGATGGGGATGCTGGAGATCGCGGAACGGTTAGCAAACAAGCAACACGGGGACACGAGGTTTACCCAGGGTCAGGCCCCCGGAGGGAAAACCCTACTCCTGCTTGTCTGCTCTTGATTACGGTGGAACCGAAGGTTATTGGGGTGCGCATATGTAATCTGGCGTGGAGGTGTGTATGCGGTGAGAGAGACCATCCTCGTCGTGCCCTCCTAGCCTTTATATAGATAGGAGGGTCCCGGGCATAGGTCGAGTCGGTTATAGATTAGGGTTTTCCCCTTTGAAATTCTATCTACTCTAGTCTTGTTCTCCAAGCATCCGAAGGCATCATGGGCTTGCGCCACCCGAAACCTCTGCAGGCCGCGTATCTTGCAGTGGGCCTTCTCTTGGGCTAGACTAGGTATGTTGATGTTGTGTACCCGCGAAGTATAACCATGTCAGGTGGAGCAATAGGAGTGCTTAGGAAATCATTGTTGTTGGTGCTATTTAAGTCACACAACTTGGTGTTCTCAGCGGAGTTCATTTTGGCAAAGGTGGGCCAGCCAAAAACAATAGCAGCAGCTAGAGCAGGAACAAATTTTTGTGTGCTTTTGGATAAAGGAAGCAAACCAAAATAAACTAATTTTTTTGGAGTTTTTGAAAAGAGGCAAACAAAACCAAGCAAAAGAAACTAAACAAACTAAAAACAAAGTAAAGTGAAAGGAAGCGGAGGACTCCCCCTGTGAAGACGTCTTTAGCCTCCCCGGCAACGGTGCCAGAAAAGCTTGATGGCTAACGTGAAGCCTGTTGGGAACCCCAAGAGCAGGGTGTGAAGCAACAGAGCAGCAAGTTTTCCCTCAGTAAGAAACCGAGGTTACCGAACCAGTAGGAGAAAGGAAACGTCACACAGGTGTTGCAAGAAACGCGGAGACCTGCACAACACAAACTCAAGACTTTGCCCAACAAATCAGTGAGGTTGTCAAGCTCACCGGTTTGCTGTAACAGAGGATTAAACGTATGGTGTGGAAGGTAATGGTTTGCAGCAAGTAAACAAGTAACAGTGGAAGATGTATCAATGGTAAATATTGGACTGGGGTCCATAGTTCACTAGAGGTGCTCTCCTTAGATAAACAACATGGCATAAAGGGTAAACAAATTATAGCAGGGCAATTGACAGGAATTGAGCAAGGCATAACAATGCAATACTAGACAAAAAAATCCTATGAGATTCGATTGGGCAATACAACAATATACATAGACTTCCATCCAACTGTATCTATGACTAGAAGTCCACCTTCAGGTTATCATCCGAACCCCCTCCAGTATTAAGTTGCCAGCAACAGACAACTGCTTTAAGCAAAGTGTGTAAGGTAAACAATCCACTTGTTCCATGAATAAGAGACCGTTGTTTTCTCCCTATTAGCAACAACACATCTACAACCTAAGTGATTTCTGTCACTTTCCTTGGAAACTAGAGGCATGAACCCAATATCGAGCATAAATACCCCCTCTTGGAGTCACTAGCAACTACTCGGCCAAGATAGCTACTAAGAACGGAGAGCATGCAAGATCACAAACAACACAGACATGATAGTATCAAATATACAAAACCATTAATCAATCTGACATAGTAATCTCAATATCCATTGGATCCCCGCAAACACAACATGCATGATTACAAATAGATTAGATCTTGATCATGAACGGAGATCACAAGATCTATACATGAAAGCACAAGGAGGAGATACAACCATCTAGCTACTACATGGACCCATAGTCCAAGGTGGAACTACTCACGCTTCATACCAGAGAGAAGGCCTCCAGGATGATTTCCCCTCTGGCAGGGTGCCGAGAAGAACTTCAGATGCCCCCGATCAAGCGACGATGGTGGCGGATGCTACAGAAGGTTTCGTGGAGTTTTGATCGGGTGCCTAGGGTTTCTGCATCGGGGGCTTCTTATAGGCAGAGAGGCGAGGCTAGGAGGCGGCCAGGGGGCCCACACCCTACCCAGGCGCGGGGTTGGCCCACCCGCACCTAGGGGGTGCGGCCGCCCTGGTTCGCCTCTCTGTATCTTATTCTGGTTCGTGTCCCGCACAGTAAAATATTGACTTTGGCTTTTGTCCTGTCCAATTCCGAGAATATTGATTTTCTGCCTTTCTGGAACCAAAAACAGAAGAAAACAGGCAATTGGCACTGTGGCAACTTGTTAATAGGTTAGTTCCAGAAAAGATATAAAAACACCTCAAAGTGTAGATAAAGCAAAGCAAAGTAGATACTAAACAAGCATGGAGCATCAAAAATTATAGATACATTTCCGACGTATCAATAGATCAATAGTTGATTACTCAACATTGATGTTCAATAGATATTAGGATAAGATTCATTAGAAATGATAAGGGTTGATATGGAAGGAAAGATATATGGTGAATGGTATTGACTTGGTTTCCTTCCTACTCCATATAACAAAAGAGTTAGGGTGAAATATTACCATGATCCTCATGGTAGAAATAGATAAGAATAAAATAGGTCAAGAGTTAGTTATTACATTCTTGTTACTTGAATTATATCCATAGCTTGGTATTCATGGGTTATTGTAATGAATTGTGTGATATGATCTCTTAAGGATCAGATATTAATCATTAAACAATATGCAATGGCTTAGTTTTATTTCATTTGATATACCCTTAGATCAAAGCATGTTTATCCTAAATCAGGTTTTAGCAAAGGTCATATTGAAACTTATCGCAGTCAACTTGATGATCTACTTCAATTCTATCAAGTTGAGAGAAGCTTCAATCACTTTGACAAGTTTTGTTCAAAAGCGCGAATATTCAGATTTTCTATGCATGAATGCAATGCACACATCTGTGTTCAGCTTATTTCTAAGCTCTAATGCTCGGATGTTACACCAAGGCACCCACCAGATGCGCCATCATGGCAACGCCATGCAGCAGCATCACCACGCCACGAAGAAAGGCCATGCCGTGGAGAACACCGGGGGCTACCAGGAGCCGCAGGGTGCCATAGTTTGCATCCTCGGTGGCTCCTAGGCCCTAGAATCCAACTGGAACTTCAAGAAGCTCACTCGTGAAGTCTCCGCTGCCTAGTCCGGGACTTCGTCCTCGAAACTCCGTGCGCCATCACCTTTGACGCCAACGACCCCACTTCCACGAAGGCTATGGGTAACCTACAACAGGTGGATGTGAAGGATTTTTGAGTCATAGTAATCCTTCCGATTCTTATAGACACTACATCTACAGGATACAAAACCATTCCGCTTTTTTGCATCGGCCACAGGGAGAAATTCATGCACGCCATTAATGAACTCGCTAGAGCGTCGGTCAGTACCTGATGAGTGCAGCAGCACTTCGTTGGGAGACCCCAAGCGGAAGGTATGATGCAGTACAGCAGGCAAGTTTCCCTCAGTAATAAAACGAGGTTATCGAACCAGTAGGAGGAAGGAATCCCAAAGGTGCTGCAAGCAACGTGGAGACCTGCACAACACAAACTCAAGACTTTGCCCCAACTAACAGCGAGGTTGTCCATCTCACCGGTTTCTCTAACAAAGGTTTAACTGTATGGTGTGGAAGGTGATGATGGTTTGCAGCAAGTAAACAAGTAACAGTGGAAGATGTATCAATGGTAAAGATTGGCATGAAGGGTAAACAAATTACAGCAGGGCAATTGACAGGAACTGAGAAAGGCATAACAATGCAATACTAGACAAAAAGATCCTATGGTATTCGATTGGGCAATACAACAATATACATAGACCGCCATCCAACTGCATCTATGACTAGAAGTCCACCTTTAGGTTATCATCCGAACCCCCTCCGGTATTAAATTGCAAGCAACAAACAACTGCTTTAAGCAAAGTGTGTAAGGTAAACAATCCACTTATTCCACGAACAAGAGACCGTTGTTTTCTCCCTAGTGGCAACAACACATCTACAACCGAAGAGATTTCTGTCACTTCCCTTGGAAACTAGAGGCATGAACCCACTATCGAGCATAAATACCCCCTCTTAGAGTCACTATCAACTACTTGTCCAAGATCTCTACTAACAACAGAGAGCATGCAAGATCACAAACAACACACACATGGTAGAATCAAATAGACAAAACCATTAATCAATCCGACATAGTAATCTCAATATCCATCGGATCCCCGCAAACACAACATGCACGATTACAAATAGATTAGATCTTGATCATGAACGGAGCTCACAAGATCTATACATGAAAGCACAAGGAGGAGATACAACCATCTAGCTTTTACATGGACCCATAGTCCAAGGTGGAACTACTCACGCTTCATACCGGAGGCTGGCATGATGAAGAAGGCCTCCGGGATGATCTCTCCTCCAGCAGGGTGCCGAGAAGAACTTCAGATCCCCCGATCTAGGGATGATGGTGGCGGAGGCTACAGAAGGTTTCATGGAGTTTTGATTGGGGTGCCTAGGGTTTCTGCATCGAGGGATTTTTATAGGCGAAGGGGCGAGCCAGGGGGACCACACCCTGCCCAGGAGCAGGATGGGCCCACCCGGGCCTAGGGGGGTCTGGCCGCCCTGTGGCGCCCCTCCGTCTCTTCTTCTGGCTTCGTGTCGCCCACGGTAAAATATTGACTTTGGCTTTTGTCCCGTCCAATTTCGAGAATATTGATTTTCTGCCTTTCTGGAACCAAAAACAGAAGAAGACAGGAAACTCGCACTATGGCAACTTATTAATAGGTTAGTTCCTGAAAAGATATAAAAACACCTCAAAGTGTAGACAAAGCAAAGCAAAGTAGATACTAAACAAGCATGGAGCATTAAAAATTATAGATACGTTTCCGACGTATCAGTACCATACATCCATTCCCGGACCATCTGCATTATTCTATAAGTATATCAAAATCAATTAAACAACATCATGAATAGATATCCGTGACCATTTAATACAAGTTGTTCATCACACTAAAACAAAAATAGAGTATATTGGACCAAATCTTATTATTGCAAAAATAAAAAACTATGCACTAATTTAAAAAATTCTACTTTATACTCATTTTGATAAATTACTAAGTAAACAACATCTATACATATGAAACTAACAAGTTAATGTGAGCTTCTAGAGCATTAAATGAGCAACACTATTTAAAGGAAAACCCTATTTCCTCACTTTACAAAGCAATATTATTTTCTATAACCCTAATTTGTTTCTGCCCAAAACCTTCTCATTTTTAAAACTATTTTCAAACAAATTTTTCTAAATGGTCCAGTACCTAAAATAGGTGCACCTAATATGTACTAACAGCATATAAAAGCTCGGATCATTTTCACTTCATTTACTTGTTCAATTCTAAAAATTTGAATTTTGAAATTTTACATGCACCAATTTTTTAATTGGACAAACAACTAACATGAAAAATGTGGAGTTTTTAATTATTTATCTAGTAGTGAAAACCTCATTCCATTCCGAGCTCTAAAACTCTAAAATTACACATTCAATTTTTAGTAACTTTTTGCCTAATCAAAATTTGCCTAAAATTACACATCTAAAATTCCCTCTACTTCTAGAGCATGAAATCCCTCTATACTTCTAGAGTATTGAGCTAAACTATGAGAGATGAAAGGATGAAGTTGCTAACCTTTTAAAATCTTGGATTTAGGGTTTCCACCAAATCTTGACAAATCTTGGAGAAAAAATGGGCATGAACTTGGCTTGCTTGGAGGAAAATGGCCATGGGCTCAGGCACAGACGAAGCCAAATTATATAGAGAAACCAATAGTATCGGTTGATATTACGAACCAGGACTAGTTATTGACCTCTAGTCCCGGGCCGTGATACCAACAGGGACTGCAGGATCCCACACGTGGGGCTGGCTGACGCGAGCCCTCTAGTTCCGGGCCGTATCACGAACCGGGACTAGAGGTCCAGAATGATCCGGGACTAGAGCTGCCCCGTCCTCCTAGATGTTGGAGTCGCGGTGAACTAGGACTACTGCTCACACTAGTCCCGGCCCAAAACCCACCCGGGACTAGAGCCAGAATCTGCTCCAAACCAAAGCCCTTGTTTCTACTAGTGTCGGTTGGACTCGGCTCGAACTCAGACACTAATGAGTTGCGCCAAGTTGGCAATTTTGGCAACAACGAGTTTAATGAGTCAAGTTGTCAGTACTCGCGGGTATTCGGTAAACTTGTTAAATTTACTTATGTAGATATGCTAGTTCATAGATTAGTCAACATTAAAGAAAAACAAGACTATTAGGACAAAGAGACATGGTCAATCTGGTTAAAATCGCCAAAATATAGATGAATAGGCATAGATGATAAACCATTATTTTTGTATTCTTACTTAATTATATATTGATTGTGAACTTCAGTTTCTTAATGACCTTATCAAGCTTATTGAACCAAATTGAGTATTTATTGAGTCAATCCAAGGTAGGGTTTTCATATTGTTATGTTAATGAGTTGAGTCGAGCAAGCTTGTTAACTAACGATTATTTATGACTTGTGTCGAGCTGGATCGATATTCACCCCTAATCATGACCTACTACAAGCTAGTGCACTAGTTCCATGTGAACCCCATCATTTCCGTCATTTCGTTAGGGGTGGATGAGTTTAGTAGCAACCATGAGGCTGCTAATAGGATTTAGGATGGTAAATGGAGCATCATCCTTACGACCTCAACTACATTGTGCGCTACTCTATCATGTCCCACTCACTCGTCGGCTTTATAGCTGAGCAGATACATATCTACCACGAATTATGGGTTGGAAAAACCATGGTAAATTTGGGGGTCGTCAAATCCTTTAGAACCCGTGCTATATTTGGGGGTAGCCAAAACCATCACACACATCTACAATCAATCCGTCTAACCCATGTTATATGTTCTTACATCTACAACACAATTTTCTTCTCTCCTTCTCTCCCAGTCAAAGGCCCAGTTCTTTTCGGCTTCGGCTTGTGCATAAGCCACCTTCTCAAGAGCTGTCCAGAAAAACAGCGGTGAAAATAAGCTAGGCAGAAACTGCAGTTCAGTTCTTTGTAGCTTCTCATGTTCTAGCTTATTGCCTGAGCCATATGATGGAAAGACTGTAATATCCTTAGATGAATTTATGTTTTGACTAACTGTTCTTGAGTCGTTTTCTACTGTTTTTTCACATACCTGATCGCAAAGTTATTTTTTCAAACATGATAAAATGTTAAATATTAAAAATAGGAGATCATTGTCAGTTCATTACAGCTCAAATAAAAGGAATGGTACTGCAACGTTTTCTTCCCAATACAAATCGATAGGTTCAAAACTAATTATGACATCTTAATCACTACTTATTTTTCCTCTCCTCCCATTCCATGCTGATCGATTCAAGCCTCACAGCACTGTCATCCTCAATAAAAACTCTTGGAGATCAATACGATGCACTGAAATCCTATGTGTGAGATAGCAGATCAATCGTATTCACCGAAATCTTATGTGTGAGCCAGCTGATCAATCCATTACCCATGCCCAAATGTGTAGAAAAATCAAGTATAGACAGCAAACGTCCGATATGTACAGCCATCAGCTAGCAAATCAATCCATTAGCCATGCTGAAGCCATCAGCTACCAAATCAATCCATTAGCCATCAGATAGCAAATCAATCACCTTGCCGTGTAGTGCGGAGCAGCAGGTCGGCCTGAGCTAGAGCAACCGCCGCTTCAGATGTGTGACGGCGGGAGCAGCAGTTCGTCCAGACAGAACTTGATCCAGACGGATGACGGGGCAGACCGCAACTATCCGACGGAATCGAACAAGGGCGGCGCATGCATGGTTTTTCCGGCGGAACGGGCGGCGGATCTGGCGGCCGGCGGTGCCGGCTGGGCTGTGGCGGCAGAGCGGCGGAAGGAGGAACTGGTGCGTGTCTCTTGTTTTAGAAAACTGGTCGGTTCAGGTTGGCTCTCAGCGCAGCAGCGCGGTGGCAATACGATGTAAATAGAGTAGACATTAAGGGTATCACCAGATACCGTTTCGGTGGACTGCGGGAAGCCGCGAAAAGCTAGGATAGGGCAGCTTCCCCCAACCGTGAAGAAATTGCCTAAGCCGGCTGTCTGTCAAAACGGCTTAAAATCGAGTTTTTTTAGGCTTAGGCTTATTTTCACAGTTAAGCTGTCTAGAAGCCCCAAAAGAACTAGGCCAAACTATGGTATATTTTATTTTCCCTATAGTGCCAGATCTAGACGTCATCGCCAACAATTTTTAAAGCAAAGGAAAAATTATTGAAACATTTATCGGTTGTAATATTGAAATTGACTTAATGATTATTTTGATTTCCAAAGTCAATCAAAATGCAATTGTACTTACTATTATGTGTTGTTTCATTAATGAGAACCATTGGTTCCAACTATACAAGTTTTCCAATTTTCCTTATAAACCCTCATGTATCCCTCAATTTTCTTTAATTTGGTGACTAGATTTCTAAGTTGTGGTATTCTTAATGCTAAAACACTAGCACAATGACAAAGAGGGAAATTTGGTGACTAGTTGGAATCGATAAATCAAAAAATACAACCCAATAATAAAATTAAATTATTCAATGAAGATAAATTAATCCATTAAATGCATATTGATCAATTACATCATATAGTTTTTTATTCATCAACATAGTTTTATGCAAGCAAGATAACTATCCTTGATGTCATTTTGGTATCCCGCGCAAATAAGGACAGCAGCACAGATCCTTAGTTGTGTTGCATACAGAACTGTAATTGTGACCACCTTCATGAAATCATCTTTCTTTGCAATGCTTTACGCACAACAAAGAAGTGCAGTTTTTTAAAGTCTCACATTTCCATCCAGCTACAAATTTCATACATTACATCATTAACAAGATAGGATCTAGTATACAAAGATAAAAAGACATAATATAGCTATAATTATTATTCTTTCACATATGAAAATTGTAGAGTAAACAAGGAAATTATTGCATACTTGCATGACAGGATTTTGACATTGAAGACACTAGCACAATGACAAAGAGGGCAATTGTAGTTTTGTAGATAACCATCCTTGTTTTGCTTGTGATGAGCACCATATTACGAGAAGAGACTACTTGTATTTTTCTTCTTCTTCTATCCCCTATTTGGGATCCTTGCTAATAATCTTCTCTATTAAGGATGGCAATGGGCCAGATAGAGAAATACCATACCCATACCCTTATAGTCAACGGGGACAAAATTCTACCCATATCCGTACCCACGGGTAAGAAACTTTACCCATACCCATACCTGACGGGTACCCATACCCATCGAGTACCCGTCGGGTAGATCAAACAATACACAAGTCAGTTCCAGATTTTTCGTCATTGATAGAAAATTTGACAAAACCTCAACTATCTGAACTCAAATACTCAATAAGAGGTCACTGGAATAACTCAAACACTAAGTAAGAATAACAACCAGAGTGACATAACTCTTGTACCCATAAGTAAACAAGAGACCGGACTACAACATAATTTACAAGTTCAGGATAACCGCATCTTGTACCATTAAGAATAACAACCAGCTACATCGGTTATCACAAACAACATCTAAAAATAGCAGCAACTGCAAAAACTAGCAGCTACAGTGGTTATCACAAACAGCCGCATCTTCACTCTTGAGTGATAATTGAAGTAGAGTCATCCTACATATAGCCAGATAAAAAAACATGAGTAAGCTATGCAACTAATATAAAATCCCAAAAATTTAAAATCATAGCATTTTAGTTTTTTACCATCTCTTCTTCATCATCCTCAAGAACACGCTGAAATGTAGCAGAGAGAGTAGAATTCCATCCACCTAATGAAAGCCACAAATGGAGAGTTATTTGCACAGTTTAGAGAAAATGCGTAAATGGGAAGTTATTTGCATAGTAAAACAACAACTGAAAAACCATATTACCTAATAGATCAGCACGAGACCAAGCTTGCATGCACATGAGAGCTTCAGCCATATTAGGAGTGAGTCTACTACGATGTGCACTAAGTACTCTTCCACTAGTACTGAATGCACATTCGGAAGCCACAGATGTTATGGGGATAGGCAGTATATCACGAGCAAGTTTTTGAAAGGTAGGAAACCTTGAGTCACTGAATTTCCACCAATTGATGATATCCAATTCTTGTGTTCTAGGTAGACTAGCTTCTTCTAAATACAAGTCCATTTCAGTATGGATTGATGCAGAAGGGATAGTGGGGCGACTAGACGAATACATATCATAGAGTGTCATGGCTTCATCTTCTTCTCCAACTGCATCAGCAACAGAAGCATCCCATGTATCCTCGCCTTCAACTTCATCTTTATACTGCTTCACCAACTTAACCAATAACTTCTTCACCTTCTCTATTTCTGTGGCTGCATGCTCTCTTCCATAGAGGGGGCCATAAAGAGCATTGAGGATATGAAGTTTATTCCTTGGATCGAGAACTGTTGCAACGGACATAAGACCATTGATATCTTTCCAATACTTATCAAACTTATCCTTCATTTCCTCAGACATTTTTTCTATAACCTCAATGTCACTATTACCCCCTTTCCTTATGGCTAAGCGAATGGTAATAACTTTGGGGAAAAAAAGATTAGCTGTGACATACTTGGTGCCCGAGAATGACTCAGTGATATCAAAGAAGAGCTTCAGCCTATCACATATTTCTTTTGCAAACTTCCAATCATCTTTTGTTGGGCAACACTTAAATTTCTTGTCACGTGCCTTTAGTTTTTCAAATATATCTATATATCGGAGTGCAATGCTAATCATGATATAAGTTGAATTCCATCTGGTCTTGCAATCAAGAGTTAACCTTTTGTTATACTCTATGTTCACGGTTTTTGCCATTTTTCAAACTTCTCATGTCATTTAGGTGTGGCTGTCGAAAATGCAACACTGACACGCAACCTCTCTATACCTTCATCTAACTCTAAGACACTCATCCCATCTTTCACAATTAAGGCTAATATGTGAGCGGCAAAACGCATATGCAAAAATAAACCATCCAACATAAGAGAGCTTGTATCCAACTTATCTGGCAATATAACCATAGCCTTGTCATTTGAGGTGCAGTTGTCCAAAGTGACAGTGGATAGCTTCCTCTCAAGGTGCCACTCAACAAGACACTCGTACAAAGCTTCACATATAACTTCATCTGAATGTGGACATGGCACATAAACAAACCTATTTAACACAATAGAACAGAAAAAAGTAATGCAACCTCATAAGGTAGATCTTTAAATTGTGAAAGATGCTATGTACAGATTTTTTACCTCATAAGATAGCTCTTTAAATTCCAAGAATCATCTATATAGTGTGCGGTAACAGCCATGTAACCTCTCTTTTGATAGCCGGCAGTCCACAAATCTGTAGTGACAGCCACACGGTGTTTAAATGTTGCAAAGAAATCCATCATCTTATCCCTTTGAGCAGAATACATAGCCAGAATATCATTCCTAATAGTATTTCTAGACACCATCTTAAACAACGGCTGTAAAGAAGAACAAAATCTGCGAAACCCACTATGCTGCACAATAGATAAAGGATACTCATGTTCACATATCATCAATCCAAGATCTCTCCTAGCCTTCTCTTGGTCAAAAGTAACATTCTCTATATTCACTTTGCCACATTCACCTTTTGTCAACCTTAATTTCTGTTGCTTTGGGACTATGGGTGCATGCCTAGCAGGACAACAGTCCAAATGTGCACGCAAGTGAGTTGATCCTGCACAAAAAAAATTGTGACAGTACTTGCAATAGGATTTCCATTTTCCATCTTCAAATTTCTCTTCCATCTCATCCCATACTGCCAATGTCTTCTTCCTCTTACAACCAACTCTGCTAGATGTAGCTTGAGACGTTGGAATAGCATCTTGAGATGCTGGAGTAGCTTCAGATATTGGTGTAACACGTTGCGACGAAGGATCGACTGAGTTTTCATTCCTTGTGCCAGCCACAGCTGAACCTTCTGCTCCCTCTTGAGATGCCATTGATCTATACATTATATAGAGAACAAATAAATTTCTGAATTGCAAAGATAAAATGCATGACAGTCTACCAAATTGAAAAAAGTATAACACAGACAAAGCTAACGTACTTGAGTGTGCGATTACTAGGCAGACTGCTTGAGCCACAACCTAATTCATTAAAGGCAACTTGAGAGTCTGAGACTGTGAGTCTATCCCAGTCTTCTGAATCACGAGCCAAAACATATTGCGAGCTTGCGATTTAAGGTTACAAAAAAGTGCGCCTTACCAGTTACATAGAAGATTAGATGTGCCTTGCCGTCGTTGCCGACTCGCCGCGGTAATCCAGCCTGGCCAAGACGGTGCTAATCTGCAGCGCACGTCCGCCGCCACACCGTGCAGCGCTCCTGGTTGCCTGTGAGTGAAGAAACAAAGAGAATTGGGGAGGGCCAGAGGGAGGAGATCGAGACTGGGGAGCGAACGGGGATTAAATCTCCATGGTGGCGTTGGAGATCTGGGAAGTGGAGAGGGATGGGGATTTGGGAAATGGGGAGCGACCAAGCTAGTAGGGCCATCAGGATGAGGTCTCGACGGGATTAAATCCAGCAAGTAGGAGTAGCAATTGAGAAGAACGAGGGGAATGGCTACTGGGAATTAACTCAGGACGCTAGAGATTGGGGAGTCGAGGGGAACATCGATTAATTCGGCGTTGGAAGCTGAGTTGGGTATACCCACGGGTATAGAGTTATTCCCATGCCCTACCCGCGATTTGACGGGTCGGGTATGGGTACTACCCACGGGTATAAAATCGTGCCCATACCCTGCCAAACGGGCCGGGTACCCGCGGGTATCCGTACCCATGGGTAAAATTGCCATCCTTATTCTCTATGTGTATTTTATAGGGATACCAACATTTATTGCATTTGTGTAGATATCTTTACATTAATGTTTACATATCTTTTTCTCTTAAATGATATACTACCACTTTGTATACACTATATTTATTTGTATTCTTTTATATGGTATATATTATGATGTTTTGTATGTAGGAGCAAGAATTAAATCTCATGCATTGATTGTACATTCCTCGCACATTACAAAGGTAGAAAATATTAGTTTATTGCCGGAGATTTTACTATATTATGTTCTTTTTAAGGTCAAATCTTCTTGTTTGCAACATTTGTACATATACTATTTTTTAATTTTATATTTTTGTTGGCACCATATGAATTGAAGATGCTTATATAAGGTGCAGTATAACCTGACACAATTAGTATTATATATGATTCTCTTTTGCACCTTCTATTTATTTTATGTTTGTCACTTTAGAATTAATTTAGATAGAGCCATCATAAAATATTTGATCTTGATAAACTACGTGTAGCATATCTCTAAATTAATGTTCATTTATATTTATTGTCGTGAGCTAGAGTAGAATTAATCTTCTATACACTATTTATTTCATATTCCATTATATGGTATTAAATGCTTGAGCTCACCGAGATTTAATCATGGTTCAATCTCATGCACTAGCTATATCTTGCATTCATCTCCTCAAATAAATGGTGGTATCAAATTATTATTGTAAGATATTGTATTATTTTAACTTATATAACTATTTATTTATTTTAGATTTTAATAAATATTATATAATTATTTTTATATTTATTTCACATCCTATGAATTGATGGTCCTTTTAAAGAGTTCTCTAGCCAATCCTTGCACATTTAATGTATTTTTGTATCATGCATTTATTTTGGGTTTCTCATTGATTGATTTCATATAAAAGCATTTCTATAGTGCTCCCATCAAAGCATAGATATTGATAGATTAAATTCTTCATGTATGCATATCGCTAAACTATGTTCAGATACCGCATTTTCAATAACTGATATGTCAATTTTTTTGTATATTATATTTATTGCATGTTTATTTATATAATCACTAGTACATAGAGAAGCGACGGACATGGGTCCAAAGTCACATCCAGAACGGTGAATTGTTGTGTGGCTATACACTCTTCGCTGATGTGAGGATCCCAACTGCAATAAGGGCAACGATTCATTGGCAATATTAAATAGGAAGTATAATTACCAGACATTACTTAAGTTTCATATTGTCGTTCAATATAGAAAATTTCACCGAACCCACGAGGAGCTGGCAGTATTGGTTAGAAAGTTCAACAAGTAAAACATGTAGATATTTTGTGTTTTGGGTTTACGGTTTGCATAAAATTAAATTACGGTAAAATAAATTGCAAGAAAGTAAATGCTCTTTTTAGAGAAATCCCAATCCTTTATGTAGTAAGAGGACAAACTCAAGTGTGTGTTCTTATATGTGACAGTTGTTCATGAGGGTGGCATGGATTTACATAGCATAACGATTTTTGAATAGTATGGTAAGTATATTTTCAACTTTTCTTCCCGTTGGATAGAGTCTAAAATAAGTGCAGGTATATACATGTGAAATTACACCCCTAATATGATTGGTCCTAAGGCAATTTTCATGTGCAATGAAAGGATTCATTAAGGAAAAAATGTACAACCATTGTTTAAAGTTCTAAGGTCTCCTATAAGAACCCCCATAATGCAACTCCAACTCCCAGGACACAGTTTCTATCATTCCATCCCTACCCACTATCATCATAACACTAAGGTGTATCCCTATGGTCCCATAAAGGTGAAACCATCATAGAACCACATAAAAGATTAAACTTAACCAAGTATTCGTTACATATTATATGGAGATAATATCCAATTCACTTTATGCCATCGGGAACATGGGGATCTACTCACAACAGTGAAACATGGCACGAATCAGTAGCATATGGATTACAACACAATCTGAAAGCATAACTTTACAAAACAATGACAAGTTACCAATCATAATCATGAACACAACACTTAAAAAATATTTATGGTTCAATCTACCACAAACTATGAGGTGGAGGATGATGTTGATATCAAGAGGGAGATGGTTCAGATGTTGGGATCGATGGAGATAGTGTCTGAGAGACTCTACCCTAGACCAAGGAGGAGTGGTGATGATGATGGCATAGATTTCCCCCCTCTCTTGTAGCCCCGTAATAGCAGGATTTGCCCTCTCCCGGAGTAGGAGAGGACTTTTTCCTATACCTTTGCCTCTATAAATATTGAGAGAAATATGGCGTTGGTTTTCTGTCGATACAAAGGCTTGTGTAAAAGGAGGATCCGAGATGATGCTTAATGGGAACGTGACTGGGTGACACGGCCTAGGGTGTGGGCCGCGCCACCTGGGCTCATTCAGCCGCTGTGGATCCTCTCACGTGTTTCCAATGCCTATTTTCCTTCTTATGATGAAAAACTCTTGTGGTAGTTTTCCCGAATTAATTGGTTTCCTAAAAGTCCCTAAAACATCAAAATACAAAAAATGAGTTTTTTTCCTCCTAGAAATTAAATACCAAAGCCAGGGAATTTGTAGAAAAGTCCTAGAAATCATCTAAAAGGCATAAAAACTGATATAACAGTAAAAATTATTTCTATTGTGGCTATTATGATGATACAAAATGCACGTATCAACTCTCCCCAAGTTTAAACTTTTTCTCGTCCTTGAGCAAATAAGAGAATAGATCATATGTTAAGTGACCCAACCTGGTAGGGGTCCAAATCTCTATGTTGTTTAGTGCTAGTCCCTAGATCGACTCACTAGCACACATATATAGTTCATGATGTAATATCATGAAACAAACATAATTATTCTATTACATCGAATGATCCAGAATATAACATCGTATAAAACAAGTTGAGTAGCATAAGGGATAGCTCCTCGTAAACAAAGTTCAATAGTGGAAGACAAATAAAAGATAATGATCTTTATTCAAATGCCATAGGCGAAGCATGCTAAGTGGATACTCGTGAACCTAACTTCATACCTCACTCCTCTTCCGAGTAACCTGCAACATGATAGGTTGCAGCCATAAATGGTCAATACATTGTATGTATTGGCAAGCATGACTAGGCAATTATACTATTCCTATCATTCAATTTCAAAATTAAATCGAGGGACGTAACTCTATGGTTAACCTGACAAAATACAAGGTGTTTCAAATATATAGTCTCAACACCATGACTCTGAGGTTTCTACACCATGACTTCGAGGTTTCTACACCATGACTCCATGGTTTATACTCCATGACTCCGTGGGTTCTACACCATGTCTCAGTGGATTGTACTCCATATCTCCGTGGTTTGTACACCATGTCTTCGTGGTTTGTATACCATGTACCCGTGGTTGACATCCTATGTCTCCATGGTTTATACGCCATGTCTCTGTGGTTTCTACCCCATGTCTCTGTGGTTAATACGCCATGTCTCCGTGGTTTGTACCCCATGTGTCTTTGTGGTTTTTTCACCATGTCTCCGTGGTTGATACACCATGTTTCCATGGTCTCTACTCCATGTCTTTTATCGTCTCTACTCCATGTATTTGTGTTCTCCACCTATTTTCCTATTCTTAATAGGGATGACATTCCCCTCAAGGATGTACTTAGCGAAGCTAAACATACTAGCAGAATGCCCTTGCGTTGCTACGATACTATAGCCTTTATTCACGTGTATGGAAATTCAGACGAATGAAAATATAGCAATACAATCTATACTATACAATTTTTTCCACAGGAAACAAATATGAACTTATGTATGCATTGTGCCTTTTCTCGTGGCGATTTCCTTCACTTGGGCACTAGTGATCCCTCTTTTTAAATAAAAATAAAAAATCATCTTTTTCAATTTCAGAAAAATCTAAAACCAAATCAGGATGTAAAACCTGCGAGCAAAATCTTAATTCAAAATAATGTGTATTTTAAGGTACACAAAAATAAAAAAATTATACTCACTCCGACCCATTTAGTTGACTTAGATTTTTCTAGAAACAAATATATCTAGATAAATTTTAGTGCAAGATACATCTGTATATAGATAATTTTGAGTCAACTAATATGGGTCGTAAGGAATATATCTATATATAGTATAGTGATTTTAAATCACAATAAGTCATACTTTAACATTTTTGTGTAGCTCGGAATACAAAACATATTGAATTTAATTAGATTTTTCATGTTGCGTGGGATACATCATCAACAACCTTTAAATTTAGATATGATGCATGTGAAATTTTACATGTAATATTTTTTCCTTTTGCACCAGAAAATTCACATCAACCGAAAGTTAGTGAACATGGATGAAGCCTTAGTAATATATAAATCCACGGTTTCACGCCTTAGTAATATAGTATAAATCAAGATATGAGATAGTCTACCTCCATGTTTCAAGCTATCCAAATTATACATACCGGCTTGTCGATGACACTAATTTGAAAAATTTGCATGATTATACCTAATCGTTGCAAAGGACCAACGACTCCAATTCTACTGAATGGTTCAGCGGTAGTTAATTTCACTTATCAAAATGATGCCCAAAAAAATCCAGTGCAGCTTTAGCAACTCTCTCACCAGGACCTGATCCAGACGTTCCTGAGCGAGTGGAGTACTCGCCACGGGAGCTCTTCCAGTCCTCTTCCCAACAAAGGTGAAACAGGGAATGGAGGTGGTGGAGCCACTGTTCATACACGTTGCCCATCAACGGAGGTGACGCCAGGGCCGGCGCTAGGCCACCGCGACCCTGGCAATGGCCAGGGGCCCACGGCTAGGAGGGGCCTAAAAATATGTACGTAAATATATCCTATGGTATATACTCCTACATCTGTCTAGGAATATTTT
Source organism: Avena sativa (assembly GCA_916181665.1). Lineage (NCBI taxonomy): Eukaryota > Viridiplantae > Streptophyta > Magnoliopsida > Poales > Poaceae > Avena > Avena sativa. The sequence continues at coordinate 411,688,358 of OV702283.1, read as the reverse complement.
TTCAAAGGCTCACCGTGCTTCCTGGAAGCCTACGACGCGTCTGGACGCCACGCGGGGAAATTCGCGATCCACCCCACGCACGACGGCACGAGGTAGAAACGGACTGGCGCGCCACGATCAACACCACACACGACGCCACACATGAGGCATAGACGCACAGGCGCGTTTCGATCGGCGATTTATCTCTCGGCTGCCTTCTCGCCATTCTCCCATGTCCCCTCCTGTCTTGACTGTTCCTGTTTGTTCGGCTACTTCGCTTCTGTTCGGAGTACGGCGCCAAAAGAAAGAAGTCCAGATAACCCATATGTATAAGGATTCAATCACTAAACCCCTCTAACTTTAAATTGAGACACTTAACCTCCCTAAATATAAAATACCAGCCAAATTACCCCCTCGGACCGTTGTTAGCAGTATTTGCTATTGTTTTGTTGACGTGGACAATGGTTTTGACAGCTAGGACGGAAAGATGGTTGGTGGTTTTGGTCCACATGGACAGTACCGATTAGCCATACAAGCACCTGTCAGGTCGAGCCAATTAATCCCGCCTCTGTCCTATCGGCCGCGTGCTCTGCTCCTCCTCTGTCTGCCGCTCTGCTCCTCTTACTCCTAGATGATCTGGGCGGATGATCAGCTGCTCGAGTTGATATAGATGCAATCTTCACAGCATCAGTAATAGCCAACCTTCCACATATTCAGCAGCAGCAATCTTTATTCCAGTCAACATAGATGCAATCTTCACAAGAACCCTTGATGCAAATGGTGTCTGCTCTTCACCAACTAGGAGGATTTAGCCCGGAAGTATCTCAAAGGGTTTTGCATGTAAGTACACATACACACGTACAGTTCACTGTGCGTGGTGTAAAATCTGACAAGATAAATGAGAAGGAGAAGAAAGAAATGGACATGCATGCGTAGAAACAGAGGACATGCAACGGATCAGACAACCAGAACCAATTTCTCTTGCCGCTGTCTGTTTTGCCACTTCGTCTTGCAACTGAGCTCATCTTTCTACCCAGCTATCAGTCCACGAGCTACACCCAGAACACCAGGCCGGAAAAAGTATGCCGACTCTCTAGCAGCAGCTGCACTGCACTGTCACTGCTTTTGATGCTCTCCGTCTTCCTCTGCATAGCCTTGCTTGACTCCGACGCCGCGGCGTTCGTCGAATTCCGGCTGGCAGCGGACCTGTCCGACACGCTGGCAAGCTAGAACTACTCCGCCAGCCCAACCCCGTGTGACGGCATTGGCACTCCAGCGTGGCGCGGCGTCACTTGTGGCAGCGGGCGCGTGACGCAACTGGTGCTCGAGGGGCTCGGCCTCTCAGGCGTGGACACGCTCCGGCTGCTCGCCACTCTCGATCGACCACCACTAGGCCGGCAGTGGGAGCCGGCGGCGGCGAGGAGCGGGCAGGAGTCGTTGGACTGAGCTGTCGGTAAGGGGCGAGACCTAAAACATCTTTCCATCCTAACTGTGCAAAACCATTGTCCACGTCAACAAAACAACTATCAAATACTGCTAACAACAGTCCAAGGGGGTAATTTGGCCGATATTTCATACTTAAGGGGGTTAAGTACCCCAATTTAAAGTTAGGGGGTTTAGCGACCGAAACCTTATACATAGAGGGGTTATCTAGACTTATTTCGCGCCGGAAAATCGATCACCACAGCCAGGCGGCATATGCCAGGCGGGTAGATTGGATCCCAGGTTCCCGACGGCGCGAGGTATATTAAATGTAGGTCTGATTAAATCTCGCAATTTCGCAAATAGTACATATATAACTGAACCTGATTAAATCTCGTCATTGATTGCCCGCGTGTCATTTGCCTTTTAGGGTTCAATTCTATTTCTAATTCTTTATATGATCTAGTCCATTTCTTTGCAATTTTAGGTGACATGACGTCGAGACAGAAGTCGATTTCTTGGAAATTTTACTTGTTTGGTTTCTTTATTTTGAAACTAAAAGTGCATATATATATATATATATATATATATATATATATATATATATATATATATGTATATATATATATATATGTATGTATGTATGTTTTTTATACATGCCTTCATATGCATTAGTCTTAAGGGCCTATACAGTCGACTTTGCCTAGGACCTAGCAAAATATACAGCCGGACAGGGGTGACGCGACGGGAACGCCACGCCGCGCATCGCCTCCAACATCCTAGCTGAGCGCGTCGCTGGCGCTCGTCCTTAGAGGAAGCCAGGACTATGACCTCCGTCAGACTCTAGGCTTCATCGTAAGCTACATCCAGCTGACAGGGAGGCGGCAAGATGCGTGCAGGGAAACGGAGCAGGGGCCACGATCGGATAGAGCGGTCATTGGCGCCGACCTATAGCAGGGTGGTTGCCTCGAGGCTTCCCGCGGCGGCTGGCCCTAGGATGTGTGTAGCAGGGTCGCGGTTGGGTTCCGGCCGGCAGCTGGCGTCAGGACGAGTGTTGTCCAGTGTGGCCTTCACATGTGGCAGCGCCACAATCTCAGGATGGAGGTCACAGGCATACATCCCCTCTGCCTCCTCGCGCTTGAGCCTCTGCGACCTCTCCATCCTCGGTGCCCGCCCATATGGCCGGTGGACCACCTGTCCGCGGGGTTCCTGCGGGGCTGATGATTGGGGATAGAATATGGATAGGGACGGCCGTACGGTGGCCATGGATCCCCTCGCCGGTTCCGGGCTGCCTCCGTCGGCCTCCTTCACCGCAGCGCTCGGGACCCTGTCGGTCTCTAGCGCCGCCCCGACCCTTGGGGACCACGCCTATTGTCGCCCTCCAATCCCATCCTCCAACGGGGTCCTCCTTCTCTATCTCCAACTCAGGCCAATTTCTTTCCTTCTCTATCCCCAAATCAGGTCAATTTCTTCTGACTGGAAGATAGATGGGGTTCGGCGAGGTGACGGTGAGAGGAGGTTGGGGAACTGCGGAGGCGTGCAAGAGGTTGGGGATCTTCTAGGAAAAACAGGGAGAACCTCTCCCGCGCTGAGAGAAGAGCGCGAGGCCAGGAGTCATGGGGGGCGGGGCGGTGCGATCGTGAGGAAGCGGGCGACACCCAGGGGCAAAACCGTCAAAATATGCCGTAGACGAATGGCCTGAATCTTTTTAATACTATAGAAGACGGCGGCCTTGGTGGAGGCAGGGAGGCGGCACCGGCCGGCCCAGATTTGTGCTCATTTGGGCTCGATCTGTGTTGTGCGGGTCCTAGCCTGCTAGCCTCTATGCTGGGTGTGAGCGCGAGCCTTGCTGCGTGTAGGTTGGGTCGTCTGGGCGACGACGCCAGCAGCTGGGTGCGTCCCCCCCCACACAGACATCCCCTTGGTTGTCCTCCCCGGCCCCAAGCACAGGGATGTTGCTGCTTTGGCCGGGTCGAGTTGAGCCCAACGCCTTCTTGGTGTGGCGGCTCGAGGAGTTTTGTGACTCCGGCGGCGGGGTTGGCGGTGTCGGGTGATCGGCGATGCTTCTTTGAGGTGGCTGTGCGCAAACCTGCCGGTGATTCCTCCAAGGGCCAGCGCGGGGCTCCATGTGAAGAACAGGGTGCTCGGTTGCGGGATCGAGGTACCAAGCTTCAGGAGAAAGCTCTGCCTTTGGGCCGTTGATGGCGACGCCTGTGGGTGTCGTGTCCTTTTGAGGCATCATCTTGGAGCTTCGGCACCTTCCCTCCCCTAGGGTGTCATGTTTCGGGTGAAATCCCCAGATTTGTCTTGCCATACCAGGCGGCGGCATCTTCGACGTCGTATCATCCATGGAGGTGTCGTCTTGGAAACCTGATTCCCCGGTACGAGTTGTGTCTCATTGTCATGGTCCTCGGTGTTGGCCTCATGGCGTCTTAGTGCAGATGGAGTGTCGACCTCTCGAGTGGTATTGCGGATGGCTTGTGTGACAGGGATCCTCCTCGGATGGCGTGAACAAGCCTCCAGATGACCAGTTGTGGGCTGGCCTCTGTGGTTGTTGGCGGGTCGGTGAAGACTGTATGCTAGTAAGTCTGTTGAGGTTGCGGGGAGGTAGCCACTGCGCCGACGGCGTACCTCGGAGCTAGGATGAGCCTGGATGGCTCGCGGGATCCAGGTGAAACCCATCTTGGCTGCGAATGGCATGCTCCTAGCGATGTCGACAATGCGCAAGCACTACGACTTTCATCAACAAGGGTTATGTTCGGCGGAGGAGCTCACTCTGTGGCATCCTGGAGAAGCACTCAGCGGATTTCGACGTTTGTTGTAGTCTTGTTTTGAGTGTTGGGTGTGTTGTATATACGGGTGTTTCGGCCTTATCTTAGACTTGTAAATCAAAATCCTTTTCTATCAACGAGTCGATACGCAAAGATTTTTTGCGTTTTCGCGAAAAATTGTTCACAACAAGTCATCGATAGTTCATTAGCGTCTGCCACCAAACACTGTAGCCATTTGAATGGGAACCATGAGGATGGCTGTGCCTGGCGTTTAGCCAGCATCGTTTCATGTTGTCGCTGCCTCCGCTTTCGGTCGATCATAATCTGTTTCGAAAGCAACTGATGTGTCCTCGTACATGTTATTCATGCTTCCCCGATTTTTTTCTGATTCTGGAGAGAACACACGACGCCAACGCAGAAGAGCCCCCTCTCCCCGGAGACGGACCCATCGTGGGGCCGAGAACCAGATTCCCCCTACGATCTTCTCTCACACGCCCTTGTCCTACCGACGGATAATTGTCGGGGCCCTCGGCATAGGTCCTACCCTAGCCTAGGCCAGTAGGCCAGCCCTCGGCACTGAAATGTTGTCGGTATATCCCAGCTAGGCCGAGGGAGGCCCTCGGCGTAGCTACTGCCCGCGGGACGGCGTTAAGGCTACGCTGACGGCAATTCCCTCGGCATAGGTTTCACAGCTGTGCTGATGGCAATGCTCTCGGCATAGCTATTTTTCATTTTACTATATTAATCTTAGAAAAATCATAACTAAATCATTTTAATTCACAAAAATACAATATATCAAGATTTGCAAAAAATAAGATCTATCCATCTACACTCAAATATTACACATTTACGAATAAAAATTAATTAAAATAAAAAACATTAAATATAGTTTAAAGTGGGCATAAAAAATTCAAAAACTGACCAAACAATGCGAAACCTTCATGTGGTGTCATATTATGTGACATAGTTGGAAGGAAAAATATAAAAATTGATATATTGATTATGTCTCAAAAAACTTTCACAAAATGACCTATCGCATTCGAGGTTTCCTGGCTTTCGGGTCAAATGACCAATGTTATGGCAAGAATCAAGGCATAGTTTGTGATAATATGCCCAATGCATATGCATCATGGGATGACGAATAATGTTGCAGGAGAAATTTTTTCTTTTTGTCACACCAAAAAATCATTTTCCATTTTTTGAGCATAAAAAACGGGGGTTTTGTGAGGCAACCACCAAATGGCTAATTCAAAATGCTACCACCCCATTTTTCAAAAATACTACACCATATGGACAACAAGGTATAATATGTTTCACGGAAGCTCATTTGAAGGGAAACAAGAAGTTAAGATTACTGGGAGTGGAGTAGTGAGATGGGTGACCGACCAAGATGTTTGACCAAAACTAAAATTTTACCTAAGATTAGTGTATTTAATGTTAAAAATGTCCCAAGTGAGAGAGATTAAAACAATTCAAAAGTGAAAGAGATTCAAACAATTCAAAAAAATAAAAAAAATCGATTTTTTTGAAAATACAAACGGACAAGTCTATGCCAAAGGCAAAGCCGTCGGCATAGGCTATGCCGAGGGTGCCGTCGGTGTAGCCCTCGTGATGGTGACACGGAGGGGGATCGCAAAGACCGCTTGTACTGCATCTTCCACAAGCAGCATGGGCATCCCACTTATGACTGCGACAAGCTCAAGAGGCTTTGCGACCAGCGCAACAACCAGAGGAAGGGAAGACATGGAGGCAAGCGGATCCATGGGCGCGGCCGGAACCATGGAGGGAGGCGTTGGATCAACAACCATGGCGGCCAAGGAACCCACCAGATGGGCCATCAAGCCAACGCCATGCAGCAACATCACCACGCCCCGGAGAAAGTTCATGCCATGGAGAACACGGGGGGCTACCAGGAGCCGCAGGGTGCCATAATTTGAATCCTCGGTGGATCCTAGGCCCTAGCATCCAACAGGAACTTCAAGCAGCTCACCCATGAAGTCTCCACTGCCTAGCCCGGGACTCCGTCCTCGAAGCTCAGTGTGCCATCACCTTCGACGCCAGCGACCACCCCACTTCCACCAAGGCTATGGGTAACCTACAACAGGTAGATGTGAAGGACTTTAGAGTCATATTAATTCTTCTGATTCTTACAGACACTACATCTACAGGATACAAAATCATTCCGCTTGTTTTCATTGGCCAAACGGAAAAATTCAAGCACGCCATTAATGAACTCGCCAGAGCGTTGGTCAGTACCGTACATCCATTCCCGGACGATCTGCATTATTCTATAAGTATATCAAGAACCATTAAACAACATCATGAATAGAGATCAGTGATCATTTAATACAAGTTGTTCATCACACTAAAACAAAATAGAGTATAGTGGACCAAATGTTATTTATTGCAAAAATAAAAAACTATGCACTAATTTTAAAAATTCTACTCCATACTCATTTTGAAATTACCAAGTAAACAACATGTACATATGCAAACTAACAAGTTAATGTGAGCTTCTAGAGCATTAAATGAGCAACACTATTTAAAGAAAAACCCTATTTCCTCACTTTACAAAAGCAACATTATTTTCTATAACCCTAATTTGTTTCTGCCCAAAACCTTCTCATTTTTAAACTATTTTCAAACAAATTTTGCTAAATGGTCCAGTACCTAAAGTAGGTGAACCTACTATGTACTAACAACATATAAAATCTTGTATCATTTTCACTTCATTTACTTGCTCAAATCTAAAAATTTAAATTTTGAAAATTGTTCATGCACCAATTTTTGAATTGGACCAAACAATTAACATGAAAAATGTTGAGTTTTTAATTATTTATCTAGTAGTGAAAACCTCATTCCATTCTGAGCTATAAAACTCTAAAATTACACATTTCAATTTTCAGTAACTTTTTGTCTAATCAAAATTTGCCTAAAATTACACATCTAAAATTCCCTCTACTTCTAGAGCATGAAATCCCTCTCTACTTCCAGAGCATTGAGCTAAACTAACAATGAGAGATGAAAGGATGAAGTTGCTAACCTTTTAAAACCTTGGATTTAGGGTTTCCACCAAATCTTGACAAATCTTGGAGAAAAATTGGGGATGAACTCGGCTTGCTTGGAGGAAAAATGGCCATGGGTTCGGGCATGGACAAAGCCGAATTATATATAGAAACCAATAGTATCGGTTGATATTACGAACCAGGACTAGTTATTGACCTCTAGTCCCGTGCCATGATACCAACCGGGACTGCAGGCTCCCACACGTGGGGCTGGCTGACGCGAGCCCTCTAGTTCCGGGACGTATCACGAACCGGGACTAGAGGTCCAGAATGATCCGGGACTAGGTCTGCCCTGGCCTCCTAGATGTTGGAGTCGCGGCGAACTAGGACTAGTGCTTGCACTAATCCCGGCCCAAAACCCACCTAGGACTAGAGCCAGAATCTGCTCCAAACCGAAGCCCTTGTTTCTACTAGTGTCGGTTGGACTCGGCTCGAACTAAGACACTAATGAGTTGCGCCAAGTTGGCAATTTTGGAAAAAACGAGTTTAATGAGTCAAGTTGTCAGTACTCGCGGGTACTCGGTAAACGTGTTAAATTTATTTATGTATATATGCTAGTTCATAGATTAGTCAACATTAAAGAAAAACAAGACTATTAGGTCAAACAGACATGGGCATTCTCATTAAAGTCGCCAAAATATACATGAACAGGCATAGATGATAAACCATTCTTTTTGTACTCTTACTTAATGATATATTGATTGTGACCTTCAGTTTCTTAATGACCTTATCAATCTTATTGAACCAACTTGAGTATTTATTGAGTCAATCCAAGGTAGGGTTTTCATATTGTTATGTTAATGAGTTAAGTCGAGCAAGCTTGTTAACTAACGATTATTTACGAGTTGTGTCGATCTGGATCGATATTCACCCCTAATCATGACCTCCTACAAGCTAGTGCACTAGTTCCATGTGAACCCCGTCATTTCCGTCATTTTGTTAGGGGTAGATGAGTTCAGCAACAACCATGAGGCTGCTAATAGGATTTAGGATGGGAAATGGATCATCATCCTTATGACCTCAACTACATTGTGCGCTACTCTATCATGTCCTACTCGGCTTTATGGCTGAGTGGATACATACCTACCACGAATTATGGGTTGGAAAAACCATGGTAAATTTGGGGGTCGTCAAATCCTTTAGAACCCGTGCTATATTTGGGGGTAGCCAAAACCGTCACACACATATACAATGAAGCCGTCTAACCCATGTTATATGTTCTTACATCTACAACACAATTTTCTTCTCTCCTTCTCTCCCACTCAAACTATGGTATATTTTATTTTCCTTATAGTGCCATATCTAGACGTCATCGCCAACAACTTTTAAAGCAAAGAAAAAATTATTGAAACATTTATCGGTTGTAATATTGAAATTGACTTAATGATTATTTTGAATTCCAAAGTCAATCAAAATGCCATTTTACTTACTATTATGTGTTGTTTCATTGATGAGAACCCTTGGTTCCAACTATACAAGTTTTCCAATTTTTCTTATAAACCTTCGTCTATGATTCTTTATTCATCAACACAGTTTTATGCAAGCAAGATAACTATTCTTGATGTCATTTTGGTATCCCGCGCAAATAAGGACAGCAGCACAGCTGCTTAGTTGGGTTTCATAAAGAACTGGAACTGTGACCACTTTCATGAAATACTCTTTCTTTGCAATGCTTTACGCACAACGAAGAAGTGCAGTTTTTTAAAGTCTCGCATTTCCATCCAGCTACAAATTTCATACATTACATCATTAACAAGATAGGATCTAGTATACAAAGATAAAAAGAAAGAATATAGCTATAATTATTATTCTTTCACATATGAAAATTGTAGAGTAAACAAGGAAATTATTGCATACTTGCATGACAGGATTTTGACATTGAAGACACTAGCACAATGAGAAAGAGGGCAATTGTAGTTTTGTAGATAACCATCCTTGTTTTGCTTGTGATGAGCACCATATTAGGAGAAGAGACTACTTGTATTTTTCTTCTTCTTCTATCACCTGTTTGGGATCCTTGCTAGTAATCTTCTCTATGTGAATTTACAGGGATACCAACATTTATTGCATTTGTGTATATATCTTTACATTAATGTTTACATATCTTTTTCTCCTAAATGATATACTACCACTTTGTATACACTATATTTATCTGTATTCTTTTATATGGTATATATTATGATGTTTTGTATGTAGGAGCAAGCATTAAATCTCATGCATTGATTGTACATTGCTCGCACATTAGGAAGGTAGAAAATATTAGTTTATTGTCGGAGATTTTACTATATTAGGTTCATTTTAAGGTCAAATCTTCTTGTTTGCAACATTTGTACATATACTATTTTTTAATTTTCTATTTTTGTTGGCACCATACGAATTGAAGATGCTTATATAAGGTGCAGTATAACCTAACACAATTAGTATTATATATGATTCTCTTTTGCACTTTCTATTTATTTTATGATTGTCACTTTAGAATTAATTTAGATAGAGCCATCATCAAATATTTGATGTTGACAAACTACGTGTAGCATATCTCTAAATTAATGTTCATTTATATTTATTATCGTGAGCTGGAGTAGAACTAAATTTATATACACTATTTATTTCATATTCCATTATATGGTATTAAATGCTTGAGCTCACCAAGATTTAATCATGGTTCAATCTCATGCACTAGCTATATCTTGCATTCATCTCCTCAAATCAATGGTGGTATCAAATTATTATTGTAAGATATTGTATTATTTTAAATTATATAACTATTTATTTATTTTAGATTTTAATAAATATTATATAATTATTTTTATATTTTTCACATCCTATGAATTGATGGTCCTTTTAAAGAGTTCCCTGGCCAATCCTTGCGCAGTTAATGTATTTTTGTATCATGCATTTATTTTGGGTTTCTCATTGATTGATTTCATATAAGAGCATTTCTATACTGCACCCATCAAAGCATAGATATAGATAGATTAAATGCTTCATGTATGCATATCGCTAAACTATGTTCAGATACCGCATTTTCAATAACTGATATCTCAACTTTCTATACATTATATTTATTACATGTTTATTTATATAATCACTAGTACATAGAGAAGCGACGGACATGGGTCCAAAATCACATCGAGAACGGTGAATCGTTGTGTGGCTAGACACTCTTCGCTGATGTGAGGACCCCAACTGAAACGGGGGCAACGATTCATTAGAAATATTAAATAGGATATGAGTATAATTAGCAAACATTACTTAAGTTTCATATTGTCGTTCAATATAGAAAATTTCACCGAACCCACGAGGAGCTGGCAGTATTGGTTAGAAAGTTCAACAAGTAAAACATGTAGATATTTTGTGTTTTGGGTTTACGGTTTGCATAAAATTAAATTACGGTAAAATAAATTGCAAGAAAGTAAATGCTCTTTTTAGAGAAATCCCAATCCTTTATGTAGTAAGAGGACAAACTCAAGTGTGTGTTCTTATATGTGACAGTTGTTCATGAGGGTGGCATGGATTTACATAGCATAACGATTTTTGAATAGTATGGTAAGTATATTTTCAACTTTTCTTCCCGTTGGATAGAGTCTAAAATAAGTGCAGGCATATACATGTGAAATTACACCCCTAATATGATTGATCCTAAGGAAATTTTCATGTGCAATGAAAGGATTCAATAAGAAAAAATGTACAACCATTGTTTAAGGTTCTAAGGTCTCCTATAAGAACCCCCTAATGCAACTCCAAGTCCTAGGACACGGTTTCTATCATTCCATCCCTACCCACTATCATCATAACACTAAGGTGTATCCCTATGGTCCCATAAAGGTGAAACCATCATAGAACCACATAAAAGATTAAACTTAACCAAGTAGTCATTACATATTATATGGAGATAATATCCAATTCACTTTATGCCATCAGAAACATTGGGATCTACTCAAAACGGTGAAACGTGGCACGAATCAGTAGCATATGGATTACAACACAATCTAAAAGTATAACTTTACCAAACAATGACAAGTTACCAATCATAATCATGAACACAACACTTAAACAATATTTTGAGGTTCAATCTACCACAAACTATGAGGTGGATGATGTTGATATCAAGAGGGAGATGGTTTAGATGTTGCGAGGAATGGAGATAGTGTCTGAGCGACTCTACCCTAGACCAAAGAGGAGTGGTAATGATGATGGCGTAGATTTCCCCCCTCTCTTGTAGCCCCGTAGTAGCAGGATTTGCCCTCTCCCGGAGTAGGAGAGGACTTTTTCCTCTACCTCCGCCTTTGTAAATCTTGAGAGAAATATGGCGTTGGTTTTCTGTCGATACAAAGTCTTGTGTAAAAGGAGGATCCGAGATGATGCTTAAGGGGAACGGACTAGGTGACACGGCCTAGGATGTGGGCCGCGCCACCTGGGCTCATTCAGCCGTCGTGTATCCTCTCACGTGTTTCCAATGCCTATTTTCCTTCTTATGATAAAAAACTCTTGTGGTAGTTTTCCTGAATTAATTGGTTCCCTGAAAGTCCCTAAAACATCAAAATACAAAAAATGTGGTTTTTGCCTCCTAGAAATTAAATACCAAAGCCATGGAATTTGTAGGGAAGTCCTAGAAATCATCTAAAAGGCATAAAAACTGATGCATAAAAACTGAATTTGTAGGGAAGTCCTAGAAATTAAATAACAGTAAAATCTATTTCTATTGTCGCTATTATGATGATATAAAATGCACGTATCAACTCCTCCTAAGTTTAAACTTTTTCTCGTCCTTGAGCAAATAAGCGAATAGATCATATGTGAAGTGACCCAACCTGGTAGGGGTCCAAATTTCTATGTTGTTTAGTGCTAGTCCCTGGATAGACTCACTAGCACACATAGTTCATGATGTAATACCATGATACAAACTTAATAATTCTATTGCATTGAATGATCCAGAATATAACATCGTATAAAACAAGTTGCGTAGCATAAGGGCTAGCTCCTCGTAAACAAAGTTCAATAGTGGAAGACAAATAAAAGATAAGGAGTCTATTCAAATGCCATAGGCAAAGCATGCTGAGTGGATACTCACGAACCTAACTTCATACCTCACTCCTCTTCTGAGTAACCTTTAACATGATAGGTTGCAGCCACAAATGGTCAATACATTGAATGTATTGGCAAGCATGACTAGGCAATTATACTATTTCTATCATTCAATATCAAAATTAAATCTAGGGATGTAGCTCTATGCTCTCAACCTGACAAAATACAAGGTATTCCAAATATAGTCTCAACACCCTGACTCTTGAGGTTTCTACACCATGACTTCGAGGTTTCTACACCATGACTCTGAGGTTCCTACGCCATGACTCCATGGTTTATACTCCATGACTCTGTGAGTTCTACACCATGTCTCAGTGGATTGTACTCCATGTCTCCGTGGTTTGTACACCATGTCTTCGTGGTTTGTATACCATGTCCCCGTGGTTGATATCCCATGTCTCCATGGTTGATACGCCATTTCTCTGTGGTTTCTACCCCATGTCTCCGTGGTTAATACGCCATATCTCTGTGGTTTGTACCCCATGTGTCTTTGTGGTTTTTCCACCATGTCTTCGTGGTTGATACACCATGTCTCCATGGTCTCTGCTCCATCTCTTTATCTTCTCTACTCCATGTCTTTGTGTTCTCCACCTACTTTCCTATTCTTAATAGGGATGACATTCCCCTCAAGGATGTACTTAGTAAAGCTAAACATACTAGCAGAGTGCTTATGCGTTGCTACGGAGAATTTTAACTTGCGGCCCGAAAGTTGAATCGCCAAGGCAACGCGGGGTCAGACTTCATTGGTATTGGCTCGCGATACCCCGAGTTGGCATGCCAAATTCTCAGAGGGTATTTTTGGGCACAGATTCAACAAACCGTTTGAACACGGGAAAGCTCTCTAACGCTCGTCAAATTTGGCCCCGCCTTTCACTTTTGAGTATTAAGTCGCTGCCATCCTGGCTGCCATGTAGACTTGCAGCGCTGGCACCCTCGTGTTCAAACGGTCTTTTTGACCCGGCCTTCTTCTTCCCCAAAGGGGTGATCTGTGGTCACCGCCATGGCGCGGAGCTGGGAGGGAATTCCTTCAGGGGCGAGATCTGGCACCCGGATGAACCTGATCGGTGTCGCCCTCCTCCTCCCAAACCGGACCTCTACCCATGGCACGGCAGCACCCATAGCACGACACCGGGATGATATTTCTGCCTCGGGGTCCTCCAAAATTTGAGCTCGTCGTCGCCGTTTGTCGCGCCCGCACTAGCCAGGGCGCCTTACTCTCTGAACTCCAAGGCCATATCCAATATGTTCGGCACAATGCCAACAAGGTGAAATTTCATCCAGTTTTCTTCTTGTGGTTGTGGTAGTAGAAAACATGTACCGATATGTTGTTTACTAAACTTTCATTTGAAATTAGTAGCTCCATGATGAAGAAAAACAGATAACCTAAATGGGATAACAATGAAGACCATAGTCTGTACTTTGCATTGCATAAAAAAGGGCTCGTTGACGAAGCATCTTACCAAGAGAGTGGAGTTCATCAGCCATTGCCAAAAAATATGGGAACAAAACCATGGGCGATTGAATGCAAATACGTGAAGAGAAGCTAGATCCATGTCATCAATCATCAATAGGTGGCACATTATAGTGATGTGTTCAAATATGTACACATTCATAACAGTAACTTATGGCGACAGTATTGCTAGCTGTTTGTATGAGTTATTCATTTTATATGATCGTAGCACCTTACTTTCCTGGATACTAGTAAACTTGAAACTGCAACCCCCCGCATTAACTTGCCCGTGTAGTAACCCCCTGCATTTACTTGAAAGGAACCGAACCGACGAGAGAGAATGCATGTGGGATCATTGGCGGTTGGGCTTGCAGTTGGTGTGTGCATGCGGTCGTCTCGTGTCCACACGCTTCCCTTGGCATTCCCATGCCTTCTTTAATAAATATCTGTCTCTAAAGCCACTTCCTCTGCCATTCGACGGAACTAAGACCACACGAACACCATCATACATGGGCGGAAACAAGAAGCAGGATTCGCCGTGGGCTGATCTCCCTAAGGGAGCCGTGCATAAAATAGGTGACATCTTCCTGTCGACGGACGACTTCAACTACTACGCCGCCTTCCGGGCAGTCTCCAGCGCCTGGCATGGCTTCACGGAAGAGCGCTTTATACCAGCCAACTGGATTGTTCTAGAGCACTAGTTGTAAACGGAGTATGGGGTAGATGACGTCGCCATCACGTTGCTGAATGTGAGAACCGGCCACTACCTTGAGAAGACGATTAGTCAGGTTATTCGTAGGTGCTTTCTTGATATTCATCTGTATATGGACGATCCTTTTTTTACGTTCACCTCATATACGATATGTTTTTCAAGTTTTGTTTCTCCATCTACTTGTTTTACCTTGATTGAATCTCTGTCTGTTTACCTTGACTAAATCTCTGCTTCTCATCTCTCTCTCTCTCCCTCTCTGTGTCTCTGGAAGATACTTTTACATCGGTAGCACAACCGGAGGACTCCTTGTGCTTGGACAGAGGGTGTAACCATACAAGACACGGTTGTACAACCCCTTCTCGTGCGCTATCAAGCTCCTGAGGGTGGAGAGACCGACCGAGAAGGTGGTTTCTATCGCTGTGACGATGTTCCCGTCATTGATGGTGTTTACACCAAATCTTCAGAACACCATCATTCAGTGGGCGGATGAGGGCACGGAGGAAGGCAGTTTCCCGGTCTTTGGTGAAGAGCGGTACACGCCGAATGACTTCACGGAACTCCGTAGCATGACTTCTTACGTCGGTGATGTTTTTGTCGTAGATAGATACGAGTCTGTCCTCTCGACTATGCCTGGTGCTGCTCATGGAGATGTCTAGATGCAGTGCTCTGCACGGACCCTAAAGATGCATGCCACCGTTGAATGCCCTGTTCCGGGCTGCCGGTACTCGGAGAATCATTTTTACCTCGTCGAGTCCGACGGGGAGTTATTGTTCGTTGTGAGTGGACAGGTCTACGGTGGCAGGCCCGTTGTTTACCAGGTTGATACACAAAACCGTGTCCTTCAGCCGGTCAGAGGCATCGGCAGCTGTGCTCTCTTCGTTGCTGACAATCAGTGCATCTACGTTGACAGCGCCATGGTACCCACGGTGCAGGCCGGCAACATCTACTATCCGGACCTATCCCAGATTTGATCTTATAACTTTGAGGCTCTTGCGTGGGAAGAGGAGCCAAGGGTTGACCATGGGTATGGAGTAGGAGGATTATGGATCAACGACCGTCGAGCATTCTGAACTGCAGATGGTGCCGCCTTATGGTGAATGTGGTACCACCCACTATGATTACTACGACGGCTACCCGTCAGATTATATTGATGGATCATGTTGGTCTGGTCCTGTTGTATTCTCTGTCTATGAATTATATGCAAGTGCAAGTTGTATGGTGTGCCTGTAATACAATGGATGCTCTATGTTTCAAAAAGATCATGTGTTGTACCTCTTTTAATTTTGTTGTTTTTCTATGTACATGTAGTAATTATGATACATGAGAAATTGAATGCTACACTCGAGGGTATAACTGAGCACAACTAAGTGTCCAAGGTTATCAACATATGATCTGTTTATCTACATATTTAATGTGTTGGTTAGATTTGCTGCTAGATTGGGAAAATACGAGGGCCAAAAGGAACCATGAATGAAGAGAGAAGCTGCTCTAGATTCGCTGCCTTTTTGGGAAAAAATAACAACTGTTAGCGACATAAAGGGGAAAAGATGCTCTTAAAAAGGCCAATCATAAAAATAACAAAAAATAAATCTTCTAATTTAGGCGACAGGATGCACGTAACTACCATACGAGCCCCACATGGTCCCACACCACATCCCCAAAAACACGTTCCCAACAAGTCGGCCCCGCAACATGGGGTGTCCTACTACGGGACCCGACTAAACGTGGTCCCACTTGTCATCACGTAACGGGGTGGGTCCTACTTGTCAGCACATAACGGCAAGGGTCCACTATGTGACCCACCTGAATGCAGCCCCAGTTGTCAGCATGTAACGGCGAGGGTTAACTAACGGGACCCGATGGAGAGCGAGTTTCAGACCGATGTGAGAGTTCCATAATAGGAGCTGGACAAAAGTGAGAAAAACTAAGCGGCTGGGAAACGTGAGTACAACTAACGAACCAAGGGCACGAAAATAGAAATCCCATGAATTATAAGCAAGTGCAAGTTGCATGGTGTGCCTGTAATACAATGGATGCTCTATGTTTCAAAAAGATCATGTGTTGTACCTCTTTTAATTTCGCTGTTTTTCTATATACATGTAGTAATTATGATACATGAGAAATTGAATGCAAATACGCGAAGAGAAGCTAGATCCATGTCATCAATCATCAATAGGTGGCACATTCTAGTGATGTGTTCAAATACGTACACATTCATAACAATAACACTGTCGGCAGTATTGCGAACTTGAAACTGCAAAACTTGAAGTGGTTGTTATCCCGAGCAAAATGTCTGGTATACACGTGACCCTTGTATGTTCTATGCTGCAATTCGGCTGTTGTGGGCAGGGAAAGAAAAGATGGGCTTCACTGAATATTACGCAGTTAGGCATAACTTAGTATTACACACATAGTCTTAACTTGTTATTACACAAATAAGCAAACCAGTCTTACACCGCCGGAACTTCTGGCGAGCCAACCGACGAACCGGCCTCTGGAGCTGGTGGAATCATCGGAACAAACCAGAGTGCTGTGTTTGGCCGTCTCTCATTATCTATCAAATTGTACGACCCCATTGATGAGCCAATGGCAGGCCCATACCCCGACGTGGATTTGGCTCCTGGTCGGATCTGGAATGTCAACATAATAATCGTGTGAGTGCGTAGGAAACACACAGTCTGCTATCAACACTGGAAGTGCTGGCACCTCAGCAACAACATCACCATGTTCTCCCTGGACTCCAGCAGCAGCCTCAGCCGATATCTCATTAGCTTCACGAGCAGTAGCATCAGCCAGTATTTCGTCAGCTTCACCAGCAACAGCATTAGCGAGTATTTCGTCAGTTTCACCAGGCATAGTAGCATCTAGTTCTTCATCAGCTCTACCACCAGCGGCAGCATCATCGGGAGACGGGGCTGCCTGAGCAATTACAGGTTCAACAGCTTCAGGGGCTCCGAGGAAGAAAGGGTGGTTGATCCCTGATATGCCCAATTTGCATCAGCATTCTATATCATAATCTACCTCTATTCATTGATATTTGTCTTATTATGAGGTATTACTTATGGCTTTTCATCTGTTTATGAATGTTGGATGATTCTTGGAGGATGGACTGCCAGAGTCTGGATTCTGATCTAAAAGAAGGCGTTTTGATACAATTTAGCGAAGATCAGAAAAATACCAAAAAATATGGGAAAATATTAGTTTTTCCAAAAGATTGAGGAAGCCAGAAGGAGGAGCGAAGAAGCGATGCAAGGGGACCACACCCCCTAGGCGCGGGCCCACTTGACCAGCTCCCGATTCCACCCCTTCGCCTATATCTTCCCTACAGAACCCTAAGGCTAGGAGAGCGACCACAGATAGATTTCCGTCGCCTCTGGGGGCGGAAAACACCTAGAGAGAAAGATATCTCTGGCAGACAGAGAGTATTCACACTGTTCAGCACCTTCTGCTCCTCATTGGGATCGACACTCCTATTTATCGAAAGTAGTGCGATACACCCCCTATACTTGTGGGTCATCAGGACTATTTTCTGGCGCCGTTGTCGGGGAGTGAAGCGCTATTGAAGAGTGGAACTGGTAAAGGAAACTTCTACTGTGAGTATTGCTTTTTGTTACTGCTTGTTACTTTGTTTCCAATATGGATAACCAACTTGGTTTTCTGTTTGGGAAAACTACTACCACTTCTAGGTTAATAGATGAACCACCACCTATTGAGATAGATCCTTTTAAGATACCTACAAGTATTGTTGATCGTGTTATGGATGATTATTATTTTGGGGATGGAACTGTCCATCCTGGTGATCACTTGCTTTTTATCCATGAATTATGCGGATTGTTTAAGTGTGCAGGTATCACAACTGAGCAGGTGAAGAAGAAGTTACTCTCCATATCGTTGAAAGGGAGAGTTGAAGAATGGTATAAGATGCTGAAGAATGGACAATCCATGGAATGGGAGGAAATGGCATCTCTCTTTTATTCTAAATTTTATCCTCCCAGTGAGATTCATAAGGATAGAAATCTGATATATAACTTTTGGCCTCGTGATGGAGAGAGTACAACTCAAGCTTGGGGGAGATTGAAGTTACTAATGCTTAAATGTCCTATTCATGAACTCCCTAACAATATTATTATCAATAACTTTTATGCTAGGCTTTCTCTTCATGATAAAGATTTACTGGATGCTTCTTGTGCTGGATCATTTACACGTATGAAGGAAGAAGCTAAATGGGATCTACTAGACCGTATTCAAGAGAACACTGAAGCTTGGGAGAATGACAAAGGAAGAAAGTCAAGTATAAACTATGATTATGAATGCATTAAATCTTTTATGGGAACTGATGATTTATGTGATATTAGCAATGAGTTTGGTCTTGATTTCAAAAGTATTGCCAACTGTTTTAAGGCCTTGGCCTCTTACATAGAAATTCCCAAGAAGAAATGGAACAAGTACCATGCACCTTATAAAGATGTTGTTAGTCATGTTCCTGTTAGAAGTGCTGAAGTTTGTACTACTAATCATATTGTGCCTAAACCTCATGTTGAGAAAATACCTTTCCCATCTAAGGTAAAGGAGTATTCTATGACTATTAGTGCAAACAACAAAGGTACAAAGAAAACTGTGAAGCCTGATGGGCAATTGAATGTTGAACCTGTGGTAGCTATTGTGAAAGATCTTGACGCTAGAAATATAATGGATGAGCACATTGTCTTTTGTGAAGACGCTTCTAATATTATCTCTCATCCTAGTAAAGCTAGAAAATCTAGTGTTCACACTAGTAGAAAACTCCCCATTGGTCCCGGATGGTAAGGGGCATTAGTCTCGGTTACCCAACCGGGACGGGGCAATCGGGACTAAAGTCCCAACCTTTAGTCCCGGTTGCCCCACCAACCGGGAAAAATGGGGGTACACGTGGCGGCGTCAGAGGGCGAGGGGGGGGGGGTGGAGCAACTGTCCCGGTTCGTAACACGAACCGGGACATTACGAACCGGGACAAATAACCTTCTACCGCGGCAGAGATTTGGCACATTTCTCTGCCGCGGCAGAGAATTCATTTTGTCACATTTTGTTGCCGCGGCAGCATTTTCGCCACTTTTTGTGCCGCGGCAGAGAATTCATTTAGGTTGTTTTATTTTTTATTTAGTGTTTTGCACTCATCAATGAAGGAACCATTATATTACACAAGATCATCATGACAATATTACATTCGATACACGGATCGAGTTCATGCACTACATACAAAAATTGCTCTTTTTACAATCCCTATTGTCTATACAGAGTCGAATTGTATTCCCCTTTTGGGTTTAGGACTTCTGCATCCAAGAATCCCGCCAATTCCTCCTGAATTGCTCGTACGCGATCCTTTGGCAGAAGACCGTCCCGTAGACGTTCGATCTGATTTAAAAAAGGAGTCAGCCTATATGAATGAAACTAAACACAATTTGATTGTAATTAAAAACTATAGAATTTGTTTACGTACGTGGAGTTGCTCTAAAGTTCTGCCCTTCTCATCGCACGTCTGCCAGATGAACTCGCAAACATAGTATCCACATAGATTGTTACCTGGTCCCTGTGTCAGGCACTTTACGAGAACATAGTTCAATCAAAATAATAATCAAGCATGATAATAACTGTATCAAAACTAGAATCAAAGAGATGCGTGGATATAGCTAGTGGTGCTTACATCTAGTGCTTCAAATGTAAGATCCGCTTTCCAAACACCCCTAGCCTTGTTGGTGAACCGTTTCCAAGCGCTGCCCGGTGAAGAAAACAAATAAAATAATTTATTAATTACTTGACATCATAAAATTCATGAACGTTGCCGATATAGTGTCATAATGATTAGAATTACCGCTGGAGAAACATCTGCATGTCCTTCCACTGCTCAAGGGGTTTATGTTTCGAGTCCATGACTAGTACACTCCCTTTGTCAAGTTGAATGATTAACAGAATATAGTGGAAGCTGCGAATGCATAACTAATCAATTATATACTTAACATCGAGTAAGCGAAATAGAAAGTGTATAGAAGACAATAACACTCACTCGAAGTTGTAAGGAAAAAGTATTTCCCTTCTGGTTTCTTGAAACCTTAACGCGTGTACTATATTATCCTCCGTATCCTGGGGGCTTGTTTTGAGATTACCTTCATGAACCCAATATGGGTCAATGAAGCCAATGTCGTAGATTTGTCCTCTACTGCATTCGAGAATCTTCATTCTGCATATTACAGTATGATTATATACATGCAATAAACAAGGTGAGATAGCTGGAGACTAAATTAATTACAGAATTAGTACTTACAGACAATAGGCACTAATGATCGATTTGTCCAAGGCGTCTTGATTGAATAATTGAAATAGTTCAGCAAATTCAATGGATATCATGTCATCCTTTTCTTTCCCATGATGCTTTTTTGTAACTCTCGGCACTATCCAGTTAGCCCCAGCCTTTGTGGCATGCATGTACCAGTTATGCAATCTTCGCATTTTTGTTGGAAGATTATTTACCTCCTCAGGTTTGACGTACTGGTATTTGTATGCTACTTCACTCACGGGGAAGTACTCTAACTGGGATAAGTACTGGGCAATACTCATACCTTGAGCAGCGGCAGCTTCTCCGTATTGTGCAACTACCTCTGGATCATACTGCTCTTCGGCCCCATATTTGCTCGACCCCAAATTAGTTTGGGAAATCACCTTGAGAGGGGCGCAAGACTGTTTTGCTTGTTCTCTGAGCTGGGCAACAGATTTCTCTCTTGCATCAGTACTGCTCTTCAAGGATTTTTGTGCCGCATGTGACTTGAGAATAGAACGCTCATAGTCTGATGACAGCTTTGGCTCGGGTTGATGAAGAGTCTTTAGCATTTTCAACACTTTGGCTTTTTCTTCTTTGGTGTTGGGGAACTCCGGCTCTTTCGGCTGCCTCAGCTTAGCGAAAAACGCTGTTGTTTCCGCATCAACGATCGCCGCAGTATCCTCTTCAGTATAGTCATAAGCTCTCTTGGTAGGAACCTTTGGTACTTTTGGAAGAGGCTCTTGTTTACGTTTCGGCGATCGCTTACCACGATGCAGAGTAGCGGTACGCTTACGCTTTTTATCCTGAGGCGCCAGCGATGGCTCCCGCGGCGATGGCTGCGCCGGAGATTGGTGAGGCGACGAAGTCGGGTGAGGCGACGAAGACGGCTGCCGCGGCAGAGACGACCTCGCTGGAGACGGGTGAGGCGGCGGCGAAGATGGTCTTGGCGTGTGATTTCGAAGCACGATACATTCCTTCGGCCATAGAATGGTGACGTTTGTTGCATCTCCTAGTACAGTCACATCCCCTTCACCTGCAGGGTAGTGAAGATCCAAAACTTCAAAGGTGGGCATGATTTCATCCACCCCAACAACAGCGTAGCCCTCTGGAACCGGACAACAGTGGTAAGTTGGTGTGGGTCAAATTGGTAAGGCATAGCCGACCCCCACCTTCATTGATATGTTCACAACTTTGACATGTAGCTCGCAATGTGTCATCTCTATGATATCATCCACTGGGTAGCCAACAGGAGCCATAGTTGGTGCACCATCGTCATCGCCATTGTCATCACCCGGAACCTCGGTGGAAGCCACACTGCTTTTTCGATTATTCGATAGGCTGGTAGCATCGAATGCAGTGTGCTGCTGAGATGGGCCGGTAGTACTTTGCTCTTTAAGTGCGTTAATTTCATCTTGTTGTTGATTTATTCGTTCTTCAATTATACGCATTCGCTCTTTCTGAATATCTGCTTCAACTTCCGCCCTGTCCTTTCTCCTCTGACGGCTTCTATCAGGATATTTCTTCCTCTCTTCGGGAAACCCAGTCCTCCATGGTTGGGAGCCTCTTGTGCCTCGTGTTCGTCCATCATGTTCCTTATTTCCAAGGGCGAGTGTGAGCTCATCATTCTCTCTATCGGGAATGAAGTCCCCATCTTTAACAACCTTTACTGCTTTTCTCATCCTCTCAATTGGCAAGGGGTCTTCTTTTTGTCGTATGTTATATATACACATCCCTTCCGAGTCCAACGTGCCCCCATGCCCGTAAAACCAATTCCTTGCACGTCCTACCCAATCGTCTGTCTTTGGGGTGATCTTTTTAGCACGCAGTTCATTCTCAAGTTTCTCCCACTTAGGAATGCCAGCCCTGTAGCCACCTTGCCCCATAGTATGGTGATACTTCTTGTTAGCAGCATTCAGCTTATTCGTTGCAGACATTTTCTTAGCTTTTTTTGATGTATTGTAATTTACAAACTCAGCCCATAATGGTTTTATCTTCTCAAACTGAATCTTCTTGAAATCCGGAGTCTTCTCTTTCACGACATAGTCAAGGTGCAATCTTTTCTTCCAGTTGGTGAAACATTGGTCCATCTTCTTCATAGCCCACTCCATGACCGTAGCCTCCATGGCTCTCCCATGTTCTAAGGCGTCCTCAACTGGATCCTCCGCATTTGGATCCAACTCTATCTTCGGTAGTTTGAAATTAACCATGAGCCTCTTCCATATTAAATCTTTGGCCTTGTTAGGGACAAACAAGCATGTTCCCTCTTCTTTAGCATCAGCAGGCCTATTCCAATTTTGAATGGTGATCGGGATTAAGTCCCTAACGATTACTCCGCATTGTGCCACAAATTTGATTGCGACAACTTCGGGAGCCGTCGGTTTGCCGTCTTCAGCGATATCTTCGATCCTCAACCTCTCATGGTCTTCCAACTTTTTGGTTGGGCCTCGTCCGCTCTTTTCAGTAGATTTGTTCGATCCGGAGGGCTAAAAGAAGAAAGATCGTCGTTAATATTTCTATATAGATAGCAGATGATTAATTAATGAATTAATTATATTACATGCACCTCGCCAGAGCGGTCGTCTTCTCGATTACAGAAGGCATCGCCTTCTCCCTCGCGGAAGGCAACACCTTCAACCTCAAACAAGTCATCTATTCCGGCAAAAAGAGGATCACCCTCACCGGAGTTGTTCAGAAATGTCGATACATCTAAATTTTCTTCCCCGCGGATCACACCTTGGATCAACTCTTCCTTTTCTTTGTCTCTGACGTGTGGGTCCATATTTTCTGCATAGGTGAAAAAACAGATAAGTCAAAACGGATAAACCCTAATTCAGAGAAACCCTAATATATACATACACAATAATAAAAACATATACATACACACTATATATACATACACAATATATACATACACACTAAAAGGGAAGGGGCGGCTGGAGCGCGTGGCGATGGACGGAGACGGAGGCGCTGTGGCGGTCGGGGAGGAGGGATAGGCCGAATGATCAAACAAGGATAATGATATGACAAGTTGAATTTCATTGAAATGAAACCCTAAAACTTGATCGGCAATTTAAACGGGGTTCCGAGGGTTGAAAACCCTAACTCGGGAAACTCAAGAAACACATGAGAGGGGTTGATTTAGTTCTCTAATTAAACTTGTCATTAAAGTTGATTATCAATGCATGATTATCGCTTAAAAAGGTAGAACTCATTTTTCTGAACATTTTGATAAATTATTTGTATTTTTTTGACTTATAAATAATAAGATATGAATTTTACAATATTTAATCATTTTCTGGAATTATAAAACAATTTATTACATCAGGGGCGTCGTGTATAAAGCGAAGAACCAATACCGGAAAGAAAGGCGGCAATCAATCAACCCTCAGGTTCGGGATGCCCTGGCGAGGACACACCGGCTAACCCTAGGTGCAACATCGATTCAAATAGGGTCTATGACAACTAATATCATATACAAATACAAAATATGATAATATACATATACATATACATATACATATACAAATACAAAATATGATAATATATAGGACACTCTATCTATCGATAAAAGACCACAATAGAATTGTATGCATCATGGCAAGAATTGAAATGCTTTCGAAATCATAGGATTATATCATGGTAGGGCTATGCTTGCCTTTGCCTGTTGATAGCCAAAAGCAGAGCTGCAGGATCCTTGTACTTGACTTGATGACAATTGGTCAAGTATTTGTCTTCGAGCTTCGACGGTGTTGATCTTTGTCTTCGATCTCGATCTCGATATCGTATTCTACCGGGAAGAACCAAACACCGGAAAGAAAGGGAAAAAATCAACACATGGCATCGATGCAATTCTCAAGCAAGTATGATGATATGACAAGTTGAATTGCATTGAAATGTAACCCTAAAGCATTCTCTACAATTAATTGGGGTTCCGAGGGCTGAAAACCCTAACTCAGAGAAACTCCGAAACACATGAGAGGGGTGGATTTGTTCTTCTAATTAAACTTGTCATTTAAGTTGTTGAACAATGCATGATTATAGCTTAGATAGCTAGGTTTCATTTTTCTGAACATTTTCATATATTATTCATATTTTTCTGACTTATATATTAAAAGTTATTGAATTTATAAGATTATAATTATTTCTAAAATTATTAAAAGCTGGTTAAACTTTTTACAATGCAGGCATAACAAGCCACAGTGACTGACAGAGGGGCCCCATGGCCACCTCAGCAGACTCGCAAGCAAGAGGGACCGGGGGGCTGGTTGGTTATTTCTCACCGAGGCAGTATCTAGCCAGAGAGGCTGACGAGTGGGCGTGGGCCACGCAGGCAACACGTGGACGCCACACGGCGGCTCGCCGGCCAACGGGCCAGACGGCGGCGCGGGTCGGCGCTAGGAGGCGAGCGGGGCTGCATGGGCTAGCGCGCTAGACTCACGCGGTTGCGTTGAGCCAAAAGGCAGCGGCGCCGCTTCAGATTGGTCACCGGAGCATGGCGCACGGCGAGCAGCGGCGGCGGCGCTTGCAGGTCGTCGGCGAGCGAGGACTACAGAGCGAGGGAGAGAGGGAAAAAAGGTCGGCGAGATCCGCGTGCTCACCCTGGTGCTCAAGGTAGTGACGGGGAAGCGCAGGGAGGTCCTGAACAGCGTGAATGGCGACGGCGGCCGGCGTTGGTGACGGAGAGGACGTGCTCGATTCTGGCGGGAGAGAGCAAGACTACAAGCGAGCTTCGGTGAGGAGGTTCCTAGCGAGGAGGCGGAGCAGCGGTGGCGGCCGGTAGGGCGTGCAGGGCGGCGGGGCAGCCTGACGGCGTCGCTTCAGTCCCTGTGCGCAAGAAGATTGTGAGATGGGGAAGAAGAAGAGGAGGGGCACCCAGTTATTAACCAAAGGGCCTTTTGTCCCGGTTGGTAGCTCCAACCGGGACATATACTCCAATTTTTTCAGCAGACCAAGGGGCGCGCGCAGGGGTCTTTAGTCCCAGTTGGTGGCTCCAACCGGGACATATGACCCTGTTTTAAAAAAATTTCAGGAATTTTCTCTCTGTTCCCGCCTTATTTTTTATTTTGGAGTTTAAATTTGTAATGTTTTTTAAATGATAATTACTTTGGAATTTAGAAAACTTTAAACATAAAAAGTGTTTGAATTTGAATAATTAATTCAACACCATTTAATGTTTTTAAAAATAATTAATGTAACCATTTAAACTATGAACCATTTAAAATTAAAAATGAATTAACTTATATTTTTTGAATATTAATTTGGAATTTAGAAAAACTTTAAACATAAAAAGTGTTTGAATTTGAATAACTAATTCAAAACCATTTTCTATTTTTAAAAAATAATTAATGTAACCATTTAAAATATGAACCATTTAAAATTAAAAATGAATTAACTTATATTTTTTGAATATTAATTTGGAATTTAGAAAAACTTTAAACATAAAAAGTGTTTGAATTTGAATAACTAATTCAAAACCATTTTCTGTTTTTAAAAATAATTAACGTATCCATTTAAACTATGAACCATTTAAAATTAAAAATGAATTAACTTATATTTTTTGAATATTAATTTGGAATTTAGAAAAACTTTAAACATAAAAAGTGTTTGGATTTGAATAAATAATTCAAAACCATTTTCTATTTTTAAAAAATAATTAACGTAACCATTTAAACTATGAAACATTTAAAATGAAAAATTAATTAACTTATATTTTTTGAATATTTATTTGGAATTTAGAAAAACTTTAAACATAAAAAGTGTTTGAATTTGAATAACTAATTCAAAACCATTTTCTGTTTTTAAAAATAATTAATGTAACCATTTAAACTATGAACCATTTAAAATTAAAAATGAATTAACTTATATTTTTTGAATATTAATTTGGAATTTAGAAAAACTTTAAACATAAAAAGTGTCTGGATTTGAATAAATAATTCAAAATCATTTTCTGTGTTTAATTTGGATTTGAATTAACTTATATTTTTTATATATTAATGGGCGGGAAAAAAAGGACGGGAAATAATGGGCGGAAAGAAAATTTTATTAGGATAGAACTGGAATTAAAGTACATAACGCAACTAACACAAAGTTACATAGAAGAACTGGAAATTAAGATACATGGCCAGATTAAGCCACAATTGGCCGAACTTGTTTTGCAATGTTGGAGTGATTCAGTCATGCTCCTGCCTACACCTGTAATACTCGCCACTATAGTCGTCGTACTTTCCGCGGCCGTCGTCGCTGTCGTCGTCGGGTTCGCCATAGTTGAACCTTGAAGGCTGAGTACGAGTGGGCTAGACTTGAGGGTAACGCAGGCGGGGGCTACAGTCGGCGGCCGTGTCATAGGCCATGACGCTCTGGAGAGTCCGACCACGCCACCACAACCGACGGCCGGCCTCGTTGAAGTTCGGAGGAGGTGGGCCATCCTCCTCGTGCCTGGCGAGCGCTCTCTCACGCAGATCCATGAAGAAGGCTTCCCAAGTCGGGAAATAGTCGGGGTGCCATCTGGGATTCCTCCGCTGCTCTAGCGTGAGCTTGAAGTAGTAGTGGTTCGTGATGGCCATCCGACGCACCACACCTAGAGGGACAGGAGGAACCGGCACGCCTCCGGCGCTCAGCATCCAGCCGACGGGGACACAGTAGCCCGGCGGGCAGGGGTAGTTCGAGGGGCAAAGCGCCTCCGCCTCCCTGGGAGTTAGTGCTACGGTGGAAGTCATGGGAAAGAGTGATGAGGTTGCAGATATGAGTCTAGAGATGTGCAATGACAATGGAAGCCAACCCTACATATATATAGTGAGAAATGGCAGGAAGATAACTGAAGGGAAGAACTGGCGGAAGAAATGTCGGGAAAAAATGGCGGGAAGAAAAATGGCGGGAAGAAATGGCGGGAATAAAAATGGCTCATTTATAACTTGCATTGGATCTCTGAAGAAACCACATATTGCGAGTCTAAAAATGATTTTTTCAAAAAATCACGGGCGATAGATCATGTACCTGTAGTACAAACCGGACCCACTTCCTGCCGATTCGGCAGACATTTGTCCTTTTTACCCGGGATGGACGAAAAGGTTTGAGATGTCCCGGTTGGGAGATAGTCCATGTAAGGTGGTATAGTATTTTAGGAAAATGGGACGGTAGCATTCTGAAACGGCATTTTGGTGGTTACTTCACAAAACGACCCGTTTTTTGCGCTCGGAAAATGGGAAAGGGCTTTTCCATGCGACAAAAAGGAAAACTTCCTCCTGCAAAATTGTTCTCCATACCAATGTCCACATGCATGCATAATATGGGCACAGCATCACAAACTATGCCGTGATTCAGCACATAACATCGGTCATTTGGACCGAAAGCCATGAAACCTCAAACATGATAGGTCATTTTGTGAAGGTTTTTTCGAGACATGATCAATATACCAAGTCTGGTATTTTTCTTTCAACTATGTCACATAATATGACACCACGCGAAGGATTTTCATTGTTCGGATTTTTTTTGAATTTATTATGCCTGTTTTGAATTTTCTGAATTTCTAATATGGTCGAACCGGCGTGCATGAAGATAGGGGACGAGCATCGTTAGAACTTGCATTGGATCTCTGAAGAAACCACATATTGCGAGTCTAAAAATGATTTTTTCAAAAAATCACGGGGGATAGATCATGTACCTGTAGTACAAACCGGACCCACTTCCTACCGATTCGGCAAACATTTGTCCTTTTTACCCAGGATGGACGAAAAGGTTTGAGATGTCCCGGTTGGGATATAGTCCATTTAAGGTGGTCTAGTATTTTAGGAAAATGGGACGGTAGCATTCTGAAATGGCATTTTGGTGGTTACTTCACAAAACGACCTGTTTTTTGCGCTCGGGGCTTTTCTGTGCGACAAAAAGGAAAACTTCCTCCTGCAACATTGTTCTCCATACCAATGTCCACATGCATGCATAATATGGGCACAACATCACAAACTATGCCGTGATTCAGCACATAACATCGGTCATTTGGACCGAAAGCCATGAAACCTCGAACATGATAGGTCATTTTGTGAAGTTTTTTTTGAGACATGATCAATATACCAAGTCTGGTATTTTTCCTTTCAACTATGTCACATAATATGACACCACGCGAAGGATTTTCATTGTTCGGATTTTTTTTGAATTTATTATGCCCATTTTGAATTTTCTGAATTTCTAACTATGGTCGAACCGGCGTGCATGAAGATAGGGGACGAGCATCGTTAGAACTTGCATTGGATATCTAAAGAAACCACATATTGCGAGTCTAAAAATGATTTTTTTCAAAAAATCACGGGCGATAGATCATGTACATGTAGTACAAACCGGACCCACTTCCTACCGATTCGGCAGACATTTGTCCTTTTTACCCGGGATGGACAAAAAGGTTTGAGATGTCCCGTTTGGGAGATAGTCCATGTAAGGTGGTCTAGTATTTTAGGAAAATGGGACGGTAGCATTCTGAAACGGCATTTTGGTGGTTACTTCACAAAACAACCCGTTTTTTGCGCTCGGAAAATGGAAAAGGGCTTTTCTGTGCGATAAAAAGGAAAACTTCCTCCTGCAACATTGTTCTCCATACCAATGTCCACATGCATGCATAATATGGACACATCATCACAAACTATGCCGTGATTCAGCACATAACATCGGTCATTTGGACCGAAAGCCATGAAACCTCAAACATGATAGGTCATTTTGTGAAGGTTTTTTTGAGACATGATCAATATACCAAGTTTGGTATTTTTCCTTTCAACTATGTCACATAATATGACACCACACGAAGGATTTTCAATGTTTGGATTTTTTTTGAATTTATTATGCCCGTTTTGAATTTTCTGAATTTCTAACTATGGTCGAAGCGGCGTGCATGAAGATAGGGGATGAGCATCGTTAGAACTTGCATTGGATCTCTGAAGAAACCACATATTGCGAGTCTAAAAATAATTTTTTCAAAAAATCACGGGCGATAGATCATGTACCTGTAGTACAAACCGGACCCACTTCCTACCGATTCGGCAGACATTTGTCCTTTTTACCCGGGATGGACAAAAAGGTTTGAGATGTCCCGGTTGGGAGATAGTCCATGTAAGGTGGTCTAGTATTTTAGGAAAATGGGACGGTAGCATTATGAAACGGCATTTTGGTGGTTACTTCACAAAACGACCCGTTTTTTGCGCTCGGAAAATGGAAAAGGGATTTTCCGTGCGACAAAAAGGAAAACTTCCTCCTGCAACATTGTTCTCCATACCAATGTCCACATGCATGCATAATATGGTCACAACATCACAAACTATGCCGTGATTCAGCACATAACATCGGTCATTATGACCGAAAGCCATGAAACCTCGAACATGATAGGTCATTTTGTGAAGGTTTTTTCGAGACATGATCAATATACCAAGTCTGGTATTTTTCCTTTCAACGATGTCACATAATATGACACCACGCGAAGGATTTTCATTGTTCGGATTTTCAATATACTAAAGGTTCATCTTTAGTCCCGGTTGGAGGGATTTCGGCAGGCTGGGCCAGGCAGCACTAATGATAGGGGTGAGTGTCGACATTATGTCGTGCGGCGTGTACCTTTTCCCGGATGGTGTCACCAACCGGGACTAAAGATGAACCTTTAGTCCTGGTTGGAGACACTAACCGGGAAAAAACACGAGTCAACACTAATAATAGGGGTGAGTGTCAACATTATTTCGTAAGTGTCGACACTATGCTGAGCTGCTTGTACTATAAATAGGCATCCTTGTGAGTCCAGTCCTCCAGCCAGTTTGAGGCATCTCCAAGATGGTTTTCGAGAGCAGGGACACCACTACGGTCAGTTTCAGAGAGATGCCGACGGAGCCCAGTCCTCCGGCATCTCTGAGAAACTGGTCATAGAGGCACTCCCTAATATGTGAAATTAGTTAGCTCCCAGGCGTATTGATCTAGTTAGAGAAGTTACAAGCTGCAAGATGGTTTTCGAGAGCAGGGACACCACTACGGCCAGTTTTCGGGAGATGCCGCCGGATCCCAGTCCTCCGGCATCTCCGAGAAACTGGTCATAGAGGCACTCCCTAATATGTGAAATTAGTTAGCTCCCAGGTGTATTGATCTAGTTAGAAAAGTTACAAGTTGCAAGATGGTTTTCGAGAGCAGGGACACTACTACGACCAGTTTCAGGGAGATGCCACCGGATCCTAGTCCTCCGGCATCTCCAAGAAACTGTTCATAGAGGCACTCCCTAATATGTGACCGCGCGCGTTTGGAGATCAGATCTTAATGGTAAGTACGAATCGGGACAACTTCTTCATACTCCCGATCCAGCCACAAAACGGGACTAACAGTCAAGACATTTATTAATATTAAAAATTGAGACTACAAAACCGGGACTAATGGCCCCCCTATATATATTCCCGGTCAAGCCACAAACCGCGAAAGATATCCTTCGGTGAAGCCACAAACAACGAAAGACATGAACTAGAGTTACATAATATGAGCATGAACTTCTTGGCATATGTCCTTCCTTACGATCGCTTCAGACGTAACCATGGAGCATCTTCTTTACTTAACGGAATGCTTAGGTCAGTTTTCACTGTGAAGGGCGGAATTTCATCAAACTTATCATAATATTCTGACATGTCTGTCTTGTCCTCGATTCCCACGATGTTTCTTTTCCCTGAAAGAACTATGTCACGCTTTGGCTCATCATATGATGTATTCGTTTGAAATTTTTTTCTTTTTTTTTTGGTCTTTAGGACATGTCCTTCACATAGAAAACCTGAGACACATCATTGGCTAGGACTAATGGCTCATGTCTATAACCAAGATTGTTGAGATCCACTACTGTCATTCCGTACAACTGGTCTATCTTTACCCCTTCCCCATTTAGGTTGACCCATTTGCAGCGAAACAAAGGGACCTTAAAAGAGACTCCATAGTCTAGTTCCCATATCTCCTCTATGTAACCATAGTATGTGTCCTTTTATCCATTCTCGTCTATTGCATCAAAGCGGACACCACTATTTTGGTTGGTGCTCTTTTTATCTTGGGCGATCATGTAGAATGTATTCCCATTTATTTCATACCCTTGGAAATTCAATACATTATAAGATGGTGACGCGGCCAACAAGTATAGCTGATCTCCAACAGTGGTGTCATTCAAGAGATGTGTCCACATCCAACCACCGAAAGACTTCATGTGTTCATCTGTAATCAGTGATTCAGGCTTCCCCGGGTTTTTGGAGCGTAGAATATTCTTGTGTTCGTCGATATACGGAGCTGCCAAGGTTGAATTATGTAGAACTGTGTAGTGTGCTTTAGTGAAAGAGTCCCCGTCCCTACATATCATTGCTTTCTTTCCCAGCGTGCCTTTTCCACTTAGTCTTCCTCATGCCGCGAGTCAGAAACACCAATCGGCTTAAGGTCAGGAATAAAGTCAACACAAAACTCAATGACCTCCTCTGTTCCATATCCCTTGGAGATGCTTCCTTCTAGTCTAGCACAGTTATGAACATATATCTTTAAGACTCCCATGAACCTCTCAAAGGGGAACATATTGTGCAGAAATACCGGATCGAGAATGGCAATCTCTTCCACTAGGTGAACCAGGAGATGCGTCATAATATTGAAGAAGGATGGTGGGAACACCAATTCAAAACTAACAAGACATTGTACCACATCTTCTGTAACCTTGGTAGAATATCTGGATTGATTACCTTTTGAGATATTGCATTGAGGAATGCACACAGCTTCACAATGGGTACTCGAACATTTTCCGGTAGAAGCCCCCTCAATGCAATCGGAAGCAACTGCGTCATAATCACGTGACAGTCATGAGACTTCAGGTTTTGGAACTTTTTCTCTGCCATACTTATTATCCCCTTTATATTATATGAGAAGCCCGACGGCACATTGATACTATAAAGGACTTCAAAAAAGATTTCCTTCTCTGCTTTGGTAAGAGCATAGCTGGCACGACTTAAGTGATGCCCTTTATCCGTCTTGTTCTGTGTATGCATGTTCTTTGGGTCTTTCATAATTTGTTGGTCCTCCCGTGCTTCTGGTGTATCTTTTGTCTTCCCATACACGCCTAGGAATCCTAGCAGGTTCACGCAAAGATTCTTCATCATGTGCATCACGTCGATTGAAGAGCGGACACACAGGACTTTCCAATATGGCAACTCCCAAAATATAGATTTGTTCTTCCACATGGGTGCGTGTCCTGTAGCGACGTTGTTCGGAACTGATTGACCACCGGGACCCTTTCCAAAGATTACTTCTATGTCCTTGACCATACCAAATATATCATCACCAGCAGGGAGTTCAGGCTTCTTCCGGTGATCTGCCTCACCTTTGAAATGCTTGCCTTTCTTTCTTACGGGATGATTGGTCGGAAGAAATTGTCGATTCGCCAGGTACACAACCTTCTTGCATTTATGCAAATATGTACCTTCAGTCTTATCTAAACAGTGTGTACATGCCTTATATCCCTTGTTTGTTTGTCCTGAAAGGTTACTAAGAGCAGGCCAATCATTGATGGTTACGAATAACAACCCTCGTAGATCAAATGGCTCATGTTTGTTCTCATCCCACGCACGTACACCTGGTTTGCCCCACAATTGTAAGAGTTCTTCAACTAATGGCCTAAGGTACACATCAATGTCGTTGCCCGGTTGCTTCGGGCCTTGGATGAGCACTGGCATCATAATGAACTTACGCTTCATGCACAACCAAGGAGGCAGGTTGTAGATACATAGAGTCATGGGCCAGGTGCTGTGACTGCAGCTCTGCTCCCCAAAAGGATTCATGCCATCCGTACTTAGACCAAACCATAAGTTCCTTGCGTCACCTGCAAAGTCTGGGAAGTCTCTCTCGATTTTTCTCCACTATGACCCATCAGAAGGGTGTCTCAACTTCCCGTCTTTCTTACGGTCTTCTTTGTGCCATCGCAACAACCTGGCATGCTCTTTGTTTCTGAACATGCGTTTCAACCTTGGTATTATAGGAGCATACCACATAACCTTAGCAGGAACTCTCTTCCGGAGGGGCTCTCCCTCAACATCACCAGGGTCATCTCGTCTGATTTTATACCGCAATGCATTGCATACCGGGAATTTATCTAAATTCTCATACTCCTTACCGCGGTAGAGGATGCAGTCATTAATGCATGCATGTATCTTTTGCACATCTAATCCTAGAGGACAAAGAGTCTTCTTTGCTTCGTAGGTACTCTCGGGAAGTTCGTTATGTTTTGGAAACTTCGGCTTCATTATTTCCAGCATATTTTCAAATGAGGAGTCAGTTAGACCACACTCTGCCTTCCATCGCAACAATTCTAGTGTGGTACCGAGCTTTGTGCTGCCATCTTCACAATTTGGGTACAACAATTTCTTGTGATCTTCTAACATGCCCTCTAACTTCAACTTCTCATTTTCTGTTTCACAGTCTCTCTTTGCATCAGAAATGACCCTACCAAGTTCATTAGCCGGCTCATCTGATGCCCGTTCTTCACCTCCTTCCTCTCCATTGTCTTCCATTGCAGTATCACTGTATTCAGGAAACATATGATGATATTTGTTATCATCATCTTCTTCACCATCTTCCATCATAACCCCTCTTTCCCCGTGCTTGGTCCAGCAATTATAGTTGGGCACGAAACCTTTCATAATCAGGTGACTGCGAATGATTTTTGAGGAAGAGTACTCCTTGTTGTTCTGACATTGAACACATGGACAACGTATAAAACCATTCTCTTTGTTTGTTGTAGCCACATCGATAAATTTATCCACGCCTTTCATATACCGGATAAGCGCCGGTCACCGTATATCCATTCCCGACCGTTCATCTGCATCATATAAGTAAGTTTATCAAAAAACAGGACATCATAAATAGTGAAATGACCAATTCACATCGACACATGCATTGTATCAATGACAGAGAAAAGATAAGATTGCTAACCTCGATCGAGGAAAATAAAGAGGAGAAAGCTCAAGTGCGTCTCGGACACCTTCTATATTTTTGTTTTATGAGAAATTGAACGGGATCATTCACTCAAACATTTCATCAAACACCTTGAATGCATGCATAGGGGAAAAAACTAGCACAACCCTCACACCTTCCACCAAGAAAAAACAGAGTGAAGGCAGAGGCTGGGGCGTTGCATTTATAGAGGGCGAGACATACGTCTCGGTTTGTAACACAAACCGGGACTAAAGGTGTGTGCCACGCCACGTGGCTGACGCCTAACCTTTAGTCCTGGTTTGTGTTACAAACCGGGACGTATGCCCCCTTACCAAACGGGATGCATGCCTCCGGGCCCCGTGCCCGCTCGAACCGGGACGCGTGCCAGCATTAGTCCCGGTTCGTGGTGCAATCGGGACTAATGCTCTGAGGGGGCGCGAACGGATGGCCTGTTTTCTACTAGTGTCATGTGCTTTCTGTTAAAATTGGTGAACATTGCTACTATGGTTTATGTGATATTGGTGCTAGTTCTAGTGCTATTCCTTATGAGTTTTATAGGGAAATTATGCATGAGATTAGTCCTTATGAGCTTGAGGACATTGATGTGGTTATTCACCTTGCAAATAAGGAAACCATATGCCCTATTGGTATTGTAAGAGATGTGGAGGTTCTTTGCGGTAAGATTAAGTATCCTGCTGATTTTCTAGTGCTTAACTCAGCAGCTAGTAAAACTTGTCCTATCATTTTTGGTAGACCTTTCTTGAACACTTGTGGAGCTATTATAGATTGTATGAAGGATAAAGTTTTAACTAAGTTTGATGGAGATTCTTATGAGTTTAACTTTTCCAAATTTGCTAAAGCTCCTTGTGAAAACAGCTTGCCTAATAAAGATTTCAGGATGGAACAACTTGCTTATATTGATCTTGTTTATGACCTTGGACCTCTCTTTGGTGATTGTAAGTATGCTCATTCTGATGATAAATTTGTTGCTAGTGACAGTTATATTGTCAAATTTATTCAAAGTGCTACCGAAAGTTATTTTGAAAGAGGGAAATATGGTTTTATGCTTCTCAATAATGTTAAGTTTCCCCGTTTTATGTTGAAATCTTTAAAGTTGCATTTGTTTTGTCTTCCTATGCTAGTGGTTTTTTGTTTCAACAATTTGTTTTCTCATGACACTCCCATGCATAGGAAGTGGGTTAGACTCAAGTGTGTTGGTTATTTGCTTCTTGATGCTCTTTTTCACTCCAGATTTATATCTCCTTTGTGAGCATCTTTGAAACTTTCAAGCCTAACTTAAAGGCATTAAAGAAAAGTACTTGTTGGGAGATAACCCAAAAGTTTGTTGAGTATTGGAAGTTATTACCTCAGTAATAACCGCTCCTTATCCTTTTTGTTTTGGTTTTTGTGTCAAGTTCAACTACTTTTGTGAAGTGGAGGAGTTATGAAAGGTGGCTGTCATGGGACAGATTTTTGTGCTTCACCGTAAACTTGAGCTACGTACGTCGGATGGAGATGTATTTTCCTGAGCTTGTTCTCCAAGTTGTTACCCAACTTTCATTAGTTATGCACTTTTTGATTTGAGCAACATAAGATTTTCGAAAAAATCAATCTTTACCTGCTGGTATGCTTTGACAGATTTCTGTTATCATTTGCATTTGCCTCTTTTAGAACCCTTTGTTTTGATGGATTTTAGTTGAAGTGTGAACCTAAAGGATTGTTGTTTTTCTTACACTAATGTTGCCATTGAAGTTTGTGTATTGCCTTATGAGGAAAGGAATTTCTAGGAGAAGGAGAAAAGGAGTCTGCAGAGTTCATCTTTGAATAGGTAAAAGTGGTGAAAACAGAAGGTTCGTGAATCCCCAATCTTTTTATATTTTTGATTTTTTTAATACATAAGGGAACTTATGAGACGGAACTAAAGAGAAACGGAGTCCGGGGGTGGACAAAGACACCCCAGGCGCGGGCCCCTGCCTGGCTACGCCTGGAGGGGGTGTGCCACCCCCAAACTTCGTCTCCGCCTCGTTTCCGTCTCAAAACCTTCCTTATGCATTGAAACTTTGTAATATATAACCCCCCGGATCCCCCTAGGTTCGTGCATCGTGTTCTCATCGTGTTTTCACTTCGATCTGTTTCTGTCAGGAAAACTTCTCAAGTTTAGAGCACCATGGTCTTTGCTAACGACAAAGGCAAGAGGCCCGTGGAGGAGATAAAGTTGGAAGAACAAACTTCCATAGGGGCAAAGATAAGGAAACCTACTTTGGTAGGAGCGATTAACATTGGGGATGCTTTTTATCGTAACATGCAGGGAATCATAGCCTTCGGTCCAGACTTCAGATATTGCCCCGAGGCAGAGGAAGCCCTTCGAACCACAGACGAGTTTTGTGATAAGTACCATGCTTTGAGGATGAAGGTGGATATGATTCAAGAGGAGAATAACAGACTTCGTAAGATGCTGGAGGATTTTCTGGCCCATGACAAGAGAACACCACCACCGAAGGAGTAATTCGTCATCAGGTTTGGCATCCCCTTGGCTTGTTCCAAGCTTGGGGGAGTGCCGCGGTATCACCACCATTATCTTTTATATTTTACCTTTTTAATGGATTCATATCTTTGGTAGAGAGGTTATCTTATAGTTTGGTTTGCATGTGGAAGTATCTCTCCTTTATTTGATTATCTATGTATCCCTTGGTGTGAGTGCCTTTATTGGAATATTAATGAGAAGTCTCATCTTTTACTTTTTTCACTTCTTATTTTAGTTTGCAATCTATATTATATGATGGATCTTGTTGATCAGTATTGGCATCACTTTGGAATTATCAAGTGGGTCTAAATTGGTTTTCGCAAACCGAGTTCTGGTCAGTAGCAATACTTTTTGGAGTTTGAAAGAAAAAGAGAAAAAAGCTTATAGGTATTTTGTATCATTTATTTTCTTTCTTGTTGGCTCATAAGCTTAGTACTCTCTATTTAAGATCTTTTGTGTCTTCAAGGAAGATTGCATGTTTGTCTTTATTACTTGTATGTTTGCTTGTTTCTTTCAACTCTCTTGCTTGCTACCCAGCCTTGCTAGCCAAAAACCTATTTTGAGAAGGTATACTTCTCATGTTTCCAATACCTTTGAACTAAAACTTGTGCCATTTGTGTCCACCATATCTACCTAGTAGCATTATTGCTATTCCAAGCAAATTCTCAAGCTTCATCTACCTTTCAAATTAAAAAGTATTTTGTTATGTGAAAACTAGTTAGTAAAGCTCTCACGAACTTGATGACACACCTTATTTTCTTGCCCCTAATAAACTTTAACCATTGTTCCATCAAAGTTGTATATGCTTGCATCTATACGTTGGAATTAGCAGAACCATGCTGTCACGGGGAACATTTTCAACATTGCACTTGTACTTTGTACTCAGTTGATATCGTGCTCTTTTGTCAATGGATGTCAACGGTGTGAAATAAAGAGGGAACTTGTAAGTCCATGGAGTCTGTATTTTGTGTTAGAGAAACGCCTGGGCCGCTAGCCTAAGCCATGCCTAATCATGGTGGAATCTTGCAGCATCACCATAGTGAGCTATCTATGTAGCATCCTCAATAAAAACCTATCCACATAGTAAATAAAAAGATCGCTGAGATGCTTATTGTCTACTTGCCTTGTCATTCTGGTTATGGGATAACTCATGTACCATGTGCAAGGGGTACCCCGTTGGCGGTTCTCTATGATACGTATGTACTTACAATGAAAAGAACATATCGGTGACCAAAGTTGAGTAGCATGAGGAGTGGCCCTCATATTCAAGGGACATGAGATTGCCAACTTATATTTCGTCAAGCATATACTCCATCTTTGTGCACTTTAATCTTAATCATCTCAAGATGCCTATGATAGGGGCAATGAGGTCTCAAAGCTAGTAAGTACCATAATCTTTTGAAATCTCTTTATGACTTGTAATCCCTGCTACCCTCTATGAAGGGACCTTTCTCCTATTTTCCAAGTTGAGTCAGTAAACCTACTTCCTCTCTACCTCCAGCAAGCTTTTGAGTTGTTATGTTTCCAACATTCATATGGTGATTTATTCAGTCATGTTCTCTATCTTCCTTTTTTGCACAAACTCTTATCTATTGAGTATTACTTTGAAAGCCTTCATTGAAAAACCTTTTTGAGCAAAGAGTTCTCCTGTTGAAAAACTTCTACAAAAAGCTTTTTGTCAAACTATTTGCCAAGTGTTCTCTAACCAAGAACAAGTTTGCCAATTCCAATTATGATTTATCTTTATGCATCTCTATTGTGACTGTTGTACTTGTTGCAAGCTAAGTTATATAATGGTGAGTTGCTTTCTGATATGAGTTGTGTAATGGTAAGTGTGATGATTCTTGTTCGTATTCTTTTATCGACACTTCACTCCATAAACATGTGGACATGTTTACTGAGCTCAGTTTTCGCTTCTGGACAAGCGAAGGTCTAAGCTTGGGGGAGTTGATACGCCCAATTTGCATCACCATTCTATATTATAATCTACCTCTATTCATTGATATTTGTCTTAGTATGAGGTATTACTTATGGCTTTTCATTTGTTTATGCATGTTGGATGATTCTTGGAGGATTGACTACCGGAGTCTGGATTCTGATGGAAAAGGAGGCGTTTTGATACAATTTTCCGAAGATCAGAAAAATACCAGAAAAATATGGGAAAAAATTATTTTTCCAGAAGATTGAGGAAGATAGAAGGAGGAGCGAAGAAGGGCTGCAGGGGGCCCACACCCCCTAGGCGCGAGCCCACCCTGGGCTGCGCCTAGGGAAGGTGTGGCCCACCTTCCTGGCTCCCGATTTCGCCCCTTCGCCAATATCTTCCCAACGGAACCCTAAGGCTAGGAGAGCGACCACAGATAGATTTCCGCCGCCTCTGGGGGACGTAAAACACCGAGAGAGAAAGATCTCTCCGGTAGACAGATTTATGCCGAGGGAATTCCTTCCCGGAGAGGGGAGATCGTCATCAAGCTAGGCTTCATCGGGATCATCATCATCATTATCCACACCATCATCACCACCAGCACCATCATCACCACTCCGTCCTGCTGTAACAATTGTGTTGTATCTTGCATTAGTTCATTGGGGAAACTTTCTCGGTGTTAATTACTATTGTAGTTGATGCTTGTGAGTGGAACCACTGGATTATTGTTTATGTTCAAATTGTTATCCATTATCATATCATCTTTGATCTTGATCCATATGATGTCTGATGGCGCCCAGTACTTTTCGTGGAACGCTTCGTTGGAAACCCCAAGAGCAAGGTATGAAGCAGCACAGTAGCAAGTTTCCCTCAGTAAGAAACCGAGGTTATCGAAACGTGGAGACCTGCACAACACAAACTCAAGAATTTGCCCCCAACGAATCAGTGAGGTTGTTAAGCTCACCGGTTTGCTGTAAAAAAGGATTAAATGTATGGTGTGGAAGGTAATGGTTTGCAGCAAGTAAACATGTAACAGTGGAAGATGTATCAATGGTAAAGATTGGACCGGGGTCCATAGTTCACTAGAGGTGCTCTCCTTAGATAAAAAACATGGCATGAAGGGTAAACAAATTATAGCG
This sequence comes from Avena sativa, assembly GCA_916181665.1. Taxonomy (NCBI): domain Eukaryota; kingdom Viridiplantae; phylum Streptophyta; class Magnoliopsida; order Poales; family Poaceae; genus Avena; species Avena sativa. Next base: position 411,648,042 of record OV702283.1, on the reverse strand, counting down.
GGGCAATTGTCAGGAACTGAGCAAGGCATAACAATGCAATTAGTAGCCAGAAATATCCTATGAAGTTGATTGGGGAATACAACAATATACATAGACCGTCATCCAGCTGCATCTATGACTAGAAGTCCACCTTTAGGTTATCATCCGAACCCCCTCTAGTATTAAGTTGCAAGCAACAGACAACTCCTTTAAGCAAAGTGTGTAAGGTAAACAGTCCACATGTTCCATGAACAAGATACCATTGTTTTCTCCCTAGTAGAACCATCACATCTTCAACCGAAGATATTTCTGTCACTTCCCTTGGAAACTAGAGGCATGAACCCACTATCGAGCAAAAATACCCCCTCTTGGAGTCACTAGCAACTACTTGGCCAAGATAACCACTAGCAACAGAGAGCATGCAATATCACAAACAACACAGACATGATATAATCATAAAGATAAAACCATTAATCAAACCAACATAATAACCTCAATATCCATCGGATCCCCGCAAACACAACATGCATGATTACAAATATATTAGATCTTAATCATGAACGGAGCTCACAAGATCTATACATGAAAGCACAAAGGAGGAGATACAACCATCTAGCTACTATATGGACCCATAGTCCAAGGTGGAACTACTCACGAATCATACTGGAGAGAAGGCCTCCGGGATGATCTCCCCTACGAAAGGGTGCCAGGAAGAACTTCAGATCCCCCGATCTAGGGACGATGGTGGCGGCGGCTACAGACGGTTTCATGGATTTATGATCGGGTACTCAGGATTTCTATATCGGGGGCTTCTTATAGGCGAAGGGGCGAGACCGGAAGGCGGCCAAGGTCTCTAAACCCTAGCCAGGCACGGGCTAGGGCCCACCCGCGCCTAGGGTGGGTCTGCCCCCTGGATGGCCTTCCGGGCTCCCCTCTGGACTTCTTGTTCCCCACGGAAAGTTATTGACTTTGTCCTTCGTCCCGTCCAATTCCGAGAATATTTCTTTACTAACTTTTCTGAAACCAAAAACAACAGAAAATAGGCATCTGACACTATTGCAACTTGTTAATAGGTTAGTACCAGAAAACATGTAAAAAGCACCTCAAAGTGTGGAAAAGTAAAGCAAAGTATGTACTAAACAAGGATGGAGCATCAAAAATTATAGATACGTTTCCGACGTATTAGCATCCCCAAGATTAACTCATGCTCGTCCTCGAGTAGGTAAGTGATAAAAGAATAATTTTTTAGGTGACATGTACCCTCACAATAAAGATCCAACCATTTGCAAGCATTGAAAGCTGGGATCAAAGAACTCTAAACATGTGCATGAAAGATGGAGTTATAACAATAGGACATAGTAACTATGCATGCAACATGAAAAGCTACAAACAAAGATCATGAATAACATGCATTGAAAAACGTTTGTTTGTTTCACATGCAGAAAACATAGCATAGTGGCAATCAGCTTGTCCCTCATAGAGTAGCAATATAATGCATAGGACACCTGCAAAGTTCACAAGGGTGACTAGAAACAAGTAGCACATGAACAAGTAATAACACAATATGCATCAATTAATAAGATTTGGAACACTGCACATAGAATGACAACTATGCTCTCTTAATGGTGCCTAAAGGTAGAAGGTGGAGACTCAATAGTGGTGGAAGAAAGTCCTTTTGTAAAGGAAGCAGGGATTACAAGTTTCAAAAAGATCTTTCAAAAATTATGGTACTTGTTAGCTTTTAGCCCTAATTGCCCCTATCATAAGCATCTTGAAGTGGTTAAGGTTAAAGTGGCAAAGCTGGAGTATATGCTTGACGAAGTATAAGTTGGCAATCTCATGTCCCTTGAATACGAGGGCCACACCTCATGCATACTCAACTTTGGGTCCAGGTAAGTTCTTGTCACTGTAAGTATTTGCATATCATTGAGAACCGCCAACGGGGTACCCCTTGCACATGGTACAGGAGCTTTCCCATAACCAAAATGACAAGGCAAGCAGACAATGAGCATCTCAACAATTCTTCTTATGTACCATGGGAATATGGTGCTTTTTTCTCTCTTTCCTCTTTTATAAGAAGAATGCTTCATAGATGTCACTATGGTGATGTTGCAAGTTTCCACCATGATTAGGCATGGCTTAGGCTAGCGGCCCAGGCGTTTCTCTAACATAGGATACAAACTCCATGGACTTACAAGTTCCCTCTTTATTTCACACGGTGACATCCATAGACAAAAGAACATGATATCAACTGAGTACAATAAGGTACAAGTGCAATGTTGAAAACATTCCCAGTGACAGCACGGTTCTGCTAATTCCAACTTATAAGTGCAAGCATATACAACAAAGCTGTCACAATGGTTCAAGTTTATTAGGGGCAAAGAATAAATTGTTCCATCAAGTTCGTGAGGGTTTTAATCACTAAGTTTTCACATAACAAAATAGTTTTTAATTGGAAGATAGATGAAAACAAGAATATACTTGGAATTGTGTAACACACCATGCATAGGAGTTTATAGTGGACACTTTGGAATAACTTGGTTTCTTGGGAGTTAGATTCATGAGTAGAACTTACTCATACATGTGGAGGCTAGCAAAAGACTGGGAGCAACCAACTAAGAGAGCAATAATGGCCATAATTATGTAGTGCAACAAAGAAAACTAATCAAAGCAAAGAGTGGTACTACAAGTCAAGGACTAAATGATCATAGAGGCTATGGTGACTTGTTCATAGTCATAACATGGTGTGATCATGTGCCAAGTCAACCCAAGCAAAACATCAAAGGAGAATACCACAATACTATGCTTTTGCATGCTAAAACAACGCTTAATTTCTTCAAGGCACACTAAGCAATCCCAATTGTTTGGAACAAGACATGCTGCAACAATACTCACTAAGCATAATGCTAAAACAACACCTATCATGTCATGCTAAAGTCTAAGTCACAGTCAATGCAAGCTCCTCTTGCACTTCAAGCAAGAACTTACTACTCCTTTCCAAACACCAAGCAAAATTATTTGAAAAACAACACATCGAGAGCGGGGGTCCAAACTACTAAAGCAAACTAAACAAACTAATCAAAGAAAACAAAAACTAAGACGCTCCAAGAACAACCCAACTGTGCATGAAACGATAAAAACGAAGTGTCTAGACAGACCTGAGCTTTTTATTGATGAAGAAGGGGATGCCTTGGGCATCCCCAAGCTTTGACGCTTGTACCTCTTGGATATTTCTTGGGGTGACACCATGGTATCATCCCCAAGCTTGAGCTTTTGTCCATTCTTCATCTCATTGCATAATTCTCTCTCTACACCTCAAATTTTTTCCTTCATAAAACTTCACACAATCTTCATTAGCAACATTAGCTTATTCAAAAGATATTAGACCACTGGCAAAGCTTTGGAACAACAAGGCTTTTCACTAAAAACACAAGCTATTGTATTAACTCCTTCAAAGAAACTCAATTTACCTGAAGAGAGCTCAAAAAGGAATCAATAAGAAGCAAATGCAAATAGTGGCAGAAATCTGTCAAAACAGACCAGCAGGTAGAAACGATTTTTTTCGAACATCTTCTGTTGCTCAAATCAAAAAGTGTTTAACTAACTAAAGTTAGCCAACATACTGGGGGGATTTATTCATAAATTTTCAGCTCAATCCGAGTTAGAGAGCCTCCTCATGAATTTTTTTGGTGGAGGACAGAAATCTGTTTCAGGACAGCAACTCCCCAAATCTTACTTCTCTCTCATTAGAGGTCATTCTTGGCACAAAAAGAAAATAAAAAGGATAAGAAGAGGTCATTACAGGAGTAATAACTTCCGAGACTCAAGGAAACTCTTGGGTTATCTCCCAACAAGTACTTTTCTTTAACGCCTTTAAGTTAGGCTTGATAGCTTGAGAAGATGCTCACATAAGAATTATGAATTGAAGTCAAAGAGAGCATCAATAAGCAAATTCAAAACACATTTAAGTCTAACCGTCTTCCTATGCATCGGAATCTTGTACACAAATAAATTCACAAAGAGCAAAGTGACAAGCATAGGAAGATAAAACAAAAGTAACTTCAAAATTTTCTGAACATAGGGAGGTGTTTCAGTACCATGAAAAATTCTACAACCATAATTTACTCCCTCATAATAATTTTCAGTAGCATCATGAATAAACTCAACAATATAGCTATCACTTAAAGCATGCTTTTCATGATCTACAAACACATGATTTCGATCAAGCTCAAAAATAGTGGGATTAAAACCTCCACAGGTTTTATCCAAAGTAGATATTTCAAAAGGATCCACAGGAACATAACATTCATACTCCTTTGGTAAGCATGGGGGACAATCAAATAATATAAGGGGTAAAGAGTTACTCTCATTAGAAGGTAGGCATGGGTAGATCCATTCTTCCTCCTTTTGTTCATCACTCTCTTCCTCTTTTTCATCTAATGAGCTTCCAGTTTCAACATTTTCTTCTTCCATAGGCTCCTGCAAGGCATTAGTCTCTTCTATTTGTGGAAAACATCCATTAAATATTCAAGAATATAGCCATTTGCTTCCTTGTAATTATCAAAGAAAAATTTAAGTATCTCATAAACCTCATATTCATAAGGTGCATCATCAGTATTTTCAAGCAAACTAGAAAGTTCAAATGCACCCTTGAAAGCAATAAATTCTTCAATCTGTTCCACATCATAAAAGTCATAATTTCCCTTAGCATAAGAAGATATGGTAACATTATCATTATACTCATATTGAAAAGGTAGGTGTTTATACCTCCTGAAGCAACAAGCTTTATCAAAGCAATAGGTAACATTATAAGTAGAGCACACGTCTCTAGCAATAGTATTCAACCTATCAATTTGTTCCCATAAGTGTTTCCCTTTTTGTGACAAATGGTGTTCCTTATAATAATACTTTTGTTCTTCCGTGAACCCACCTTGCCAATAAGAACTAGTTTCAAAGAAACCATCCATTGATAGAAAGCATGACCAAGTAAGGCAAAGACAGACTAGCAACTAGAGCATGAACTAATTTTTTTGTGTTTTTGAATAAAGCAAGCAAACCAAACTAGACTAATTTTTTTGGGTTTTTTGAAAGAGGCAAACAAAACCAAGCAAAAGAAACAAAGCAAACTAAAAACAAAGTAAAGAGGAAGGAAGGACTCCCCTAGTGAAGACGTCCTTAGCCTCCCCGGCAACGGCGCTAGAAAATAGCTTGATGGCGCCCAGTACTTGTTGTGGAACGCTTCGTTGGAAACCCCAAGAGCAAGCTATGAAGCAGCACAGCAGCAAGTTTCCCATAGTAAGAAACCGAGGTTATCAAACCAGTAGGAGGAAGGAAACACAACACATGTGTTGCTAGCAATGCGGAGACCTGCACAACACAAACTCAAGACTTTGCCCCAACGAATCAGTGAGGTTGTCAAGCTCACCGGTTTGCTGTAACAAAGGATTAAACGTATGGTGTGGAAGGTAATGGTTTGCAGCAAGTAAACAGGTAAAAGTGGAAGATGTATCAATGGTAAAGATTGGACCGGGGTCCATAGTTCACTAGAGGTGCTATCCTTAGATAAACAACATGGCATGAAGGGTAAACAAATTACAGCGGGGCAATTGACAGGAACTGAGCAAGGCATAACAATGCAATTACTAGCCAGAAATATCCTATGAAGTTGATTGGGCAATACAACAATATACATCCCTCCAGTATTAAGTTGCAAGCAAAAGACAACTGCTTTAAGCAAAGTGTGTAAAGTAAACAGTCCACATGTTCCATGAACAAGAGACCATTGTTTTCTCCAAAGTAGCAACAGCACATCTACAACCGAAGAGATTTCTGTCACTTCCCTTGGAAACTAGAGGCATGAACCCACTATCGAGCATAAATACCCCCTCTTGGAGTCACTAGCAACTACTTGGCCAAGATAACCACTAACAACGGAGAGCATGCAAGATCACAAACAACACAGACATGATATAATCATAAAGATAGAACCATTAATCAAACCAACATAATAATCTCAATATCCATCGGATCCCCGCAAACACAACATGCATGATTACAAATAAATTAGATCTTGATCATGAACGGGGCTCACAAGATCTATACATGAAAGCACAAAGGAGGAGATACAACCATCTAGCTACTACATGGACCCATAGTCCAAGGTGGAACTACTCACGAATCATACCGGAGAGAAGGCCTCTGGGATGATCTCCCCTCAGGCAGGGTGCCGGGAAGAACTTCAGATCCCCCCGATCTAGGGACGATGGTGGCGGCGGCTACAGACGGTTTTGTAGATTTCTGATCGGGTACTCAGGGTTTCTGTATCAGGGGCTTCTTATAGGCGAAGGGGCGAGACCGGGAGGCGGCCAGGGTCGCCAAACCCTAGCCAGGCGTTGGCTAGGGCCCACCCGCGCCTAGGGTGGGTCTGGCCCCCTGGCTGGACTTCTGGGCTCCCCTCTGGACTTCTTGTTCCCCACGGAAAGTTATTGGCTTTGTCCTTTGTCCCGTCCAATTACGAGAATATTTCTTTACTAACTTTTCTGAAACCAAAAACAACAGAAAACTTGCATCTGACACTGTTGCAACTTGTTAATAGGTTAGTACCAGAAAACATGTAAAAAGAACCTCAAAGTGTGGACAAGTAAAGCAAAGTAGGTACTAAACAAGCATGGAGCATCAAAAATTATAGATACGTTTCTGACGTATCAATGTCTTGTGAGTAGTTCGTCTAGTTCTTGAGGACATGGGAGAAGTCATGTTCTTATTAGTGGATTTGTGTTGATTTTTTATTCAATGGTTAGTATTTAAGTTGTGGTGCTATTCTTCTAGTGGTGTCATGTGAACGTTTACTACATGATACTTCACCATTTATGGGCCTAGGGGAATGCATTGTGTATTTGGCTACTAATTGTGGGGTTGCCGGAGTGACAGAAACCTGAACCCCCGTTAGGACACCTTTGCACAAGGGAGTGTAGGATCTCAGAGTTTAAGGCTGTGGTTAGATTTATATCTTAATTACTTTCCTGTAGTTACAAATGTTTGCAGGGGTTTAATCACAAATATGTATTAGTCCAAGTAAGGTCGGTGCATTAGCACATGTTCACCCACACAACACTTACAACACCAAAGAAGAGTACTCAGCTATATGAAGCGAAAGCACTTGGCAGAATTCCCATGTGTCCTCGAGAACGTTTGGTCCTTATGAGTATTTCCACCGGCTTGTCCTTTGCTAAGAAAGGATTGGGCCACTTGCTGTGTTTGTTCTTTGTTACTTGCACTTTGTTTTGTTGCCTTATCAAAAAACCACTAAAAATCCGTTTGCTAAGTATTCACAGGGATTTCCTGCTCCATAACACTGTTCAGCACCTTCTGCTCCTTGTTGGGATCGACACTCCTATTTATCGAAAGTACTGCGATACACCCCCTATACTTGTGGGTCATCAATCCCAAGAAATAGAGATTGTTCCTTCAGATCGTCGACCCTACTCTAGACCTGGTCTACTGGGGCTTTTGATGGACACGCGGACCTCGACAAAACGTGACACCACAGCGATGGGTATGAAGAAAGTTGTGTCCCCATATGTTCTATTGTATCACCAACGCTGTTTAGTGCTCCCCTGATATGAATCCACATGAGTTCAGCACCCTGGTTGACATCGCCTCTCATAGGTGCAAGGAACCAGCGCCATGATACAGGATCAGCATCTACTACTGCATCTTCGATCACCAGAGCTAGAATGATGCGTGGGGCTGCGTGTGTACCTGTGTGTTACCTTTAGTGAATAAGCAGAATTTTGAATGGGAATTTACATGCTATATGACACCATGACTCACCCCAGGTGAACGGATCCCAAACACGCACGTCGCCGCTAGGTTCAGTGACTGCGTAAATGCGTTGCGGTGTGTCTTCATACACGCTGGAGATGAAGACGGCGTCGATGTACTTCTCCGGTCGCAGATGGTCGTCGCGCAAGTCTGTCCATTCATTGTCATCTAGGCATCTAATGAATGTGATTGCCTTGTCGAACACCGCTAAGAGGTTGTAGTGCCAAGTCTTCCACACCAGGAGAGGCTTCTATGGGAGCTGTACCTTCAGGAGCTCAAGTTCTGCCATGTTGAACCTGCAAGCGAATTCAGATTTTGGCGGCAGCCACCCATTGTTCAATGCAGTAATGCCGACACCCACTACAGATGGCGGTGTAAGTCTCAATGATCTGTAGACATTTTTTAGAGTCCAAGTACTCCCGTCCTGGGATAAAAGGACCATCCACTCGTCATTGCCACCCACCCAGTTCTGCTCATCATCCATTTTCGCCTCCTCTGTCTCCTTGATATTCACCACTACTGATTGCGACCGCTTATCCAGCAACATCAGTTTTGCATGAACATTCTGCAAATGTTTGTTGTCAGTTGGTAGAATCACCTAGCACAGATTCCATTGCAAATACAATTTGACACCACTTTGCTCAGATTAAAGTATTATATACGACTGTCTCCTCAGCTCTCGCCTAAATTGTGCATGTGTCACTACAAAAATACCCAATATATCAAGTAGGAGCAGAGATTCCCCTGAAAAAACTCCTGACGGTGATCATAAACAACTAGGTACATGAAAATCTTAAATCGTCTAGTTTGTTTATTTTTTAGAAAACAGAATATCACCTAGCAGGCATTCCATTGCAAATCCAAATTGACACCTCAGCCATCACCTAAATTAAGACTGTATCACTATGAAAATACCAGAATATCAAGTGCAAGCAGATCTTCCGTTGTACAGAATAGTATTAAATGGCTCAATTTGTTCAAACTACGCATGCACACAACACGTTCGACGAAAGGAACATAGGATTCCGATGAAAGTTCAACACGTATGAATCAACGGTATGAATGAGTCAAAAAGCAAGATATTGGAACTTACGTGGCCGTCGCGGTCGTTTGTCCAGATGCTGGTATCGGGGTAAAGAAGGCCTGGCGTGCTGAACGGTTGTTCTTCCATTTCCTGGATCGGCGGGCGGAAACCAGGTATGCAGCAACCGAGGCGACCGGCGGTGATGATGTCCAACTCCTTGGCGACCCTGTACATGTTCGCAGGGCTGAGGTTCGGCCATCCCCAATCCTCGCGGTGGCAGTCGCTATGGCCAGCCACGTCGTCTTCGTCGTCTGCCTTACGCTTTAGCCTGCGGCGGTGCCAGCCCCACCGTTTATCCATGGCGGCAAATGGAGGCTGGAATAAGGCAGATTAATGGATGCGGTGTGATCCGGAGGCAGATGGATTCATGATGGGATGGAATCAGGGAGGGCCAATTGTTTGAGTAGGGAGTGAGGAATCGCCGCCGCCGGTCTTGTCCACATGGAATATAAGGAGGGGGGTGTGGTGGGTGTAATTAGTGAGGGTGGGTACGGGGACCGTCTAAAGGGGGTGCAAAAATAAATCGCGAGGGGAAATGTATGGTCCCACCTATCGACGAGGGAAGGTCGGCATGCACAAACGTGAGTATGCTTTGACTTGGATCGTGCATGGCGGATCTCGATTCCACTACATGCAAGTGGCGTGGAACCAATTTCATCCAGTGCTTGGGTCGCCATGTAAAGAACATCACTAGCAATGCAGCTATCACATGGAAATATGGAATGATGCACAAGTGTGATAGAAGTTGCATCACCACATCCACTTGAGTGTGTGTTGTCGTGTGGATCATTGTGTTTGGTAAATGAATCTATGGATTCCATGTGTTAAACCATGGTCATAAATCCCCAGAAGTTGCATCACCACATCCATTGTAGTGTGTGTGGTCGAGGGGATCATTGTGGTTTGAAAAGAACATATGCAAATGACTCTAGGGACTCCATGTGTCAAACCATGGTCATAAATCGCCAGAAAGCCACTATGATGCAGCTGCCAAATATGGAATGATGCACTAGTGGGACCTAAGATGCATCACAACATCCACTTGAGTGTGTGTTGTCATGTGGATCATTGTGATATGGTAAAAGCATCTGAAAAGTACATTTGATCTCCTATGATCCCAATGTGATGTAAAACCACACAAGCATGCAACTAGAAGGTTTCAAATTGTAGTTTTGGTACTTGCTTCACAAATGAAAGCCCTTTTTGAGTTTGAGGGTGAAATTTTCAAACCAAAATGGCTAGATACAATGCTACCATCATTAAGAATGTGGTGATACCCCCTTGTTCCAAATTTGGGTCCATTTGAAGAACGGTAGAAGAAAACATGGTACACAAGTTGCTCTTTCAAGTAGTCGGACAAGATCGTTGACCTAACTACCCCCACATTACAGAGTGTACTGCTAGGGGGACATTTTTTCAAAAGTTTGTCATTTTTATTCAATGTATTTGCCACACAAATGAAGAAATTTGAAAGTTTCTAGGATAATTTCTCAATTTAATATGAAATTTACAAGGCTTGCTCAACCCAGGGTTGACCAGAGTCCTTCGAGAGATTGTGAAAGCATCTAAAAAGTACAAGTGATGTTATGTGGTCCCAATGTGATGTACAACCACACAAGCATCTGAAGGTTACAAATTTTAGTTTTGGTACTTGCTTGACAAATGAAACCATGTTTATGAGTTTGAGGGTAATTTTTTAAATTTTGAAACCATAATGGCTAGATAGAATGCTAGCATCATTAGGGACATGGTGATACACCCTTGTGCCAAATTTGGGTCCATTTGAAGAAAGGTAGATGAAAAAATGGTACACATGTGGTTGTATCGAGTAGTCGGACATGCTCGTTGAGCTAACTAGCCCACATTTGATAGTGGACCGCTAGGGTTTTTTTTATGTTTGACATTTTTCTTGCAAAGTATTGCCACACAATGACCAAATTTCAAGCTTTCACACAAATGTGAGAATTTCTAATTTTATTATGAAATTTACAAGGTTTGGTCAAAATAGGATCCAAATGTGATGTACGACCACACAAGCATGCATCTATGATGGGGATATGCCTATTGGGGTATACCCAGCAGGGCGTTTCCGACTGGCCCGTGAGCTGGCGAGTGGGCCTGTAGAACGGCGAGTGGATTGAAGCCCAGCAAGGTACCGAGCGACTGGAAGCTGAAGGCCCAGGCGAGTAGATAGGCCCAGTCGGGCTAGGTTAAACGACTACTGAATCTGTAACCGAATCGGTTGAGATATGTAAACCCTAGGGGAGGTGAGCCTATATAAACCTCCCTATAGGGCGAGTAGAGACACGTTCCCTCATACACCCAAGCGACTCGCCGCCTAGCCGCCGAGCTCGCCCATTGTAACACCTCCATAATACAATCTAGCAGGAGTAGGTCTTTACCCTCCGGGGGGCCGAACCTGGGTAAAACCCTGTGTCTTGCCCTCATCTCGCACCGCAGATGGCTGGCCACCCTTGCCCCTCGTTCTACTACTCGCTGTCGATTACAGCATCTGCCGTGACTATTCCCACGACAGTGGCGCCCACCGTGGGGCCTGGCCGGTCTGGCCGGTGTTCTGCGGCGAGATCCAATCTGCCCATCAACGAGACGGTCGCCACCGGCCGCATGATAGCGATCGGCGAGATGCTCCAGATCTTGCCAAGCAGCTACGTCCCGGCGGCGTGACCCGTCACACACAGCGTGATCCTGCCAGTCGGCACGATCAGCCTCTTCGTCGGCCTCACCGACGTCATCGTCTCGGAGGACTCGGCTCGCATCCGCGAGTCGCCGCCACGCGATCGGCTCTCCGAGAGCCAGGTCCGCACGATCCACCGCCTCGCCTCCAAGTACAACTCGGCCCACAGCAACGTGGCCGGGAATTCAGCGGCCGCAGAAGATGCGGCCCTCACCGACGACGCCGACTCGGCGACCCCGGCGTCACTCGCCGGATCCATCACCGCGGCCTCGTCCGCGGGCTCCATCGCCCAGGTCTCCAACGCGGGAGACTTCGAGGACCCCTCCATCCTCGGGATCTTCGAATTCGATTCCGGGTCAGAGAACTCCGCCGATCCCCGCGATGGAACCAGTCGCCACGCCGCGGCTTACATGGCCACCGGCACCGATCCGCCGGAGGATCCTTTCTCCACCCCAATCCCTCCTAACGCCACGGCGACGGAGGTCGAGGAACTCCGCCTGAAACTGGCGGAGGCGGTGCGCAAGGAGCAGGCCGAGCGCGAAAAATTTCGCCTTGAGCAGGTAACGGCGCAGGAGCTGTCGCGCTACCACCAGCAGCGGATCAGGTCACGTCTGAACCCCACCGTTCAAGGGCGTGCCCTGAACTTCGACGACGAAAACGACCCGGCCCGCATAGCCGAGCGCGCAATTTGCGAGAACGTGCCCCCAGGAGGAAGCGCCCGGCCCCCGCCAGGATCTACGGCGATGGGTGCGCCACCACCACCCAACCGCACCCCTCCCAGGGACCGGCCGCGGATAGTTGTCTCTTCACGAGAGCGAGACGCAGACGGCCTTCCACTGTTCTCCACCCCGATGGACAACCTCGTGGCAGGCCGAGCAACAGTCGACAGCATCACGGCGACCGGCAACGGCGCCCTACAGATCGAATACGTCAAGGCCCTGCTCGCGAAGGCCGTGGAGCAGCAGAGAGCGGGCGCCGACTCGCAAGGTCAAGTATACTCGCGTTCCTCGGGAAGCAGAGCGGCCTCCAGCGGCCGCCCAGCAGCGGCAAACACCCTCAATTGCCCGCCACCAGAGCCACTGCAGCTCCAACACCGCCCCGCGAACGCGGCAGTCTCCACCAACGACCCCAGGCCGGCGACCAACTTCGTCGCCGCCAATGGACAACCCATCGACGCCCGCACCCACATCATCAACAACCAAAGCTGGCGCGCACGCCAGCCCGACGACTTGCGGCACACCCTAACTAATCGCCGCGATGACGAGCCTATGGGGTCGCTCAGTCGACTCGGGCCCAAGTGCTTCGGACCAATGATCCGAGGCGAGAAGTACCCGCCAAACTTCAAGGCACCAAAAGAGATAGAAAAGTACGACTCCTCGTACGACCCCGCAGTCTGGCTCGACACATACCTCATGGCAATGGGGATCGCGGGTCACACTGACCTACTCGCCGCTCGTTACCTCCCCCTGATGATGGAGGGAACGTGCAGGCAGTGGATCAACACTCTCCCCCAGGACAGTATCGACTCCTGGGAGGAAATGCGTGACGCCTTCGTCAGGCACTTCGAGTGCTCCTACACCCGCGCCACCACTATTGAGGACCTGGAACGATGCGTCCAGGGACCCCGTGAGTCGACCCGCAACTGGGTCCAACGATGGCAAGAGCTTTGGTACAACGCGGTCGGCATCCACCCGGACACCGCAATCCATTGCTTCAAGACCTCGTGCCGCTACGAGCCTCTAGTCGCCAAGCTCAAGCGACACTCCCGCACACTCGACAACATCCCCGACCTCCTCGAGATCGCCAAACGGTACGCCGAGGAAGATCCAAACCAGGAAACTGACGATGAGTCAGGAGGGCAACGCCGCACGGGCGGCAACGACAGCGGACGCCGAACCGACCTACGCTATAGCGGCACTCGCCTCACTGGCAAGCGCCGCAGTGACGGGCGAGTCGACTTCGTCGCCAATGCCGGGCACGCACAGCGCGAGCCCAAGAGCTACCGCCGCAACGGAGGGCAACGCCGCGATGGCGGAAATTACAAGAACAAGCCAAGGTTCGATCCCGCGGCCCTCCTTAACCAACCATGTGCGTTCCATAGCAGGGAAGGAAAACCCGCAACGCACACCACCGCCGACTGCCACACCCTCAGGGAAATCGAGAAGGCACGGCAAGCACGGGAGGACACCGACAACGACCCACCAAATGGCGGAAAATTCGGCAAAGTGGCCGGCTCACTCCACACCTTCACAGGCTTCAACACGAAGCGCGAGAAGAAGGTCATCGCCCGCGCCGTCGCCGTCAATGCGGTGGCCCAAACAGACGTCCCCCAGTTCCTGAACTGGTCGGAACAGCCCATCACTTGGAGCCGGCAAGACCACTCGCCGCGCATCGAGTACCCAGGACGAGTCGCCCTGGTGGTCAAGCCCAAGGTTGGCGACTACTGGCTCCCCAAGACACTGATGGACGGCGGTAGCTCCATCAACATCCTCTACCTCGACACCTTCAGGCGGCTGCGGCTCCCGCAGTCGATGATCGAGACGACCCACACCACGTTCCACGGCATCGTCCCCGGTCGGAAGGCGTATCCGATCGGCAAGGTCACGCTACCAGTCACGTTCGGCACACCGGCCAACTTCCGCACCGAGCGGATCGTCTTCGAGCTGGTGCCCTTCGACAGCCCTTACCACTGCGTCCTGGGGCGCCAGGCGTTCGCTAAATTCATGGCAGCACCCCACTACGCGTACAACGCGATGAAGCTCCCCGGGCCGTGCGGCGTCATCACCATCAACGGCGACCCCGACATGGCCGCCGAGTGTGAGGCCAAAGGAGCCGAGCTCGCCGACGCCGTCATCGCGGCGGAGACTAACCACGCCGACGAGCTCGCCAAATACGCGAGCGGGGTCAACAATGACGACCCCACAATACTCAAGAAGCCCAACTCAGAGGGCGCAAACACCTCAACCTTTGAGGCCACGACGCACACTCGCACCGTCGAGCTGGTCCCAGGCGACTCCAGCCAGACGGTGACGATTGGGACAGGCATGAGCCCAGCATAGGAATGCGCGCTCATCGAGTTCCTCCGTGAGAACAGGGACATCTTCGCATGGAAACCCTCCGACATGCCCGGTGTCCCTAGGGAGCTCGCTGAGCACAAACTAAACGCCGACCCCAAAGTGCGACCTGTCAAGCAGTCGCTACGGCCCTTCAATGAAGAACGCCGTCGAGCAATCGCCGAGGAAGTGCAGCGTCTACTCGCTGCCGGCTTCATTCGGCCAATCAAGTACTCCAAGTGGCTGGCAAACCCAGTCCTAGTGGAGAAGAAAAACGGGACCTAGAGGATGTGTATCGACTACACAAACCTGAACAGCGCCTGCCCAAAGGAGCAGTTCGTCCTCCCGCGGATCGACCAGATAATCGATTCAACCGCGGGCTCGGAGTCGCTATGTTTCCTCGACGCCTACTCTGGGTACAACCAGATCAAAATGGCTGTCGAAGACGAGGAGAAGACGGCGTTCATCACGCCATTCGGAGCCTTCTGCTACACCGCCATGACCTTCGGCCTCAAGAACGCCGGGGCAACCTACCAGCGGTGCATGCAAGAATGCCTCGCGAGCCAAATTGGCCGCAACATCCACGTCTACATCGACGACGTGGTCGTGAAGTCCGCTCGCCAAGGCGACCTACTCGCCGACCTGGCAGAAACCTTCGCCAACCTGCGAAGGTACAAGATAAAGCTCAACCCAGGCAAGTGCACCTTCGGCGTACCCGCCGGACAACTACTGGGGTACGTCGTCTCCAAACGGGGGATCGAGGCGAACCCAACAAAAATCGACACGATCGCCCGGCTCGGCAAACCCGAGTGCCTGCGCGACGTCCAGAAGCTGGCCGGGCGAGTAGCGGCTCTCAGTCGCTTCATCCCCCGCCTGGGCGAATAGGCGATGCCCCTATACCGCCTGATGCGCAAGAACCCCACCTTCAAGTGGGACAAGGAGGCGGACGACGCGCTCTGCGACCTCAAAAAGGTGCTACTCGCCGCACCACTACTCGCCGCCCCCGCCGACAAAGAACCTATGCTGGTTTACGTCGCGGCGTCCGAACGCGTCGTCAGCGCTGTAATGGTCGTCGAACGACCAGAGGAAGGAAAAGAGCGCCCGGTTCAGCGGCCGGTGTACTACATCAGCGAGGTCCTCACCGAGTCGCGCCAACGGTACCCACAATACCAAAAGCTAGTGTACGCGGTCTTCAGGGCTCAGCGGCGCCTGCCGCACTACTTCCAGGAGCACCCGATCACGGTCGTCTCCTCAGTGCCACTACAAGACATCATCCGCAACCGCGAGGCAACCAGGCGGGTCGCCAAGTGGGCCGTCGAGATCGGCGTCCACAACATCAAATACGAGCCACGAAAGGCGATTAAGTCGCAGGCGCTGGCAGACTTCATCGCCGACTGGGAGGAGGCTCAGCAGCCAGAAAAGCTGCCGTACCTCCATTACTGGAGCCTGCACTTCGACGGCTCCAAGAACGCGGACGGTGCAGGAGCAGGGATAGTATTGACTTCACCAAAGGGCGACAAGCTCCGCTACATCCTCTGCCTCGACTTCACGCCCTGCACCAACAACATGGCTGAGTACAAGGCCCTACTCCATGGCATGCGAGCCGCCAAGGAGATGAACGTCAATCGCCTCCGATGCTACGGAGATTCCGACCTCGTCGCGGGGCAAGTCGCCGGAACCTGCGACGCCGTCTCCCCCACCATGGCGGCGTACCGCCAAGCGGTGGATAAGTTGGGCGGCCACTTCACCGGCTACTCTGTCGAGTGGATCGACAGGCGGAAAAACGAGGAGGCCGACGCCCTCTCTCGCATCGGGTCGGCTCGACTCGCACCACCCGCCGGCGTGTTCCTCGACACAATCTCCAAGCCATCAGTCTCTCCCCCGAGGGAGATCGACATCGGAGTCCCACTCCAACCAGAGGCAGCCTTGGTCGCACTCATCACCGAGCCAGACGATTGGACCAAGCCCTACATCGCCTACCTAGAAGCCGGCACCCTGCCAGCAGACGAGACAGACGCTCGAATGATCGCTCGCCGATGCAAGTCCTACACCATCATCGACGGCGAGCTACACAAGCGCAGTGTCACCAGCGTGTTCCAACGCTGCGTCCAACCGGCTGAAGGGCGCAAAATCCTCCACGACATTCACTCAGGCGACTGCGGCCACCACGCCGCCGCTCGCTCCCTGGTCGCCAAGGCTATGTTACACGGCTTCTACTGGCCCACCGCACACGCCGACGCCGTCGACATCGTCCAGCGATGCGCCGGGTGCCAGAAGTACGCCAGTCAGACGCACGTACCAAGCTCGGCGCTCAAAACAATCCCTATCACCTGGCCATTCGCCGTATGGGGCATGGACATGGTAGGCCCCTTCAAGAAAGCTCCCTCCGGCTACACCCACCTGCTAGTCGCCGTCGACAAATTCACTAAGTGGGTGGAGGCCAAGCCAGTCCGGAAATGCGACGGGAAGACCGCCACTAAATTCCTACGCGAGCTAATATATCGCTACGGGTTCCCAAACAGTATCATCACGGACAACGGCACCAACTTCGCCAAGGGAGCCATGGCCGAATTCTGCGAAGGGCACCACATCCGGCTCGACCTCGCGTCAGTCGCCCACCCAGAATCCAACGGCCAGGCGGAACGGGCCAACCAAAGCATCCTCCACGGCCTGAAGCCGCGACTCCAAGTACCACTCGAGCGCACCGCTGGGTGCTGGGTCGAAGAGTTGCCCTCCGTCATCTGGGGAATCCGTACCTCGGTTAACAGATCGACGTTATTCACTCCCTTCTTCATGGTCTACGGCGCCGAAGCAGTCATGCCCACCGACCTCGAACACGACTCGCCGCGAGTCGTCCATTATACGGAGGCTGCAAACGAGCTGGCCCGCCAAGATGGGGTCGACCAGCTCGACGAAGCACGCGACCTCGCCTGGTCACGCACCGCCATCTACCAGCAAGGACTCCGCCGCTACCACAGCCGACGGGTGAAAGCCCGCACCTTCCAGGAAGGCGACCTGGTGTTACGCCTCATCCAGGACAAGAAGGGCATGCACAAGCTCTCCCCTCCGTGGGAAGGCCCATTCGCTATCGGGTGCGTACTCGGCAACGACGCCTACTACCTCATCGACGTCCGCGGGGACGGCGAGCTCGACGTCAAGCGACCATGGAATGTAAACCTCCTCCGGAAGTTCTACTCCTAAGAACCCCACACATGTACTCTCCAGTCGCTATGAAATAAAAGAAACGGTTACCGCAAATTGCGTCCACTCTCCATGACTTGTGCCACTCGCACTCGTAATAACAGCGGTATGCTAAAATGCAGAAGTCAACCTTTGGTACAGCGATCGGCACGGCTAAGTAGTGCGGTGCAAGAGCACTGAATAACTTCAGGTCTCGCATCGTCCACGAAAAACGCCAACCCGGAGCACCATTGGAGTCGCCTAGCTCGACTGGTTCTACGAGCCAAGACAACTGCCTTCACTTCTCACAGCGACCTTGGTCCTCCGCATCCTCGGCATAGCGACTCGAACGGCTAAATACCACGCTCGGGGACTGAATACCAGTTCGTCACGAGCGGTCAGGGAAAACGCCAAGTAAGAGAGCATGCCCAGGACTCGCCAAGCGACTGACCTTACGGGCCAGGCAGGAGTGACGCGCTCACACCAACGCGCTAAGTCCTCAACCACCCTCGAGTTGCGCCTAGAACTACCAAGTACCACGCTCGGGGACTCCGCCACCCGACTCCGTTCGCGTACGGGAAAACGGTAAAGTACAGAGCATTCCAGGGAGTCGCCTTGCGACTGGCTCTCCGAGCTCGGGCGAGTCGACCAAAGCAACAACACACATGATAAACAACAAACATCATACACGAGGTAAACCCCACAAAAGGGCGGACGCGCTCGGGGACTCGTCCAAAATCAACCCAAAAGCACACAAACAAATACCAAATAGACACGACATCCCATTCAATCGCATATTGCATTGTCTTATGTTACAAAATATGCCCGTATGGCAGAACTGCTGTTAACGCTTCAAGGCAAACTACCCTATTCTGCAGGCTTGGATGATGACTCGCCAGTATCCCGGCGATTACGGATGAACGCGGTGTACGGGTTTGATGGATACGTCGTCAGTTCACCCGCCATCGCCGCGCGAAAAGGCTGCTCGACCTTGAAGTCACGATGCGGCGGCTCGGGGTCGTTTGGCGCGACGACCGTTTCCTGGTAGGGAAGGAGGTCGCCCATCGCCCAGACACGCTCCGAGTACGTGGCGGCACGCTCTTGCAACTTGAGAACCTCGGACAGATCCACCGCGCCAGTCGACGATGGATACCCACTCGTCACATCGTCGACGTCGAAATCTTCGGGGAAGTGGGCGAGTCCAAGGCTCAGTGCCGTCGACGCTCCACGCCGAAACGCCGACCGCGTCATGAACTCAACGACCGCGGGCGCCTTCTCCAAATATTTCCACACCTCAACGAGGTCGCTGGGAATCACCTCCGTGGGCGATATTTCTTGGAGGTAGGCGCGGATGCACGTCGCCGACAGCGTCGCCGAGTCGACGAGCATGCTTACGCACCGCCTCGCATCGAGCGAACTCGCTTCTTCTTCGTCATCAATGATGCGACCTCTGAGCAGAAGACAACGATGAGTACAACGGACACCACAAAAATCATAACTAATAAAAAGGGAAGATGCACTCACCAAGCAACGGGTGGACGAGTCCCGTGATGAAGCACTGAAGCGACGTGTGGTCGTCCTGAAGCCCAGCAATAAGGACCTCCGACACCTTGCGATCCTCCTCTGCGGCCGCAACGGCGGCCCTCGCTCGCCCGTCCGCCGAGCTCGCTTCTTCTCTCGCCTCCCGCAGTTCGCGCTCAAGGTCGGCGATCCGTTGTTCAGCGGCACCCAGAGCAGATCGCGCCGCCACCAGCTCACCGGCGGAGACAAGCCCCTGGCGAGCTTCCTCTGCCTTCGCAGCAACAGCCTGAAGCCCTTTGTTCGCCTCCTGGACGACGACCAGCTCTTTCTCAGCACGCTGTTTCGCGGCCAATCGGTCCGCCGACTCAAGCTGCAGACCCTGCACATCATCGAACAAGTTAGTCAAAACGAAATTCCTAAGTGCCCACCCGCTGAAATTCAGCGAGTGCGCACTCGGGGACTAGCGATCAAGAAATTCCTAAGTGCCCACCCGCTGAAATTCAGCGAGTGCGCACTCGGGGACTAGCGATCAAGAAATTCCTAAGTGCCCACCCGCTGAAATTCAGCGCGTGCGCACTCGGGGACTAGCGATCAAGAAATTCCTAAGTGCCCACCCGCTGAAATTCAGCGAGTGCGCACTCGGGGACTAGCGATCAAGAAATTCCTAAGTGCCCACCCGCTGAAATTCAGCGCGTGCGCACTCGGGGACTAGCGATCAAGAAATTCCTAAGTGCCCACCCGCTGAAATTCAGCAAGTGCGCACTCGGGGACTGGCAATCAAGAAATTCCTAAGTGCCCACCCGCCAAAATTTGGCGCGTGCGCACTCGGGGACTGGATACGAAAATAAAAGACGAGAAATTATAAGAATCAAGCCGCTGCAAAGCACCGACCTGATCCTCGGGGACTGGATGTACCTGGATGGCTGCGCCAAGCATAGCATGGAGTTGTATCGCGTCCACGGACGCAAGCAACGCTGGCGTGTGCCCACGACGCTGGTCGACTTTAGCATCGGCGGTCCCCGGAGCGAGGCTCGAGGGCGCAGCCCCGCTCGCCGCGGCCGCCTTGGTCACGAAGCGGGGGAAGGTAGCGATAGAGGCACCCGCTCCAAAGGAAGTCGCCTCCGCCGCTCCAGGCAAGGAAGCGCCCTCCTTCATAGACGCGGCTGCCTCCACCACGGGCTCGGCCGGCGCGGCCGCCGTATCGTCAGAGATAGTGACGATGTCGTCTCCCTTGGCCTTCTTACTGCCATCCGCTGAGGCGACGACCTCGTCCGCTTTCCTCTTGCGGGAAGGATCTTCCTCGCTAGCGGCGGAGGGTACCTTGGCCACGGTCGGATGTCCCATCCTTTTCACTCTGGTCCTGCGCATTAATCGAATCAACAAAGACAATTGAAATAATTATGGAAACTAAGGAAGGGCGAGCGCACTCACTTGGCGACTGGGATGAAACGTAGCCCTGTACGGAGGCCAGCCGGCTTTTCCAGTTCAGGGCCCAGTCGGCGACTGAGCCCCAGATCCAGGACGTCGCGTGCCCAAGACACGGACGGCTTCTTCGTCGTTGAGGCCGCGGCTGGCGCCTCTGGGACATCCTCGGCGGGAACTTCTTCGCGAGTTGGAGCCGCTACAGCTGGAGCTTCCTTGCGAGGCAAAGTCGCCGCAGCCGGAACCTCCTTGCGAGGCGAAGTCGCTGCAGCCGGAGCCTCCCCCAGCCCAGAGACTAGGGCGAATGGCGGGGGAATCGAGGCCAGCGGCACTTCCACGGTCGCCGTGTCCAGCGCGGCTGTCGCTAGGGGCGCATCGTCACCAGTAGGGCTGGGAACATCGGAGCTGCTCGCCGAGTGCGGCGGTGAAGCCGTCCTCGACGGTTTCGTTTTCCTCTTCGGGAGGGCCCTCGCCTCCCTTTCCTTCTTCTTCTTCTTTGACGGAGTGGCTTGACGGCGCGAGGTGGCCTCTGGGAGCTCGTCGTCGTCATCATGACGCTCGAGGCTCCTGCTCGCCTCGATCTCGCGCTGACGTTGCTCGCGGGTCTTTCGGACACACGGGGCGACTTCCTCTTCGGACTCTTCTTCGTCGTCCTCGTTGCCCCTCGCGGGTGGCGATTCGCCTATGTCCTGGGCGGATGGCCCCGGGCTCTCATCATCCGAAGGTGGGAGCCACCCTTCCACCACTTGGAATAGCTGCGATGAATACAAAACAGAATCAGAATTACCGCGACTGCATACACTGCGACTGCGAACAAGGTAAAGAAATTACCGTTGGAGCCGGACGCTTCGCGGTGTAGGGGGCGACCCCAGCTTGCGCATCCAGGTACACCGCTTGGGTGATCTTCTTCAGCGCTGGGATATAATCCTCTAGCTTCCACTCGTCGAGACAGGCCTTCGTCGAGTCTCCCCGGCCCGTGTACTGGTACATATAGTGGTCGCGTTGGGCGAGTGGAACGAGCCGTCGCCCAAGCCAGCAATTGTACAAGTTTATCGTCTGAAGGCCCTTCTTTTTCAGACCGCGGATGGTCTGGAGCATCTCGTCAACGACCATCCGCTGGTCGTCGGGGAGCTTGCCGACTTGGAGATGGCGCGGCTCAGAACGATTGGCCGAGTACCGCGGGATCGCCACCTCGTCCTCCGGGGTCGCCTCGGCCACGTAGAACCACGACTTCTTCCAGTCGCTCGCTGCCTTGGCGGGTAGCATCAGATCAAAGAAAGAAGCTTTGGACTTGAGCTGGAACGTCAAGCCGCCCGCGGCTAGCATTGGGCCGCCTGCCTCCTCGCGGCAGATCCGTCCGTGGAACAGATCTTGCCACAAGGGAAAATAGGGCCGGCAGCCCAAGTAGCACTCGCAGAACGCCACGAAGATGGCGAGCTGCTCGATGCTGTGGGCACCCAGATCTGAAGGCTGGATCCCGTAGTAGGCGCAAAAGCGCCGGAAGAACAAAGACGTCGGAAACCCTAGCCCCCGCTCGAGATGACTGGTGAAACAGACGAATTCCCTCTCTCGCGGGTTTGGGGTCGTTTCTCCGGCTGCGGGGATACGCCAACAGCCGGATCGCAGGATCCCGGCTTCCTCGAAAGAAGCCAGCTGCACCCTCGTACACTTGGACCTGCCCCATGGTTCGGTGGAAAGGGCCATGGCTGAGAGGTTGGTTGGAGATCGGGGGATTTCGAGTCGATTGGATCGCGGAGCAGAGGAAGGAAAATGTGCGCACTCGGAAGAAGTGGCGGGCAGATGGCTCTACGATTGCCTGCCATTCCCCTTATATAGCGGGAGTGCCCGCCAAATCAGGGGGCCGTTACCGCGCGATGATTACGCCAAAAGTTACCGTTGGATTACCCCCAACGGCTAGTTTGACTGTGCCTGACGGTCCAACTTCAGCCACTCGGCTCGCCGGGTCAATCACCATGACCGCGTCCCGCCGACTCGACTCGCCCAAGCCGCGACTTGGTTCACCGGATTTTCTCCTTTATACAAGAGCCCGCCGATGATTCGACTGGATGCCTGCTTTGAAGCCGCATACTCCGACTGCCAGCAGCCACTTACGCCCAATCGACAACGGCCTCGGGGACTACTGATGGGGATATGCCTATTGGGGTATACCCAGCAGGGCGTTTCCGACTGGCCCGTGAGCTGGCGAGTGGGCCTGTAGAACGGCGAGTGGATTGAAGCCCAGCAAGGTACCGAGCGACTGGAAGCTGAAGGCCCAGGCGAGTAGATAGGCCCAGTCGGGCTAGGTTAAACGACTACTGAATCTGTAATCGAATCGGTTGAGATATGTAAACCCTAGGGGAGGTGAGCCTATATAAACCTCCCTATAGGGCGAGTAGAGACACGTTCCCTCATACACCCAAGCGACTCGCCGCCTAGCCGCCGAGCTCGCCCATTGTAACACCTCCATAATACAATCTAGCAGGAGTAGGTCTTTACCCTCCGGGGGGTCGAACCTGGGTAAAACCCTGTGTCTTGCTCTCATCTCGCACCGCAGATGGCTGGCCGCCCTTGCCCCTCGTTCTACTACTCGCTGCCGATTGCAGCATCTGCCGTGACTATTCCCACGACAATCTAGAAGGATTCGAATTATAGTGTATGTACTTGCTTCACAAATTAAATCATGTTTTTGAGTTTGAGGGTGAAATTTTTAAAAATTTCAAAACAACATGGCAAGATAGAACGCATGCTATCATCATTACGTATCGTGGCGCAAACACAGGTAAATAATTACACAATAAGTCACGATGATTCCCATACTACATGACCAACAGAAGTTCGTACACTAATAATTACACATGACCAACAGAAGTTTTTGACAAGCTACCAGACATATACAGAAACATAACTGAAAGTAGTAAAATGTAATTCACTGCTCATCAGACCACTTTATGAGCTTGCCATCTTTCCTAGGAGACCAACGGCCATCATTCCATCTGTCGCTTGTGTTATGGGCCTCCCACCACTGACGAGATAAAAGTTCATCCCACCTGGAAGGGGCCTTGGCTTCCCTATCTTCAGCTGCAGCCTCTCTCTTTGCAGTTTCAGTATCACGCTCAGTTATTCTGTATTTCCGACAGAGTCCTCCCCTTTGCTTGTCTTCCCTCTTGCAACTGGGGCAAAACACGAGGAAAGTTTGAAAGAAATGGATCTGAGCACAGAGCTGGTAGGTCACGTAAGCATCTATGGCTGCATACTTCAGGTTTATATCAGACAACGGCGTCTCCTCCCAAAAATTGTGCCTATCTTCGGGAAAACTTCCTTCATTTTGGTGTATGACGGATCGATGATTCTAGCCGCGAGTCTAGCCATTCCATCCTTCTTCCAGCCCTCTTTGATCTTGACAAGATCTTGAATATCGATCCACTTGTGCTCAGGAATTATGATTCCCACATGATAAAACTTGACAAAATCAGATCTTTTGTCGACAGTGCAGAAAACAATTCCTTTATGCACAAGGAATTGGCGCAGCGCCGGACACTTCTTGTCAGTCCTCGAAGTATGTTGTTTGTCATCATAAAATGCATGGCCAAAACAATGACAAAATGAGTAACTACAAATGTTGTCCATGCAAGATCATCATCTCTGAATATATTTTAAAGGTACAAAAGTTTAGTAAATGCAAAATCAAGACTCTCAAGTATGGCTTGTCATATTTTTTTTGGTCCTAATAAAAATCAGTAGTTGCAACATGACCAAGTGGATAGATTCCATAAGCAATAAAATTCACTAGTTGCAAAAATGCAGTACTTGCAAGATCCCTACTGTAATAAAATTTGGGACTACGACTATTTAGACAATGCAATACCCCATCCTGAATAAAAATTGAAACTACAAAAATTTAGTAAATCCAAGGTGAACACTCTAAAAGTTATATAGTCATAATTCATTTGGTACTAACAGAATTCAGTAAATGCAATATGAGCATTTGGAAATATTGCAGTATTTGCGAGAACAACATTTGAGAAAATTTAGGACCAAGAATGTTTAGTAAAGGCAAGATCAACTTATTAAAATCATACGAAGTGACCATTAAAAGTAAGAAAACCCTGACAGGTAAACTAAAGAGATCAGATCTACAAACCATGAGTAGTGGTAGACGAGGACGTGTTGCCTCATTGCCAGTTGAACGACGGCGACCTATTTTTCGTCGTATTCCTCCTCCTTGGTGTACTCGAGGTCCAATCCGACAAACTTGTCCTCGTCCTTCTCAAGCCATTCCTCGTACATCCCCAGGACTCACACAACTGTATCCTCCTCGTTGGTGTAGATGACATGTATCTCTATATTTCCATGGGTAATGAAGTTTGACTCTCGAGTGTAACCTTCCATGCGGCAAGGAGTAGACATAAATAACAACAGATGGTATGCAAAAGATAGAGGATATGAGTAAGAAGAAGGCTTTCAGCGAAACAAAGGGAATGCTGGAACCTTCGCTGCGATTCAGACGTCCTTGTGGAGAAGCGTGGTGGCGGAAAAGAGAGTACAGAAAGAACAACAGATGGGAAGGAGAAGACAGAGGACAGGAGGAAGAGGAAGAGGGCTTTCTTCGAAACAGGGGATATGCTGGAACCATCGCTGCGATTCAGATGAACTTGTGGAGACCCGTGTCGGCGGTCGTTCCATCTTCTAAGTAAACAAATATTTAAAAGGATCCCTCATTAGAAAGAATAATAACGAGGATATATGCGTCTTGTGCTGTCACGTCAATTCAAGATATCCGTCATTTAGTCATGTCCATTGCGTCACCTATAGCTCATGTGCTCTGCATCACTACTTGTCACATGTAAAATCCTAGCATGCAATTTAATTGCGCATACACATGTCTCGTCCGCGTGTAAGGCAAGGAAGGGGGCCATAATTAGTGAGGGTGGGAACGGGGACCGTCTAACGTGAGTACATTAAACTGCATGCACGTGGCGCAGAACCAATTTCATGCAAGGAAGTGAAAAAATTAATCTTGAGGGGGAAGTGGGGACACACCTGTCAGCGGGTGAATGCACGCGCAAACATGAATACATTTTACTTGGATCGTGCATGGCGGACCTCGATTCCACTGCATGCAGGTGGCACGGAACCAATTTCATCCAGCGCTCCTACCTTTCTTTCCCGCCGCTTCCCGCGAGTTCTCAGTGTTTCCCGCCACATCCAGGCGTGGCCATAAAAGTGGGAGGTCGCCGAGCTATCTTCGACCATACCCACGCAACCCACAACACAAAAAACCACCATGCCTGGCCGCCGGCGTCGACACGACAAGCTCCGTGGCAACCCCGATGCCGGCAGAGAAGAGGTGCCCGAGCGGCCTCTACCATCGTGGTGGACGAATCCGCCGGAGTTGCCAGACGTGCTACCTCCTCCGATTCCAGGGCGCCCGCGGATTTACAGGATGGGCACACCACTGGTTTGCCCTTTCTACAGCCGTCACGAGACCACCAGAGAGCCTTTCACGACGGCAGTGGTGGGATGCGTCTTTCTTTCGGAATACCGGCGATTGGAGCAGATAGGATTGGTGCGTGGCGACCTCCGGGAAGCAGTGCGGGCCAATCCTAACGATGCTTCCCTGCGTGCCCGCCTCGACCGAGCTGAAGAGGAGGTGCAGACGCAACAAGCGCTCATTAATTCTCGCAATGACGAATGGTGTATCTGACCCACCGTAGCCGCCACCCCCAGCGCCGGCGGCTGCGTGTAGTCTTAGGTTGTAACGATGTTTTAGGGCGGCGTGAGTGTAACAATGTTTTAGGACTTGAATAAATATTTTCATTTCAAATGGCCATTGCCTACATTCATACATCATACATGGCGCGCTGTTAGACCCCTCCTTTATAAAGGGAAGGATCCCTGTGATTGCAATGCTAGTCCCTGGATCAATGCTAGCATCCACAGTTTAAGATGAAGTACACAGATACAAAGGTCGTTTATTACATTCATTCCAGAGATAAAACATAGTCTTTTACAACTCAGGGCCATAGGCCTAATACAAGAGTTTAAGGAATAAGTAAATAAACATAATTCTTCATCTTCATGTGCCACAGGCAAGCATGTTGAGTGTAGACTCATGACTCCTATTCATCATCGGAGTAACCTGCAACATCACAAGTTACAGCCATAGAGGATCAATACTTTGGAATAGTATTGGCAAGTGATACCTTAGTATATTTTAAGTGGACTATACTACTATATGCATTTTGGCTAAGTTTAGCTTGGCTTGCTTTGCTTGAAAATAAGTTTTACCTATTAGTTGAAAACACTAAGTTTTCTTTGTCAAAACATTCCCAAGGAACCACCAATAGACATTGGGGTCCTTCTCCCTTGTTCACCCACAAGTTTTTACTTAGAAGTTGGAGTGATGAGATTCTTGTAGCTTCCATGTCTTGATGCTCAAATTGTCCATTGCCTTGGACTAGGCTAAGTACTTAGGTTTTCCATCTGCAGAGGTTGTGCACTTTCCCCACCAGACTTGGTTTCCCAAGACAGGACCTTTCAGAAGCCTTTCCTTAGTCAAAATGGACGTGCTCCAACCTATCATCCCAACTACCACCAACTGTCCAAGTGACTAAGTTCTAGCAACCTATATGATCATGGCAGAGCCCATATTGCCAAGTGGTTGCACTGTAAGCTTTCTCAACACTTGGCCTCCAAATCCCTTTGTGCCTGGGTGGCATACCACAAGTGAGATACACAACCCAAGTCCATGGCCTTGTGTAACCACTCAACATAACCCAATCTTTCCATTCCACCCAGGAGGTTCATTTGACTTAGTTGTTTTTATTAGAAAAGCATAAGTCCCATGACTTAGAAATATTTTCATCATAGTGTGTATAGATTTCCACCAACCCTTGTTTGCTAAATAGCTAGGCTAAGCATGGTAAGATAACCTAACTTAGGAAAATTCCTTAGCAATTCTACAATTCTACACTACTTAAGATTTCCCAACTTAGCATTAGGCAAAATAGCATGCAATACTTAGCAAAATATCTAATGCTAGAACAAAACATAGGATAGAAACATTCATGAAAATATCACTTGCCTTGGTAGTGGGGAGAGTAGCACTCTTCATAATCACAATCACTAGCAAAATCTACAAGAAAAATTATAGCATTCAATTTCACACAATATATTCAAAAAATAATATGGATGCATGCATGCAAGAATTTACTAAGTGGTGATTTTTGAAAATTCTACCAAGTATGCTCATGTCTACAGAAACTTAACATGTCACAAGTTTGCCAACTAAACTTATTTGGCACCAATATAATTTACCAAAATAAATCTATACTTAAAATGGCCTTAAAACATGTTCTACAAATAAAATCATTTTAACTGTTACTATATGCTAAATAAATTGGATATTCAGAAAGGTCTTGTTTCACTGAATCCAACGGTATAAAGTTTGCAAAAATCTAACGTGGCAATCAAAAGTTATAAGCATTTGAATTTGGATCAAATTTCTGGTTTTAAATCTATTTTTAGATCTAACCCTAGCCACGCGTCGCTCTGTGATTGGCGCGTACCGCTTCGGTTGGATCGCGCTCTGCAGCCGCAGGATCTAAACAGATCATACGCTCCAGATCGTGTACCGCTTCGGGGTTAAGTGGATCTATCCTAGCGCTTCGATACAGATCCAACGATCCAAAACAACGAGCCAAAATCTGGCGGCGCTTATCGGCTGTGCGCGGCGGCGACGACCAGACGGTGGCGGCGCCGGCGGTACAGATCGCTAGGTGGATGGGGAGATGCTCACCGAGACCGCGAGGATGTGGGGATGCTCGTCGTGTGATCAACTCGGCAAGGGGCGCTCAGGGTTGCGGTAGATTTCTCGCCGGAGTTGGATCTGGCAACGGTGGTTCTGCTCGAGGTCGGAGGCGACGTTGTAGATCACTAGGATGCCAAAGGGAGGTGTGGTTAGATGCAGAAGATCACGGAGATCATGCGAGAGTGAACGACAAGGTTCGGGGCGGTCTGGACTTACCACTGGAGCTCGCCGGAGTTCGTGCAGAAGACGGTGGCGGCCAGTCGTCGATGTTGCCGAAGCTACGGGTCATGCGAAGGTGAACGGAGGGTGTCAGAAGGTGCACAGAGATTCACTGAACATGATAGCGTAAACGCGAGACCGAGGGAAACTCTAGGCTCACCGGAATTTGCCGGCGCAGTCGTCGGAGACGGCGGGGTTGCAGAGGGCAATGCGCGCAGCCTGGGGGCGTTCTGTGCTTGGGGTTTGGGGGAAAAGAGAGAGGGGCAGAGGGGGTTTATATAGCTTGATCATGAGCGAGAATCACTCGGGCATTGATTCGAATTGACGCCGCGAATTAAACACAGAAAACGGCCGCGTTGATTGGGGACGAACAGGTCGTGCGGGTGGAGACGATGCTGACGTGGAGGAGGCCCGCTTGTCAGCGATGTGTGCGAGGTGGAAGTGGGGTCTGCCTGTCAGCGGCTGAACGCGTGCGCTCGCGCGTGAGAGAAGTAAAGAAAGGTTCCCGGGTGGGCTTGCTGGGCTCGATTCGCTGCTGGGCCAGAAACCTGGCGCTCGGCCTTTTTCCTTTGTTTAAGTCCTTTTCTTTTCTAATCCTATTTTCTGGAATGATTTTTGATATGAATTCAAATCCTTTTGAATTCAAACAAAATTGGGGATCTTTGCAGGGTTCTGTGGTTTCAAATACAGTCATTTAACCAAGTGGTTACCTTGTAAGGGCCTGGTCAAGCTTGGGTTTTGAAACAAACAGAGACTTGTCTCTAGTTTGTGAATGATTGAAATAGGGTTTAGAAAATATTGCTAAATTGGAAACTTGGGTTAAAATGCCACACCTAATATTTCCAACAATGGAGGCAAGCAATCAAGTTCCTAAACAATCCAATCCCAAAGGGTGATGGTCAATTGAGTGGAATTTGCACACATGAAATCATAGCTCAACTTTTGTCTCTAAATGATTTTTGAGAAAAACCCTAAATGGATGAATGATGCAAGAATGATATGAATGAGTTTTGGAATATGAATTTAGGGATGTTACAAATCTAACCCCCTTAAGATGAATCTCTCCCTCGAGATTCGGTTTGGCTAGCAAATAGGTGAGGGTGGTCTTTCCGAAGATCATCTTCTCTTTCCCATGTTGCTTCCTCTTCGGAGTGATGGTTCCATTGCACTTTACAAAACTTGATAGTCTTGGTCCTGGTAACTCTTTCTGCGGTCTCTAGAATCTTGACAGGCTTTTCCTCATAGGTGAGATCACTTTCTAGTTGGACTTCTTCCAAAGGTATGGTATCCTTCAAAGAAGATTCTTCCATCTCTGGGTGACATTTCTTAAGCTGACTCACATGGAACACATTATGGATAGCTGACAGAGATTCTGGCAGTTCAACTTCATATGCAACTTCTCCTTTGCGACTTAGAATCTTGAATGGCCCAACATATCTTGGTGCCAACTTCCCTTTGACTCCAAACCTTTTCACTCCACGAAGTGGTGATACTTTAAGATAAGCTCTATCCCCAACTTCGTAGGTGACTTCTCTACGCTTAGAATCCGCGTAGCTTTTCTGTCGGGACTGTGCTATCTTCAATCTGTCCTTAACCAGTTTGATTTTCTCTTCGGCGTCTTTGATAAGATCAGGTCCAAATAAGCTTCTTTCTCCCACACCATTCCATAACAATGGGGTGGTACACTTCCTTCCGTAGAGTAACTCAAATGGTGCCATTCCAATACTAGATTGATGACTATTGTTGTAAGAGAACTCTGCGTAAGGAAAGCATTCATCCCAACTTGCTCCATGGTCTAAGGCACATGCCCTTAACATGTCTTCAAGAATTTGGTTAGTCCTTTCCGTTTGACCATCAGTTTGGGGATGAAAGGCAGTACTGAATTCCAACCTTGTTCCCAAAGATTCATGAAGCTGTCTCCAAAAGTGAGAAGTGAACTGGGTTCCTCTATCTGACACAATACTCTTTGGCACACCGTGAAGGCATACAATTCTGCTCATGTAGATTTTAGCTAACTTGGCACTTGTATAGGTTGTCTTCACTGGTATAAAATGAGCCACTTTAGTTAGGCGATCCACTACCACCCATATGGAATCATACCCTGACCTGGTCCTTGGTAATCCGGTAATGAAATCCATACCAATATTTTCCCACTTCCATTCAGGAATAGGCAGTGGTTGAAGCAAACCTGCTGGTTTCTGGTGCTCCGCTTTGACTCTGCTACACACATCACACAAAGCAATATGTTCGGCGATGTCCCTTTTAAGATTGTTCCACCAAAACCTTTCCTTCATGTCCATGTACATCTTGGTATTTCCCGGCTGAATAGAATACGGAGAGTTGTGACCTTCTTGTAAGATCAGTTTCCGCAACTCCGGGTCTTGTGGAACACATATACGTTTCCCGTGCCATAAAGTACCTTGTTCATCTATGTGGAAACTCTTAGCTTTCCCTAGACTAATATTTTCCTTAATCTTTTCAATTTCTTTATCGGTCTTCTGGGCTTCTTGGATCTTGTCCAATAGAGTGGGTTGAACATCCAAAGACATGAGATGTCCTTCAGGCACAATTTCCAATCTGAGTTCTTTGAATTGCTTACACAAGTCTTCTGGCAAATCACCTTTGGTAAGGCCATTTACAAACGTCTTACGACTTAGAGCGTCCGCTACTACATTTGCTTTACCGGGATGGTATTGCAAACTTAAGTCGTAATCCTTGATAAGTTCTAGCCATCTTCTTTGTCTCATATTGATTTCCTTCTGGGTGAAGATATACTTCAAGCTTTTATGATCGATGAACACTTCACATCGTTTTCCCAAAAGGTAATGTCTCCATGTTTTGAGTGCATGGACGACAGAGGCCAACTCCAAATCATGAGTAGGATAGTTTACTTCATGAGTTTTGAGTTGTCTCGAAGCATAGGCTACGACATTACCGTCTTGCATAAGTACGGCACCCAAACCTTGATGTGACGCATCACAATATACATGGAAATCCTTTTCCAAATCTGGCAGACATAGAACTGGTGCTGTCACTAGTCTCTTCTTCAATTCTTGGAAGCTGACTTCACAACCTTCAGACC
Organism: Avena sativa; assembly: GCA_916181665.1. Lineage (NCBI taxonomy): Eukaryota > Viridiplantae > Streptophyta > Magnoliopsida > Poales > Poaceae > Avena > Avena sativa. The sequence continues at coordinate 411,616,173 of OV702283.1, read as the reverse complement.
AAGCAAATTTCTTGTCCTTCTTTAGCAATTCCGTCATTGGCTTAGCAACCTTCGAGAAATTTTCAATGAATCTTCTGTAGTAACCTGCTAAGCCGAGGAAACTACGAACTTCTTTCACATTCTTGGGAGATTCCCATTCTGTCACAGCTGAAACTTTAGCAGGATCAACTGCCACACCATCCTTTGTCATAACATGACCAAGAAAACCAACTTCCTCTAACCAAAACTCACACTTGCTAAACTTGGCATAAAGTTTATGCTCTCTTAACTTTTCAAGTATCATGCGTAAGTGTCTTTCATGTTCTTCCATGCTCTTGGAGTAGACTAAGATGTCATCGATGAAAACGACAACGAACTTGTCAAGAAATTCCATGAACACCTTGTTCATCATATTCATGAAATATGCCGGAGCGTTGGTTAAACCAAAAGGCATCACGGTATACTCATACAATCCATATCTTGTGGTGAATGCTGTTTTTGGTATATCTTGTTCTCTTATTTTGAGTTGAAAATAACCTGACCGGAGATCAATCTTCGAGAATACACATGCTCCTTCCAGCTGATCAAACAAATCGTTGATTCTTGGCAACGGATATTTGTTCTTGATGGTAACCTCGTTGAGAGAACGGTAATCAATACATAATCTTTGTGTTCTATCCTTCTTTTCCACGAATAATACTGGGGCTCCCCAAGATGAAGAACTTGGTTGTATAAACCCTTTCTGCAACTGTTCTCCTAGCTGCTTCTTGAGCTCTTTCAACTCATCAACTGACATTTTGTACGGTCTCTTAGCTATTGGTCCAGATCCTGGCACCAAATCTATCAGAAACTCCACATCTCTATCCGGTGGCATTCCTGGTAACTCTTCCGGAAACACATCCGGATACTCACATACTATTGGCACACTGTCCAAGCTAACCCCCTTAAGAGAATTCAGCTTACTTCCCTTGGACTCAAAGTTTGACTTGAATTTTATTCTTTTTCCTTCGGGGGTTGTGAGTGTAACTGTACGATTGGCACAATCTAATACTCCTTCATACTTAGCCATCCAATCCATTCCCAAAATTACGTCTAGTCCTTGGGAATCTAGGATTATCAGGCTTACTGGAAACTTATGCTTTCCAAACTCTATGATGAGATCCCGGCATCCAAGGATTACTATCATATCTCCCCCCGGAGAACTAACCTTTATTGGACACCCAATGTTTTCTGATGCAAACCCATTTCTATCCACAAATGCCTTTGATATGAATGAATGAGATGCACCGGTATCAAAGAGTACAAATGCTAAAATTGAATTGAGTCTGAACTTACCAGCCACGGCATCAGGCTCCTCATAGACCTCCTCCACATTGATGTGGTTAACTTGTCCTTTCTGAAAAGGATTTGGCTTGTTAGGTCCTTCAACTTTCTTCTCAGGGCACTCATTAGCATAATGCCCCAGCTTCTTACATTTGAAGCACTCAACCTGACTGATGTCCTTTTTAGGAGGTTGGCTTCCACTTCCACTACCATTTCCACTATAGTGGCTCTTATGTCCACCCTTGTGGTTCTTGTACTTGTCCTTGTCATGACTGCGATGATGCTTGTTGTCATGACGGTTGTGGTTGTGCTTGCTGAATTTCCCATGTTTATGGGATCCTGAGTTGCCACTGTCATCATAGTGAGATCATTTGTGAGACGATCCCGAGCTGTGTTTGTCGGAGTGTTTCCTCTTTCTACTCTCGACTTGCTTCATTTTACTTTCCAAAATAGCAGCCTTGTCACACAAAGACTGATAAGTTGGAACATATGCCACAGACAACTGCAGATTCAGCTCATCATTCAAGCCTTCCAGAAATTTTTCCTTTCTTTTGGCATCTGTGTCAACCTCATCCGGTGCATAGCGCGCCAGATTGTTGAACTCTTCTATGTATTCTGCCACGCTGCGGTGGCGCTGTTTCAGGTTGTGAAACTCCTTTTTCAGACTCATCATTCCTGATGAGATATGAGCAGTGCGAAAGCCATCTTCAAAGATAGCCCAAGTTACCTCATCCAAAGGAGTGGTAATTTGGAAGTTGTCCCACCATGTGGCGGCTGGCCTTTCCAACAGATGTGCTGCGAACCTGACTTTTTCAGCATCTGTGCAACCCACGGTCACTAAGTCCTTGTTCACAGAACGTAGCCAATCATTGGCTACCATGGGATCAGTTGTTCCCGAAAACTTAGCTGGCCTCAGACGCAGAAATCTGGTGAGCATATCAAAACCCGGAGGGTTGTTGTTGTTGTTGTTGTTGTTGTTGTTGTTGTTGTTGTTGGGGTTGTTGTTGTTATTCTGGTTTTGGATGAATGTTGTCATCATTTGCATAAGCTGTGTTTGCGCATTCATCATTTGTTGCATTTCCGGGGTGATGTTGTTGGGGTTGGGGTTTGCGCGACGGGGAGGCATCTGTGGTTTGTTCAAATAGATAAGAATGAGATACCCATAGATTTTTTATGCACAATACATCATAAGCAAACACATAAGAAGCAACATAAGAATAAAGGTTCAACAACCACATAACAAGCTCGTAAAGTAAAACACACAAGTGGTAAGCCATCCACATGTCGGATGGTCCAATAATAAGTTCACAATAACAAGTATGAATATGAAAGGTAAACGAGTAGTCAAGTCTACTCATTAGCATCTATCTCCTCCTCGACGAAGGTAAGACCTGCGTTCTCCATCGCGGTCTTGTTCTCCTCAATCGTAGTGGTCAAGGAATCGACCTTGGCCTTGAGAGCCCTCTTCTGGGAGCGAAGCCTCTCAATAACCATCTGCTGCTGCTCAAGCTCGAAGTCCTTGGACTTCAGTTCCTCGGTCATGTCCCGGATCTTCTTGTTCCTATCCTGGACGCGTTTCTCTTGACTCTTGAACTTGCGGTCCTGGGCCTTGAACTTTGTCTCCATTTCCTTGATCATCTCATCCTGCTGCGCAAAAAGCTTGTCCTTCTCGCGAAGCTGCACCTGAAGCTCGTCATTACCTAGCATGACGTTCGTCCTGTTCGTATCTACGTGCCTGAGAAGAGTCTCTAAGTCCTGAAGATAGAGACGTATCGGCTCTGCAGTGCTCCTCGAGTCGTCCTCAAAGTCGATGGAATCTCCATCAACATCATGCCTTCCGAAGACGTGGAAGTGAGTGCCCCTAACCTGTCGGGAGTGACGGCCTAACAGTCGTCCTATCAGGTCCTGCATGACTACCTCCATGCCTCTCTCCCTGTCGTCGTGCATCATCTTGAAGACGATGGCCTCCGTAGTAGGCTCAGTCTGGCGTCCGGGCTGGTTCACCTTGAAGCCCCAGAGGTCCTTCCTCTCGAACTTGGTGAGTGGGTACACCGTGATGGTGGGAAGAGGGAGATCGGGCAAAGTGGTAAGCTCAATGATACGGGGTCCAAAACGAGTAACCTGGAACTCCTCAATAGTGCTGACGGCAATAGGCATCTATTTATAAAATTGAAAAAGTTAGAACAACACAATTCAGGGTAAATCAAGACAAACATTCATACATATCCATGGATCACAATCTTCACACAAGTCATGCATACATAAGTCCATTACATCAATCAAAGTCCAAACATATTTAAAGTATCATTTTTGGAAATAAGGTGATAAGTGGTGGTCCAACTAACGAAGTGCCCCTTACAATCCAATCTCACGGGATCTATTAGCAAACACAATGTTCCTAGAGGCAATCCACCAATCTTGCTCTCTTGACTCTATCACTAAGTCTATAACATCTCCCCTTATCTCTTGGTTGGTGGCTTCCAACTCTTGAGTAAGCTCCTTCTCTTTCTCTAAGTCCTTTTGGAGGTTGAGCATTCTGCACTTGACTCTAGCACTTAATTCTTTGATAGTCCTCCAAGCTGCATCCCTGGCTGACTCAAAGAATGTGGTGTGCATTGTAGTGTTGGTGTACATGCAGTATCCCCTTTCTTTGTGGTTGTCTTCCTTGTTCTTGTACAAGTGAAGTTGCACCCACCAATACTCCACTCCTTCATCCATCACTGGAAAGCCCTTGTACACAGCTGCACCATGTGCATCCATTACCACCATAAGGTCCTTGAGAATATTGGGAAACTCAGTTTCACACTCCAAGATCATGGTCATGAGTGGTCCTTTCTTCACGGCTTCGTTAATGGAATTCATCTACAAAGGAAGTTGAAAGAGATTAGAAAAGTTTTACGAGAAGAATAGACAAGTGTAGAAGTAGTTGAAGAAAAACTTTTTCCTTAGTGGTTTTCCAATCCTAGGGTCATAATCCTACAGGCAACACAGTGCTCTGATACCATCTGTTAGACCCCTCCTTTATAAAGGGAAGGATCCCTGTGATTGCAATGCTAGTCCCTGGATCAATGCTAGCATCCACAGTTTAAGATGAAGTACACAGATACAAAGGTCGTTTATTACATTCATTCCAGAGATAAAACATAGTCTTTTACAACTCAGGGCCATAGGCCTAATACAAGAGTTTAAGGAATAAGTAAATAAACATAAGTCTTCATCTTCATGTGCCACAGGCAAGCATGTTGAGTGTAGACTCATGACTCCTATTCATCATCGGAGTAACCTGCAACATCACAAGTTACAGCCACAGAGGATCAATACTTTGGAATAGTATTGGCAAGTGATACCTTAGTATATTTTAAGTGGACTATACTACTATATGCATTTTGGCTAAGTGTAGCTTGGCTTGCTTTGCTTGAAAATAAGTTTTACCTATTAGTTGAAAACACTAAGTTTTCTTTGTCAAAACATTCCCAAGGAACCACCAATAGACATTGGGGTCCTTCTCCCTTGTTCACCCACAAGTTTTTACTTAGAAGTTGTAGTGATGAGATTCTTGTAGCTTCCATGTCTTGATGCTCAAATTGTCCATTGCCTTGGACTAGGCTAAGTACTTAGGTTTTCCATCTGCAGAGGTTGTGCACTTTCCCCACCAGACTTGGTTTCCCAAGACAGGACCTTTCAGAAGCCTTTCCTTAGTCAAAATGGACGCGCTCCAACCTATCATCCCAACTACCACCAACTGTCCAAGTGACTAAGTTCTAGCAACCTATATGATCATGGCAGAGCCCATATTGCCAAGTGGTTGCACTGTAAGCTTTCTCAACACTTGGCCTCCAAATCCCTTTGTGCCTGGGTGGCATATCACAAGTGAGATACACAACCCAAGTCCATGGCCTTGTGTAACCACTCAACATAACCCAATCTTTCCATTCCACCCAGGAGGTTCATTTGACTTAGTTGTTTTTATTAGAAAAGCATAAGTCCCATGACTTAGAAATATTTTCATCATAGTGTGTATACATTTCCACCAACCCTTGTTTGCTAAATAGCTAGGCTAAGCATGGTAAGATAACCTAACTTAGGAAAATTCCTTAGCAATTCTACAATTCTACACTACTTAAGATTTCCCAACTTAGCATTAGGCAAAATAGCATGCAATACTTAGCAAAATATCTAATGCTAGAACAAAACATAGGATAGAAACATTCATGAAAATATCACTTGCCTTGGTAGTGGGGAGAGTAGCACTCTTCACAATCACAATCACTAGCAAAATCTACAAGAAAAATTATAGCATTCAATTTCACACAATATATTCAAAAAATAATATGGATGCATGCATGCAAGAATTTACTAAGTGGTGATTTTTGAAAATTCTACCAAGTATGCTCATGTCTACAGAAACTTAACATGTCACAAGTTTGCCAACTAAACTTATTTGGCACCAATATAATTTACCAAAATAAATCTATACTTAAAATGGCCTTAAAACATGTTCTACAAATAAAATCATTTTAACTGTTACTATATGCTAAATAAATTGGATATTCAGAAAGGTCTTGTTTCACTGAATCCAACGGTATAAAGTTTGCAAAAATCTAACGTGGCAATCAAAAGTTATAAGCATTTGAATTTGGATCAAATTTCTGGTTTTAAATCTATTTTTAGATCTAACCCTAGCCACGCGTCGCTCTGTGATTGGCGCGTACCGCTTCGGTTGGATCGCGCTCTGCAGCCGCAGGATCTAAACAGATCGTACGCTCCAGATCGTGTACCGCTTCGGGGTTAAGTGGATCTATCCTAGCGCTTCGATACAGATCCAACGATCCAAAACAACGAGCCAAAATCTGGCGGCGCTTATCGGCTGTGCGCGGCGGCGACGACCAGACGGTGGCGGCGCCGGCGGTACAGATCGCTAGGTGGATGGGGAGATGCTCACCGAGACCGCGAGGATGTGGGGATGCTCGTCGTGTGATCAACTCGGCAAGGGGCGCTCAGGGTTGCGGTAGATTTCTCGCCGGAGTTGGATCTGGCAACGGTGGTTCTGCTCGAGGTCGGAGGCGACGTTGTAGATCACTAGGATGCCAAAGGGAGGTGTGGTTAGATGCGGAAGATCACGGAGATCATGCGAGAGTGAACGACAAGGTTCGGGGCGGTCTGGACTTACCACTGGAGCTCGCCGGAGTTCGTGCAGAAGACGGTGGCGGCCAGTCGTCGACGTTGCCGAAGCTACGGGTCATGCGAAGGTGAACGGAGGGTGTCAGAAGGTGCACAGAGATTCACTGAACATGATAGCGTAAACGCGAGACCGAGGGAAACTCTAGGCTCACCGGAATTTGCCGGCGCAGTCGTCGGAGACGGCGGGGTTGCAGAGGGCAATGCGCGCAGCCTGGGGCGTTCTGTGCTTGGGGTTTGGGGGAAAAGAGAGAGGGGGCAGAGGGGGTTTATATAGCTTGATCATGAGCGAGAATCACTCGGGCATTGATTCGAATTGACGCCGCGAATTAAACACAGAAAACGGCCGCGTTGATTGGGGACGAACAGGTCGTGCGGGTGGAGACGATGCTGACGTGGAGGAGGCCCGCTTGTCAGCGATGTGTGCGAGGTGGAAGTGGGGTCTGCCTGTCGGCGGCTGAACGCGTGCGCTCGCGCGTGAGAGAAGTAAAGAAAGGTTCCCGGGTGGGCTTGCTGGGCTCGATTCGCTGCTGGGCCAGAAACCTGGCGCTCGGCCTTTTTCCTTTGTTTAAGTCCTTTTCTTTTCTAATCCTATTTTCTGGAATGATTTTTGATATGAATTCAAATCCTTTTGAATTCAAACAAAATTGGGGATCTTTGCAGGGTTCTGTGGTTTCAAATACAGTCATTTAACCAAGTGGTTACCTTGTAAGGGCCTGGTCAAGCTTGGGTTTTGAAACAAACAGAGACTTGTCTCTAGTTTGTGAATGATTGAAATAGGGTTTAGAAAATATTGCTAAATTGGAAACTTGGGTTAAAATGCCACACCTAATATTTCCAACAATGGAGGCAAGCAATCAAGTTCCTAAACAATCCAATCCCAAAGGGTGATGGTCAATTGAGTGGAATTTGCACACATGAAATCATAGCTCAACTTTTGTCTCTAAATGATTTTTGAGAAAAACCCTAAATGGATGAATGATGCAAGAATGATATGAATGAGTTTTGGAATATGAATTTAGGGATGTTACACGCGCGCATAGCCTAGCCTACTCGTCGGAGTCGAAGGAGGAGTCGGAGTGGTAGCAGCGGCGGCACATGGTATGGTCAAAGACGCTGACGCCAAACTTTCCTTTGCCGTCGTACTTGAAGATGACGATGTTTCCTGCTTCAATCTGGTGCGAGCGGTCGAAGTGCTCCCAGCCATTGACGAGGTACATCTGGTCGAGGTGGTCGGACTGTAGGTCAACTGGGTACCTACCTATCCTAAAGTTGTTTGCCCACAACATGGTGAGCGGTGGAGGCTTGTCGCCGATCAGCGTCACGAACCCGTGTGTAACACCCCAGTTTTAATTAATCATTATTTAGGGTTTGTTTCAGCATCATGAGCATCATTTAATAAAAATGCATGCAAGAAATACACAAAACCCTAAACCCTAACCCTTCTCTCTCTATTTGAAATGCATTCAGAAGGGGTTTTGAAAAACTACAAAAGTAATAGAGCCCAAATTGACTAAAGGGCTCCCTGCAGTACTTTACATATTTGATAAAAGCTTCTGATATTTTTGAATGATTCAAAACAGAATTTGAATTAAAATACAAAAGAGAAAAAAATGAAATCTGAAAAGAGAAAAAGATTCTGGAAAAAAATAGAGCAGCAACAGCTTCCCAGGCCGTAGCCCACTCCCTCTTCCCTCTCTGCAACCTTTGCTGCAGCCCACCCCGCAGCCCACCTTGGCCCAAGCCGGCCCGTACCCCTTCGGCGTGTTTCGCCTTTCTTCCTCCTCGCGAAGGAGGAAGCACCTCGCTGGCGCTGCAGTGACCGTCGTCGAGCGCTGCGATGCGTTCCGCGCCGCGATGCTTGCCGTCGCTTCGGACGAGGATAAGACCCCAGCGCCATGGCCATCCTTCTCAGTCTCTCTCGCCGACTCTCTCGCCCTCTCTCTGCAGTTCTCCACCGCGAGCCCGAAACCCTAGCCGCCGACCGCCGCCGTGTTGCGCCTACCCGAGCCACGCCAAGCTTGCTATCGTGTTCGCCTCGCCCTCCTCTATCTTTTACCCAAACATCGCATGCAGGAGAAGCCCGAGACGCCGCAATCGACCCTCCGTTCCCGACAATCTCCGCCACCGTCGACGCCGATTCCGGCCGCGTCCGGCCTCGCCCGGCCTCGCCGACCTCTCCATGAACATTTAGGTGAGCTGGCGGTTTCGCAGAGCCTCTCCAACCTCTCCCTCTCGCCCTGTTGCTTGCTCGCACCGTGCGCCTCCCTCTGCCTCCGCTGTCCGCCGTCGGAGACGTCGCTCCGGCGACCAATAGTTGGCAGCGCCGCTACCATTAGGCTCCCCTCGCTGCTCCGAATCGAACCGTCGTAACCACGTAGTCCCGCGCGTCCTCTAGCGCCGTCCCGCACCGCCGCCTGGCCCGTTGGCCGGCAAGCCAACGTGGCACCTGCATGGCATGCCAACGTGGCCTCGTCCCCACCTGCCAGCCCTAGTGGGTAGGCACTGCCTTGGTGGAAAACACGCCAACCAGCCCCCGGTACCTCTTGCTTGCGTGGCGTGCTGAGGTGGCCAGAGCCCCACTGGTCAGTCATAGTGGCTAGGCCCAGTAGCGGTGCAAAAAGTTCAATGCCTCTTCTGACGCAATAAACCTTTTTAAATTGATTTATAATTCTAGAAAATGATTTAAATATTGTAAATTCAATAACTTATTATTTATAAGTCAGAAAAATATGAATAATATATCAAAATGTTCAGAAAAATGAAACCTAGCTATCTAAGCTATAATCATGCATTATTCAATAATTTTCATAGCAACTTTAATTAGAACACCCTAGTAACCCTAATAGGTGATTCTGGAGTTTTTCCCAATTAGGGTTTCTACCCCTCGGAACCCCGATTAAGTTGTCGAGCATGCTTAAGGGTTTTAACTCAATGCAAATTAACTTTTCATATCATCATACTTGCTTGAGCATTGCATAGATGCCATGTGTTGATTGTTTCCCCTTTATTTCCGGTGTTTGGTTCATCCCGATAGAATACGATATCGAGATCGAGATCAAAGACCGAGGACCACACCGTCAAAGATCGAAGATCGACAAACAATACCTGACCAACTGTAACCAAGTCAAGTACAAGGCTCCCGAAGATCTATTCTTCTGCTATTAACAGGCAAAGGCAAGCATAGCCCCACCATGATATAATCCTATGTTTTCGAAAGCATTTCTATTTCTGCCATGATGCATACGATTCTATTGTGGTCTTTTATCGATATATAGAATATCCTATCTACTGCATTACTCCCTGTTGAGCTTATATTACTTGGTCCACTGCTCCTAGCGTAACTAGGTTTGGCTTGTGTGCGCTGCTAGAGCTTTTGTATGTGTCTGCTTAGCCATGCATAGCTGTCAGTTCTGGTCCATCTAGATGATGTATCAGATGCAGAGAATCTAGTATGACAAGAGAACGTGATGATATGAGATTGGTGATATAAGTTAAACATGCTAAGGCTTGTATGGGAGGCCACGGTGGGATGTGGTTTTTCTAGTCCCATGCTCGCCACCACTAGGACCTGAGTTCTTGCCTTTGGAACCAAGACGAGTGTGCAACCACACGGGGCCTGGACAACCTCATGACTGACTAACTTGCCTAGTAGATTCCATGAGTCACATAGTTCGGGCGTTCCATTCGACATATGCATAGAAAACCGTTTGAAAGATTTGCCGGGTGCAGGTGCATTCATAACAGGTAGGTAAGCGTGGACCGGGTTGCTTGGGGTAGATGGCGCCCCTCATAACCAACCTTGCCTCACATCTTTAAGTACCGGCTTCGGGATTTGACCCGTTACAGCGGAACCATACTTATTGCGTGACTCATGGTCTCGGAGAAAGCAAGGTAAAGGTCGTGTCTAACCACCCTCTATCGGCCTTCCAAGTCAGAAGGCTAATGATTCTGGCATTAAGAGAAGGTTAGTACGTGTGGGTAAAGTTGTACACCCCTGCAGGGTAATAATCTTTTCGAAAATCCGTGTTCACGGTTATGAACGCTTGGCGACCAGATTCAAAGATCATACAGAACTTGAACCTAATCTTAAAACTTGGTAGATCAACGTGTGCTTAAGGATGCTTCCTCATGGGTACGAGGGGGTGATCCTAGTCTAGATGATGATGATTGGTGGATATCAAAAGATGATGATCAATACTTTGGAGATGTCGCTCTCTTATCCCCTTTTAAAATATTTTGAATAGACGAGCTTCTTCTCCCTCTTGTTTTAATAACAAAAGATGGCTTTATGCAAAACAACTCCACCAGCCATAAGTCTTGTGGAGTACACCATGTACTCACCCTTGCTTTGTTGATACTTTTGGCAGAGTAAGTGTTCCCTGAAGATCAGTTTGGTACTACATCGACATCGACGAGTAGCTTGGGGTTCTCGGCCGGCAGCCTGTAATCTATGGGATGGGACGTCATCGTTATGCTTCAGGCCTCTTAGGCCATTTGTTAAGTTTGCTATACTTAATAGAATAATTTCCCTTCCGTTGTTTGATGTTGTGGTCGGTGACCTCTACTTGTAATATTTGGTTCTCCTCTCAGTTATGAGCTTGCTGTAATAAATTTTTGTGTCGTAGGGTCACTACTGTGTTACCGATTCCTCACTGGATATTCTCGAGCTCAAGGTTAAGCTTATTTCAGATGGAGGTCTGGGATTTGTTCAGCCCTGATCCCGGGGGTGTCACAGTTCTTGGTATCAGAGCAGTACCGACCGTAGGAAAACCTTGCTATTGGTCGGTGTTGAGTCTAGTGTTTGTGAAAACTATTTTAAAAGCTGAAAATTATTTGCAAAAACTCTAGTATGTTTCTTTTTCTACTTATCCAGTTTCGCTCTAACTCTGGGTTATCTTATCGGGTGTTGATTTTGGAAAAGTTTTGATATCTCTTCTTGTCCTTCAAAACTTAGGTGCCTTTGGGCATGTCGTTTCTAAGCCATTTGACCTAGTGTTGAGTTCTTTAGAGTTGTTTGTGTTGTGAATTCCTTGTTCCCCTTTGCTCCTGTTCACATGAGAGATTCCCTCCTATCATGATCTCTCTATCTTTTGGACCCACAATATTATATTGTTGGATCTACAGTATTCTGTTCCAGGCTTCAAGGTTTCCTTTCGCCTCGTGTGCCTCCTTTTCGTTTGTTGGGTACTTCAGAAGTCGTTTCTTCTCTGAGAAGCTACCTCGTGAATACTTCTTGCAGTGTACACTATGTCACTCAAGTAGTAGTTACTCCTTTCTTTGGGTTTTAACCCCTATACTTGAACTTAAGATCCCCGATTGTGCTGGATTCCGGTGTCGTGAATCTTGTACATGAAGCTGACCTTTAACCCAAGGTCCGTTCCTTTGATCCCTGTCGTTAATGCTCACATGTTACCTCAGGATGGCTGGTATTACCATTCTAGCCTTCAAGATTGTGGTCTTTGTCACGACTGAATTGTGACAACTAAGGACTTCCCCTACCACTAGCTATGGCAGATGTTCTTTAATGGAACCAAATAGATCACGACAAGAGTACTCTTCGAGAGTCTCGCATCTATACTCGTGACTCTGCCACACCTTACCCCTTCCATGTATTGGTTTTCGGAAGATTGTTGACTTATGCATCCACATCTTGGGATTCTATCCTAAGCATGTTCCTTCTCCCTTGTTGTTTTCCGACCTTTGTCTACCAGTTGGTAGCCAAGTAGTAAATTGGCATTGGTGTCTTCTGATGCAAGATACTCTTGTGGTCCGTCAAGACAAACCATTACGAAACATTTAAGAGAAACAAACTCCAGTACCTCATCATTTATAGGACCAGGTCAAAGTGTTGTAATCCGCAGATCAAGAAGTGATGATTAGCTTCTATCTACTCCACCTTAGAGTATCACACTCTTTTATACTAAGAGGTCGTGCCGAGTTTCATGACCCTTAATGAAGTGATACTTTACACAACGTTACCCACCCTTCCTCGAGCTTTCGTGCTCGTGAGTGATGCGTGTGCGTAATGATGTGGTCATTTGAGATTCCTAGCAATTATTATTGTTTTGAACTCCAAGGACAATTGTGTCATTCTTAGCGTGCTTGGTTAACCCTATCACTAAGCGAAGTTTGACTGTGTTACCAAGTCTGATATTCTGGTACACTCTTCTCGGTCAAAGAGTTAGGTTTGTGCTGAAGCTTTGAGACTATGTCTTCTTGCCTCACCAAGCAAGTTTCCTCTCGAACTAAGTGACATATCGGTGGTTTGTGATATTCTAGATGTCTACTAGAAGTATCTCCATGTTGCCACATGACCGTGTTGTCAAGTTCTTGAGCAAGCAAGTTCTCTGAACTGCTCCTTTCTCCAAGGATCCGTATTGGATACCCCTGAACTAGTTGGTTGAGCTTAAACAACAACTTGGAGAGTTGTAAGACAAGAGTTCTACCGACTCAGCTCTTCCAAAAGGGATGTCTAGTTTTGGTTAGTGCTGAAGCAAGATAGTATGTTCTTTGTGGATATATTATCTTCCCCCACCTTTGATTTGATTTGGGTTATTGTCAAACCAAACTCAGTTCCAAGGACTATCTTGATAATGTCTCTTCTTGTGATGTTCCACTGGGATACATCTTCATGTTCTTTGGTCTGACCAGTATTTTGTCTTGTTCACGCAACATATGAGTCCATCTTTTTGGAGTGTCTCGGTAAGTTTGTTATTGAGCCCATCAATGACATTCTTATTCTCTCCATGTTAGATCGTATTCATATGGAACAATTGACATTAATGTTGGAAAAATTCTAGAACCATCTTCTAGTCATCTCGAAGTATGTGTTCTGGATGTTAGAAGTAACCTTCAAAGATTCACGTGCAAATGTTGAAGGATGTCGCCGTGGATTCGAGTAGATTTAGCTCCGTTCCCTAAGGACACATGTGTGTTTTGTTGCTAGAACTTTATGTGTGTGCAGTTGTCTCTCGACAAGTTGTAAATACATGGGTCTAGCAATTTAGCTCAGTCTCTTGGAGCTATACGCTGTAGTCCATATCTTGAGAATCTAGTAACTTTACCATCGCGGTAAATGTTGCAAATCTTCTATTCAGACATGCTGAGTCTGAATTATCATCTCACCTAACCAAATCTGAATCTCAAGCAGATATGATGGTTGGTGCTCCTCAAGGGACATAGGTCTCTTTGTAAATCTGGCAAGATTGATGTAATGGTTGACACACTTAGCCGGAAAGACCTCTAGTCATATTCTCCTTATTCAGCAATAACAATCACTCTTCATGAGGCTTCTTCTATAAATTAATCATAGGAGTTGTGCTCACGGTTTCCTTGTATCCGAAGTCCGACCTTTACTTGATGTATGATTTCTCGAACATTAAGGAGAACATTTAAAGTAGTGTTGCTAAATGTCTCTCGGTCGATCCTCCAGACTCTTTCGTTGGCAATATCGTTGTGACAAGAAATTGAAGTATGAGAATGAAGTTTCTTTCTTCTCGTGTCATCAGGAATCTTCTTACCTACTCATCTAGTGGTGCAAAGTGATATCATGATCTTGGCAAAGATTTCGATAACTCTGGATGAATAAAGAGTTTCCTTCGTTCTCTCAACCATGTCTAAGAGTGACTATGATTTTGATAATCAGAAGTTTCTCTTGTTACATGTTCCTTGTGACTCTTATGAGTCCTCTCCACAAAACACCTCCCTGTCTCGGCCTTCTGTTGAATTAAAGAGTGAACCTTCTGTGTCAAAAGTAGTTCAACAACTTGGTTTTGTTGATCCATATCTCTGCAACCCGAAATCTCTACTTAAGCTGTTTAGTAGAGGTTCTCGATCGAAGTCTGTGGTCATGTTCCTCTTGTTGGAAGCTTTCCTCTCTAGCAGCTTAAACCCTTCTGTGAGCTCCATGGTCTCAATCCTTATGAAGACCAGCTATCTAACAATTTGAAACCTTCTCCTCTTGTTTCCTCTGTTACCTTGACATGTTTCATGTAGTCATCTCAGAGTTGTTTATGAACAATACATCCATGAGTTGACCATGAGATACTCTGTGTGTTGTTTAGTGTGTTCCCTCTTATCGACCCTGTTCTTTTTCTCTCTGTCTCTCTTCCTACCTTTGGAATCTCGGGTCGAGATTCTCGTAAGGAGGATAGAGCTGTAACACCCTAGTTTTAATTAATCATTATTTAGGGTTTGTTTGAGCATCATTTAATAAAAATGCATGCAAGAAATACACAAAACCCTAAACCCTAACCCTTCACTCTCTATTTGAAATGCATTCAAAAGGGGTTTTGAAAAACTAAAAAAAGTAATATAGCCCAAATTTACTAAAGGGATCCCTGTAGTACTTTACATATTTGATAAAATCTTCTGATATTTTTGAATGATTCAAAACAAAATTTGAATTAAAATACAAAAGAGAAAAAAATGAAATCAGAAAAGAGAAAAAGATTCTGGAAAAAAACAGAGTAGCAACAGCTTCCCAGGCCGCAGCCCACTCCCTCTTCCCTCTCTCCAACCTTTGCTGCAGCCCACCATGGCCCAAGCCGGCCCGTACCCCTTCGGCGTGTTTCACATTTCTTCCTCCTCGCGACGGAGGAAGCACCTCGCTGGCGCTGCAGTGACCATTGCCGAGCGCTGCGATGCGTGCCGCGCCATG
Organism: Avena sativa; assembly: GCA_916181665.1. Taxonomy (NCBI): domain Eukaryota; kingdom Viridiplantae; phylum Streptophyta; class Magnoliopsida; order Poales; family Poaceae; genus Avena; species Avena sativa. Next base: position 411,601,031 of record OV702283.1, on the reverse strand, counting down.
ATGCTCGTCGCCGCTTCGGATGAGGATAGGACCCCAGCGCCGTGGCCATCCTTCTCAGTCTCTCTCGCCCGCTCTCTCGCCCTCTCTCTGCAGTTCTCCACCGCGAGCCCGAAACCCTAGCCGCTGATCGCCGCCGTGTTGCGCCCACTCGAGCCACGCCGAGCTTGCTATCGTGTTCGCCTCGCCCTCCTCTATCTTTTGCCCCAAACAGCGCACGCAGGAGAAGCCCGAGACGACGCAATCGAACCTCCGTTCCTGACGAGCTCCGCCACCGTCAACGCCTATTCCGGCCGCATCCGCCCTCGCCCGGCCTCGCCGACCTCTCCATGAGCATCTAGGTGAGCTGGCGGTTCCCCAGAGCCTCTCCAACCTCTCCCTCTCGCTCTGTTGCTTGCTCGCACCGTGCGCCGCCCTCTGCCGCCGCTGTCCGCCGTCGGAGATGTCGCTCCAGCGACCAAAAGTTGGCGGCGCCGCTACCATTAGGCTTCCCTCGCTACTCCGAATCGAACCGTCGTAACTCCGTAGTCCCGTGCGTCCTGTAGCGCCGTCCCGCGCCGCCGCCTGGCCCGTTGGCCGGCGAGCCAACGTGGCGCCTGTGTGGCATGCCAACGTGGCCTCGGCCCCACCTGCCATCCCTAGTCGGTAGGCACTGCCTTGGTGGAAAACACCCCAACCAACCCTCGGTCCCTCTTGCTTGCGTGGTGTGCTGAGGTGGCCAGAGCCCCACTGGTCAGTCACAGTGGCTAGGCCCAGTAGCGGTGCAAAAATTTTAATGCCTCTGCTGACGCAATAAACCTTTTTAAATTGATTTATAATTCTAGAAAATGATTTAAATATTGTAAATTCAATAACTTATTATTTATAAATCAGAAAAATATGAATAATATATCAAAATGTTCAGAAAAATGAAACCTAGCTATCTAAGCTATAATCATGCATTGTTCAATAATTTTCATAGCAAGTTTAATTAGAACACCCTAGTATCCCTAATAGGTGATTCCGGAGTTTTTCCCAATTAGGGTTTCTACCCCTTGGAACCCCGATTAAGTTGTCGAGCATGCTTAAGGGTTTCAACTCAATGCAAATTAACTTGTCATATAATCATACTTGCTTGAGCATTGCATCGATGCCATGTGTTGATTGTTTCCCCTTTATTTTCGGTGTTTGGTTCTTCCCGATAGAATACGATATCGAGATCGAGAGCGAAGAACGAGGAGCACACCGTCAAAGATCGACGAACAATACCTGACCAACTGTAACCAAGTCAAGTACAAGGCTCCCGAAGATCTATTCTTCTGCTATCAACAGGCAAAGGCAAGCATAGCCCCACCATGATATAATCCTATGTTTTCGAAAGCATTTCTATTTCTGCCATGATGCATATGATTCTACTGTGGTCTTTTATCGACATATAGAGTATCCTATCTACTACATTACTCCCTGTTCAGCTTATATTACCTGGTCCACTGCTCCTAGCGTAACTAGGTTTGGCTTGTGTGCACTGCTAGAGCTTTTGTATGTGTCTGCTTAGCCATGCATAGCTGTCAGTTCTGGTCCATCTAGATGATGTATCAGATGCAGAGAATCTAGTATGACAAGAGAACGTGATTATATGAGATCGGGCGTTCCATTCGACATATACATAGAAAACCGTTTGAAAGATTTGCCGGGTGCAGGTGCATTCATAACAGGTAGGTAAGCGTGGACCGGGTTGCTTGGGGTAGATGGCGCCCCTCATAACCAACCTCGCCTCACATCTTTAAGTACAGGCTTCGGGATTTGACCCGTTACGGCGGAACCATACTTATTGCGTGACTCATGGTCTCGTAGAAATCAAGGTAAAGGTCGTGTCTAACCACCCTCTGCCGACCTTCCAAGGAAGAAGGCTAATGATTATGGCATTAAGAGAAGGTTAGTACGTGTGGGTAAAGTTGTACACCCCTGCAGGGTAATAATCTTTTCGAAAAGCCGTGTTCACGGTTATGAACGCTTGGCGACCAGATTCAAAGATCATAGAGAACTTGAACCTAATCTTAAAACTTGGTAGATCAACGTGTGCTTAAGGATGCTTCCTCGTGGGTACGAGGGGGTGATCCTAGTCTGGATGATGATAATTGGAGGATATCAAAAGATGATGATCAATACTTTGGATATGTCGCTCTCTTATCCCCTTTTAAAATATTCTGAATAGACGAGCTTCTTCTCCCTCTTGTTTTATAAACAAAAGATGGCTTTATGCAAAACAACTCCACTAGCCATAGGTCTTGCGGAGTACACCCTGTACTCACCCTTGCTTTGTTGATACTTTTGGAAGAGTAAGTGTTCCCTGAAGATCAGTTTGGTACTACATCGACATCGACAAGTAGCTTGGGGTTCTCGGCCGGCAGCCTGTAATCTATGGGCTGGGACGTCATCATTATGCTTCAGGCCTCTTAGGCCATTTGTTAAGTTTGCTATACTTAATAGCATAATTTGCCTTCCGTTGTTTGATGTTTGTGGTCGGTGACCTCTGCTTGTAATATTTGGTTCTCTGCTCAGTTATGAGCTTGCTGTAATAAATTTTTGTGTCGTAGGGTCACTGCTGTGTTACCGATTCCTCACTGGATATTCTCGAGCTCAAGGTTAAGCTTATTTCAGACGGAGGTTTGGGATTTGTTCAGCCCTGATCCCGGGGGTGTCACACCGTGGGGCAGGAGCAACCTGTCATGGGGCATGCCGTGGTGGATGGCCACGACGAACTGGGTGCCTGGGTCAAAATCTTTGGGCGACGACGGCGTTGAGGGAGAGCGTGGTGGGGCGGTGAGTTGTCTGCGTCCTCCACGCCTCCCTCAGCATCCACGGCCGCCACGGCCTCCCCTCGACCTAGCACCGCCGGCCATGGCTAGCTGCAAGCCGTGGAGAAGGAAAAGGGGAAGGAGGAGAGGGATGGTGTTCCGTTTTTTGTGGGAGAAGATGGCCGTGGGTGGCCGGTTAAAAGGGGCGGCATCGGATGCCGACGCTAGGCCCAAGAGGGGGATTGAAGTATCCAGTCAGTAGGGCAGGAGTCGGGCGGCGCCTACAACGGCTATGGAGAGCGTGTCATCCAATCAGTCAGCGTGACGTCGCGTCGCCATTGATGGCGCAGGCTGCCGCCGGTCAGCCTTCTGCCAGCGCCTCTGAGTCGCCTCACCGGTTCACTGTCTGGTCCGGTTTTTAAAACTATATATGCTCTATGCGACTACCAAATGTATGGTCACACATGTTAGAGAGTGAAGGTCGAAACATGACTAAGTTTGACTTAGATCATGCATGGCAGACCTTGATTCCACTCCATGCTAGTGGCGCGGAACCAATTTTAGGCAGCGCTAGTGTCACCTCGTATAACCGCCGTTTTCCTTAACTTCCACCCCACTACGAACAGTCGTGCACCATTCCACATACTAGGAAGGGTGGTTGAAATCTTGCAATAGGTAGTTTCGCTCTTCTCCGTCTCATTTCCTCCTCCATGGCCTCATCGTCTTCCTCTTCCCCGGCCCCATCCATTTCCACTTCCACGGCACCAGCCTCTACCTCTGTGTCCTTTTCCTCTTGCATGTAGTCATGGACCCGTGGTATGTCAGAAACGACGGCTTGATAGGGACCGCGTACTTCGACATAGAAGTCCACGGCGGGAAGAATATCAGTGTCGTCTACACCACTGACCCTAAGACGGTGAACCGCACTATTGCCGAGTACAAGAATTGGCTGCCGTCGGAAGAAAGCGGGTTCAGGTTCGTGGGTCTCGACCTCGAGTACAGCCGAGATCGCCGTGCTGCAACTCTCCATGAAGTAGCACGTCCTTGTTTATCAACCTTTTTTGCGAGAAGGGGGGTGATGGGAACATGTACATGTTGCTGTCATTTTTTTCCCGAGACATCCCGGGATCGGTCGCCTTCTCCGCCAATCATTCCAACAGGCTGGGATGTACAGTTTTAGTGCATGATTGTTGTGTTTGTATGGGGTTTGTTATGTTTACGGAAACATGTTCTTTCACAAGTACAATGTGTGATAGCTATGTGTGAGCACTTCCGAACTGTTGTGTATTACCTTTTCGAACTATAATCTGGGTGTGTTTATGACTGTAACCTTCGTTATAACAATAATTATGTCTGTGCCACTACTACCAAGCACGATGTGACGAGTTTGCTAGCATATTATATTATGAATGTGTCCTTAGATTGTGCCTGTTCGTTTATAGCGGCATCTGATCTTGTGGATCCCATCACAACCTGAGGTAGCTATATTCAGTAATACTCCCTCTCTCCCAATTTAGGATGAGTATAGTTTTTGACATGCGTACCAATAGACTGCATGAAAGGTTGTGGAGGAAAATCCTGGACTGAATTAACAATTTCCCGGTTTACTCATTACTACTCATGCATGCCACCGTGTGGAGTCTCCCCATTAAAACTCATGCAAGCATTGGTTAGTCATCATTGTGGGAAGGGAAACATATAATAAGTTAATTGCATGCAATATTTAATCAGGGTCAAAAGAGTTAGGTTAGCACTAGGCTTCCATGCACAATACATATCCTAATTTGAGAAATCTTGAAAACAAATTATGCGCATCCTAAACTAGGAGGGAGGGAGTACTCCCTCCATCCCAAGGCTTAAGGCCTATATATATATTTTGAAGGGTCAAGCCAAGAAAGTTTGGCCAAACTTTTAGAAAAGTCAAGCCACAGAATTAAACCCAGGCACTGCATGGCAGTTCTGGATGCTGCCGCATGCAAATGGCACCGACAGAATTTGCACAGCGCAGGGTTGCGGGGCCCGGAGGCCCTTCGTTAAAAGCGGAGGGGGGAGGAGGGCCGGGAAGATCGCATTTACCATGATTATGGTCTTTACCTACCACGAAGCAAGTTTGACCGGTAGAGCACCATCGGTTTCGACATCGCAGGGCTACGATTGCGTGGTCGTGCCGGGCAAGAAGGGTGTGCTTGCGACTTGGCGATGGCATGGGGATCGAGAGGGCAGCGACACGAATGTCACACACACACACACACACACGCGCGCGCGCGTGAGCACTCGCGCGCAAAGACATTGTGTCCGGTCTAACACACCACATATAGTCTCATGTTCTAGAAACGATAGAAAGAACTTAAAATTATTAGGTGTCATAGGAGGCAACAAGGTCACTTCTTGGCCGGCTTGGAGCGGCGGATCCGGCTGATCCCGAAGGATGGGGATACATGGCCGGTCCTGACGTACTCCCTTAGGAATTTGCCATATGCAGCGTGCTTAGCCTTGGTCGCTGGCTTGAGCAAAGCATTGGGGCTTTTACCGATGCCAACCGCATGCTGAATCATGCTGTCCATCCTTGGGTTGACTATTTTGCTACAGAAGGGGAAACTGAGCTCCCCACTTAGAGTGCGGAAAGGGACATTCCCCCTCTTGATATTCTTTAAGACGTGGCGGCTCTTGTCGTCCTTGTACTCCTTATCAGAGCCCACCTCACTTGAATCATCCTGTAATGTGCAAAAATGCAAAAGAAATGAGCAAAATAAATTTACTTACCGGTCATGCATAGATATTCGGACAACCATTTCAAGTTACTTTGAAAACTACAGCACAATTTTACAGGTTTATTACGGCTGTCTCCACAGATCGCTCCTAAATGTAGAATGTGGAGTAATTCAGAACAGACTAAATCTTTACATGCAGCGGGTTGTATGGTGCATCTGATCATGATCGGTAGAATATGGATCACTTGGACAGATTCGGTACTAGTACATCTACAGCCTAACCAGAAAATATGAACAGTAAACTAGAAGTATGGAGAAATAAAAGTACCTCCGGGTACACGAGCAGAACATGCTCGTCGAACTCCTCGCCCTCATCGGGGGCTCCGAAGTCTTCTGCACCCGCGAGCACATAGTCCTCATAAGGGTCGAACTAGACGTCCTCCTCACCCTGGGCCGCATGCATCTCCTCTAGATATGTGGCGGGAGGCGTCGCATCGCCCGTGGCAGGCGCAATCATCCCGACGGCAACACCCGAAGACTCACCTACAAGCACTCGCTTCATGGCGTCGGAAGGGAGAAGGTGGTTGTTTGGCCTCGAGCAGTACGGTGAGGATTGTGGGTTTTGCTAGATTAGGGAGAATTGGTTAATGCGTGGGAGGGAGATGATGCAGAGGAGTAGGTTTTATAGATGGGGCATTGTAACGTCTCGTCCTGGGGCCCTCCGCGTCGAGACTCATCGGTTGGGTGCCCCGGTAGGGCTTGTGGCTGACGTGTGGACGGTTCGTGCCATGGGCCCCAGCTAGAAGTGAGATTGCAGGCGCGGTACTGTGAGGTCCGTTCCCGTTTGCAACTGGAGCAGTAGTAGGCTTTTCATAGGCGTGACATGACCACTTGATGGATTATTTAATCTACGCCTCAATCAATTTCTTCTCATAGAAGGGTCGAAAGGAGGGACGCCTAAAAACAAAACGGTTAAAGCATGGCTAGCCAGACCCCGTGCATTGTCACGCTAAAATGTGAAGGGTACGATGCGTGCAGACGATGCATCGCTCAACCCCCGCTGACACGACATTACAGTGCACCGTACTTATGCCATGGTGGACGCGTTGCAACCGGTTAGACGAACATGCCGCCACGTTTCCCCCTCGCTGCACTAGAAAATACACATATTTTTTATATTTTTATATACCGTCGTGTGTATAAATAATTTTCAGAGAATAAAAGGAAATGCATAGACACCCATATACGAAAATTATACGCCTTTGTACACTTTCCTTCTAGATTATGGAAGTAAAGATTATGGAAGTAAAGTATCGGTGGCAAACTCGTTATTTCACGTGGATAGAGAGAGAGCCAGAGAGAGAGAGAGAGAGAGAGAGAGAGAGATGCTATCTTGCCAGTTAGAACACAGAGGATCAACGTTGGGTGGGCACGATCCGCGTGACAATCGTCTCGAACGATCAGGACGTACCAACCAAAGTGAGGACGAGTTATCATGAGAGGGGGAAAACTGACTACAACCATTTTCATATCAACCCTAGACAAAACACACACACAAACACACAATGGGAAATTCATCAAAAATCAAGAAAAATACGAAACCAGCTCGAGTAGCCCCTGCCAGCCACCCACTACCAACATAAAATCATAAGCAGGACAAACCAGGACTTTTGGCACACGGCGCACCCCCCGGATGGCTATCGAGTACGAGTTAACATGACTTTCAACCCTAGACCTCCCCCTCACTGCCCAGAACGTGGATCCACTATGTGGATTGAGCCCAAACTCGGCACCTAGCTCCCTCTCGGCATTCTAAGCAACTTCTCCATCTAGAGATTCCAGGGTTCCATGGAGAAATCCAGTGTTTCCTTTTACTGACTCCGGAAAACCGGCGATTCTGCAAAGGTGCGAGAATTGAGCGCGCCCTAGGCCCCGAGGCAATTTACACGCATGATACATCATGGAGGACCTCCATCCCCGGGAGGTTGGTGATAAACTCGTGGTGCATGCATATACCGTATTCTTCCACGAGTCACGCCCTGGCAATTGCGGTTTCAATCTGTACGTACCCTAAAAATTGCCCTGTATTTTCCGGAAAAAATGGTTTGGGGCGCCCCGTGGGGTACCTAGGCTGGGCAAGTGCCTAGGTTCAAGGTTGCAATGGACCTCGCGTGCCTGCGCGCGCCGATCGATTTGCCGATTTTGCCCGCCCCCTGAACCCCGGCAATGGGAAATTCATCAAAAATCAAGAAAAATATGAAACCAGCTCGAGTAGCCCATGCAAGTCACCCACTGCCAACATAAAATCATAAGCAGGATAAACCGGTACTTTTGGCACACGGCGCACCCCCCGAATGGCTATCGAGCAGGAGTTAACATGGCTTTCAACCCTAGACCTCCCCCTCACTGCCCAGAATATGGATCCACTTCGTGGATTGAGCCCACACCCGACACCTAGCTCCCTCTCGGCATTCTAAGCAACTTCTCCATCTAGAGATTCCAGGGTTCCATGGAGAAATCCATAGTTTCCTTTTACCGACTCCAGAAAACCGGCGATTCTGCAAAGGAGGTGCGAGAATTGAGCGTGCCCTAGGGCCCGAGGAAATTTACACGCATGCTACGTCATGGCGGACCGCCATCCCCAGGAGGTTGGTTCTCATCTCGTGGTGCAAGAATATACTGTATTTTCCCCGAGTCATGCCTCGGCAATTGCGGTTTCTATCTGTAGGTACCCTAGAAATTGCCCTATATTTTCCAGAAAAAATGTTTTGGGGTGCCCCATGGGGTACCTAGGCTGGGCAAGTGCCTAGGTTCAAGGTTGCAATGGACCTCGCGTGCCTACACGCACCGACGGGTTTGCCAATTTTGCCCACCCCCCGAACCCCGGCAATGGGAAATTCATCAAAAATCAAAAAAATACGAAACCAGCTCAAGTAGCCCTTGTGGGTCACCCACTACCAACATAAAATCATAAGCAGGAAAACCGGTACTTTTGGCACACGGCGCACCCCCCGGATGGATATAGAGTAGGAGTTAAGATGGCTTTTGACCCTAGACCTCCTCCTTACTGCCCGGAACATGGATCCACTGCACGGATTGAGCCCAAACCCGACACCTAGCTCCCTCTCGGCATTCTAAGCAAGTTCTCCATCTAGAGATACCAGGGTTCCATGGAGAAATCCAGGGTTTCCTTTTACCGACTCCGTAAAACCGGAGATTCTGCAAAGGAGGTGAGAGAATTGAGCGCGCCCTAGGGCTCGAGGCAATTTACACGCATGCTACATCGTGGCGCACAACCATCCCCGGGAGGTTGGTGATCATCTCGTGGTGCAAGCATATACCGTATTTTTCCCCGAGTCACTCCCCGGTAATTGCGGTTTCTATCTGTAGGTACCCCAGAAATTGCCCTGTATTTTTCAGAAAAAACTTTTTTGGGGTGCCCTGTGGGGTACCTAGGCTGGGCAAGTGCCTAGATTCAAGGTTGCAATGGACCTCGCATGCCTGCGCGTGCCGACGGGTTTGCCGATTTTGCCCACCCCCTGAACCCCGGCAATGGGAAATTCATCAAAAATAAAGAAAAATATGAAACCAGCTCGAGTAGCCCCTGCGAGTCACACACTACCAACATAAAATCATAAGAAGGACAAACCGGGACTTTTGGCACACGGCGCACCTCTCGGATGGTATCGAGTAAGAGTTAACATGGCTTTCAACCCTAGACCTCCCCTCACTGCCCAGAACGTGGATCCACTACACGGATTGAGCCCAAACCCGACACCTAGCTCCCTCTCGGCATTCTAAGAAACTTATCCATCTAAAGATTCCAGGGTTCCATGGAGAAATCCATTGTTTCCTTTTACTGACTCCGGAAAACCGGCGATTCTATAAAGGAGGTGCGAGAATTGAGCGCGCCCTAGGCCCCGAGGCAATTTACACGCATGCTACATCGTGGCGGACCTCCATCCCCGGGAGGTTGGTGATCATCTCGTGGTGCAAGCATATACCGTATTTTTCCACGAGTCACGCCCCGGGAATTGCGGTTTCTATCTGTAGGTACCCTAAAAATTGCCCTGTATTTTCCGGAAAAAATGGTTTGGGGTGCCCCGTGGGCTACCTAGGCTGGGAAAGTGCCTAGGTTTAAGGTTGCAATGGACCTCGCGTGCCTGTGCGCGCCGGCCGGTTTGCCGATTTTGCCCACCCCCCGAACCCCGACAATGGGAAATTCATTAAAAATCAAGAAAAATACGAAACCAGCTCGAGTAGCCCATGCGAGTCACCCACTGCCAACATAAAATCATAAGCAGGACAAACCGGGACTTTTGGCACACGGTGGACCACCCGGATGGCTATCGAGTAGGAGTTAACATGGCTTTCAACCCTAGACCTCCCCCTCACTGCCCAGAACATGGATCCACTGCGTGGATTGAGCCCACACCTGACACCTAGCTCCCTCTTGGAATTTTAAGCAACTTCTCCATCTAGAGATTCCAGGGTTCCATGGAGAAATCCATAGTTTCCTTTTACCGACTCCGGAAAACCGGCGATTCTGCGAAGGAGGTGCGAGAATTGAGCGCGCCCTAGGGCCCGAGGAAATTTACACGCATGCTACATCGTGGCAGACCTACATCCCCAGGAGGTTGGTGCTCATCTCGTGGTGCAAGCATATACCATATTTTCCCCCGAGTCACGCATCGGCAATTGCGGTTTCTATCAGTAGGTTCCCTAGAAATTGCCCTATATTTTCCGGAAAAAATATTTTGGGGTGCCCCGTGGGGTACCTAGGCTGGGCAAGTGCCTGGGTTCAAGGTTGCAATGGACCTCGCATGCCTGCGCGCGCCGACGGGTTTGCCAATTTTGCCCATCCCCTGAACCCCGGCAATGCGAAATTCATCAAAAATCAAGAAAAATACAAAACCAGCTCAAGTAGCCCCTACGAGTTACCCACTACCAACATAAAATCATAAGCAGGACAAACCGGGACTTTTGGCACACGGCGCTCCCCCGGATGGCTATCGAGTAGGAGTTAACATGGCTTTCAACACTAGACCTCCCCCTCACTGCCCAAAACATGGATCCACTGCACGGATTGAGCCCAAACCCGGCACCTAGCTCCCTCTCGGCATTCTAAGCAACTTCTCCATCTAGAGATTCTAGAGTTCCATGGAGAAATCCAGAGTTTCCTTTTACCGACTCCAGAAAACTAGCGATTCTGCAAAGGAGGTGCGAGAACTGAGCGCTCCCTAGGCCCCAAGGAAATTTACACGCATGCTACGTCATGGTGGACCTCCATCACCGGGAGGTTGGTGATCATCTCGTGGTGCAATCATATACCGTATTTTTCCACGAGTCACGCCCCGACAATTGTGGTTTCTATCTGTAGGTACCCTAAGAATTGCCCTGTATTTTTCGGAAAAAATGGTTTGGGTTGCCCCATGGGGTACCTAGGCTGGGAAGTGCCTAGGTTCAAGGTTGTAATGGACCTCGTGTGCCTGCGCGCGCCAGCCGGTTTGCCGATTTTGCCCACCCCCTAAACCCCAACAATGGGAAATTCATCAAAATTCAAGAAAAATACGAAACCATCTTGAGTAGCCCCTGTGTGTCACCCACTGCCAACATAAAATCATAAGCAGGACAAACCAGGACTTTTGACAAACAGCATACCCCCCGGATGGCTATCGAGTAGGATTTAACATGGCTTTCAACCCTAGACCTCCCCCTCACTACCCAGAACATGGATCCACTGCGCGGATTGAGCCCAAACCCGGCACCTAGATCCCTCTCGGCATTCCAAGAAACTTCTCCATCTAGAGATTCTAGGGTTCCATGGAGAAATCCAGAGTTTCCCGTATCGTAACCCTAATGACTAATAGCAGCCGTCGGATCGTAACCCTAGTGGCCAAAGGAGACCGTTCGATCGTCTCTTCTAGAAGATCCGGCCCGCTTCCACCTTCCCGAGGCACTTGTTCCGCGTGCCGATGGTTACAGACCGTTTGATCGGGCCATGTGGGCGCTAGGATGCTTCTTTGTAAGGGAAATCCGCGAGTAGGCTGTTCTGCGACATGATTCGCCGCTCTTATAATATTCGAATATATATATATTACTATATGCAGCTCCCTCTGACCTATATCAATAGGAGCTCGTGACTGAGAACGTCTCTTTCACACCCCTTCTCCATCGCATCTCTCCATGCTAGACGACGCCACCGGCTTTCGTGCGCTGTTCCCCGACGACAGCAACTGACTTGAACCTTAAGGTAGGAAATCATTTGACTAGCGTTTGAATTTATCTTACAAATTCCTGTTGTCGGCTTAACTAACTGTACTTCTATTCTCTGATTTCTCGACGATATTCGGATGTGGGAGCCATGCAGCAAGGAGTACTCAGATCGCCAGCCCTTGAATCTGGAGGAGATCCTCACGCGCAACATCCTGGTGACTTACGGGATCGAGTGCTCGTACCATGGATGCTCTCGCCGTTACCCCTACCACGTGCTCCCAGGGCACTAGCTCGCGTTCCGTCACGGCGCGTGCGGCTGCATGAAGCCCGGGTGCAACTACACCGGCCCGCTGGCATAGCTTGTGGTCCACCTTGCAAGGGATCACCCGATCGAAGTGATTAGGCTCTCCTATGGCTACGCCATTCTTCTCCAAGAGCAGGTGTTGTTCCCTGAGCCGGCACGCCGCCGGATCGTTTTGCAGGGGGGGACGGCTCTGTTTTTGTCTTGACCATCACCACTCGCGTTCTAGGGACCGTTCCAGGAACTGTCCCTGGGCCCACCTTTGTGTCTGCGGTATGCGTCAGGTCAGTCTCGTGCGCATGCCCGATGTACGCTGTGAGTATGTGGTCCCACGACCAGCCGTCGTCGTCCGATGCAGTTGATACGTCCAAAACGTATCGACTTTCTTGAACACTTTGCTATTGTTTCTCCTCTAAACTTGTGTGATTTGGATACAACTAACACTGTTTTCAGCAGAATTACCTTGGTGTCTTGTTTTTGTGCAGAAAATGAACTATCAGGAAAAATCCCGGAAAATATGCCAAAAACTATTTCTCACCAGAAGATACACAGAGCCAGAAGGGGAGACAGAGGGGAGGCCTGGGGGGCCCAGACCCACCCCAGGCGCATGCCCACCTGACCCCGCGCCTAGAGGGGGTTTGGCCACCCTAGGCAGCTCCTCAGCCTTCCTCCGCACCTATAAGTTGCCTTCTGTCCTAAAAAATCAGGAGGGGTCGATAGTTTTCCAGAAAGAGTTTCACTCCACCGCCGCCACGAGAAACCAAGATTCGGATCCAGAAACTCCGTTCTGGCACCCTGCCGGGACAGGAATTTGGAGAGGATCATCGCCATCGTCATAACCAACGCATCTCCATCAACGACCGATGTTTCCCTCATCCATGAGTGAGTAATCCCCCGCTGTAGGCTTGGGGATGGTAGGGATTGGATGAGTTCTATCATGTAATCGAATAAGATCTATTAGGGGCATAGTGCCTAGTATCTCTATTAGTGCTATTTGACTTTGTTGCAACTTGTTGTGCTTAATGCTTGTCACTAGGGCCCGAGTGCCATGATCTCAGATCTGAACTTATTATTGAATCATTATGATAGTATTGTTTGTGATCTTATCTGCAAGTTGTGTACACATATCATTGTCCGGATCCAAAGGCCCCAAAGTGACAATAATTGGGACAACTGGAGGGGATGGATGTGGTGTGAGGATCATCTGTGTTCATGGAGTGTTAATGCTTTGCTCCGGTGCTCTATTAAAAGGAGCACCTTAATTGCCAGTAGTTCCCTAGAGGTCTCACTGCCACGGGCTGGCTGGATAGAATATGTTGTGCAAATTCTCATTACGAGCACGTATGACTATATTTGGAGCCCATGCCTAGGATTGTTTAGTACTTGGATGCTTGTTATTATTTATCTGCAAATGCCCTAGATATTGAAGTTACATGTTTAGACTCGGCCATGCAACGCCCCGTCCATCCATCCCTATTCCTACTGCACTCGAATCCTATTGTTACCGTTACTGTTACTATTGCTACTGTTTCACTGTTGTTGTTACTGTTGTTGTTACTACTGATAAACTTCTGTGACCAAGAACTATTTCTAGGTGCAGCTGAACTGACAACTCAGTTGTTAAGGCTTGCAAGTATTCTTTGTCTCCCCTTGTGTCAAATCAATAAATTGGGCAATACTACCCGCGAAGACTGTTGCGATCCCCTATACTTTTGGGTCATCAAGACTATTTTCTGGCCCCGTTGCCGGGGAGCATAGATTTATTTGTAAGTTCACTTGGATCTATTATTGTTCACTGCTACTCCTTTCATCATGGGAAAGTCTCGTGATGGAAATTTCCCTATTTTACCATCCACTACAAGAAGAGGTACAGTCCTAAACACCTCTGCTGCTCTTGATTCATCGTCTGTTATAAGTAAGCTTGTCACACCACCACCACATACTCATGCTACACACACTGCTACTACTGCTGAGTCTGAAACTGCTTTTGATACTCATGATGTTACTTCTACTGTGCTTGATGCGAGTGGTTCACTAGGTCCTATTCTAGATGCTACTATGGCTAGTCTAGGAAATACCGAAACTCCTAGTGAAGACACTGTTACACCTGTTAGGTCACCTGAGGCTAGTGAGAGTTATGATATTAATGATGGTTACATTGAGTTCACTGATGAATTTGTTGAAGAGTGCCGAAACACACATGGTACTAGTGCTATGAAGAGTCTCCTTGATAGACGTACTATTATGCCTAAGTTGTCCTCTGATCCTAAGTTTGCCACCTCTCCCATAGATATTAAAGATGAAGATTATGATTTCTCTCTTGATTTGTCTTATTTAGATATTGTTGAGAAAGAAACTTTTTGTGGGACTGAAAATGAGAGTGTTGTGGCTCATATGAATGAGCTTTCTACTATGAGTGCGTTGTTCTCTGATGATTTTAAGATGCGCAAGTACTTTGTTGCTAAGATCTTCCCTTTTTCACTAAAAGGAGAAGCTAGGGCTTGGTTTAATAGATTACCTCCTGGTTCCATTGATAGCCCTAATTGCTTGATTGCTTCTTTCTTCCATAAATATTTTCCTCCCAGTGCTAGACATGCTGCTTTGCAGAGACTTTTTCATTTTAAACAGGGAGAAGAAGAGAAATTGCCTGAGTCATGGAAAATATTCTGTTCCTTGATTCATGCACATCCTGGATGTCCATTACCTAAAAATGAGCTTCTTGATATTTATTATAATGGACCAACTGATGATTCTAGGACCTACCTAGATAGCTCTGCTGATTGTGTTTTCAGGAAAAGGACTCCTACAGATGCTGAAGAATTAATGACCAAGATAAGCAAGAATTATGATGATTGGACTACAACTGAGCTGAATACACCTGAGCCTATTATTCCTGAACTAGTTCCAACACCAACAACAAAGAAGAGGGGATTTATTGCATTAAATGACGAAGTAATGAAAGAAGCTAAGAAGTGTCTAAAGGAGAAAGGAATTAGAGCTGAAGATGTGAAGAATCTACCTCCTATAGAAGAATTATGTAAGCCAATTCCCCACTCATCTACTGTTGAGGTACACTCTCTCTAATTTAATGAAGTTGATATTCCTTATGGTAAGCCTCCTGATCAGTGCTTAGAGGAACTTGACACATTTATTGTTAAACAAGGTAATTTTAATAAACAAGTTCAGAATCATTTATTGGAAAAATCTAGAGCTATCCATGAGTTGAAAGATATTATGGAAAGGACTTCTAATGATATTAAAATGCTTTATAAAAACTTTTAAATGGTTCAAACTCAACTTGATTAACTTGCTAAGGTACAAAAGGATATGCTAGTTAATGCTACAGGAAATAAACATGCTTATGGAATTAGAACTAGGAGTGGTGCAGCTACTCAAGATCCTTTATATCCTGAAGGACACCCTAAAATAATTGAGCAGGATTCCCAACAAGGTGAAGATAGTGGTAGTCCTCGTAAGAGGAAGAAAAATAAACATAAAGTAGTTGAGGAACCACTTGAACCTGTTGTAGATCCTAATAGTATATCTGTCTCTGATGCTGAAACTGAGAGGGGTAATATTGATCAGTCTCCTGATAAGGAGGAAGGTGAGGAATAACCTGAGAAACACACTAAAAACACTAGTTACACAAAGGAAGATTTTATAGCTAATAAACATGGTAAAGAGATAGAACCTTGGGTGCAAAAACCTATGCCTTTTCCAGGTAAGAAACGCAAGTCAAAGGAGGAAGAACACTACAACAATTTTTGTGAGTGGATGAAGCCTTTATTTTTGCAAATTCCTTTGACTGATGCTATTAAATTGCCTCCTTATTCAAAGTATATGAAGGATATTGTCTCTAATAAAAGGAAGATTCCTAATGAGGAGATTTCTACTTTGCTTGCTAATTACTCCGTCAATGGTAAGGTTCCAAAGAAACTTGGTGATCCAGGTATACCAACTATTCCTTGCTCCATTAAGAATAATTATGTTAGAACTGCTTTATGTGATTTGTGTGCTGGAGTTAGTGTTATGCCTTTTTGTCTCTACAAGAGACTCCAACTATAAAAGTTGATACCAACTGATGTATCTTTGCAAATGGCTGATAAGTTAACTACTATTCCTGTTGGTATATGTGAGGATGTTCCTGTTCAAGTTGCTCATAATTGCATGGTTTTAACTGATTTTGTTGTGCTTGAAATGCCTGAAGATGATAATATGTCCATTATTCTTGGGAGACCTTTTCTTAATACTGCAGGTGCTGTCATCAATTGCAATCAAGGAAAAGTAACATTCAATATTAATGACAAAGAGCACACTGTCTATTTCCCCAAGAAGGTTGTTAAGAGCTATTGCCTGAATTCCATTGAAAATATTGAGAGCATCAAGGTTGGAGAAATATATTGTCCCATTCCACAAGAAAATTTTGAAACTATTATGATTGGGACCATTGCTATCAAGTATGAGGTAACATAATCACCTTGTGGAATGCAAAGTATTGCTTCATATAAGATTGTTTTGGTAACAAGACTTGATCAACCTTGTTAACAAAAGGGTTTTAATGACCAAAATAATGTTTCCACTTTGGTTATACTTGCTTTCTTTTTCCTTTCTCCTTCCTAGTCTTTGCTTTAGCTTTAGTTTTGCTAGTTGTTTGCTTGTTCGAGTTTCTTAGAGCTCCTGTAGTTTGGCTTTTGGTTTGCTTTTGCTTCTTCTAAAAAAAACTGTTTCTGCGACAAAATCAATTTTCATACCCTCAAAATTGGCCAAAAATAAAGTTTTCCGAAAAATCCCAGAAAATTCAAAATAAAATTTTCCTCGAAAAAAGGGGTAGAGAGGCACCAGAGGTGACCTAGGGGGCTAGCCCAGGCCACGACACTTTTGGTAGGCATGGGCCCACCACTAGTGGTGCCTGGGGGGGGGGGGGGGGTTCTGGCCCACCTGGGCCCCTCCAGTCTGCCTCCTCAAAGCCACCTTCTTTCTCTCTCCCGAAGAAACCCAGAAAACTTGCTCAAGCTCGAGTTCTTGCTGTTCTTTCTCGCGATTTTCGATCTCCATGTTCAGCCCATCTCAAGTGCTGATTTTTGGAGGGTTTGCTCCTTGGTATGTGCCTCCTCCACTTGTCCAATTAGATTTGTGATTGGTAGATTGTACCTTGAGTATTTTACTGCTATAGGTGACGGGTTGTTTGAGCTTGCATGCTTGTTCTTTGCTTAGAAACTTTGTTTTGATGCATGTGTAGTCCTCTAGCAAGTTCCTATAGTAGTTGCTCATCATTTATCAACTTAGAAATCACTTGGTTTGATGGTTGTTTAAAAATTTCAGAATAGGGAAGTCATGGACCACCACACCTTTGGTGACATATTTGAGAGTGATGCATCTATAAGGGCAAGGCTTCCAAGGTCATCCACCAGTTCTAGACCCTCATACAATGAGGATCTCATCACTCCGTGCTTTGGTGACGAGGGAGATGAAGGGGATGCGCACCCCTCCACCTTTTCTTGTCAAACTTTCTTGCGAGCTGCTGGGATTCTTAATGTTTTCATGGCTTTGATTGAGAGGGATGGTCTAACAAGTTTCATGCAGGATGAGAGTGCACAATATGCTTTACTTACTAAAACATTTGTGGAGAGTTTCTCCTTTACCAATAGTTTGTTCAATCCTTCTGTGTCTTTCAGACTTTATGGCAGGGCTCATTCTATGACATTGAAGAAATTTTGCAAGGCCCTAGGATTTGGTACAACTGGGTCATCAAAGAAGATTACAACTCTACCCGCTGATTTGTTGGAAGTATACCAGGGAATAACTAATGATGATGACCGCAGTGCTCAACGAGGGAAGATAAAAAATATTCAATTTCCAGCCATCAGGTACTTTGCCTACTATCTTACCACCAGTGTTCTTGGTAGGGAGAACACTAGTAATATCTCCAACTATCAATTGGACTTCTTAGCTGCTGCGCTCTACGGTGAGGATAAGTATAATATTGGTTCCCTCATTGATCGTCATTTAGTTGCTAAGGGACCCATTTTATGGGGGAATTATTGCTACTCGTATTGCTGCTACCTTGTACATTGTTGTTGATCCACATGATACAGTTTTGGCTCCTCTGAGGCTTGATCTTGCTGCCATGAAGGCACACCACTTTGTCACCTCTAGCTCTACTCTTGAGAACTTGGTTTATAGAATGTTGTTTACTGACGGGAAAGAGAGAGAGAGATATCCCTCTACCCCAAACCACTTTGTTCAGTATTTCTCAGGGACCTTGGTCACGCACGAAGGCGGAGATGGATGATAAGTTGCGCTCTCTCAACTTCCACGGGCACTATCAGGAGGAAGCTCCCGCATATGACCTGCGTTACATTATACAGGGGAGGCCTCTAGCTTGTACCAGGACGAGGGAGCTTCCTCGACATATTATGGAGGTGCATCTACTTGGTAACCATGGGATTGAGCCCCACTTAGGCCAAAAGCCTAAGCTTGGGGGGAGGTATACCGATGTCACACTCATATATATATATCATGTTCGGTCGGTTCTTTGTATATTCATTGTTTCGCTTTCTTTTTAGTTTTTGTTGCTTCTTTCTAAAACCCAAAAATACCAAAAATATTTTCGTTGTTTCTCTTGGTTTGTTTATTTGTTTCTTTGCTTTGGTTTGCCTTAAAAGAAAAATCCAAAAAGATTTTGCTTTGTTTGGTTTGCTTTGTTTTTGTTTGGTTTTTGTTTGTTCATGTGAATCGACTTGGCACATGCTCACGCATGCATATGACTAATCAATAGTCAGTAAGCCTCGATGATTTATTTTGCCTCAGAGTTCTTGTATCACTTTCATGCCATAATTAGTCTTGTTTTGTTGCAAGGATGATTATGACAGTTATTGCTCTCTCTTTTGTCTCTCCCTATCTATTGCTAGCCTTCACTTGCACTGAGTATGTGCTCTACCTGTGCTTCCAACTCCCCAAAACCAATATTGCCAGCTGTGTCCACCATACCTACCTATTAGCATCATTTGCTACTTCAGTGCATATTTTATATATTCCGTATTTTCTTCCAAAATAAAATGTTTATCTGTTTTGAGAAAGTTAGTTAGTAAAGCTCTCACCAACTTGATGGCACACTTTATTCCTTGCACTTAATAATTATGAACCATTGTGACTAGTCCATGAAAGTTATATGCTTGCTTATTATATGCTGGGAGTCAGCAGAACCGTGTTGTCACATGGAATACTTTCAACACCCGTTGGATATCTCATCCAGTTGATACTTTGCTCTTTTGTTTACGGATGTCGACGATGTGAAATAAAAGGGGAAGTTGTTAGTTCATGGAGTTTATACATTGTGTTAGAGAAACGTCTGGGCCTCTAGCCTAAGCCATGCTTAATCATGGTAGAAACTTGCACCATCACTATAATGAGCATCTATGAAGCGTCCTCAATAAAAAGCTATGCATATGGTAAATAAAAAGATTGCTAAGATGTTCATTGTCTGCTTGCCTTATCATTTTGGTTATGGGAAAGCTCCTGTACCATGTGCAAGGGGTACCCCGTTGGCGGTTCTCGATGATATGCATGTATTTATAATGACAAGAACTTTCAGGTGACCAAAGTTGAGTAGCATGCGGAGCGACCCTCGTACTCAAGGGACTTGGGATTTTCAGCCTATAGTCTGTCGAGCATATGATTCAGAGTGGACCTCACTTTCACCTTAACCACATTAAGATGCCTATGATAGGGGCAATGAGAGCTCAAATCTAATGAGTACATTCCTTTCAGCATTAGGAAGCCTTTCAAACCTTCACAAAGCCGTTTTCACAACTTTGTTGAGTCACCACTTATTCTATGAGCACCTTCTTGAGAGCATAGTTGTCATTCTTGTGTTTGTTCCAAAACTTGGGTAATTATGTCATGACTTTGATGCTTGTGTCACTAATATCTTTACTTCTAGTCTTCATGTGAACTTCAGAGGTGCCTTGGAATTAATTGTGCTCTACAAACAAAAGCAAGCAAGATACCACTCTATCATACCTTATTATAAGCATTGCAATGTTTCTTATGTTTATGTTTCATGCTACTTATTATTATTGAGTTGGTTTCTCTTCATAGATTGCAATGACTATTGAGTAGACTTAGTTACATACTCCTTATTATGAATTGTCTAAGCATCTACTCCTGTGCTGAGAATATTTACATCATATGAAGCAAAGTGTTCATGAAAGTTCTTTTATCGCACTCAGTTTTCAACTGAATTGCTTGAGGACAAGCAATAAGCTAAGCTTGGGGGAGTTGATACGTCCAAAACGTATCTACTTTCTCGAACACTTTGCTATTGTTTCTCCTCTAAACTTGTGTGATTTGGATACAACTAACACAGACTGACAATGTTTTCAGCAGAATTACCTTGGTGTCTTGTTTTTGTGCAGAAAATGAACTATCAGGAAAAATCCCAGAAAATATGCCAAGAACTATTTCTCACCAGAAGATCCATGGAGCAAGAAGGGGAGACAGAGGGGAGGCCTG
Source organism: Avena sativa (assembly GCA_916181665.1). Classification (NCBI taxonomy): domain Eukaryota; kingdom Viridiplantae; phylum Streptophyta; class Magnoliopsida; order Poales; family Poaceae; genus Avena; species Avena sativa. The sequence continues at coordinate 411,580,515 of OV702283.1, read as the reverse complement.
GGGGGCCCAGACCCACCCCAGGCGCGGGCCCACCTGACCCCGCGCCTGGAGGGGGTTTGGCCACCCCAGGCAGCTCCTCGGCCTCCCTCCGCGCCTATAAGTTGCCTTCTGACCTAAAAACTCAGGGGGGAGGGTCGATAGTTTTCTAGAAAGAGTTCCACTCCGCCGCCGCCATGAGAAACCAAGATTCGGATCCAGAAACTTTGTTCTGGCACCCTGCCAGGACGGGGAATTTGGAGAGGATCATCGCCATCGTCATCACCAACGCATCTCCATCAACCGATGTTGCCCTCATCCATGAGTAATTAATCCCCCGTCGTAGTCTTGGGGATGGTAGGGATTGGATGAGTTCTATCATGTAATCGAATAAGATCTGTTAGGGGCATAGTGCCTAGTATCTCTATTAGGGCTATTTGACTTTGTTGCAACTTGTTGTGCTTAATGCTTGCCACTAGGGCCCGAGTGCCATGATCTCAGATCTGAACTTACTATTGAATCATTATGATAGTATTGTTTGTGATCTTATCTGCAAGTTGTGTACACATATCATTGTACGGATCCAAAGGCCCCAAAGTGATAATAATTGGGACAATCGGAGGGGATGGTTGTGGTGTGAGGATCACATGTGTTCACGGAGTGTTAATGCTTTGCTCCGGTGCTCTATTAAAAGGATCACCTTAATTGCCAGTAGTTCCCTAGAGGCCCCGCTGTCACGAATAGCTGGACAGAAGATGTTGTGCAAGTTCTCATTGCGAGCACATATGACTATATTTGGAGCGCATGCCTAGGATTGTTTAGTACTTGGATACTTGTTATTATTTATGTGTAATGCCCTAGATCTTGAAATTACATGTTTATACTCTTCCATGCACCGCCCGTCCATCCATCCCTATGCCTACCGCACTCGAATCCTATTGTTACCATTATTGTTACTATTGCTATTGTTTCACTATTGCTGTTACTGCTGCTGTTGCTACTACAAACTGTTGCTACTGATAAACTTCTGTGAGCAAGAACTATTTCCAGGTGCAGCTGAACTGACAACTCAGTTGTTAAGGCTTGCAAGTATTCTTTGGCTCCCCTTGTGTCGAATCAATGAATTGGGTAATACTACCCGCGAAGACTGTTGCGATCCCCTATACTTTTGGGTCATCAGTAGTGCATGTGACGACCATGTCGCCGAGCTGCCCGACGCCGGGCGAGGTTGAGTTTATGGACCTGAGGTCGGTCCTTTGTGTACCATACAAGTACCTTGTCGATGCTGGACCGGCCAAGCAGATCAATTTCTGCATTCACATCGAGAAGACCGTCAGGGAGTTGTAGAACGTGTGCTGTTCTTAAATGTAACCCGTAATCAATAATAGTTCGGTGTGGAGAGCATACTTGTCGGACTAATGTATGTTAGTCGCAGTTCTGTAATAATACTCCTTAGTGTAAAACGTGTTGTTATATTTATCTAAAATTTGGTCAAATTTGATAAAGTTTGACTTAAGAAAAAGCTAGAAGTACACTTATTTACGGACGGAGGGAATAATCCTTAAAAATCGTTCGTTCTCCACCTGCTAGTGTCACGCTTTCCATGTGCTGCGCACATAAGACGTTAGATGTGTTTGTGTCATCACAACCGTTGGATTGTTTTGGTAGGGTTGGCGTTCTTTAATTCTCCCCTTCCCCTCGAAGCCACTGTCCTCACTCCATCCCTTAGCCGCTAGCAGGTGGCGCGCCACCCGACCAGCGACCTCCCTCGCCGCCAGCCCGCTCCTCCACCTTCTTCTCGTCATGGCTTCGCGGGGAGACGGCCAGGAAACGCGTGAAGATCACAGAGACGGTGAAAGCGACATGAGTCGTCTCATACCTTACATTTTATGGGGATTTATTTATTTTGACCTAGATCTACTCTGATTACTTATGTACGTCTAGTGTGCTAGGCCGTCGCGACTTTGTACGACTCTGATTATCACGGTTTAGCAGAGGGAGAGAGTCCTCCCTGTTGTAAAAAACATGAGCGTGTGGATGCTAAATTTGTAGCATTCGAGGGACGCAACACATGCAGGAGGTTCTTAGGGTGTGGGAAGGGTGAAGCATGGCCAACCAAAAGTTGCGGCGTTGTCAAATGGGTAGATCCGGAGTGGACACTGTCTATGCAGAAATCGCTAGATAAACTATGGGAGAAGAATGCTGAGTTGAAAGAAGCCTTAGTCGGCGCACTTCTTGAGAGTGCTGAGATGAAGTTAATGGACCTTGATGATGCACCAACCCTTCGCCATGAAATCCGTAGGTTGGAAGCCAAGGTTAGCAAAGTCGGGAAGGAGAGAGACGTGGCGATGGCCCTGAAGGCTAAAGCAGAGAAAGACCTGACTGCATCAAGGATTGAACTGCACGAGAAGAAATTCCACGATGTCACAACTACCAATATGCACAGGTTCCTGAGGATCAAGGCAGAGAAAGAACTGACCAAGTGCAAGCAGGATGCCGAAAAGATGGCGCTGACGATTCAAACCCTGGAGTGGCAGAATGAAGGGCATCGTGCTAAGGTTAGGAAGATAATGTATATGTGTGAAAACTAGGTTTGTTCGGATTGAGCTCCCTACTATTAATTGTAATAGCATTTGTCGACCAAGTGGTCTGAAGTCTGAACTAGTAGGAGCCCAAGCTGAAGCATGTCCGTGGATTCTCAGTTGTGTGTGGGAATGCTCGGAACAAAATGTTATAGTATTTGTCGACCAAGTGGTCTAAAGTCTGAACTAGTAGTGTCTGCTCAAAAAAAATTGGGCGTCTGTTCGTCTATCTTATGCCTTTCCTTTTTCATTTTGTCCGATGGTGGTAATCTGACTTTGTTGGTTTGTTTAAGCGAAATCTACGTGGATTCTGCCTCATGCAAAGGGCACATACACAATTTCTATTGTGGAAGCACGAGCACCTCTTATTGCACTGAACACAGCTATCAATTATTCCGATTGCATCCCGCCAAACCCATTACAATAGTTGTACTCGCATTAAACAGAACCGAAATTGCAACCAGCCTAAACAACATCTAGACCCATATCATGACACTGTCGTCGGAGTCCACCACGATTGGTGACCCCTCCACCCCTTCCCAGCGACATCCACTGCCTCACGTGGCTTGCCCTTCGCCAAGGAGGCTTCAATGGCGTTCTGCATTGCTTCGTCGACATCCTCATCCTTGTCGGAATCAACAATGATGAAGGGGACGTGATTGGCAATGATCGAGTCCCTTCGTGCCTGGTGGCTCCTGCTCGAGCTCGACGCCATAGCAGTGCATCTGCAGATAGGAGGGGCCAAGCTCGGAGACGCAGTGCAGTCGTTTGGCTCAAGAAAAGATGGCCATTTTATACTGCGACGTAGGATCTAGGGGTGGATCCGCCACGGCAAGCCCGACCGCGAGCGCTGGAGTGGATGGATCTTCCACCGTGAGCCATGAAGGCAGATTTTTCCTGATACAGTGTGTACGGGGAGGGTGGAAAACTGTTGGACCAGGCGTGTGACGGCTACTCGGCAAGGCCTCCCAGCGATATGTAGGCGGGCATGAGGCCAAAAAATTTCGGTCAATGAGAGCGAAAGGTCCTTTGAGCAACGAAGGCGCGAGCTTTAGAGGAGGCCCACCTGTCAGCCCAAAGTTGATGGTAGGATTCTCCTCGAGTTACTGGGTGGGATAAATCACGCTTCACGCTTCACCATTCCCCTACTCTGACATCAAAGGCTCCTCCGCCGTCCCTTTTCCTATGCCCTCGCTCCCCTAGCCCATGGCTCGCAGCTCATGTAGTTCATCTCGGGCGGAATCAGGGTCGGCTCAACACCGCCAGGCGGGTGCCCCCATCCGGTATTGGAAGACGCCCTACGATTACTACCCCGAGATGTTGTGTTTGTGCAGTAAGAAGATACCGAGATGGATTTCTTGGCCCGACGAAAATACTGCAGGAAAATTCAGCAACTGCGGCATCAGAGCGGTAACCTCGTATGATATGCGCAGTTGGTAACCCTGATCCGGGAACCGTTATGTAATTTTGTGTTTGTTTGCTTCGATTGTTCGCATGAAGGGAGGGGACCGGGATATGAAAAGTGTGTGTGGATCGAAAAGCCCCTTACAGGTTTTCACAAGGAGCTTGTTCAGGATCTTCGTGATGCTGTGTGGGACAAGAAGGAGGAGATATGTGCGCTAGAGCGAGAGATCCGGGAGCTTCGCCAGATGGAGGGGAGGCAGGAGCAGGGAGGATGCATGCAAGCTAAGTTGCGGAAGCCAGCTGGTGAGATAGACGAGCTAAAGATTGGGCCAAAAAGTGGAAACAATTTCCTCATTATCTGGGCATTATCTATTTCCTTTGCTTTTTATGGTGCCATGGAGTTTTCCAGCAGCTGAAATAAATTGCTGATTCGTGGGATTGTAGCATCTTAGAACTTGTTTTTCAGCTCAGAACCTTTTAATAAGTGTAATGCTAAAAACAGGTATTTAATCCGATTGGCGCAACCAGATGCGCTCATGTAAATTATTTCTGTGCCACTACCATCCATCGAATTGGAGAAGCAATCCCCATCGGCTTTGGTGCTGCGACTATATAGATAGTAGTGGCACATTCACAATTTTGGCTTCAACAAGTGTCTTCAGGCATTACCAAATCTCAAGTCGATACAATAGCGGGATTACATAGTCAATGAACGGATAAGTACGAGAATATAAAATAACTCATATTGTCTTAAGACACCGCTACACGCTTGTTTCGCCCAACAATTCCCATGCACATAGCTCCAGAATTTTACAGAATACATAGACAGGTTCGACATCAACACATTACTGTGCTTCTTTGGTGCTAGCCTTCTTACCCTTCCTGGGTGACACTTCTTTGCCTCGGTGTCCTCTGTCTTCTTCATTGCCCACCTACCTCCTCTTCCTGGGTGACAGCTTTCTTACCTTCACATACTCTGCATCTCCGGGTCGAGGGAAGTCAGGCCAATCAGCATCAGAATCGTGTTCAGCCTCATCACTCCACTCGTTTTGATTTTCTTTCCGCAACAAAATCACTAAGTCCGCAGTCATGTTTCTTACCTTGCGCTTCCTATCAAAAAATAGGACATGGTTAAGCACCTAATATCTAAAGAGTACGATCGATTTTTTTTGTATAGGTACCATCTCATACCTAGGTTTGGGTGCATTAAGAGGACACCCCGCTGCTCTATGGCCTATGAGACGGTAGGTCTTGGATCGGTTTTTGCCCTTCTTGCTACCACTAAAAGCTGAACCATCCCTCTCCTGAAAATTCTTAAACCACTTCACCTGTGGTCTACCTCTGCCCCTTTTTGTTACTGGCTGGCACAGATCAAAACTAAGTTGGACTTGAGGCCACTGAGATGGATCAGTATAGGGGTCGACGGAACCATCGTACACAGCTCTAAACTTTTCTAGAGAGAAGTAGTCAGACAAATATTGATCCAAATGTGGTAGAGTTCTTTCCTTCACCAAGAAGACCAATGCGTTGTCACATGGTTTCCCGGTATGCTGCCACTCTAAGCAGGTGCATTCCCGCCGCTCGATGTTCACAACATCCCTGTGGCCGTTTTTTGGACATATCAACAACCTCATAGCTGCTGTTGTTTGACAGGAGAACCCTAAGATGACTAAGCCCTCGGCTTCTCTTATGCAGTTGCTGTACAACAAGCGGTAGCATATGTCCTCTAAGTCTCCGACCAATATCTATCCTTATATTTAACAGCTTCCTGATCATAACCCGTATGCCGTCCATCAACATATGAACAGGACGGACTTTTATGTCCTTCAACCAGTTATTTAGGCATTTAGCTAGGTTGTTGTTTATGTAATCAACTTTGATGTCAGGGTTGAACTAACTCCTCTTCCATAGCTGCGAATGTGCGGCCAAGTACTAGGGAAGACCTGGGGCTTCCGCAAAAATCTTTATCATGAAATATTCACAGCACCCATCTCTGTAAGATCTAGTAGCAGCAAACATGTAACCAAATACGTTGCCTGCGTAGTGTCTGCACAGGTTGAGCATCAGGTGGGCATGGCATTCTCTACCCTCAGCTCGCGGGAACACCTACTTCACTACATTCGTCAGCCCTTTGCATGCATCTGTGGATATAGCCAATGGATCGATTTGTCCTATTGATCTCCTGAGCTGCCTCATAAACCAAACGCAGTTTTCCTATGTCTCTATATCGAACAACACAAATGCCACTGGGAACATCCAGTTGTGACCATCCAATGATGTAGCATATGCCAGGCGGCCTTTCCATTTGCTAGTTAAGACAGTACTGTCTACGCTCAGATATGGCCTACATCCGTCCTTGAATCCCTGGATGCAAGGTTCAAGCGCCATGAAAAATCTATTGAAATAAATTTTACCACCTTCCGATTTAGTGTCGATCTCCACAACACTACCTGGACGCCTAGCATGTACCTCAGCCTTGAAGTTGTACAGCATCCTGAAGCTATTAGTCCAATTCCCATGCAAGATTTTCAGAGGTTTCTCTTTACCTTTCCAAACTGTGTAGTACGATAGGACAATGTTGTACTGAGCAACGAGTTTTTCTGAATATTCTTCGCGGTCTCCTTAGGGTTATGCTTTAGTATAGACATAGCTTTTGAAGCCACCCACTCTGTATCAGCCATCGAGGATTTCAGCATGCTCCCTATCGCACACATGTGGGGAGGGCCCAATTTGTTCACCTGCAACACAGATTAATTTACAGCATAAGCGGAGTTGCCAGATAGATCTTGCACATCAACTTTACTTATATTATAGAGTGAAAATGATAAAGTTGAAATCGTTTGCTCCATTCATTGCCAGGATACCCTAATTGCATTTGACGCGGGTCGGGCTCTGGCTCCGATCCTCCACAGACAAGGTATCACCACCTGTCTATTCTTCCACTTTAACCTGCAAACCGCCTCATACCTCTGGTCAGTGTTCTTCAGTATATGAACATCGAACTCCCCCTTGATACAAAAATGACGGAACAACATCCTGAACTCATGCATGCTGCTGAAATTGGTGCCAACCGAAATTATAGGATCCTCGTGGTCATGTATCACCTCGTCTACGTCGGGACCCAAGTCATAACCTATAATGCTAGCCCCATAAGTGTCTCGTCGATCTCATCATCACCGGATTCTTGATGCTCCACAATACCATCTTCTATATCTGATTCAGAATCTTCACCATCCTCACCAATGCCTAGCACTGCACACATTGTATTGACTCCCAGGGATGGGGATGCACCATCATTTGCACCTACATGGACCAGAACGTTGGCCAAATCTACCTCCCCGTCAACTCTATTTTCTCCCAAACGCTCTGTTGGTGCTGCTGTAACCACAGGGGGTGGTATTACACTGTCATGCATCACATGTTCATCGGCAGACAAACAGTAATCATATTCTAATTCATCTCGACTGTACACAACCATCTTTCTCTTCTTGTGTACATCCTCCTTCCTGATGGAATCCTTCCTGATGGTATCATTCGTGATGGTAGCCCCATTAGAGCTTGACCTCTGTGTTGCGTTCCTAACTGAACTAACCTTTTTGCTGCTACTCCTCGGTGTGATATCCTTCTTGTTTCCCCACATGGGTGTTGGCTCCTGCGTGTCTGCATCATTGCGTAACCTCTGCGGCGTGTTCCCCTTTGAATTAGACCTTTTGCTGCCACTATTGGGTGTTTTCTCCTTCCCACCGGCATTATTACCGGACCTCTGCGGCGTGTTCCCCATCAAGCTAGCATTTTTGCCGCCACTATTGGGTGTGTTCTCCTTCGCGCAGGCATTATTTTTGGACCTCTGCGGCGTGTTCCTCTTCAAGCTAGTATTTTTGCCGCTACTATTGGGTGTGGTATCCTCCGTGCGAGCCACCTTAGCCTTTTTGCAACTGCTCCTGGGTGTGTTCACCGCCTCTTTCACCACCAGTCTGGCCCTCTTATCTTTTTTACTGCTACTGCTCGGTGTTGCATTATGACCGGATCTTAGGGGTGTACTCTTCGGCGTGATGCCTTTTTTCATGCAACTCTTGGGTGTCCTCTTCTCTGGCGTGGTCTGCTTGGTGATGCCCTTCTTCTGGGTGCTCTTTCTGGGGATTCTCTTTCTGCTCCTCTTTATGTTGTTCCCATGTAAGTCTCTCCTCTGTTCAAAGCTACTGTCACTCGAACCATGTCGAGTGAGGTCCTCCATCAGGTCAATCATGTTTTCTACAAGTTCATCTTTATCATTGCCCCTCAAATTCATGTACAACCGTTAGCAGGCGCGCGAATAGGTACACTTCCCATGTATTTCGACTCATCCTACTTATCGATACAGGTAAATCACAGTCAACTTTTAATTCTATAGCCTTTTTGCTATTGTAAGAAAAAAATGCCAAATGTGCTTCCTGGGAGGACCCCCACTGTAAGGTTCCCAACCTTTAGTAAGGTAGAGATCCCTGTGTTTACAATGCTAGTCCTTGGATCAATAGCTATCATCCACAGTTAAGATGTAATATCAAGAAACAAAGGTCATAATACAACTTTATAACCAGGAATCAAATAATTTATTACATCTTACATAGCTCATTTGGCTATCTCATTACAATGCAGCAGAATATAACAATAGCATGGGGTCCTTCATCTTCAAAGTGCCACAGGCAGACATGTTGGTTGTAGACTTGTAATCCTAATCATTAAACTTCACTAATATCAAACAAACCTGCAACATAACAAGTTACAGCCACAAGGGTCAATACATTTGAATTGTATTGGCAAGTGTACTATGGTAGTATAGTGGAGTATATCATCTACATGCATTTGGCTAAGTGGAGCTTAGGCCTGCATTGCTCAAAATAGATTTTCCTTATCATTTGAAAACTCTAAGTTTTTGCTTTGACAAAATCTTTCCCAAGGCATGTCCCAATAGAAATTGGTGATCCTTTAATCCCTTGTTCACCCTCAAGTTTTTAACTTAGAAATTGGGATGAGGAGATTCTTGATAGCTTACATGTCTTGATGCTCAAATTGTCCTTTGCCAGGGACATGGCTAAGTACTTAGATTTTACACTCTGCAGAGGTTGTGCACTTTCCCCACAAGACTTGGTTTCACCAAGACAAGATCTTTCAGAAGCCTTCCCTTAGACCAAAATGGACGCGCTCCAACCTATCAATCCCCTACCACCAAATGTCCATTTGGCTAAGTTATTGCAACCTATATGATCCAGGCAGAGCCCATAATGCCAAGTGGCTGCACTTGAAGCTTCTCAACATTTGACATCTCAAATCTCTTTATTCCTGGGTGGCCATCCACAAGTGAGACACTAAGTTTTCCCCAGCATACTGGACTTGGTGAGGCCCAAGTTTTCCCCAGCATACTGGACTTGCATGACCACTCAACACAAACCATTCCTTCCATTCCACCTAGGTGATTCATTCACTTAGTTGTTTTATTAAACAAAACACAAGTCCTCAGAGTTAGAAATTTCCCATATCATGATTATATATTCCACCCTTGTTTTCTAATAGCTAAGCTAAGCATGATAGTAGTAGGAATCTTAACTTAGGAAATTCTACTAAGGTTTCATCTACTAGGATTTCCCATAGCATAGTTTATACTTAGAAAAATTCCATGCAAGTCCTACTTAGAAATATTTCTAATGCATAGTGAAAATAATGGGATAAAGTATGAAGCATCACTTGCCTTTTTGGTAGATAGTATAAGTTCACTCCTTGTCTTTGAAACAATCACAATCTTCAAGTCACTACAATTCAATCAAGCAAACAATATTTCAATCTACCATTCAAGAAATTCATCACATAAAATGATAGAAAAAACAATGCACGCAAGCATGCCAAACTTTGTTTTATTTACAAAAGTGGTTTATAATAGGTTATAAACATTATAAAACACTTATTGGTCATTTTATAAAGTGGAAAATCCATTTGCAAAAGATTCTATCTCTAAACCATTTTTACACCAAATCATTATTTCATGTGGTTGAAAATGCTTTCAGCAAAGTAATAGTTTTATAGGGTTCACCAAATACATTTTAAAATCATAAAACTTGGTGTTTGGGGTCAGAGAGTTTATTCCAAAACATTTTCCAAAGGTTTTCTTCCAAAACCATTTTTAATAATTAAACCATATTTTTATTTGACTAGAAATGGTTTAAATCCAAGATTCATTATTTTGCTTCACCAAATACATTTTTGAAACCACCAATTGATTCCTATGGTCAGTAGGTTCAAAACAAACCATTTGCCCAAGATTTTATCCCCAAAATCATTTTAGAACAATTTTTATATCCTAAACATGCATACACAAGTTTCTGCAAAAACAATCAATTTAACAGAATCTTTTTACTAAACAAAGTGCATGGTTGGCTAGGGCTTGTCTTGATGATTCCATTGATATAAAATTTGCAAAATTTGGACGTGTAGATTAAAAGTTATAGATTTTACAAAATCTAGCATCTAATAGATCAAATCTGTTTTTAATCAAACGGACAGGGACACGTGGCTAGTTCTGATTCGCTGATACCGTTTCGCTCGGATCAACCTCTCTGGTGCGTTGGATCTAAACAGATCGTGCGGCTTAGGTTGCTACTTACCCCTTCGCTCTCGTTCTATCGCATCCGTCAGATCAAGATCTAGCGGTTCAGAGCATGTGACCAAAAGCTAGCGGCGCTCGACGGTGACTGGCGGCGGCGACTCTCGGGCGGCGGCACTCTGGCTATTCCAGGAAGCTAGGGGAAGGGAGGGTATGCTCACCGTGTTCGACGGGACGTGCTGGAGCTCAACATGCTCGCGAGAAGGCAAGGGGCGCACGGTGGTGGCGTGGATTCCTCGCCGGAGTTCACGAAGGCGTCGGGTTCGGTCAGTCGTCGTCGAGGGCGACGCTACGGAGCACAAAAAGACAAAGTAAGAACGGAATTAGCTGCACACGAGGTTGGCGATCATGCGTGCATCATTGAGAAGAAGAAAGGCAGTCAGCACTCACCGGGAAAAGTTGACGGAGCGGAGGCAGACGCCGGCGACGTTCAGTTGAGGTGGTTGCCCACGTCCTGGGTCAAGCGCGGGCAAGTTGAGGGTGCAGAGAGAATCGCCAGGGTCTGGGGGTCACGCATGGATGCTCGGGGAGGCGAGGGGCGACGAGGGGCTGCCGGAATCGGCCGGGGAAGTCGTCGGAGACAGTGGCTGTAAAGGGCGAAATTCAGCAGCCTAGGGGCGCGCTAGGGTGAGGCGACGGAGGGGAAAGGGAGAGGGGAGGCAGGCGAATAAGAGTGCATGGTCGCGGGGTGGAGTAACGCAGGCATTATGGTGAATTGATCGCGAGGATTCAACGGCAGAAAACGGCCAGGCGTGGTCTTCGCGAGGTAGACGATGGTGAGCTGGCTGTGTGGGTCCGCTTCATCAGCGAAGGGAGAGAGGGGGAGTGGGGTCCACGCGTCGGCGACTGAGCGGGTGGGTTCACTAGTTCGAATCGTTTTTCTGCGGGGGAGGAGAGGAACTGGGCTGGACTGGGCCAGGTGGGCTTAGTTGGGCTGGGCTGGCTATATTCATTTTTTTGTACTGTTTCTGTTTTTCCTTTTCTATTTCTAATAATCTGTTTTGGTTTTGTTTAATTAATTCACACCTCAATTTTAATTTAAACCTCAACCAAAATCTGTGTAGGTTTAAATATTGATCAGTAATATAATCTGATGTCAATTTTTGAAATAAAACTTTATTCTTTTTGGGGTCTTTTTATTTATTTAATTAGGCCCTTGTTTTAATTCAAGTAGGATTTAATAATAATTCAAACACCATTTAAATTCTTTAAACTTTCCAAATCTTTCAGTAGGTTTTTATTTGTTTATTTGGGTTCAAATAATTCATCTTGAATTATTTGGAAAGTATTTAATATGATTCATAAATCATTTGAATTGGGTATTTGTTTTAATTCCATTAATTCCCTAAAGTTTATTTGGAAGATTTCTTTAATCTTAATTAAGTTGAATTAAACAACTTTTATTTCACTTGGATAAATTCCAAAATACTATTTTCTCATGAATTATATAATTATTCTTATTAGAGATTTGTCTTTATTAAAATAGGGATAGAATGGTTAATGTCATTTTATTTTATTTTTTTGGAAATTCTTTATCCTTTTCTTTTATTTGGATTTGGATTATATCTTATTCCATTTTCTTATGGTCTTTGCCAAGATTTAATTTGGTCTTTAAATATTCTTTAATCAATATTTCTTTCTTCACCTTATAAAATCCATATCTTTTTATTTAGAGATCCCAAACTTGGTGACTCCAATTTGTAAAATCTTATTTGAGATTTATTTATCCTTTTAAATATCTTTAGGATTATTTGCTCACCATTTGGTATGGATTTTGGATAAGTGCTTTATTAGCTTTGGTCATTACTTTTCCTTATCTTATTTAAATTCCTAAGATTTTATTTATGGTTCCAATTTAAGTGAAACCAATTTATATGGTTTTATAATATTTCTATTTGTCATTCTTTATCATTTGTAAAGGTTTGTTGACAAGATTTTATATGGATCAAATCCATAGGCTTGGAGATAACTTGGAAATGATTTTTATTCCATTAGGGTTTAGGGTTTGTATTTATTTTCCAAATGTTTAAATTTCTAGATGCATTTAATGAGGAAAGCATTTCTCTTGATTTTGATTTTGTTGAATTCAAACTTTAATTAAAGTGTGTTCAAGATGGGATTTTAAGTTTCCATTTAGAAACAAAAGTTTCTTTTCACCCTAAAATTCAACAATAATTTATTTTGTTTATTTTATTTTTCACATTACAAGATTTGGAAAATCTTGGGATGTGACAGGCTACCACCCTTAAAATAAATCTCGTCCCGAGATTTGGGGAGGCTAGGGGTTACAAGTTGGCTCAAAGCATCTAGTGTACTACCACCCTTAAAAAAATTCCAACTAAATTACATCTTGGTTTTCTTGGGATCTTGTTGAAATCTCTCTGGGCAAACATCAGCATAGTGTCCTTTGTTTCCACACTTGAAACATGTGACAAGGCTGAGATCCTTCATAGGCTTTATCTTATGCTTCATCTTTTCTGGACAATTGCTTGCATAATGTCCTTGGTTACCACAATTGTAACATGTGATAAGATTGAGTTCTTCACGTATCTTCTGTGGACAAGTTGCTACATAATGACCTAGCTCTTTGCAGTTGTTGCACCACACTTGGCTAATCTCCTTATACTTCTTCTTCTCTGGACATTCACTGGCATAGTGCCCCATTTCTTTGCAATGACCACATTGCACATGGCTTTTGTCCTTCTTTTTCTTGGGTTTCTCCAAAGCTAAGAGTGCTTCTAATTCATGTTCTTCATATGTTATCTCAAAGGTAGGAACAGTTCCTGGTCTCCTTGACCTTCTATTATTCCTTGGATAATACATATGTCTCCTTTTTGGTCCTTTAAATTGACTCATGTTGCTGGGAGGTACAAGCTGAGATTTTCCTTTGTCTTCATCCTTCTTGGTAGACTTGGCTCTCTCTTGGTAGTCTGCAATCAGTTGTTGCACTCCACCTTGTTTCCTTTGTTGAACTATGGAATAGATGGGGCATTGGATAGGGACATGATTATTTCCTTCACATAAGTAACAAGTAGCTTGGGTTGTGGGGCATTGATTAGCTGGATGTTTCTCTTCACAATTGGGGCATTGATCTTCATGCTCTTTGGAAGTGTGATCCTTGTCTCCATAAATATTGCAAGATTGGGTTCCTTCTAGAATATCATCTTTGTCATCCTTGTTGTCACAATCTTCTTTGGAAGAATTGTAGGGTTCGCAGCATAGAAAACAAAAATTTTCCTACCATGTGAAATATATACCAAGATCTATCTACTAGATACAAACAACGGGCGGATGTATATCCGTAGGGAACATACCCTTGAAGACTGACAAAGCTTAACGAGTTCAACTTGTGGTTGATGTAGACGATCTCTTGCCGATCTCAAGATCGAGAGGAAGTCCTAGCGCCGCAAATCAGCAGCGCATCCGTGCTCGCACACACGTTCGAGGCACCGAGCAACCTCCGCCTCCTCGCTCCAGCGATGCAGCGGAAGCACAACTCTTTCTTGCCGAATAGCCACCGGGAACATGTATCTCGCTAGTCCGAGACCATGGGGGATAAATTCTAGAGGGGGAGAGAGATCCTTCACGAGGAGGTGTGAGAGACAAGTGAGGAGGGGGGCTCCTTTTATAGGAGGAGGGGGGAACCCCAAGGGGGTGGCCGGCGCATGGGGGCTGCCCCCTTGCCCTCCCCTCTTAATGTGGGTGGACACTCCACTCACAAATCTCCTTTAAATTCCCTCCACTCAAAAGTCCACTCAAATTCCCATTAAATTTCCACCAAATTTAATGCAAACTCTCATTAAATAAAACTCTTTTATTTTATTCAGAATTTTGTCAATTACTTTAATGACAAACATTCACAAATAACCCCTTGCTAGAATTCTATTTCACATGCATAACCACTTTATGCAATTTCACCCGAAAACCTGTTTCGGTATCTAGTGAAATAAATTCCTGCACTTGTTCATTCTTTCGGCATGAAACATTTGCTCCAATTGGATGTCGGTGTCTCTTAAGTGTGTCACCCTACGGTTCGTGAATAATGCGGACATGATCGAGACCCCTCTCGGATCAATAATCAGAAGCGGGATCTGGAGACCCATACTGACTCCCACACATTCAACGATGACTTTCTTGTGATCGTCGGAACCTTTTACGCTAGTATCTTAATCCCTTTGTTTCACGATATATTACATGTCCGAGATTCGATCATCGGTATCTCCATACCTAGTTTGATCTCGTTACCGACATGCACTCTTTTCTCGTTCCTGTGATATAACATTCTAGTGATCAAATCACTTGCTTGCAAGCTAATCAATGTGATATCACCGAGAGGGCCCAGAGTATATCTATCCGTCATCGGGATGAAAAAATTCCACTCTCGATCCATGAGCCTCAACATAACACTTTATTAGTTCTGAATCCATCTTTATAATCACCGTGTTACGGTGTGACGTTTGATGTTATCAAGAAACTCTTCCGGTGTTAGTGATTGACATGATCTCATGGTCTAAGGATTAGGATCACTTCGTAAGTTGTTATAGCAATATAAACTCAATGACTTTGATCGTAATGCTATACTTCGGATGAATGTTCATCACACCATTACACTAATGTTGTGATCCCGTTATTAACAACATCCAATGTCCATGATCAGGAAACCTTGATCATCTTGTTAATCAACGAGCTAGTTTATGAGAGAGGCATAACTAGGAACTTTCTGTTTGTTTATTAAACACACATTTATTAACGTTTCCGTATTAATACAATTATAGCATGCAAAATAAACATCTATCATATACTTGGAATACACATAATAAACACTTTATTATTGCCTCCCAGGGCATATTCCCTTCAAGAATTGTTTCCCATGTTGATCATTTGAGTAGCCATCCCTTGCAACAATTGTGATTGAGTTTCCAAAAAAAATTTCATGGTTGGGTCTAACTCATTGTTGTTGGCTAAAAACTAAGTTGTCACTTGGTTCAACTGGGTTTGTCGTGCAAGCAGTTGGTCTCTCATGTTGACCTCTTGGTTGTTGTTGTTGCCATCCTTGATGTTGGAGTCTCTTGGAGTAGTCATCTATTTGGGTTGGATTGGAATTAGAATAGGCAAAATATTTCTAAGGGAATAATTCTAATCACACACATCACAGATCACACAAGCAATGTGCAAGCAATTACAAACAAACATTCCACTCAAACAACAAGTTTCAAGCACATTTTTAGGCAACCAAAAATATTTTTGTTACACCACATAAGTTGGTGGATTTGACTTAAACTAAATATGGTGGTCCATCTATATGGTTCACTTGAGATCTTTCCATCCTTCTTGGTTGATTCTTCATGAACAAGATCTTTGTATCCTTGGAGAATTCCTTGCATCTTGGTCTCAAAACTTCAAAGGTGATGATGGTTCCTTCTAAGTTGTGTTTCCTTAGTCTTCAAGTCTTGAGAAAGATTCCTTGTCTCACTTGTAGTCCTTGGTGATATCCAAGTTGAAGTCCTTGTTGAGAATAAGGTTGAAATCACTTGAAGATGTTGAAGTCATTAGAGTTGATGAAGTCCTTTGCACATGGTGAAGTCTTTGGCCATGGGGAAGGCTTTATCCATCAAGTTTGAAATAGAAGAGATGTAGAATCAAAACCAAAAATGGTTGAGGAAAGAGTTTACAAGATTGTTTGTAAATAAGTTTTGGAACAAATACAACTCCTATTTTTCTAAGGGGTTTTGTCCAATCCTAGGGTTACAAATCCTACAGGCAACACAATGCTCTGATACCATCTGTAAGGTTCCCAACCTTTAGTAAGGTAGAGATCCCTGTGTTTACAATGCTAGTCCCTAGATCAATAGCTAGCATCCACAGTTAAGATGTAATATCAAGAAACAAAGGTCATAATACAACTTTATAACCAGGAATCAAATAATTTCTTACATCTTACATAGCTCATTTGGCTATCTCATTACAATGCAGCAGAATATAACAATAGCATGGGGTCCTTCATCTTCAAAGTGCCACAGGCAGACATGTTGGTTGTAGACTTGTAATCCTAATCATTAAACTTCACTAATATCAAACAAACCTGCAACATAACAAGTTACAGCCACAAGGGTCAATACATTTGAATTGTATTGGCAAGTGTACTATGGTAGTATAGTGGAGTATATCATCTACATGCATTTGGCTAAGTGGAGCTTAGGCCTGCATTGCTCAAAATAGATTTTCCTTATCATTTGAAAACTCTAAGTTTTTGCTTTGACAAAATCTTTCCCAAGGCATGTCCCAATAGAAATTGGTGATCCTTTAATCCCTTGTTCACCCTCAAGTTTTTAACTTAGAAATTGGGATGAGGAGATTCTTGATAGCTTACATGTCTTGATGCTCAAATTGTCCTTTGCCAGGGACATGGCTAAGTACTTAGATTTTACACTCTGCAGAGGTTGTGCACTTTCCCCACAAGACTTGGTTTCACCAAGACAAGATCTTTCAGAAGCCTTCCCTTAGACCAAAATGGACGCGCTCTAACCTATCAATCCGCTACCACCAACTGTCCATTTGGCTAAGTTATTGCAACCTATATGATCCAGGCAGAGCCCATAATGCCAAGTGGCTGCACTTGAAGCTTCTCAACATTTGACATCTCAAATCTCTTTATTCCTAGGTGGCCATCCACAAGTGAGACACTAAGTTTTCCCCAGCATACTGGACTTGGTGATGCCCAAGTTTTCCCCAGCATACTGGACTTGCATGACCACTCAACACAAACCATTCCTTCCATTCCACCCAGGTGATTCATTCACTTAGTTGTTTTATTAAACAAAACACAAGTCCTCAGACTTAGAAATTTACCATAGCATGATTATATATTCCACCCTTGTTTTTTCTAATAGCTAAGCTAAGCATGATAGTGGTAGGAATCTTAACTTAGGAAATTCTACTAAGGTTTCATCTACTAGGATTTCCCATAGCATAGTTTATACTTAGCAAAATTCCATGCAAGTCCTACTTAGAAATATTTCTAATGCATAGTGAAAATAATGGGACAAAGTATGAAGCATCACTTGCCTTTTTGGTAGAGAGTATAAGTTCACTCCTTGTCTTTGAAACAATCACAATCTTCAAGTCACTACAATTCAATCAAGCAAACAATATTTCAATCTACCATTCAAGCAATTCATCACATAAAATGATAGAAACAAAACAATGCATGCAAGCATGCCAAACTTTGTTTTATTTACAAAAGTGGTTTATAATAGGTTATAAACATTATAAAACACTTATTGGTCATTTTATAAAGTGGCAAATCCATTTGCAAAAGATTCTATCTCTAAACCATTTTTAAACCAAATCATTATTTCATGTGGTTGAAAATGCTTTTAGCAAAGTAATAGTTTTATAGGGTTCACCAAATACATTTTCAAATCATAAAACTTGGTGTTTGGGGTCAGAGAGTTTATTCCAAAACATTTTCCAAAGGTTTTCTTCCAAAACCATTTTTAATAATTAAACCATATTTTTTTTTGACTAGAAATGGTTTAAATCCAAGATTCATTATTTTGCTTCACCAAATACATTTTTGAAACCACCAACTGATTCCTATGGTCAGTAGGTTCAAAACAAACCATTTTCCCAAGATTTTATCCCCAAAATCATTTTAGAACAATTTTTATATCCTAAACATGCATACACAATTTTCTGCAAAAACAATCAATTTAACAGAAGCTTTTTACTAAACAAAGTGCATGGTTGGCTAGGTATTGTCTTGCTGATTCCATTGATATAAAATTTGCAAAATTTGGACGTGTATATTAAATGTTATAGATTTTACAAAATCTAGCATCTAATAGATCAAATCTGTTTTTAATCAAACGGACAGGGACACGTGGCTAGTTCTGATTCGCTGATACCGTTTCGCTCGGATCAACCTCTCTGGTGCGTTGGATTTAAACAGATCGTGCGGCTTAGGTTGCTACTTACCCCTTCGCTCTCGTTCTATCGCATCCGTCAGATCAAGATCTAGCGGTTCAGAGCATGTGACCAAAAGCTAGCGGCGCTCGACGGTGGCTGGCGGCGGCGACATTCGGGCGGCGGCGCTCTGGCTATTCCAGGAAGCTAGGGGAAGGGAGGGTATGCTCACCGTGTTCGCCGGGACGTGCTGGAGCTCAACGTGCTTGCGAGAAGGCAAGGGGCGCACGGTGGTGGCGTGGATTCCTCGCCGGAGTTCACGAAGGCGTCAGGTTCGGTCAGTCGTCATCGAGGGCGACGCTACGGAGCACAAAAAGACAAAGTAAGAACGGCATTAGCTGTGCACGAGGTTGGCGATCATGCGTGCATCATTGAGAGGAAGAAAGGCGGTCAGCACTCATAGAGAAAAGTTTACGGAGCGGAGGCAGACGCCGGCGACGTTCAATTGAGGTGGTTGCCCACGCCCTGGGTCAAGCGCGGGCAAGTTGAGGGTGCAGAGAGAATCGCCAGGGTCTGGGGGTCACGCATGGGTGCTCGGGGAGGCGAGGGGCGACGAGGGGCTGCCGAAATCGTCCTGGGAAGTCGTCGAAGACAGTGGCTGTAAAGGGCGAAATTCAGCATCCTGGGGGCGCGCTAGGGTGAGGCGACGGAGGGGAAAGGGAGAGGGGAGGCAGGCGAATAAGAGTGCGTGGTCGCGGGGTAGAGTAACGCAGGCATTATGGCGAATTGATCTTGAGGATTCAACGGCAGAAAACGGCCAGGCGTGGTCTTCGCGAGGTAGACGATGGTGAGCTGGCTATGTGGGTCCGCTTCGTCAGCGAAGGGAGAGAGGGGGAGTGGGGTCCACGCGTCGGCGACTGAGCGGGTGGGTTCACTGGTTCGAATCATTTTTCTGCGGGGGAGGAGAGGAACTGGGCTGGACTAGGCCAAGTGGGCTTAGCTGGGCTAGGCTGGCTAGATTCATTTTTTTGTACTGTTTCTATTTTTCCTTTTCTATTTCTAATAATCTGTTTTGGTTTTGTTTAATTAATTCAAACCTCAATTTGAATTTAAACCTCAACCAAAATCTGTGTAGATTTAAATATTGATCAGTAATATAATCTGATGTCAATTTTTGAAATAAAACTTTATTCTTTTTTGTGTCTTTTTATTTATTTAATTAGGCCTTTGTTTTAATTCAAGTAGGATTTAATAATAATTCAAACACAATTTAAATTCTTTAAACTTTCCAAATCTTTTCAGTAGGTTTTTATTTGTTTATTTGGGTTCAAATAATTCATCTTGAATTATTTGGAAAGTATTTAATATGATTCATAAATCATTTGAATTGGGTATTTGTTTTAATTCCAATGGAATTAAATATAGTTTTAATTCCCTAAAGTTTATTTGGAAGATTTCTTTAATCTTAATTAAGTTGAATTAAACAACTTTTATTTCACTTGGGTAAATTCGAAAATACTATTTTCTCATGAATTATATAATTATTCTTATTAGAGATTTGTCTTTATTAAAATAGGGATAGAATGGTTAATGTCATTTTATTTTATGTTTTTTGGAAATTCTTTATCCTTTTCTTTTATTTGGATTTGGATTATATCTTATTCCATTTGCTTATGGTCTTTGCCAAGATTTAATTTGGTCTTTAAATATTCTTTAATCAATATTTCTTTCTTCACCTTATAAAATCCATATCTTTTTATTTAGAGATGCCAAACTTGGTGACTCCAATTTGTAAAATCTTATTTGAGATTTATTTATCCTTTTAAATATCTTTAGGATTATTTGCTCACCATTTGGTATGGATTTTGGATAAGTGCTTTATTAGCTTTGGTAATTACTTTTCCTTATCTTATTTAAATTCCTAAGATTTTATTTATGGTTCGAATTTAAGTGAAACCAATTTATATGGTTTTATAATATTTCTATTTGTCATTCTTTATCATTTGTAAAGGTTTGTTGACAAGATTTTATATGGATCAAATCCATAGGCTTGGAGATAACTTGGAAATGAATTTTATTCCATTAGGGTTTAGGGTTTGGATTTATTTTCCAAATGTTTAAATCTCTAGATGCATTTAATGAGGAAAGCATTTCTCTTGATTTGGATTTTGTTGAATTCAAACTTTAATTATATTTGTTCAAGATGGGATTTTAAGTTTCCATTTAGAAACAAAAGTTTCTTTTCACCCTAAAATTTAACAATAATTTATTTTGTTTATTTTATTTTTCACATTACAAGATTTGGAAAATCTTGGGATGTGACACCCACTCAACCTTCTCATGTAACGCTGCTATCAATTCAGATATCTGTACCACTTCAGGATCGTATATGCCAACGTATACAACAATGTCGTCGACGATTTTTTCTGTGCCATCATCTAATTTTGCAGTGAACTTCTCGACACCGATACGAAAGTGTACCTTGCCATCACCAGTTTCCTTAGGACGAGACCACCGAGAGGTTCGATGACAATATCAGATTCCAGACCATGGACTTGTTCATCAACAACTGGTCTTCAATTAGCCTCGACGGCGGCAGCAGCAGCAAGCTGAACTTCACCACGGGTTCGAGGAGGACCAGCACCCAAGATAGCAGTTCTGGAAATAGCAGCAGGGATTGGATCAGTAGCAGGCTGAGCAACAACACCAGCAGTTTTGGCAACAACGGGGCGGCCTCCTGAAGCCTTAGTTTGCACAACAGAAGAAGAGATTGGTTCAATAGAAGGCTGAGCAATAATACCAGCAGTTCTGGCAACAACGGGGCGGCCTCCCGAAGCCTTAGTTTGCACTACAGAAGCAGGGATTGGTTCAGTAGCAGGCTGAGCAACAACACCAGCAGTTCTGGCAATAGCGGGGCGGCCTCTCGAAGCCTTAGTTTGCATAACAGAAGCAGGGATTGGATTAGTAGCAGGCTGAGCAACAACACCAGCAGATTCCACAACAGCGGGGCGGCCTCCCGAAGCCTTAGTTTGCACAACAGAAGCAGTTCTGTCAACGAAAGCACGACCTGCATCCACAATAGGGTCTTGCACCATGGCAAAACGAGCACTCCTTCGAGGAGGTTGCACTGTAGAAGCATGACGCAGACAATGAACCACATTTTGCTTAACATCAGCGGGACTTCGAGTCAAACCACCCTGAGCTTGAATAGCAGGGCCACTAGTAGTGGAAGCAGCTTCCACATCCACTATTCTATATTCCAGGAGAAACATTCGAATGTGCGGAAACCGTTTCAGCAACCCGGACATCTGACTGTCATGCTTTAGAGTAACCTTTCCGCGTTGTTTATTGATGAAGCTGAACCGTGCAGTCTGCATCGGCCCCATTTCAATATGTTTACGCAGAGCAACAACCATACCAGGGATAGTGCAAATATGCGCTGGTGCTTCTTTAATCGCGACATGAGTACCATAATTCCACTTGGCCTTCACATTTGGTATTCGCCGTTGGTATCCATTGACGCGTACCGAAACCACGTAAGGGGCCTCTGGGGCCCTGGTTGATAGAAATTTGGGGTAAAACTAAGAACTTGTCTGTCAGCGCTCGGCCAGCAAACAATCCTAGGTTCGATCTATCTCTTTCAGGTCAATAGACATATTGCATATATAGTTATTGCGAAAATCAAAGAGAAGAGTAGCTCACCCGCATGTATCCAACACTTCTTTCAGGGTACGATGATCTGCCATCCCCTGTGCTGCTCAGCTCGTCCGGCGGCGGAGGCGGGCTAAATCCTCGGAACTGTGAGCACAACATGTGGCATTAGAGTTCGAGATCAGCGAGAGGGCACAACAACTTGGCGCCGGAAGGCAAATGTCCCAAGGGATCGTTCTGGGTGGAGGGTTTATTTTGCCGGCGCTAGGGTTCATGCGAAGGAGTGAGTGAATTTGTGAATTTTTTCAATGCTGCGTGGGGTCTAGTTACTCGTTCTACTTACGTGGTTGCCGACTTGGCGATCGCGTCATGGACAGAGTAGTGACATGGAGGTCCCGAATGTCTCCTTCACGGGATAGTTGACGGAAAGTTTGTATTTGGCTGGGGTGGGACGAATTCGGCTCGAAATGGGCCTTCTGAGTGATTGGCAGCCCATGTTTATGAAACCCAGCGATTACATGGAACTTGGACCCCGTGTTGCACTCGCACCGGAAGTCGGACCCCGCGAGTTGAAATCCCCGTTGCTACGGTACTTTAGCATTTATTCACGTGTATGGAAATTCAAATGAATGAAAATATAGAAATACAATCTATACTATACAATTTTTTCTATAGGAATATGAACTTATCTTTACATTGTCCCTTTTCTCGTGGCGATTTCCTTCACTTGGGCACCAGTGATCCCTCTTTTTAAATAAAAATCAAAAATCATCTTTTTGAGTTTCAGAAAAATCTAAAATCAAATCAGGATGTAACCCGCTAGCAAAATCTCAATTCGAAATAATGTGTATTTTAAAGTACACAAAAATAACAAAATTATACTCCCCCGACCCATATTAGTTGACTTAGATTTGTCTAGAAACAAATATATCTAGATAAATTTTAGTGCTAGATACATCCATATATAGACAATTTTGAGTCAACTAATATGGATCGGAAGGAATATATCTATATACCAAAAAGTGATTTTAAATCACAATAAGTCACACTTTAATATTTTTGTGTAGCTCGGAATACAAAATATATTGAACTAAGATTTTGCATGTTGCGTGGGATACATCATCAACAACCTTTAAATTTAGATTTGATGCATATGTGAAATTTCACATGTAATATTTTTTCCTTTTGCACCAGAAAATTCACATCAACCGAAAGTTAGTGAACATGGATGAAGCCTTAGTAATATATAAATCCACGGTTTCACGCCTTAGTAATATAGTATAAATCAAGATATGAGATAGTCTACCTCCATGTTTCAAGCTATCCAAATTATACATACCGGCTTGTCGATGACACTAATTTGAAAAAATTGCATGATTATACCTAATCGTTGCAAAGGACCAACGACTCCAATTCTACTGAATGGTTCAGCGGTAGTTAATTACACTTATCAAAATGATGCCAAAAAAATCCAGTGCAGCTTTAGCAACTCTCTCACCAGGACCTGATCCAGACGTTCCTGAGCGAGTGGAGTACTCGCCACGGGAGCTCTTCCAGTCCTCTTCCCAACAAAGGTGAAACAGGGAATGGAGGTGGTCGAGCCACTGTTCAATTGTTCATACACGTTTCCTATCAAGGGAGGTGACGCGACGGGAACGCCACGCCGCGCATCGCCTCCAACATCCTAGCTGAGCGCGTCGCTGGTCCTCGTCCTTAGAGAACCCAGGACTATGACCTCCGTCAGACTATGGTTTTATAGCTCATATGCGACGTCTTTACATGGAATTGGAAGGAAAGCGACATCGTTGCAAAGAATAGCTCGCATGCGACACTTCTGAAGCGACAAATAGCTCCCGTGCGACACTTCTACTTAACCCCACGAGACCGTCAACGAATTCGAATCAGCTGAGCACAGTAGGACCCACAGCCTCTCCACGTCACGGCGGAACTCACCTGATGTCCACCTCATATCGTGGAACCCACCATGTGGTTGAAGAGAGCCGTTGGCCCCCGATTCATCCCCGCACCCGAGCACTCCCGCCACCGTTCCAGCATCTCATCCCCTTCCGTTTTCTTCCCCGGCGAGCAAGTGCGGCAACGCCGGCGGGGGATGTCGAGCTCTGCTTCCTCCCACCGCTCATGGTCTCGGTATGGTGCGGTGCCGATGAGGAGGTGCCCCGATTTCCCCCGTACCGCACCCCTGAAGCGGCTTGTCACATCCACCGACAAGAACGGCAACATTGGCCGGGAATTTGTGAAGTGTGAGAGCAAGCCCGAGCCAGGAAAGGTGAGATCTGAGTGTTCCGAGCGCCAATTTCTCGCTTTTCTTTCAAAATTTCATGCATTTCATCGAATTTGGGATTTAGGGTTCATCTCTGCGATTTCAGGAACTGCCAAAATGTGGGCATTTTGAGTGGCTTGATGAGTACATCGAGCGAATTGGGGTGGAGGTAGCATCCCGGGAGCTCGAAAACCCGTCCGTGGTGGAGCAATTGGGATGTGGCAACCCCATTTCCGCTGGTACTACGGTGGATGCGGAAGTGATGGCCGAGTTGAAGAAGATGAACAAGCAGCTAAGGAAAATCATCGAATTGAAGAAGCAGGACAATCTGATGGCCGGTTTTTTTATTTTTGTGTAATTTCTCTCGGATTAGTTTATCTCCTGATCGTTAGTCATTAGACAGCGCAGTCAGTGTTCGAGTGATGCTTTGTAATGGATGTAATGGTCTATGTCTTTGGCTTGAATAAAATGCAACACAAATTCGGGCTAATTTTGAGCTGTTCTGTTTTCGAAATCAGTGTTCCTTCAGTTTCGTCAGTTTCCTCAGTGTTCCTTTTATCAGTGTGCAGGGGACGCCCGTGTGCAGGGGAGGGGGAGGGGTTGAAAAGTAAAAAAAACAATTGACGAGGATTCAAAAAGACCAGGCCCAAATAGAACTTAGTCAGGCCAAAAAGGACGTATCCAGGCCTAATAGTAACTATATGTTGATTGGGCAAAAAAAATGGTACTCACGTTACAATCTAAATAGGGACGTGTGGATCTGCAGATACTCGTGCTCAGGTCGCAATCTTTTTTTTCGAAAGTAAATATATAAATGAAGTCCAAGGACATCCATTTAACTAACCTAACTTGGGCGCTCCTTTAACTTATGTAAATATGTAAATGTCTTGTTTAAAAATGAACCATGTGTTGTTTTGAAAATAATCAACCATCATTACGTTAACTTATTCTTCCTTTTGAGATTTTCTAATTTCACTCATTTTATAAATATTGCACGAGTATTATATGAACTTGTTTTTGTGTCTTCTGTTTTATACACTTGTTGTTTTGGGTGTTTTGACAAATGACAATACATTAAAACACAGATTACAATAAAACAAGGGGACATATAATATTGGGATAACATTACTTATATTAGATAGCCGGATCGATAACATTACAATAAAAAGAAAAAAGTATAATAATATAGAAGGGAATAGGCGGCCCGCCTAAACCCTGGGCTAGCCCCTAAACCCTAACCCTAGGTACCCTACTCCATCGGCGGTGGAGGCGGTGCCGGTGCAGCCGCCTTCGCGGCATTCCACGCTGCCAGCCTCTCCCGCTGCTCCCGCTTCCGCTGCTCCTCCCGGAAGGCCCAGCCATTGGCCTCCCGTCGCTCCTCGTCCTCCCGTATGCGCCTTTTCTTCAAGGTGCGCTGGGCCTGCTTCTCCTCCCACCTGGCGATAGCAGCCTCCTTCTTTGCCTCCTCCTTCTCCGCCGTAGCCCAGTACGCTTCGGAGGGGAGGTCGCCGCCGCCGGGGAGGTTGGGGACTGGGTTGGTGACGATGGGGCCCTGCTCCCCCCAGGGGCAGGGCGGGGACTTCTTCTTCTTGCCACGCTTGGGGCGCGTGGGCGCCTCCTGCTCCCACCACTGCTTGTGGTCCGGGTGGTTGTCCACGTCGCTTACTTCGGTGTCGGAAGGGAAGCGGAAGGGGGAGGTCGCCATGGTTGCCGGAGTGTTTGGGGGCTGGGAGGAGGCAAAGAGACGGGCTCGAGGTTGAAGACGAGGGGCAAGATGAGATGAGGAGGCAAAGGGGTTTTGCCTATTTATTGAGGGCGGCGTGGGAATCCAGCGTCGCGTTGGCGCAGGCGCGTGCGCTGCGTTGCGTGTGGGCAGCGGGCGTGATCAATGCGAAAGAGAGAAAAAAATAGCTAGGATGCGACGTAACCCCTGCACCGCCGCCACCGCCCCTGCATGCATGCATGCATTAATGCGAAAGAGAGAAAAAACGTCCAAGGTAGTTGTTCATTGGCAGTGAAAAATAAAAGGGAAAATATAATTTGGTCTTGATTTACTTCGGTAATAAATGCAGAAATCTAGTACCAAGATACTCGTTCGTTTTTACACACCGCATGTAACAAACTCGTTCGTTTTTACACACGCAAGGAAAATCGATGGGAGTAATCAGAGGGATGTCAATTGGAGGGAATATAGAGGGAGTATGAAACTAAGTTTATAATATTTTAGATTTTGATTTTTTTCTTATATACGTAGTCAAAGTTGATATTTTAGATTTATAAATATTGACTTTTTGTATGGCGCATGAACCAGATGGGAGTAAGTTTGACTGAAGAAAGTTGTTCGACGTACACTTATTTAATGGGGCAGCGCTGTTGCACGAAAATAGCTAGACTGCGACGCTAGGGGCAGCTGCATGCATGGTGCAGCCCGCCCCGCCCAGCGTCCTCGCATGCCACGCTCGGTCCAACGGTCAATGGAGTGTGTCACGCTGTACGTTATACTTATTACATATTTTAGATTTTAATATTTTTTCTTAGACTGGTCATACTGACATGCATACTCCCTCTGTCCATAAATAAGTGTACGTTTGGCTTCAAAATTTGTCCACAAAAAGTGTACTTCTACCTTTCCAATGCACTTAGATGTGGTATCATGCATATGTTACTAGCCTAAGTTACTACTCCATAGGGCAAAATAATATAGATGTGGTATCATACAAAGTCTCATTTATTACAATGAACCTGAGGGGAGTAAGTTTGACTGAAGAAAGTTGTTACACGTACACTTATTTAATGCGGCGGAGGGAGTAAATACGCTTGTGGCATCCCGCAAAACCACTACTAGAAAATCGCGTTGTTTTTGTGCATTGCATCATCATGACCGCATGCTCATGTCATCATGCCACATTGCATTTGAGCATCGTCATCATCTTGCATTTGCTTGCATAAAACTATTTTCGAAAAAACCTATTTTTGTTTTCTAAACGCCCCGTCTTTGTTCAAACACAAAACCCGGGTCCCCGGATTATTTTGTTTTGTCTGCCAACATTTGGCAAAAACCCTGTTTGGAATAAATAAATTGTTTAATTATTTTTCGGGGGCAGCCAAACCGGGCCGATCTGACCCAATCGGCCACCCCCAGTACAAAAATCGGGCCACCTATATTCTTTTCCTACCTACACCTAGTCTACCCACCCTACCTCCACCTCACCCCACCCAATAGTCTGCCGCCACCTCACCCCTCTCTTCCCCTCTAACCTATCCTATGCCGCCACCTCACCAACCCCACCCCACTCCCTCTCTCACCCCAACCGACCCAGCACACACAACACCACACCACGCACGCCACACACGCCGGCCTGGTCCCGGGCCCACACCTGCCCCGCACCTGCACCCGATCCCATCCATCCCCACCTGCCCCGCCCCGCGTGACCCCCACCCTGCTGGCTGTCTCCACCAACCGCGCGGGCCCCACCTCTCTCTGGGCCCACCCCGCACTCACGCCATGCACGCCTCCCTCGACGCTCCTCTCCCCACCTCGTCTCCCCCGCAACCTCCCTCTCCTCTGCTCGATTCCCCACCGCCGCTCGCCTCCTCTCTCGCCGCCGGCCCGCGCCCTCCGTCGCGCCCGGCCTCATCTCCCCTGGCTCGAGCTCGCCCTCACCAAGCCGAGACGCCACCTCTCTCCCTGGAGCTTCCCCGCGCGCGGACGACCCCGGCCGCCGCCCCCCTCTTCCTCGGTGCCCCGCTCTCCGCGTCCCCGGCCGCCATCTTCCTCCCCTCCGGCGCCCTCTGCCTCGCCCGCGACCTCACCGCGTCGCCTCGCCGAGCCCGCACCCTCTCCTCCCGCCTCAGGCCCTCGCCTCCACCCCCTCCGGACCGTCGCCCGGAGCCGAGCGCCTCCGCCCTTCGGCAGCCCGGCCCCCGCCCGCCTCTGCTTCGGCGCCGGCGCTCGCCGCCTCCCTCCACCCGTTCCTCTCGCGCCGCCGTTCGAGCCGCAGAGCTCGCCGTCGCCCCGCCCCCATCGGCCTCACCCCCTCCCGCAGCTTCCCGTCCGCGAAGCCCACCCTCCGGCGACACCCGCGGCCAGCTCGCCAGGCGCCACCATCCCCGCCTTGTCGCTCCCTGACCGCGTCGACCTCACCCCGCCGCCGCTTGGCCTCTGCTTCCCTGCCACGCGGTCTCCGTCTTCCCCGGCCTCTCGTAGCCCTCTCGCGAGCTCCGGCCCTGCTCACCGTCGTCCGTGCCACTGAAGTCCCCGGGCCGCACCCTAGTACCGCCCCTTGCGAGTTTTTCTCTGTTCCCTGGCCGAGACCAAGAGCACCGCACTGCTGGAACCTCCAAGGAGTTCGTCTTGGAACCGTCAAGTTCAACCAATGACAAGATACATCAAGTTCTTCTGATGCCGATGCCGCAACGATATCGGGTCCAAGTCTGCCGATGATCGTTAGCGCCGGGTGCAAGATCTGCGTGGAGCCGAAGACCACGGGACACCAAGTACTCCTATATGGTGCCGCACGCCAAGTCCTCCGTCGCCGGTTAGGTGGTAACCCAAGATCGTCCACAGGGATCTGGCGTCCGAGACCAACTCGCTAAAATGCTTCGTATCGACATGATCTTCCTCGGGCCTTCGACATGGAATCGCCAAGATCCACCGGCGCCGAACCCAAGACCGACATCGTCACCCGAGAACTCCGACAAGGACGCCAAGGTCGCTTACACGGAACGCCAAGTTCTCCACTTTGAACGCCATGACCGTCTACGCGGACCCGAAGCCCACGAATGCGACAAGATCGACACCGACCAGGGCGAGACCGATGCGCCCCCGACGCCAACCAAGTCCTACTTTCCGGTTGCGACAAGACCTCCTTCCCGTACCAATCCCGATCTCTTTGAGCCGTTCCCCCGTCGAACCCTGAGACCGAACCCCGGAACCCCAAGATCTTCCGAACCCTAATGTGTGACCCCTTTTCCGAGCCCCTATTTTATAAATGCCATCTATATAAATTGTCACATATTTAATTGTTCATGCATGCATACTTGTCATGTGGGTTGGGGGCCTTATGCCGAGTCATCTCATAATTAAATATGGGGCCCATATGCGGGCAAATCTAGCCTTATATTGGTCCCATTTAAATTTGTGTAGCGAACCGGTAACTTATCTTGCCCTGTTATTAGAACATTTAAATTGTGGGGTAGCTAAACAACTTGAACTGTTTAATTAAATGTCGGGACCCCGGTTCCGCTTAATATGACCTAATTGCATCGCAGCTTTGCCATGCCATACATCATACATGCATCATGCCCGATCTTCTGCCGTTATATTAAATAGTGCAACCGGTGTTTCTTCTAGTGCTTTTCTTCTTCACAGATTAGGACGATGAGTTGATGCGAGTATCGACCCGATCTTCGGTTGAACCTTCGGCAATGTTTTCAGGCGAGCATCTCCCCCCTTTCTACCTATCTTACTTTTATAGTATTTATTCCCTCCTATTGATCTATTGCTATCTGTGTTGCGTTGCTCTAGTTTTCGTACCCGTGATATCCCTTGCAGCCTTATATTGCCGTGGACACCTCCTATTACCTGTTGTTTGGTAGATAGTTGGACCTGCGTGTCGTAGTCGCTTGCTCAGGTGCTGTTGCATGTCGTCAAGTACCACAGTTGTTGGAGTATTGCCGCATGTTTATTGTTGGAGATGATCAAGACTTTAATTACTGTTTAACAACTAAAATTGAAGTAAGTAAATGCAGAGGCACAGGTGGGCAATAGATGTTATTTGGTTGTTAACCGTCCACTTGTGTCCCGTAGGACCCCGAGTACTTGATACCTGTTCCTTGAATATTCGCGCTATCCACATCCGGGAGGATTATGGGACCCCCCTGAGCCAGAGCTTGATTCATTCTTATTTCTTGGGGCCACAAACTAGTTTGAGGTTTTATTTACTATCCTGTACTTATGCCATGTTTTACTGCTTTATTTACGATTGTGCGAGGAGCACACTGTACTGTTTAGGATCGGGACACGATTTCGCGGTATCGACAAGCCCGAGTTTTCGGGTTCCCAGTCGTTTACAGCCGTCCACCCAAACCTCGGGTCCGTCTCGGAGTCAGCTAACTTCGTTGCGGGTGTACTCCAAGGGGTGGCCCCCTGAAATATTTCTGAATCCTGTGATTGCTTTGTCGTGAAAGCCTCGTTGGGTTTTGATTTGGTTTTTCCGAGGTTGATCGAGTGTGTGTTGCTATTTGTGCACCCCTGCAGGGTAAAACTTTCTGAAAGCCGTGTCCGCGGTTATGGACGACTTGGAGCACAGTATCTCGATCATAGACAACTATAACTAAAGTAGTGCTATAAATTTGACTTTATAATGACTAGTAATCAGCTTCACTATAATGGAATGGCTAAATAAAACTGCCAACAATTGCTTGGTTGGGTTGTCGCTTGCGACCATTGTATCTGACTAGTAAGTATTGCAACTATAACGGAATGGCTAAATAAAAGTACCAACAACTACTGGGTTTTTGGGATATCTCATGCTAATTGAATCTGACTAGTAAGTGTCGCAACTACAACGGAATGGTTAACTAAAGTTGCCCACTGCTTATTATATCAGGACGATTATCTATACCTGACTAGTAATTGGTGCAACGATAACTGAATAAATAAAACTGCCAACGGTGGGAGTTCCTCGGTCGACTTCCTCGTTTGGTCTCGAGGGGGAAACACCAGGATGGGTTTGTTTGATGGTAGCATCAGGTTGGTTCCGGATAGGTCATTCTTGCCCCTCTCTGATAGTCGACAGTTGTATCGAGTCTCTATAGGTTGTTTAGTGCATGCTGCACTGCCGCTTCAGTCCACCATACCTATGTAGGCGAGGACCGCCGAATTCTAGCCTCGCCGTGTACTGGCCTCAGTACTGACCGCTCTCTCTTTTTCCTTTGCCCGTTGTCGGCACCCCTTTTGTTTAAGCAGGTTTTGAGATCGACGTCGTTAGCAGGGTTACCCTTCCGGCTTGGCCTAGGCAGGGTTATGGACGCCATTGGTTATTCTTCAGGGCTCTTAGCTCGATTTGCATCTTGTCCGTACCCGGACGCTATATCGTTTTAAAGGTGATTTGGATCTTTGTATTGTATATCTATATTCTTGACTCATTGAGTCGCTGTTATATATATATCTGTTCTGTGGGTCCCATCGAGGACTGCTGTGTAATGTTATTACTTCGTTTTCCACCCGCACGAAAGTGCCTGGTGGGCACCTTTGAATCGTTTCTATGCGGGTTTGGCGGAAATCGCTGAAACTTGCATAGGGTCGATTCTGAGGGTGTTACAACGCTGCAGCGCTGTTGCACGTAAAATAGCTAGACTGCGACGCTAGGGGCAGCTGCATGCATGGTGCAGCCCGCCCCGCCCAGCGCCCTCGCATGCCACGCTCGGTCCAATGGTCAATGGAGTGTGCCACGCTCGCATGCCATGCTGTTGCACATAAAAACGATAAAGCCAATCAGATTCCAGAATCATCCATCCCACGGATCGCCAAGAGCTAGCCACGAAATCCTTCTAAGAGACGTCAACCAATCAGGTTGCAGAACAAGCCCTTCCACGGATCGCCCAGAGCCACCCGCGGAATCCTTCTAGAAGACGCGATCGGACGGCCACAGTGTCGCGCTAGGGTTAGATCTACGTTCCTCATTCGGCCTTAGGGTTAGCTGGGTTTAGGATGCAGTCAACGGGGTTTCACAAGTTTGACCAGACATTCAAATGTGCATAATTAATTCAAAAAAAATCAAAAAAATACAAAACCTTCGCATGGTGTCATGTTATGTGACATAGTTGTGAGGAAAAATATCAAACTTGGTCTATTGATCATATTTCAAAAAACCCTTCACAAAATGACCTATCTCCTCCGAGGTTTTCTGGCTTTCGGGTCAAATGACCATTGATATGGCTAGAATCAAGGCATAGTTTGTGATAATGTGCCCATATTTGTCATGCATGTCTATAATGGGATGACTAACAATGTTGTAGCACAAAGTTTTCCTTTTCGACGCACAGAAAATCCATTTTCTATTTTCTGAGTGCCGAAAGAGGGGGGATTTGTGAAGCAACCACCAAATTGAAGTATCAAAATGGTAACATCCTATTTTTCAAAAATACTAGACCACCTAGCATGTACAATTTCCCAACTTGAGTATCTCAAAACTTTTATTCCATCCCTGGTGAAAAAGACAAATCCTGCCGAATCGGCTGGAAGTGGGTAAGATATGAACTACAGGTACATGATTTCATGCTGATGATTTTTTGTAAAAATCATTTTTAGGTTCACAACATGCTATTTCATCAGAGATCCAATGCTAGTTTTGTGAGCCTCAGCCCCTAGCTAAGAATATTTATGAAAACCCTTCAAGTTTGACCAGACATTCAAATGTGCATAACTAATTCAAAAAAAATAAAAAAAATACAAAACCTTCGCATGGTGTCATGTTATGTGACATAGTTCTGAGGAAAAATATCAAATTTGGTTTTAGAAATGGTCGAAAAAAACTTGCTTAGAAATGGGGTGGTTTACCCTAGCTTTGGAGCCCATTTTTACCCCATTTTGGGTGAGGGTGAGTTGTACTTCACAAAAGGGATCAGGGTGAGGATGAGTTGTATTGCACATATGAGAAAAACGTTGGAAGCTCATACACACATAGAAAAGTGACATAGCTACATTTGTTGGAATTCAAATTTACCATCATATTTGAATTTTGTCCAAATTATCAACAAGTGACAAATTATTATAATAACAAATGTTTACAACAGCAAGTGCCAAATTATTACAATAACAAATGTTTACAACAAGAAGTGCCAAATTCAAAGTCTATTTCTTTTGGCTCTTCTTACCCCTCGTTTTCTTCTCCTTCACAAGTTTCACACCACACAACAGGTTTATGCTCTTATTTTTCTTACCATTACCATCTGGCCTCCCCACAGCACGTCCAAGAGTCTCCTTCACCTCCTGCACCTCCTCAACAACCTCATGATCATGATCCAGAGCCTCATCAACATGGTCAGTTTGCACCAGAGCCTCAACAACAGGCTCATTTTGCACCAGAGCCTCAACAACAGGCTCATTTTGCACCAAAGCCTACAGGCTCATTTTGCACTAGAGCCTCAACAACAGGCTCATTTTGCCCCTCATTTTGCACCAGAGCTTCCAAATCAGAAACGGTGTGCCCTAAAGCCTCAACAGTTTGCACATCATCCTCCAAAACAAGTTCAGATTGCACCTCAGCAGCACCAAACATGATCTGGTTAGTTCTCTTCTTTCTTTGGCCATTGATTCTTGCCCTTTTCACTGGCCAGCTTTCGTCAACAACAAGAGGTGGGCCTTTTTCTCCACGCTTCCTCCTGAAAACAAGCAAGTTAGCTGGGGGAGAAAAATCATCAACAAGAAATGGGATAGATTTTGGATGAACATACTTTGGCTTTTCAGCAGTGTATCTGCACTTGGTAGAGCCAGCTCGGTGTCCAAGTTCGTCACAGAGTTTGCATCTATTCGTGTTACCTTTTTGGGCCCTTTTTGGCTTGGCATCTTTCTTTTCATCTTTCTTTCCCTTCTTGCTGCTCCCACCATTCTCAAACCAAGCCTTGAATCTACTCTGCTTGGGCCAGCCAGCCTTTCTTTTCATCAAAGGAGGACACAAGGAGAACTGAATGTCCACTTCAGGCCATTGAGACTGATCTGTAAGTGCTGGAATTGGTGTTCCATATGCTGCCTTGAATTTTGCTACAGAATAATACTCATGCAAATATGGGTGCATATTTAGCTTGTGTTTGGAGGCCAAGAAAAGTATGGAATGCTCACAAGGCTTCCTAGTGTGTTGCCACTCAAGGCATCTGCATTGATGCAATTGAGTGTCAACAACATGCCTCCTGCCAGTCTTTGTATCTCTGACTTCAGCACCCCACAATGAGGATTTCTCAACACGCAAATGTGCAAGATTTCTGCTCCTGTTGACCACCTGCTGCACAACATCAGGAAGCTTATCTCCTTGAAGAACATCACCAAGCCTTCTTCTCAATTCCCACAACCTCATGATCATGATCATGATCTGGTCAACCATGTCATGGACAGGCAAGTCTTTTAACTCCTTCACTTTGTTGTTGAAACTTTCTGCCAAATTATTGTTGATATGATCACATTTGATGGCAGTGTTAAAACCAGACCTGTACCATAAAAGAGAATGGTAGGTTTCCAACCATGTACAAAACTTGACCCTATCCTCCTCAGAGCATGCCGCCTTAATCTTCTCAAGGTGATATGAATGTGTCTGCCTGGTGT
Organism: Avena sativa; assembly: GCA_916181665.1. Taxonomy (NCBI): domain Eukaryota; kingdom Viridiplantae; phylum Streptophyta; class Magnoliopsida; order Poales; family Poaceae; genus Avena; species Avena sativa. Next base: position 411,545,761 of record OV702283.1, on the reverse strand, counting down.
AAGATCTTGCTGCTGGCCACATGCGTCCAAAATCATCTCCTCTGAATTTTTTGATCAAATTCATCCACATATTGCCGAAGCACTCCCTCTGCTCAGCATGAGGGAAAACAATCTTCACTTCATTTTCTAAACCTTTACATGCATCTGTGTGCACTGCCAATGGAGAGACTGTCCCTATGCATCTTTTCAACTGCATCATGAACCATGTCCATGATGCCTCTGTCTCAGACTGAAACATGCCAATAGCCACAGGGAACATCCAATTGTGTCCATCTAAAGCATTGCATGCTGCTAGTTGACCATTCCACTTTGAAGCCATCTATGCAAGCCATAGATGAGTCTATACTCAAATATGGACGGCACCCTGCTTTGAAGCCATCGATGCAAGGTTTTAAAGCCATGAAGAATTTAGAGAAGAAGACTTGCCCATCAGCTGTTACCTTAGTATCTATCTCCACAACACTGCCAGGTGACCTCTTCTCTACTTCTGCTTTGAAGTTATAAATCATTCGAAAGGTATTTGCCCAATCACCATATAGCTCTTTCATTGCGCTTTGCTTTGCCTTCCACACTGTAGTATAATTCATCTTAATGGGGTACTGCTTTTCCAAGTCTATTTCTAGTCTCTTTGCAGTGTTGTTTGGTGTTGTGGCTAAAATGGGATTGACCTTTTCTGCAACCCATAATTGTGATGTCATCTTTGTAACTGTTTGAGAACTTGTAATGCAGGTATGAGGTTTTGGAATTTGATTCACTCTTATTGTCCTTCCATCAGGTTGGCGTCTAGCAGATATATACCACTTGCAAGGCTTGGCACCACCATCATAACCTATGAATTTTGCATAGAACTTCTTTTTATCAGTCCACATAGTCTTGGTAGCAAACTCACGTTTGACTGCATATGTCCTGAAACACATCCTGAATTCATCCATGCTTGGAAACAATCTCCCAACTTCAATAACTCGGTCCTCTTTGTCATAAACTGTTACTAGCTCATCATCATGTGCATCATCTACATGAACTGCAGCATTTTCCAACAACTCGAGATCTATATCTGCCTCTTCATCTCTTAAATGGTTGTCACCATCATTTGCAGCTTCATCCCTCTTCTTCTCCTTATCTCTGTCATCTATAGTAATGCCAAAAAAGCTTTGCCATTTCAATGTCATCTATTGGTGCAATGACCAAATCAGACCGGTCATGTATCTCAACTGAATTCCAATCAACAGTTACAATCCTTTGTGCATTACCATCTGCAGTCTCCCCTTGTGAATTAGCATCATCATCCTCCACTGTTAACACTTCCAACTCAGTAAGTATAGGCATTACTTGCCTTTGTGCAACCCAATCATCCTCGACCATCCGAGCAGCCAGCTTCGAGGCCACATATCCAACCCTCGAATCAGGTTTCAGATCAATGAGCTCTGCTAAAAACAGAACAGTTTTGCTTGTCCAACCGTTTCGTTCATCGATTTCATCAATTATATGTTCCCCTGTCTCAACCCTAACATAGTCACATTTGCAATCATCAATCGTAACAAAGAAACTTCTTGCTCTGGCCCCCAAACCACACTATCCCCATTTTTTTCCACCATTTTCCTCACCGCCTCCTCTCCCATGTTTATTAGCTCTTGGGGATCAACATGTTCTAATTACACCTCCCATTTAACAACCATGTCTCTCTCAATGATCTGCGTGCTGCCATCAACTAAAACAACCCTAGATGGAAATAAATTGATGCGAAATCCGAAGGTTTGACGCGCAACATCGTCTCCCCTGTTTTTGGCGGGCACTGTGAGCTAGCGGAAGCGAACAAAGAGCTCAACCTTAGAGAAATGAAGTGCAGAGATACGGGATATACCGATTAGAAGTCCCCTCTCCATGATCCATATCGTTCCCCCTCGCCCCGTTCAGCACACCCTCGCCTCCACAATCTAGCATCAATGGGCACACTCAGATCTCGAATTGAGAAGAATGGGAGAGGAATTAGATTTCAAATGGCACTCACCACCTTCGCCGTCGAACGAAAGCGCCGCCGCCTAAATTAATTGTCGTGCCGCCGCCGGTGCCGAGAACGATGGGTGAGGTTCGCCGCCACCGTCGGGGAAGCTACAGTCAGTGTGACGCGCGCTCTCGGTCGGAAGCGATTGGTTTGACTGGCTTGACTGGCTGTCCCAACCAACCGGTTTGGCTTAACCCTAATCTTGGAACAAAGTTAAATGTGTCCTTACGACCGTTTTATGGCCCGTGTGGCCCTGGGATATTAGCTGCCTCACAACCGTCGCATGCGAGCTATTCTTTTCAACGATGTCGATTTCCTTCCAATTCCACGTAAAGACGTCGCATGGGAGTTATAAGCCCTCAGACTATAGGCTTCATCGTAAGCTACATCCAGCTCACAGGGAGGCGGCAAGATGCACTTGTTTGCCTCTGCCACAACGGGAAAATACGCTTTTAATGAACTCGTCAGAGATTTGTTCAGCGCGCATCCAATATCGTCTCATCTGCATTATATAAGTTCATCAAACAAAATCAGGATGCTAAGAGTAGTACTACTCTAAAAATAAAATAACACATCGTATACATCAAACAACTATGCACTGATTTAAAAACTTTCTACTACATCTTTAGTCTCGGTTGGACACACCAACCGAGACTAACGGGGTTGCGGCAGGCTGGGGCCGACGTGAGCCCGTTTACTCCCGGATGGTGTCTCCAACCGGGACTAAAGGGCACTCCAACCGGGACTAAAAGTGGGTGACAATACTATATGTCGTGAGTGGAGACACTATGTCAGTGAGTGGCGATACCATTTCAGTGGGTGGAGACACTATGACAGGGATGAGTGTCGATATTATGTCGCGAGTGTAGACACTATGTTGTGCTGCTTAATCTATAAATAGGCTTCTTTGTGAACTATCAACTGCAAGGAAGATCGTGTGCGAGACTAGGGACACCACTACGGCGGAGCTCGCGAGTGTACACTGTGTCTTAGGACCCCGTCCTCAGACATCTTCGAGGAGCTCGCCGTAGAGGCACTCCCTAATATGTGAAATTTGTTAGCTCCACCAGCATACTAATTTAGCTGGAGAAGATATAAACTGAAAGATAGTGTACGAGATCAGGGACACCACTATGGCAGAGCTTCTCGAAGATGTTTAGGATGCCGCGTCCTCAGACATCTTCAAGGAGCTCGCCATAGAGGGACTCCCTAATTTAATTTGATAGCTCCTCGGCGTGTTCATGTTTTTGTTCTTACTTGCTTAAACGGCCGATGATTAATTAAAATGCTAGGGTGCCACTATATATATGTGAGCCTTTATAGTTTTGGTTCTTATTTTTGTTGCAATGGATTTTGTGATGGTAGGTAGAAGAAAGAAGGATATTTTGTAGCTCGACGGTGGCATGATGCACTGTGAACCGTCTGAATTTTGAGACTACGTGCCAAACCAAGATATATAGATATGATGAACTCATGCATCTATGTGCTTCTATGAATCAAATGAATTTTGAGAACTATATGTGCCAAATTAATCAGATATATAGAGATAGAATCCACACAAATCTATCCATTTCTAGAGCATGAAATAAGCTAAAACAAGCAATAAAAGATGAAATGATGACGTTGCTAACCACTTAGGACCCTTAGATAGATGTGGAGGCAAAAAATCTTCACAAATCTTGAGAAAAATTGGCAAGAACTCGAGCTTGAGGGGAGAAATATGAGGGAGATGCTTGTGTGAGCCTAAAATGGCTCGGGCTGGGAGGGGAAGAAGATATAGTCGGGCCCTTTAGTCCCGGTTTGTTAAACGAGACAGAACTAAAGGTCCACGCATTCACTCCTTTCCAGCGCCAGACCCTTTAGCCCTGGTTTGTGAAAAGAACCGGGACTAAAGGTCCCCTATGAACCGGGACTAATGTCTTCTAGGGCCTGCGGCCGTTTCTAGCCGTTGGGACCAGGGCATTAGTCCCGGTTTGTACCAGGACCAGGAGTTATGCTCTGGACCAAAAGTCCATTTTCTACTAGTGCTGTAGCAGGGTGGTTGCCTCGAGGCTTCCCGCGGCGGCTGGTCCCAGGATGTGTGTAGCAGTGACGGAGCAGGGGTCGTGGTTGGGTTCCGGCCGACGGCTGGCATCAGGCTGAATGTTGTCCAGTGTGGCCTTCATATGTGGCAGCACCACAATCGGGATGGAGGGCACAGGCAGACATCCCCTCTGCCCCCTCCTCGCGCTCGAGCCTCTGCGACCTCTCCATCCTCGGTGCCCGCCCATATGGCCGGTGGACCACCCGTCGGCGGGGTTCCTGCAAGGCTGACGATTGGGAATGGAATATGGATAGGGACGGCCATACGGTGGCCATTGATCCCCTCGCCGATTCCGGGCTGCCTCCGTCGGCCTCCTTCACCTCAGCGCTCGGGACCTCGTTCGTCTCTAGCGCCGCCCCGACCCTTGGGGAACAGACCTGTTGTCGCCCTCCAATCACATCCTCCAACGGGGTCCTCCTTCTCTATCTCCAACTCAGGGCAATTTATTTCCTTCTCTATCCCCAACTCAGGTCAATTTCTTTCGACTGGGAGATAGATGGGGTTCGGCGAGGTGACAACGAGAGGAGGTTGGGGAAGTGCGGAGGCTTGCAGGAGGTTGGGGATCTTCTAGGAAAAACAGGGAGAACCTCTCTGGTGCACAGAGAAGAGTGCGGGGCTACGACTCATGGGGAAGGATGGAAGGGGCGGGCCGGTGCGGTCGTGAGGAAGCGGGCGACACCTAGGGGCAAAACCGTCAAAATATGCAGCAGACGGAAAAAACTGGAGGCGACGAACGGCCTAAATCTTTTTAATAGTATAGACTAAGACAACGGCCATGGTGGAGACAGGGAGGCGGCACCAGACGGCCCAGATCTGGGACCATTTGGGCTCGATCTGTTTTGTGTGGGTCCTAGCCTGCTAGCCCCTATGCTGGGTGTGCGCGTGAGCCTTGCTCCGCGCAGGTTGGGTCGTCTAGGCGATGGCGCCGGCAGTCGGGTGCGTCCTCCCCCCCCACACACATCCCCTTGGCTGTCCTCCCGGCACCGAGCGCAAGGATGTTGCTGCTTTGGCCGAGTCGAGTTGAACCCAAGGCCTTCTTGGTGTGGCGGCTCGAGGCGTTTTGTGATGCAGGTGGTGGCGTTGGTGGTGTCGGGTGATCGGCAATGCTTCTTTGAGGTGTCTATGCGCAAACCTGTCGGTGATTCCTCCAAGGGCCAGCGCGGGGCTCCATGTGAAGAACATGGTGCTCGGTTGTGGGAACGAGGTACCAAACTTTAGTCGAAAGCTCTGCCTTTGGGCCGGTGATGGCCACGCCTATGGGTGTCGTGTCGTGTTGAGGCATCATCTAGGAGCATCGGCACCTTCCCTCGCCCAGGGTGTGACGTTCCAGGTGAAATCCCCAGATTTGTCTTGCCAGACAAGGTGGCGGCATCTTCGACGTCGTACCCTCCTTGGAGGCTTCGTCTTGGAAACCTGATTCCCTGGTACAAGTCATGGCTCATCGTCATGGTCCTCGGTGTTGGCCTAATGCGGCGTCTTAGTGCAGATGGAGTGTCGGCCTCTCGAGTGGTATTGCGGATATCTTGCACGACAAGGATCCTCCCCGGACGGTGCGAACAAGCCTCCAGATGACTAGTTGTGGGCTTGCCTCTGTGGTTGTTGGCGGGTCGGTGAAGACTGTATGCTAGTAAGTCTGTTGAGGTTGCGGGGAGGTAGCGACTGCGCCGGCGGCGTACCCCGGATCTAGGCTGAGCCTGGATGGCTCGCGGGATCCAGGTGAAACCCATCTTGGCTTCGAATGGCATGCTCCTAGCGACATCGACAATGCGCAAGCACTGCGACTTTCATTGACCAGGGTTCTGTTCGGCGGAGGAGCTCACTCTGTGGTGTCCTGGAGAAGCACTCGACGGATTTTAACGTTTGCTTGTGCTGGGTGTGTTGTATATATGGGTGTTTCGGCCTTCTCTTAGACTTGTAAATCAAAATCCTTTTCTATCAATGAATCGATATGCTTTTTGAATTTTTGTGAAAAAAATTGTTCACAATGAGTCAGCAACAGTTCATTAGCGTCTACCGCCAAACACTGTAGCCATTTGAATGGGAACCATGAGGATGGCTGTGCCTGGCGTTTAGCCAGCGTCGTTTCCTGTTGCCGCTTCCTCTGCTTTCGGTCGATCATAATCTGTTTCGACAACAACTGATGTGTCCTCGTACATGTTATTCATGTTTCCCCGAATTTTTTATCCCGGTGAGAACACACGACGTCATCGTAGAAGATCCCCCTCTCCCCGAATATGGACCCACCGTGGGGCCGAGCACCATATTCCCCCTATGATCGTCTCGCACACGCCCTTGTCCTGCCTCGCATCGCTATACGGGATACTACGCCGACGGACAATTGTCAGGGCCCTCGGCGTAGGTCCCTCCCTAGCCTAGGCCAGTAGGCCAACCCTCGGCACTGAAATGTCGTCAGCGTAGCCTAGCTAGGCCGAGGGCGGCCCTCGGCGTAGCTACTGCCGGCAGGGCAGCGTTCAGGCTACGCTGACGATCATTTCCTCGGCATAGGTTTCACAACTGTGCTAACGGCAATGCTCTCGGCATAGCTATTTTTCAATTTACCACATTAAGCTTAGAATAATCATAACTAAATCATTTTAATTCAAAAAAATACAAATAATATATCAAAATTTGCAAAAAATAAGATCTATCCATCTACACTCAAATATTACACATTTATGAATAAAAATTAACTAAAATATAAAAACATTAAATATAGATTAAAGCGGGCATAGATAATTAAAAACGATCCAAACAATGCGAAACCTTCTCGTGGTATCATATTATGTGACATAGTTGGAAGGAAAATATAAAAATTGATATATTGATTATGTCTCAATTTTTTTTCACAAAATGACCTATCTCATTCGAGGTTTCCAGGCTTTTGGGTCAAATGACCAATGTTATGGCAAGAATCCAGGTATAGTTTGTGATAATATTCCCAATGCATATGCATCATGGGATAACGAATAATGTTGCAGGAGAAAGTTTCCCTTTTTGTCGCACCAAAAAATCATTTTCCATTTTTCGAGCATAAAAACCGGGGGGGGGGGGTTTGTGAAGCAACCACCGAATGGCTAATTCAGAATGCTACCACCCCATTTTTTAAAAATACTAGACCATATGGACAACAAGGTATAATATGTTTCACGAAAGCTCATTTGAAGGGAACCAAGAAGTTAAGCTTGCTGGGAGTGGAGTAGTGAGAATGAGTGACCGACCAAGAAGTTTGACCAAAACTGCAATTTGACCTAAGATTAGTGTATTTCATGTTAAAAATGTCCCAAGTGAGAGAGATTCAAACAATTCAAAAGTTAAAGAGATTCAAACAATTCAAAAAAATAAAAAATAAAATCGATTTTTAAAAGAAATACAAATGGGCGAGTCTATGCCAAGGGTAAAGCCCTCGGCACAGGCTGTGCCAAGGGTGCCGTCGGCGTAGCCCTCGCGATGGTGATGCAGAGGGGGATCGCAAAGACCGCTTGTACTGCATCTTCCACAAGCAGCATGGGCATCCCACTTATGACTGCTACAAGCTCAAGAGGCTCTGCGACCAGCGCAACAGCCAGAGGAGGGAAAACATGGAGGCGAGCGGAGCAACAGGCGTAGCGGGAACCAAGGAGGGGTGTTGGAACAACAACCAAGGCGACCAAGGCACCCACCAGATGAGCCATCAAGCCAACGCCATGCAGTAGCATCACCACGCCCCAGAGAAAGGCCATGTCATGGAGAACACGGGGGGCTACCAGGAGCCACAGGGTGCCATAGTTTGCATACTCGGTGGCTCCTAGGCCCTAGCATCCAACATGCAATTCAAGCAGCTCACCCGTGAAGTCTCCACTGCCTGGCCCGGGACTCCTTCCTTGAAGCTCAGTGCGTCATCACCTTCGACGCCAGCGACCACTCCACTTCCACCAAGGCTATGGGTAACCTATAATAGGTGGATATCAAGGATTTTTAAGACATAGTAATCCTTCCGATTCTTATAGACACTACATCTACAGGATACAAAACCATTCCGCTTGTTTTCATCGGCCACATGGAGAAATTCATGCCCGCCATTAAAGAACTCGCCAGAGCGTCGGTCAGTACCATACATCCATTCCCGGACCAGCTGCATTATTATATAAGTATATCAAAAACAATTAAACAACATCATGAATAGAGATCAGTGACCATTTAATACAAGTTGTTCATCACACAAACAAAAATAGAGTATAGTGGACCAAATGTTATTGTTGCAAAAATAAAAAACTATGCACTAATTTAAAAAATTCTACTCCATACTCATTTTGATAAATTACTAAGTAAACAACATATATACATATGCAAACTAACAAGTAATGTGAGCTTCTAGAGCATTAAATGAGCAACACAATTTTAAGAAAAACCCTATTTCCTCACTTTACAAAGCAACATTATTTTCTATAACCCTAATTTATTTCTGCCCAAAACCTTCTCATTTTTTAACTATTTTCAAACAAATCTTGCTAAAAGGTCCAGTACCTAAAATAGGTGCACCTACTATGTACTAACAACATATAAAATCTTGGATCATTTTCACTTCATTTACTTGTTCAAATCTAAAAATTTGAATTTTGAAAATTTTACATGCACCAATTTTTGAATTGGACAAAACAATTAACATGAAAAATGTGGAGTTTTTAATTATTTATCTAGTAGCAAAAACCTCATTCCATTCTAAGCTCTAAAACTCTAAAATTACATATTTCAATTTTCAGTAACTTTTTGCCTAATCAAAATTTGACTAAAATTACATATCTAAAATTCCCTCTACTTCTAGAGCATGAAATCCCTCTCTACTGAAAGAGCATTGAGATAAACTAACAATGAGAGATGAAAGGATGAAGTTGCTAACCTTTTAAAACCTTGGATTTAGGGTTTCCACCAAATCTTGACAAAACTTGGAGAAAAAATGGGCATGAACTCGGCTTGCTTGAAGAAAAAATAGCCATGGGCTTGGGCACGGACGAAGTCAAATTATATAGAGAAACCAATAGTATCGGTTGATATTGCGAACTAGGACTAGTTATTGACCTCTAGTTCCGGTCCGTGATACCAACCGATACTGCAGGCTCCCACACGTGGGGCTGGCTGACGCGAGCCCCACAGTTCTGGGCCGTATCATAAACCGGGACTAGAGGTCCAGAACGATCCGAGACTAGAGCTTCCTGAAGGGAATATGACCTGAGAGGCAATAATAAAGTGTTTATTATGTGTATTCCAAGTATATGATAGATGTTTATTTTGCATGCTATAATTGTATTAATACGGAATCATTAATACATGTGTGCTTAATAAACAAACAGAAAGTTCCTAGTTATGCCTATCTCATAAACTAGCTCGTTGATTAACAAGATGATCAAAGTTTCCTGATCATAGACATTGGATGTTGTTAATAACGAGGTCACAACATTAGTGTAATGGTGTGATGAGCATTCATCTGAAGTATAGCATTACGATCAAAATCATTGAGTTTATATTGCTATAACAACTTCGAAGTGATCCTAATCCTTAGACCATGAGATCATGTCAATCACTAACAGCGGAAGAGTTTCTTGATAACATCAAACGTCACACCGTAACTGGGTGATTATAAAGATGAATTCGGAATTACTAAAGTGTTATGTTGAGGCCCATGGATCGAGAGTGGAATTTTTTCATCCCGATGACGGATAGATATACTCTAGGACCTCTCGGTGATATCACATTGGTTAGCTTGTAAGAAAGTGATTTGATCACTAGAATGTTATATCACGGGAATGAGAAAGAGTACATGTCAGTAACGAGATCAAACTAGGTATGGAGATACCGATGATCAAATCTCGGACATGTAATATATCACGAAACAAAAGGATTAAGATACTAGCGTAAAAGGTTCCGACGATCACAAGAAAGTCATCGCTGAATGTGTGGGAGTCAGTATGGGTCTCCAGATCCCGCTTATGATTATTGATCGGAGAAGGGTCTCGATCATGTCTGCATTATTCATGGACCGTAGGGTGGCACACTTAAGAGACACCGACATCCAAATGGAGCAAAAGTTTCATGCCGAAAAGAATAACAAGCGCATGAATTTATTTCACTAGATACCGAAACAGGTTTTTAGGTGAATTTGCAGAAAGTGTTTTTTGCATGTGAAATGAAATACTAGCAAGGGGTTATATGTTAATGTTTGTCATTAAAGTAATTTACAAAATTCTGAATAAATAAAAGGAGTTTTATTTAATGAGAGTTTGCATTAAATTTGGTGGAAATTTAATGGGAATTTGAGTGGAGGGAATTGAAAGGCATTTGAGTGAGTGGAGTGTCCATCCACATGAATGAAGGAGGGGAGGGGGCAGCCCCCATGGCCGGAGGCCACCCCCTTGGGTGCCCCCCTCCTCCTATAAAAGGATCCCCCTCTCCTCACTTCTCACTCACACCTCCTCGTGAAGGATCTCTCTCCCCCTCTAGAATTTATCCCCCATGGTCTCTGACTAGCGAGATACATGTTCCCGGTGGTTATTCGGCAAGAAAGAGTTGTGCTTCCGCTGCATCGCTGGAGCAATGAGGCGGAGGTTGCTTGGTGTCTTGTACGTGTGTGCGATCACGGATGCGCTGCTGATTTGTGGCGCTAGGACTTCCTCTCGATCTTGAGATCGGCAAGAGATCGTCTACATTAACCACGAGTTTGACTCGTTAAGCTTTGTTCTCTATGGATATACATCCGCCCATTGTTTGTATCTAGTATATAGATCTTGGTACATAGTTTTTCCCATCAGAGGAATTTTTTTGTTTTCTATGCTGCGAACCCTACAGTGGTATCAGAGCCATATCTATGCGTAGATGCTTTACACGGGTAGTACACATATGAGTATGTGGGCGATGTTGATCATGTTATTGCTTATTAGTTGTATTTTGGATATTGGTGGAATAGTGGGATGAAGCGGCACGGACAAACTTTACATGTCCTCACACATAAGACCTGTTCCACGCTTGACATGTAACTAGTTTTGCATAAGTGTATAGCGGGTGTATGTCTCTCCTACTATAGTCAATATCTAATTTGCAACGAGGTCAACAATTTGGTTATCCTTGTTGTGGTTCATGTTCGTAGGTATGAACGGTTCTATCTTCGAAAGCCCTAAGCAACATAAAACTTGCAATGGATAAATTAGAGGCGTCTAGTTTAGATTGTTGTTGGGCTAGTGTTATGATATGGTGATGTTGTAAGTAGAAGTATGAGATGATACTATTACAACACAGATAACATGTAAGTTCCATATACCTTGGCCTTACACATAGAGGTATGATAGTGATCATACCACGGTGCACATGATGGAGATCATATGCGGGAACCATATCATTCACTTACAAACATGTGATGTTTGATTGCATATTATATTGCTTGTTTGGTGTTATATTAGCATAATAAGATGATCCCTCATTTAAATATCAAGATAAGAATGTGTTCTCCCTTAAGTATGCACCGATTATGTTTCTTCGCTCCAAGACATCACGTGATGATCGAGTGTTCTTGGATCCACGACCATATTACGGGTGTAAGACAGTTATAGACGCCAATACTAAGGTTCTCACTTGGCGAGCCTAGCATGTATAGACATTGCCTCGGAACACGGACCGAAAGGTTAAGCATGAGTCATATAGTAGATATGATGCCCATTTTATGCTCGCCTTTGAAGCTACACAGACTCACGTGATGATCGGACTTGGTGTAGTGGATTTGGTTCATGTAATCACTTAAAAGCCACGAGGGATGTCATTTTGAGTGGGAGGTCATTCGTAATGTGGATTAGTTGAACTCAATCTATCATAAACTTAGTCTAAACTTTACAAATTCTATTGTAGATGGCACCACCTGCTTTAAATTTCAATGTGTTCATGGAGAAAGAGAAACTTGCAACGAACGGTAGCAACTTTACCGAATGGGCCATGAATTTGAGGATTCTCCTCTCTGCTTCACAAAAGCAATATGTGCTAGAAGCGCCACTAGGCCCCCCACCTTTCGATGATGCCCCTAACGACGAGAAGAATGTCTATCAGACTCGTCAGGAGGACCATAACTTAGTTCATTGCGGCATATTGTATGGGCTAGAGCCAGAACTTCGAAAGCGTTTCGAAAACGTCAATGCATTTGATACAACGGGTGAGTTGAAAATGATTTTCGACACACATGCTTCTGTAGAGAGATACAATGCTTCATAAAAGTTCTTTAGCTGCATGATGGAAGAGCACAACTCCGTAAGTGAGCATGTACTCAAGATGTCGGGTTACACCGATAAGCTTGTGTCCTTGGGAATATCGATTCCCATTGACTTCAACATCCATCGTGTTCTGCAGTCTCTACCACCTAGCTATAAGAGCTTCGTGATGAACTATAATATGCAAGGCATGAAGAATTATCTCCCGAGCTTCTGTCAATGCTTAAAACTACAGAAGTGGATATCAAGAAGGAACATCAAGTGTTTATGATCAATAAGAACACTAGTTTCGAGAAAGACAAGAAGGGAAAACGGAAGGGGAGTAAGGGGGGCAAGTAGGTTTCCGTGCCTAAAAAGAAACCCCGAGTTGGACCTAAGTCTGATACCAACTGCTATTATTGTAAGGGGACTGGCCACTGGAAGTGCAACTGCCCCAATTATTTGGCACACAAGAAGGCCGGCAAGGCAAACAAAGGTATATATGATATACATGTTATTGATGTGTACTTGACTAGTAATCGCAATAGCACCTGGGTATTTGATACCGGTTCAGTTGCTAATATTTGTAACTCGAATCAGGGGCTGCGGAACAAGTGACGTCTATCAAGGGGTGATGTCAAGATGCGTGTCGGCAATGGATCAAGTGTTGATGTGATCGCCGTAGGAATGCTACCTCTCCACTTACCACCGGGATTAGTAATAAACTTGAATAATTGTTATCTGGTGCCTGCACTGAGCATGAACATTGTATATGGATCGTGTTTGATGCGAAGTGGTTATTCATTTAAATCCGAGAACAATGGTTGTTCTATTTATATGAATGAAATAATTTATGGTCATGCATCTATGATGAATGGTTTATTTCTATTGGAGCTCGATAATAGTGATACACATATTCATAATGTTGATGCTAAAAGAATTAAACTTAATGATGATATATCCGCATATATGTGGCACTATCGTCTAGGTCATATTGGCGTTAAACGCATGAAGAAGCTCCATTCGGATGTACTTTTGGAATCACTTGATTTTGAATCAGTTGATACATGTGAGCCATGCCTTATGGGCAATATGACTAGAACACCGTTTTCCGGTTCAATGGAACGGGCGACAGATTTATTGGAAATCATACATTCTGATGTATGTGGTCCAATGAGTGTGTCGGCGCGAGATGGATATCGTTATTTTGTTACTTTCATGGATGATTTGAGTAGATACGGTTATATCTACTTGATGAAACACAAATCTGAAACCTTTGAAAAGTTCAAGGAATTTCAGAGTGAAGTGGAAAATCATCGTAATAGAAAGATCAAATTTATATGGTCCGACCGTGGAGGTGAGTATCTAACTTACGAGTTTAGCACTCATAAGAAAGAGTGTGGAATTGTTTCACAACTCACAACTGCTGGAACACCACAGCGAAATGGTGTGTCGGAACGTCATAATCGTACTTTATTGGATATGGTTTGATCTATGATGTCTCTGACGAATTTGCTGTTATCATTTTGGGGTTATGCACTAGAAATTGCTGCATTCACTTTAAATCGGGCACCATCTAAATCCGTTGAAAAGACACCATATGAATTGTGGTTTGGAAACAAACCTAAGCTATCATTTCTTAAAGTATGGGGATGCGATATTTATGTGAAGAAACTTCAATGGGATAAACTCGAACCCAAAGCGGAAAAATGCATCTTCATAGGATACCCTAAGGAAACAATTGTGTATTCCTTCTATCACAGCTCCGAGGGCAAGGTTTTTGTTGCCAAGAATGGATCCTTTCTAGAGAAAGAGTTTCTCGCGAAAGGCGTGAGTAGTTGGAAGGTAGAACTCTAAGAGGTTATTGAACCTTCTCTTCACAGTATGGCGAGTAGCGCAGCGCTGGAAGTTTTTCTGGAGTTGGCTTCACCAGTTGAAGGAGGAACTAATGATAATGATCACGAAACTCCGAAAGAGAGTACTACCAGACCACGCAGGTATAGCAGGACGCGTGCAGCTCCCGAGCTGTACGGAAACCCTGTCATGAATTTCATGGTTGATGAAAATGATGACCCTGCAACGTATGAAGAAGCGATGATGAGCCCGGATTCCGACAAATGGTTAGAAGCCATGAAATCCGAGATGGAATCCATGTATGAAAATCAAGTTTGGAACTTGGTGGACTTACCTCACGACCGAAAGGCCGTGGAGAATAAATGGATTTTCAAAAGAAAACTGATGCTAACGGTAATGTGACCGTCTATAAATCTTGACTTGTCGCAAAGAGATTTCGACAAATTCTAGGAGTTGACTACGATGAGACATTCTCTCTCGCAGCGATGCTAAAATCAGTTAGGATTATGTTAGCAATTGCTGCATATTTCGATTATGAGATATGGCAGATGGATTTTCATACATGGATTCCATCTCGGATTTCATGTCTTCTAACCATTTGTTGGAATCCGGGCTCATCATCGCTTCTTCATACGTCGCAGGGTCATCATTTTCATCAACCATGAAATTCATGACAGGATTTCCGCACAGCTCGGGAGCTGCACGCGTCCTGCTAGACCTGCGAGGTTCGGTAGTACTCTCTTTCGGAGTTTCATGATCATTACCATTAGTTCCCTCTTCAACTGGTGAAGCCAACTCCGGAACGACTTTCGGCGCTGCGCTACTCGCCATACTTTGAAGAGAAGGTTCAATAACCTCTTCGAGTTCTACCTTCCGACTACTCACACCTTTCGCGAGAAACTCTTTCTCTAGAAAGGATCCATTCTTGGCAACAAAAACCTTGCCCTCGGATTTGTGATAGAAGGAATACCCAATAGTTTCCTTAGGGTATCCTATGAAGACGAATTTTTCTGCTTTGGGTTCGAGTTTATCCGGTTTAAGTTTCTTCACATAAACATCGCATCCCCAAACTTTAAGAAATGATAGCTTAGGTTTGTTTCCAAACCATAATTCATACGGTGTCTTTTCAACGGATTTAGATGGTGCCCGATTTAAACTGAATGCAGCAGTTTCTAGTGCATAACCCCAAAATGACAATGGCAAGTCCGTCAGAGACATCATAGATCGAACCATATTAAAATAAAGTACGATTACGACGTTTCGACACACCATTTCGCTGTGGTGTTACGGCAGGTGTGAGTTGTGAAACAATTCCACACTCTTTCATGTGAGTGCTAAACTCGTAACTTAGATACTCACCTCCACGGTCGGACCGTAGAAATTTGATCTTTCTATTACGATGATTTTCCACTTCATTCTGAAATTCCTTGAAATTTTCAAAGGTTTCAGACTTGTGTTTCATCAAGTAGATATAACCGTATCTACTCAAATCATCCGTGAAAGTAACAAAATAACGATATCCACCACACGCCGGCACACTCATTGGACCACATACATCAGAATTTATGATTTCCAATAAATCTATCGCCCGTTACATTGAACCGGAAAATGACATTCTAGTCATCTTGCCCATAAGGCATGGCTCGCATGTATCAAATGATTCAAAATCAAGTGATTCCAAAAGTCCATCCGAATGGAGCTTCTTCATGCGTTTAACGCCAATATGACCTAGACGGCAGTGCCACATATATGCGTATATATCATCATTAAGTTTAATCCTTTTAGCATCAACATTATGAATATGTGTAACATTATTATCGAGATCCAATAGAAATAAACCATTCATCATCGGTGCATGACCATAATAGATTTCATTCATATAAATAGAACAACGATTATTCTAGGATTTAAATGAATAACCACTTCGCATCAAACACGATCCAGATACAATGTTCATGCTTAGTGCTGGCACCAGATAACAATTATTCATGTTTATTACTAATCCCGACGGCAAGTGGAGAGGTAGCGTTCCAACGGCGATCACATCAACGCTCGATCCACTGCCGACACACATCTTGACCTTACTCCTTGCTAGCGGTCGCTTGTTCCGCAGCCCATGATTCGAGTTACAAATATTAGCAACTGAACCGGTATCAAATACCCAGGTGCTACTACGAGCACTATTCAAGTACACATAAATAACATGTATATCATATATACCTTTATTTGCCTTGCCGTCCTTCTTGTCTGCCAAGTACTAGGGGCAGTTGCGCTTCCAGTGGCCAGTCCCCTTACAATAGTAGCACTCGGTATCAGACTTAGGTCCAACTCGGGGTTTCTTTTTAGGCACGGCAACCTTTTTGCCGCCCTTACTTCCCTTCCGTTTTCACTTCTTGTCTTTCTTGAAACTTGTGTTCTTATTGATCATCAACACTTGATGTTCCTTTTTGATCTCCACTTCTGCAGTTTTAAGCATTGACAAAAGCTCGGGGAGAGACTTCTTCATTCCTTGCGTATTACAGTTCATCACGAAGCTCTTATAGCTAGGTGGTAGATACTGCAGAACATGATGGATGCCTAAGTCAATGGGAATCAATATTCCCAAGGACACAAGCTTATCGGCGTAACCCGACATCTTGAGTACATGCTCACTTACGGAGTTGTGATCTTCCATCATGCAGCTAAAGAAATTTTCTGAAGCATTATAGCTCTCTACAGTAGCATGTGTGTCAAAAATCATTTTCAACTCACCCATTGTATCAAATGCATTGCCATTTTCGAAACGCTTTTGAAGTCCGGATCTAGCCCATACAATATGCCGCAATGAACTAAGTTGTGGTCCTCCTGACGAGTCTGATAGACATTCTTCTCCTTGTCAGTGGAGGCATCAAAAGGTAGGGGGCCTAGAGGCAAGCATGTTGAGTGTAGACTCATAACTCTAATCCTCATCAGAGTAACCTGCAACATCACAAGTTATAGCCACAGTGGTTCAATACATTGGAATAGTATTGGCAAGTGATACCTTAGTAGAATAATAGTATCTAGCTTCTACATGAATTTGGCTAAGTGTAGCTTAGGCTTGATTTGCTCCAAATAGGTTTTACCTATCAGTTGAAAACACTAAGTTTTTGTTTGGTGAAAACTCCCAAGGAACCACTAATAGACATTGGTGAACCTTTACCATTGTTCAACCACAAATTTTTCACTTAGAAATTAGGATGAGGAGATTCTTGATAGCTTCCATGTATTGATGCTCAATTTGTCCATTTCCGAGGACATGGCTAACTACTTAGATTCTTCCTTCTGCAGAGGTGGTGCACTTTCCCCACAAGACTCGACATGCATCGAGACAAGACCTTTTAGAAGCCTTCCTTTAGACCAGAATGGACGCGCTCCAAACCTATCACCCCTACCACCAACTGTCCATTTGGCTAAGTTATTGCAACCTATATGATCCAGGCAGAGCCCATAATGCCATGTCGCTGCACTAGAAGCTTCTTAACATATGGCATCTCAAATCCCTTTGTTCCTGGGTGGCTTTCCACAAGTGTGATACAGAATGTAGACCATAGATATGGGCCTTGTGTAACCAGTCAACATAACCCAACCAACCATTCCACCTAGGTGTTTCATTCACTTAGTTGTTTTATTAAGCAAAAACATAAGTCCAAGACTTAGCAATATTTTTTCCATAGCATGTATATAATCCACCATTGGTTTCTACTAGCTAGGCTAAGGATGGAAATAGTACGTATCTTAACTTAGAGAAAATTCTAACAATTCTACAATTACTAGGATTTCCCAAGCATAGCATATAGATACTTAGCAAAAATTATCATGCAAGCCCTATACAAAATATCACTAATGCATAGTCAAAATATTGGGAAAAAAATATGAAGCACCACTTTCCTTGGTACTTGGGGGATTAACAACAATCCTCACAGTCACAATCACCACTAGCACCAAAATCTACACATAAAATGATAGCACCAAATTCATATTTCAAATAATCAAACAAAAATATATGAATGCATGCAAATGCCATGTGATGATTTTTCTAAACCAACCAAGACAACTAAAACAGTACTGATCAATAAACTAAACATTTATACACAAAATAAACTTTATTTGGCCTTTAAAACATTTTCCAATTAATTTTATACACAAAATAGGCCTACAAATGTCTCTGCATAAAATTCTATTTTAACAGAGGCAAAATACAAAACTAAGCTTACAGATGTGTAGGATTTATTTTTGTGATTCCATTGATATCTTATTTGCATTTTTTGGATAAACAGATCAAAAGTTATTGAATTTATAAGTTTGAATAACTAATAGATTCAAAAACACATTTTAAATTAAAATTCCAGACACGTGGGCGTGTCTGATTGGCTCGTACCGGTTCGGCCGGATCGATCACGAGGGCTGCACGATTTAAATGAAATCGCACGGCCAGATCTACTCATACCCCTTCGATAAGTGAACTAATCCTACGCGCTAGATCTAGATCCAACGGCGTCCGATCAAACGACCATGGATGGGCGGCGCAAATGGGTGCTGGCGGCGGCGCTACTGGCGACGGTGCTCCAGTGATTCCAGAGAGAGCTAGGGGAAGTGCGATGCTTACCAGCGTCGCAACGCTACGAGGATGCTCAAGGTGATGCTGGCGTGGACAGGGGTGAGCTGCTGCGGCCGTGGGAGCTCGTCGGAGTTGCGGACAACGTCGGGCTCGGGCGGACGGAGACGTTGGCGACGTTCTGGACCACCCTAACACAAACCAAAGGCATCAGTGCATGCACAATGATCAAGCAAACATGACAGGGTCAGGGAGAAGGCAAGGCGCAGTCGGGTTTTACCTAAATCGCTCGTCGGAGTTGAGCGGCGACTCTATCGTTTGCGGAGGTGGACGGGGACAGCGACCTGGGTCATGCCTAGGCAAACCAGAGGCGTCAGAAGATGCACAAGGACGCAAGGACCACACTTGTTTGAACCAGGAGGAAAGGGGCGGTCGGGGCTCACCGGAATCAGTCGCCGGAGACGCTCGGTACTGCGGCGGTGTGGGCTTCAATTCGAACGGCCTGGTGGCGCTTAGACAGTGGTGAGTGAGGGGAAAGATGCGGGGTGGAGAGGTGATTATGTAGCCAGAGCGAGGGCGGAAATTACATGCACAATTTTCTTCTCTCCTTTTCTCCCAGTCAAACTATGGTATATTTTATTTTCCTTATAGTGCCAGATATAGACGATCATCGCCATCAACTATTAAAGCAAAGGAAAATTTATTGAAACATTTATCGGTTGTAATATTGAAATTTACTTAATGATTATATTGAATTCCAAAGTCAATCAAAATTCCATTGTACTTAGTATTGTGTGTTGTTTCATTGATGAGAACCCTTGGTTCCAACTATACAAGTTTTCCAATTTTCCTTATAAACCTTCGTGTATCCCTCAATTTTTTTTAATTTGGTGACTAGATTTCTAAGTTGTGGTATTCTTAATGCTAAAACACTAGCACAATGACAAAGAGCGAAATTTGGTGACTAGTTGGAATCGATAAATCAGAAAATACAACCCAGCAAGAAAATTAAATTATTCAATGAAGATAAATTAATCCATTAAATGCATATTGATCAACTACATCTTACGGTTTTTTATTCATCAACACAGTTTTATGCAAGCAAGATAATTATCCTTGATATCATTTTGGTATCCTGCGTAAATAAGGACAGCAGCACAGATTCTTAGTTGGGTTGCATACAGAACTGTAACTGTTACCACCTTCATGAAATCCTCTTTCTTTGCAATGCTTTACGCACAACGAAGAAGTGCAGTTTTTTAAAGTCTCGCATTTCCATTCAGCTACAAATTTCATACATTACATCATTAACAAGATAGGATCTAGTATACAAAGATAAAAAGAAAGAATATAGCTATAATTATTATTCTTTCACATATGAAAATTGTAGAGTAAACAAGGGAATTATTGCATACTTGCATGACAGGATTTTGACATTGAAGACACTAGCACAATGACAAAGAGGGCAATTGTAGTTTTGTAGATAACCATCCTTGTTTTGCTTGTGATGAGCACCATATTACAAGAAGAGACTACATGTATTTTTCTTCTTCTTCTATCACCTATTTGGGATCCTTGCTAGTAGTCTTCTCTACGTGTATTTTAGAGGGATACCAACATTTATTGCCTTTGTGTATATATATTTACATTAATGTTTACATATCTTTTTCTCTTAATGATATACTACCACTTTGTATACACTATATTTATTTGAATTCTTTTATATGGTATATATTATGATGTTTTGTATGCAGGAGTAAGCATTAAATCTCATGCATTGATTGTACATTCCTCGCACATTAGGAAGGTAGAAAATGTTAGTTTATTGTCGAAGATTTTACTATATTATGTTCTTTTTAAGGTCAAATCTTCTTGTTTGCAAGATTTGTACATATACTATTTTTTAATTTTCTATTTTTGTTGGCACCATATGAAGTGAAGATACTTATATAAGGTGCAGTATAACCTGGCACAATTATTATTATATAAGATTCTCTTTTGCACCTTCTATTTATTTTATGTTTGTCACCTTAGAATTAATTTAGATAGATCCATCATCAAATATTTGATCTTGATAAACTACGTGTAGCATATCTTTAAATTAATGTTCGTTTATATTTATTATCGTGAGCTAGAGTAGAAATAATTTTCTATACAATATTTATTTCATATTCCATTATATGGTATTAAATGCTTGAGCTCACCGAGATTTAATCATGGTTCAATCTCATGCACTAGCTATATCTTGCATTCATCTCCTCAAATCAATGGTGGTATCAAATTATTATTGTATGATATTGTATTATTTTAACTTATATAACTATTTATTTATTTTAGATTTTAATAAATATTATATAATTATTTTTATATTTCTTTAACATCCTATGAATTGATGGTCCTTTTAAAGAGTTCTCTGGCCAATCCTTGCATAGTTAATGTATTTTTGTACCATGCATTTATTTTGGGTTTCTCATTGATTGATTTCATATAAGAGAAGTTCTATAGTTCTCCGATCAAAGCATAGATATTGATAGATTAAATGCTTCATGTATGCATATCGCTAAACTGATATGAAATAAAGTGTATAGAAAATTAGTTACCGTATTTTCAATAACATCCTTTCAGATACTGCATTTTCAATAGATAGATTGAGTTTATGATAGATTGAGTTCAACTAATCCAGATTACGAATGAACTCCCCCTCAAAAACGACATCCCTCGTGCCTTTTTGGTGATTATTGTAGGGTTCGCAGCATAGAAACAAAAATTGTCCTACGATGGGAACATCTAAGTACCAAGATCTATCTACTAGATACAAGCAACGGGTGGATATACATCCATAGAATACATACCCTCGAAGACCGAATAGCGTTAACGAGGTTGTACTCATGGATGATGTAGACGAACGCTTGCTGATCTCAAGATCGTGATGAAGTCCACCTGGTCCAGCCGGTCCAGCACCATCAAGTCCAGCACCGCAAAGCAGTGGTGCATCCGTGATCGCACACACGTACGGGTACCCCGACAACCTCCGCGCCTCGCTCCAGCGAAGCAGCGAAAGCAACAAATCCTTCCAGAAAAAGCCACCGGGAACATGTATCTCGCTGATCC
Source organism: Avena sativa (assembly GCA_916181665.1). Lineage (NCBI taxonomy): Eukaryota > Viridiplantae > Streptophyta > Magnoliopsida > Poales > Poaceae > Avena > Avena sativa. The sequence goes on along the minus strand of OV702283.1, from coordinate 411,523,934 downwards.
GAGACCATGAGGAAATTCTAAAGGGGGGAGAGAGATCCTTCGCGAGGAGGTGTGATTGACAAGTGAGAGGAGTGGGTCCTTTTATAGGGGAGGGGGCAGCCCAAGGGGGCATGGCCGCCGGCCAAGGAGGGTGCCCCCACCTCTCCCTCATTCATGTGGTGGAAGCTCCACACACATAAAAACATCTCCACTCACAATTCCACTCACATGCATTAATTTTCCACCAAAATTAATGCAAGCTCTCATTTAAATAAAACTCTTTTATTTATTTATTTATTCAGAATTTTGTTAATTACTTTAATTAACAAACATTCACATAAAACCCCTTGCTAGTATTCCTGTAAGACCCCACCTTTATAAAGGTAAACGTCCCTATGATTGCAATGCTAGTCCCTGGATCAATTTCTAGCATCCATAGTTTAAGATGAAGTACACAGAAACAAAGGTCATTTTTACATCGTCATTCCAGAGATAACATAGTCTTTTACAACTCCATAGCCATAGGCTAGTACAAGAGTTTAACTTAACAATATAAATAAAAGTCTTCATCTTCATGTTCCATAGGCAAGCATGTTGAGTGTAGACTCATGACCCTAATCCTCATCAGAGTAACCTGCAACATCACAAGTTACAGCCATAGTGGGTCAATACATTGGAATAGTATTGGCAAGTGATACCTTAGTAGAATAAGAGTATCTAGCTTCTACATGAATTTGGCTAAGTGTAGCTTAGGCTTGCTTTGCTCCAAATAGGTTTTACCTATCACTTGAAAACACTAAGTTTTTGTTTGGCAAAAACTCCCAAGGAACCACTAATAGACACTGGTGAACCTTTACCATTATTCAACCACAAGTTTTTAACTTAGAAATTGGGATGAGGAGATTCTTAATAGCTTCCATGTATTGATGCTCAATTTGTCCATTTCCGGGGACACGGCTAAGTACTTAGATTCTTCCTTCTACAGAGGTGGTGCACTTTCCCCACAAGACTCGACATGCATCGAGACAAGACCTTTTAGAAGCCTTCCTGTAGATCAGAATGGACGCGCTCCAAACCTATCACCCCCTACCACCAACTGTCCATTTGGCTAAGTTATTGCAACCTATATGATCCAGGCAGAGCCCATAATCCCATGTGGCTGCACTAGAATCTTCTTAACATATGGTATCTCAAATCCCTTTGTTCCTGGGTGGCTTTCCACAAGTGTGATACACAATGTAGACCATAGCTATGGGCCTTGTGTAACCACTCAACATAATGCAACCAAACATTCCACCTAGGTGTTTCATTCACTTAGTTGTTTTATTAAGCAAAAACATAAGTCCAAGACTTAGCAATATTTTTTTCATAGCATGTATATAATCCACCCTTGGTTTCTACTAGCTAGGCTAAGCATGGCAATAGAAAGTATCTTAACTTAGAGAAATTTCTAACAATTCTACAATTACTAGGATTTCCCAAGCATAGCATATAGATACTTAGCAAAAATTATCATGCAAGCCCTATACAAAATATCACTAATGCATAGTCAAAATATTGGGACAAAAATATGAAGCACCACTTTCCTTGGTAGTTGGGGGAGTAACAACAATCCTCACAGTCACAATCACCACTAGCACCAAAATCTACACATAAAATGATAGCACCAAATTCATATTTCAAATAATCAAACAAAAATATATGAATGCATGCAAATGCCATGTGATGATTTTTCTAAACCAGCCAAGACAACTAAAACAGTACTGATCAATAAACTAAACATTTATACACCAAATAAACTTTATTTGGCCTTTAAAACATTTTCCAATTAATTTTATACACAAAATAGGCCTACAAATGTCTCTGCATAAAATTCTATTTCAACAGAGGCAAAATACAAAACTAAGCTTACAGATGTGTAGGATTTATTTTTTTGATTCCATTGATATCTTATTTGAATTTTTTGGATAAACAGATCAAAAGTTATTGAATTTAGAAGTTTATATAACTAATAGATTCAAAAACAGATTATAAATTAAAATTCCTGACACGTGGGCGTGACTGATTGGCTCGTACCGGTTCGGCCGGATCGATCACGAGGGCCGCACGATTTAAATAAAATCGCACGGCCAGATCTACTCGTACCCCTTCGATAAGTGAACTAATCCTACGCGCTAGATCTAGATCCAACGGCGTCCGATCAAACGACCATGGATGGGCGACGCAAATGGGTGCTGGTGGCGGCACTACTGGCGACGGTGCTCCGGCGATTCCAGAGAGAGCTAGGGGCAGTGGCGATGCTTACCAGCGTCGCAAGGCTACGAGGATGCTCAAGGTGCTGCTGGCGTGGACATGGGTGAGCTGCTGCGGCCGTGGGAGCTCGTCGGAGTTGCGGACAGCGTCGGGCTCCAGCGGACGGCGACGTTGGCGATGTTCTGGACCACCCTAACACAAAACAAAGGCATCAGTGCGTGCACAATGATCAGGCAAACATGACAGGGTCAGGGAGAAGGCAAGGCGCGGTCGGGTTTTACCTAAATCGCTTGTCGGAGTTGAGCGGCGACTCTATCGTTTGCGGAGGTGGACGGGGACAGCGACCTGGGTCATGCCTAGGCAAACCAGAGGCGTCAGAAGATGCACAAGGACACGAGGACCACACTTGTTTGAACCAGGAGGAAAGGGGCGGTCGGGGCTCACCGGAATCAGTCGCCGGAGACACTCGGTACTGTGGCGGTGTGGGCTTCAATTCGAACGGCCTGGTGGCGCTTAGACAGTGGTGAGTGAGGGAAAAGATGCGGGGTGGAGAGGTGATTATGTAGCCAGAGCGAGGGCGGAAATTACATGCACAATTTTCTTCTCTCCTTTTCTCCCAGTCAAACTATGGTATATTTTATTTTCCTTATAGTGCCAGATATAGACGTCATCGCCAACAGCTATTAAAGCAAAGGAAAATTTATTGAAACATTTATCGGTTGTAATATTGAAATTGACTTAATGATTATTTTGAATTCCAAAGTCAATCAAAATTCCATTGTACTTAGTATTGTGTGTTGTTTCATTGATGAGAACCCTTGGTTCCAACTATACAAGTTTTCCAATTTTCCTTATAAACCTTCGTGTATCCCTCAATTTTTTTTAATTCGGTGACTAGATTTCTAAGTTGTGGTATTCTTAATGCTAAAACACTAGCACAATGACAAAGAGCGAAATTTGGTGACTAGTTGGAATCGATAAATCAGAAAATACAACCCAGCAAGAAAATTAAATTATTCAATGAAGATAAATTAATCCATTAAATGCATATTGATCAATTACATCTTACGGTTTTTTATTCATCAACACCGTTTTATGCAAGCAAGATAATTATCCTTGATGTCATTTTGGTATCCTGCGTAAATAAGGACAGCAGCACAGATTCTTAGTTGGGTTGCATACAGAACTGTAACTGTTACCACCTTCATGAAATCCTCTTTCTTTGCAATGCTTTACGCACAACGAAGAAGTGCAGTTTTTTAAAGTCTCGCATTTCCATCCAGCTACAAATTTCATACATTACATCATTAACAAGATAGGATCTAGTATACAAAGATAAAAAGAAAGAAAATAGCTATAATTATTATTCTTTCACATATGAAAATTGTAGAGTAAACAAGGGAATTATTGCATACTTGCATGACAGGATTTTGACATTGAAGACACTAGCACAATGACAAAGAGGGCAATTGTAGTTTTGTAGATAACCATCCTTGTTTTGCTTGTGATGAGCACCATATTACGAGAATAGACTACTTGTATTTTTCTTCTTCTTCTATCACCTATTTGGGATCCTTGCTAGTAGTCTTCTCTACGTGTATTTTATAGGGATACCAACATTTATTGCATTTGTGTATACATCTTTACATTAATGTTTACATATCTTTTTCTCTTAAATGATATACTACCACTTTGTATACACTATATTTATTTGAATTCTTTTATATGGTATATATTATGATGTTTTGTATGTAGGAGTAAGCATTAAATCTCATGCATTGATTGTACATTTCTCGCACATTAGGAAGGTAGAAAATATTAGTTTATTGTCGAAGATTTTACTATATTATGTTCTTTTTAAGGTCAAATCTTCTTGTTTGCAAGATTTGTACATATACTATTTTTTAATTTTCTATTTTTGTTGGCACCATATGAAGTGAAGATACTTATATAAGGTGCAGTATAACCTGGCACAATTATTATTATATAAGATTCTCTTTTGCACCTTCTATTTATTTTATGTTTGTCACCTTAGAATTAATTTAGATAGATCCATCATCAAATATTTGATCTTGATAAACTACGTGTAGCATATCTTTAAATTAATGTTCGTTTATATTTATTATCGTGAGCTAGAGTAGAAATAATTTTCTATACACTATTTATTTCATATTCCATTATATGGTATTAAATGCTTGAGCTCACCGAGATTTAATCATGGTTCAATCTCATGCACTAGCTATATCTTGCATTCATCTCCTCAAATCAATGGTGGTATCAAATTATTATTGTATGATATTGTATTATTTTAACTTATATAACTATTTATTTATTTTAGATTTTAATAAATATTATATAATTATTTTTATATTTCTTTAACATCCTATGAATTGATGGTCCTTTTAAAGAGTTCTCTGGCCAATCCTTGCATAGTTAATGTATTTTTGTACCATGCATTTATTTTGGGTTTCTCATTGATTGATTTCATATAAGAGAAGTTCTATAGTTCTCCGATCAAAGCATAGATATTGATAGATTAAATGCTTCATGTATGCATATCGCTAAACTGATATGAAATAAATAGTGTATAGAAAATTAGTTATCGTATTTTCAATAACATCCTTTCAGATACTGCATTTTCAATAGATAGATTGAGTTTATGATAGATTGAGTTCAACTAATCCAGATTACGAATGAACTCCCACTCAAAAACGACATCCCTCGTGCCTTTTTGGTGATTATTGTAGGGTTCGCAGCATAGAAAACAAAAAATTTCCTACGATGGGAACATCTAAGTACCAAGATCTATCTACTAGATACAAGCAACGGGTGGATATACATCCATAGAATACATACCCTCGAAGACCGAATAGCGTTTACGAGGTTGTACTCGTGGATGATGTAGACGAACGCTTGCTGATCTCAAGATCGTGATGAAGTCCACCTGGTCCAGCCGGTCCAGCACCATCAAGTCCAGCACCGTAAAGCAGTGGTGCATCCGTGATCGCACACACGTACGGGTACCCCGACAACCTCCGCGCCTCGCTCCAGCGAAGTAGCGGAAGCAACAAATCCTTTCAGAAAAAGCCACCGGGAACATGTATCTCGCTGATCCGAGACCATGGGGAGATTCTAAAGGGGGGATAGAGATCCTTCGCGAGGAGGTGTGATTGACAAGTGAGAGGAGTGGGTCCTTTTATAGGGGAGGGGGCAGCCCAAGGGGGCATGGCCGCCGGCCAAGGAGGGTGCCCCCACCTCTCCCTCATTCATGTGGTGGAAGCTCCACACACATAAAAACATCTCCACTCACAATTCCGCTCACATGCATTAATTTTCCACCAAAATTAATGCAAGCTCTCATTTAAATAAAACTCTTTTATTTATTTATTCAGAATTTAGTTAATTACTTTAATTAAAAAACATTCACATAAAACCCCTTGCTAGTATTCCTGTAAGACCCTACCTTTATAAAGGTAAACGTCCCTGTGATTGCAATGCTAGTCCCTGGATCAATTTCTAGCATCCATAGTTTAAGATGAAGTACACAGAAACAAAGGTCATTTTTACATCATCATTCCAGAGATAACATAGTCTTTTACAACTCCATAGCCATAGGCTACTACAAGAGTTTAACTTAACAATATAAATAAAAGTCTTCATCTTCATGTTCCACAGGCAAGCATGTTGAGTGTAGACTCATGACCCTAATCCTCATCAGAGTAACCTGCAACATCACAAGTTACAGCCACAGTGGGTCAATATATTGGAATAGTATTGGCAAGTGATACCTTAGTAGAATAATAGTATCTAGCTTCTACATGAATTTGGCTAAGTGTAGCTTAGGCTTGCTTTGCTCCAAATAGGTTTTACCTATCAGTTGAAAACATTAAGTTTTTGTTTGGCAAAAACTCCCAAGGAACCACTAATAGACATTGGTGAACCTTTACCATTGTTCAACCACAAGTTTTTAACTTAAAAATTGGGATGAGGAGATTCTTGATAGCTTCCATGTATTGATGCTCAATTTGTCCATTTCCGGGGACACAGCTAAGTACTTAGATTCTTCCTTCTACAGAGGTGGTGCACTTTCCCCACAAGACTCGACATGCATCGAGACAAGACCTTTTAGAAGCCTTCCTTTAGACCAGAATGGACGCGCTCCAAACCTATCACCCCCTATCACCAACTGCACATTTGGCTAAGTTATTGCAACCTATATGATGTAGGCAGAGCCCATAATGCCATGTGGCCGCACTAGAAGCTTCTTAACATATGGCATCTCAAATCCCTTTGTTCCTGGGTGGCTTTCCACAAGTGTGATACACAATGTAGACCATAGCTATGGGCCTTGTGTAAACACTCAACATAACCCAACCAAACATTCCACCTAGGTGTTTCATTCACTTAGTTGTTTTATTAAGCAAAAACATAAGTTCAAGACTTAGCAATATTTTTTCCATAGCATGTATATAATCCACCCATGGTTTCTACTAGCTAGGCTAAGCATGGCAATAGCAAGTATCTTAACTTAGAGAAAATTCTAACAATTCTACAATTACTAGGATTTCCCAAGCATAGCATATAGATACTTAGCAAAAATTATCATGCAAGCCCTATACAAAATATCACTAATGCATAGTCAAAATATTGGGACAAAAATATGAAGCACCACTTTCCTTGGTAGTTGGGGGAGTAACAACAATCCTCACAGTCACAATCACCACTAGCACCAAAATCTACACATAAAATGATAGCACCAAATTCATATTTCAAATAATCAAACAAAAATATATGAATGCATGCAAATGCCATGTGATGATTTTTCTAAACCAGCCAAGACAACTAAAACAGTACTGATCAATAAACTAAACATTTATGCACCAAATAAACTTTATTTGGCCTTTAAAACATTTTCCAATTAATTTTATACACAAAATAGGACTACAAATGTCTCTGCATAAAATTCTATTTTAACCGAGGCAAAATACAAAACTAAGCTTACAGATGTGTAGGTTTATTTTTTTGATTCCATTGATATCTTATTTGCATTTTTTGGATAAACAGATCAAAAGTTATTGAATTTACAAGTTTGAATAACTAATAGATTCAAAAACAGATTTTAAATTAAAATTCCAGACACGTGGGCATGACTGATTGGCTCGTACCGGTTCGGCCGGATCGATCATGAGGGCCTCACGATTTAAATGAAATCGCACGGCCAGATCTACTCGTACCCCTTCGATAAGTGAACTAATACTACGCGCTAGATCTAGATCCAACGACGTCCGATCAAACGACCACGGATGGGCGGCGCTACTGGCGACGGTGATTCGGCGATTCCCGAGAGAGCTAGGTGCAGTGTCGATGCTTACCGGCGTCGCAAGGCTACGAGGATGCTCAAGGTGCTGCTGGCGTGGACAGGGGTGAGCTGCTGCGGCCGTGGGAGCTCGTCGGAGTTGCGGACAGCATCGGGCTCGGGCGGACGGAGACGTTGGCGACGTTCTGAACCACCCTAACACAAACCAAAGGCATCAGTGCGTGCACAATGATTAGGCAAACATGACAGGGCCAGGGAGAAGGCAAGGCGCGGTCGGGTTTTACCTAAATCGCTCGTCGGAGTTGAGCGGCGACTCTATCGTTTGCGGAGGTGGACGGGGACAGCGACCTGGGTCATGCCTAGGCAAATCAGAGGCGTCAGAAGATGCACAAGGACACAAGGACCACACTTGTATGAACCAGGAGGAAAGGGGCGGTCGGGGCTCACCGGAATCAGTCGCCGGAGACACTCAGTACTGCGGCGGTGTGGGATTCAATTCGAACGGCCTGGTGGCGCTTAGATAGTGGTGAGTGAGGGGAAAGATGCGGGGTGGAGAGGTGATTATGTAGCCAGAGCGAGGGCGGAAATTACATGCACAATTTTCTTCTCTCCTTTTCTCCCAGTCAAACTATGGTATATTTTATTTTCCTTATAGTGCCAGATATAGACGTCATCGCCAACAACTATTAAAGCAAAGGAAAATTTATTGAAACATTTATCGGTTGTAATATTGAAATTGACTTAATGATTATTTTGAATTCCAAAGTCAATCAAAATTCCATTGTACTTAGTATTGTGTGTTGTTTCATTGATGAGAACCCTTGGTTCCAACTATACAAGTTTTCCAATTTTCCTTATAAACCTTCGTGTATCCCTCAATTTTTTTAATTTGGTGACTAGATTTCTAAGTTGTGGTATTCTTAATGCTAAAACACTAGCACAATGACAAAGAGCGAAATTTGGTGACTAGTTGGAATCGATAAATCAGAAAATACAACCCAGCAAGAAAATTAAATTATTCAATGAAGATAAATTAATCCATTAAATGCATATTGATCAATTACATCATACGGTTTTTTACTCATCAACACAGTTTTATGCAAGCAAGATAACTATCCTTGATGTCATTTTGGTATCCCGCGCAAATAAGGACAGCAGCACAGATTCTTAGTTGGGTTGCATACAGAACTGTAACTGTTACCACCTTCATGAAATCCTCTTTCTTTGCAATGCTTTACGCACAACGAAGAAGTGCAGTTTTTTAAAGTCTCGCATTTCCATCCAGCTACAAATTTCATACATTACATCATTAACAAGATAGGATCTAGTATACAAAGATAAAAAGAAAGAATATAGCTATAATTATTATTCTTTCACATATGAAAATTGTAGAGTAAACAAGGGAATTACTGCATACTTGCATGACAGGATTTTGACATTGAAGACACTAGCACAATGACAAAGAGGGCAATTGTAGTTTTGTAGATAACCATCCTTGTTTTGCTTGTGATGAGCACCATATTACGAGAAGAGACTACTTGTATTTTTCTTCTTCTTCTATCACCTATTTGGGATCCTTGCTAGTAATCTTCTCTACGTGTATTTTATAGGGATACCAACATTTATTGCATTTGTGTATGTATCTTTACATTAATGTTTACATATCTTTTTCTCTTAAATGATATACTACCACTTTGTATACACTATATTTATTTGTATTCTTTTATATGGTATATATTATGATGTTTTGTATGTAGGAGTAAGCATTAAATCTCATGCATTGATTGTACATTCCTCGCACATTAGGAAGGTAGAAAATATTAGTTTATTGTCGAAGATTTTACTATATTATGTTCTTTTTAAGGTCAAATCTTCTTGTTTGCAAGATTTGTACATATACTATTTTTTAATTTTCCATTTTTGTTGGCACCATATGAAGTGAAAATACTTATATAAGGTGCAGTATAACCTGGCACAATTATTATTATATAAGATTCTCTTTTCCACCTTCTATTTATTTTATGTTTGTCATCTTAGAATTAATTTAGATAGATCCATCATCAAATATTTGATCTTGATAAACTACGTATAGCATATCTTTAAATTAATGTCCATTTATATTTATTATCGTGAGCTAGAGTAGAAATAATTTTTCTATACACTATTTATTTCATATTCCATTATATGGTATTAAATGCTTGAGCTCACAGAGATTTAATCATGGTTCAATCTCATGCACTAGCTATATCTTGCATTCATCTCCTCAAATCAATGGTGGTATCAAATTATTATTGTATGATATTGTATTATTTTAACTTATATAACTATTTATTTATTTTAGATTTTAATAAATATTATATAATTATTTTTATATTTCTTTAACATCCTATGAATCGATGGTCCTTTTAAAGAGTTCTCTGGCCAATCCTTGCATGGTTAATGTATTTTTGTATCATGCTTTTATTTTGGGTTTCTCATTGATTTATTTCATATGAGAGAATTTCTATAGTTCTCCCATCAAAGCATAGATATTGATAGATTAAATGCTTCATGTATGCATATCGCTAAACTGATATGAAATAAATAGTGTATTGAAAATTAGTTATCGTATTTTCAATAACATCCTTTCAGATACTGCATTTTCAATAGATAGATTGAGTTTATGATATATTGAGTTCAACTAATCCAGATTACGAATGAACTCCCACTCAAAAACGACATCCCTCGTGCCTTTTTGGTGATTATTGTAGGGTTCGCAGCATAGAAAATAAAAAATTTCCTACGATGGGAACATCTAAGTACCAAGATCTATCTACTAGATACAAGCAACGGGGGGATATACATCCATAGAATACATACCCTCGAAGACCGAATAGCGTTAACGAGGTTGTACTCATGGATGACGTAGACGAACGCTTGCCGATCTCAAGATCTTGATGAAGTCCACCTGGTCCAGTCGGTCCAGCACCATCAAGTCCAGCACCGCAAAGCAGTGGTGCATCCATGATCGCACACACGTACGGGTACCCCAACAACCTCCACGCCTCGCTCCAGCGAAGCAGCGGAAGCAACAAATCCTTCCAGAAAAAGCCACCGGGAACATGTATCTCGCTGATCCGAGACCATGGGGAAATTCTAAAGGGGGGAGAGAGATCCTTCGCGAGGAGGTGTGATTGACAAGTGAGAGGAGTGGGTCCTTTTATAGGGGAGGGGGCAGCCCAAGGGGGCATGGCCGCCGGCCAAGGAGGGTGCCCCCACCTCTCCCTCATTCATGTGGTGGAAGCTCCACACACATAAAAACATCTCCACTCACAATTCCACTCACATGCATTAATTTTCCACCAAAATTAATGCAAGCTCTCATTTAAATAAAACTCTTTTATTTATTTATTCAGAATTTTGTTAATTACTTTAATTAACAAACATTCAAATAAAACCCCTTGCTAGTATTCCTGTAAGACCCCACCTTTATAAAGGTAAACGTCCCTGTGATTGCAATGCTAGTACCTGAATCAATTTCTAGCATCCATAGTTTAAGATGAAGTACATAGAAACAAAGGTCATTTTTACATCGTCATTCCAGAGATAACATAGTCTTTTACAACTCCATAGACATAGGCTAGTACAAGAGTTTAACTTAACAATATAAATAAAAGTCTGCATCTTCATGTTCCACAGGCAAGCATGTTGAGTGTAGACTCATGACCCTAATCCTCATCAGAGTAACCTGCAACATCACAAGTTACAGCCACTGTGGGTCAATACATTGGAATAGTATTGGCAAGTGATACCTTAGTAGAATAATAGTATCTAGCTTCTACATGAATTTAGCTAAGTGTAGCTTAGGCTTGCTTTGCTCCAAATAGGTTTTACCTATCAATTGAAAACACTAAGTTTTTGTTTGGCAAAAACTCCCAAGGAACCACTAATAGACATTTGTGAACCTTTACCATTGTTCAACCACAAGTTTTTAACTTAGAAATTGGGATGAGGAGATTCTTGACAGCTTCCATGTATTGATGCTCAATTTGTCCATTTCCGGGGACACAGCTAAGTACTTAGATTCTTCCTTCTGCAGAGGTGGTGCACTTTCCCCACAAGACTCGACATGCATCGAGACAAGACCTTTTAGAAGCCTTCCTGTAGACCAGAATGGACGCGCTCCAAACCTATCACCCGCTACCACCAACTGTCTATTTGGCTAAGTTATTGCAACCTATATAATCCAGGCAGGGCCCATAATGCCATGTGGCTGCACTAGATGCTTCTTAACATATGGCATCTCAAATCCCTTTGTTTCTGGGTGGCTTTCCACAAGTGTGATACACAATGTATACCATAGCTATGGGCCTTGTGTAACCACTCAACATAACCCACCCAAACATTCCACCTAGGTGTTTCATTCACTTAGTTGTTTTATTAAGCAAAAACATAAGTCCAAGACTTAGCAATATTTTTTCCATAGCATGTATATAATCCACCCTTGGTTTCTACTATCTAGGCTAAGCATGGCAATAGCAAGTATCTTAACTTAGAGAAAATTCTAACAATTCTACAATTACTAGGATTTCCCAAGCATAGCATATAGATACTTAGCAAAAATTATCATGCAAGCCCTATACAAAATATCACTAATGCATAGTCAAAATATTGGGACAAAAATATGAAGCACCACTTTCCTTGGTAGTTGGGGGAGTAACAACAATCCTCACAGTCACAATCACCACTAGCACCAAAATCTACACATAAAATGATAGCACCAAATTCATATTTCAAATAATCAAACAAAAATATATGAATGCATGCAAATGCCATGTGATGATTTTTCTAAACCAACCAAGACAACTAAAACAGTACTGATCAATAAACTAAACATTTATACACCAAATAAACTTTATTTGGCCTTTAAAACATTTTCCAATTAATTTTATACAGAAAATAGGCCTACAAATGTCTCTGCATAAAATTCTATTTTAACAGAGGAAATATACAAAACTAAGCTTGCAGATGTGTAGGATTTATTTTTGTGATTCCATTGATATCTTATTTGCATTTTTTGGATAAACAGATGAAAAGTTATTGAATTTACAAGTTTGAATAACTAATAGATTCAAAAATAGAGTTTAAATTAAGATACGTGGGCGTGTCTGATTGGCTCGTACCGGTTCGGCCGGATCGATCACCAGGGCCGCACGATTTAAATGAAATCGCATGGCCAGATCTACTCGTACCCCTTCGATAAGTGAACTAATCCTACGCGCTAGATCTAGATCCAACGGCGTCCGATCAAACGACTATGGATGGGCGGCGCAAATGGGAGCTGGCGGCGGCGCTACTGGCGACGGTGCTCCGGCGATTCCAGAGAGAGCTAGGTGCAGTGGCGATGCTTACCGGCGTCGCAAGGCTACGAGGATGCTCAAGGTGCTGCTGGCGTGGACAGGGGTGAGCTGCTGCGGCCGTGGGAGCTCGTCGGAGTTGCGGACAGCGTCGGGCTCGGGCGGACGAAGACATTGGCGACGTTCTGAACCACCCTAACACAAACCAAAGGCATCAGTGCGTCCACAATGATCAGGCAAACATGACAGGGCCAGGGAGAAGGCAAGGCGCGGTCGGGTTTTACCTAAATCGCTCATCGGAGTTGAGCGGCGACTCTATCGTTTGCGGAGGTGGACGGGGACAGCGACCTGGGTCATGCCTAGGCAAACCAGAGGCGTCAGAAGATGCACAAGAACACAAGGACCACACTTGTTTGAACCAGGAGGAAAGGGGCGGTCGGGGCTCATCGGAATCAGTCGCCGGAGACGCTCGGTACTGCGGCGGTGTGGGCTTCAATTCGAACGGCCTGGTGGCGCTTAGACAGTGGTGAGTGAGGGGAAAGATGCGGGGTGGAGAGGTGATTATGTAGCCAGAGCGAGGGCGGAAAAGTTCATGCACAATTTTCTTCTCTCCTTTTCTCCCAGTCAAACTATGGTATATTTTATTTTTCTTATAGTGCCAGATATAGACGTCATCGCCAACAACTATTAAAGCAAAGGAAAATTTATTGAAACATTTATCGGTTGTAATATTGAAATTGATTTAATGATTATTTTGAATTCCAAAGTCAATCAAAATTCCATTGTACTTAGTATTGTGTGTTGTTTCATTGATGAGAACCCTTGGTTCCAACTATACAAGTTTTCCAATTTTCCTTATAAACCTTCGTGTATCCCTCAATTTTTTCAAATTTGGTGACTAGATTTCTAAGTTGTGGTATTCTTAATGATAAAACACTAGCACAATGACAAAGAGCGAAATTTGGTGACTAGTTGGAATCGATAAATCAGAAAATACAACCCAGCAAGAAAATTAAATTATTCAATGAAGATAAATTAATCCATTAAATGCATATTGATCAATTACATCATACGGTTTTTTATTCACCAACACAGTTTTATGCAAGCAAGATAACTATCCTTGATGTCATTTTGGTATCCCACGCAAATAAGGACAGCAGCACAGATTCTTAGTTGGGTTGCATACAGAACTGTAACTGTTACGACCTTCATGAAATCCTCTTTCTTTGCAATGCTTTACGCACAACGAAGAAGTGCAGTTTTTTAAAGTCTCGCATTTCCATCCAGCTACAAATTTCATACATTACATCATTAACAAGATAGGATATAGTATACAAAGATAAAAAGAAAGAATATAGCTATAATTATTATTCTTTCACATATGAAAATTGTAGAGTAAACAAGGGAATTATTGCATACTTGCATGACAGGATTTTGACATTGAAGACACTAGCACAATGACAAAGAGGGCAATTGTAGTTTTGTAGATAACCATCCTTGTTTTTCTTGTGATGAGCACCATATTACGAGAAGAGACTACTTGTATTTTTCTTCTTCTTCTATCACCTATTTGGGATCCTTGCTAGTAATCTTCTCTACGTGTATTTTATAGGGATACCAACATTTATTGCATTTGTGTATATATCTTTACATTAATGTTTACATATCTTTTTCTCTTAAATGATATACTACCACTTTGTATACACTATATTTATTTGTATTCTTTTATATGGTATATATTATGATGTTTTGTATGTAGGAGTAAGCATTAAATCTCATGCATTGATTGTACATTCCTCGCACATTAGGAAGGTAGAAAATATTAGTTTATTGTCGAAGATTTTACTATATTATGTTCTTTTTAAGGTCAAATCTTCTTGTTTGCAAGATTTGTACATATACTATTTTTTGATTTTCTATTTTTGTTGGCACCATATGAAGTGAAGATACTTATATAAGGTGCAGTATAACCTGGCACAATTATTATTATATAAGATTCTCTTTTGCACCTTCTATTTATTTTATGTTTGTCACCTTAGAATTAATTTAGATAGATCCATCATCAAATATTTGATCTTGATAAACTACGTGTAGCATATCTTTAAATTAATGTTCTTTTATATTTATTATCGTGAGCTAGAGTAGAAATACTTTTCGATACACTATTTATTTCATATTCCATTATATGGTACTAAATGCTTGAGCTCACCGAGATTTAATCATGGTTCAATCTCATGCACTAGCTATATCTTGCATTAATCTCCTCAAATCAATGGTGGTATCAAATTATTATTGTATGATACTGTATTATTTTAACTTATATAACTATTTATTTATTTTAGATTTTAATAAATATTATATAATTATTTTTATATTTCTTTCACATCCTATGAATTGATGGTCCTTTTAAAGAGTTCTCTGGCCAATCCTTGCATAGTTAATGTATATTTGTATCATGCATTTATTTTGGGTTTCTCATTGATTGATTTCATATAAGAGAATTTCTATAGTGCTCCCATCAAAGCAAAGATATTGATAGATTAAATGCTTCATGTATGCATATCGCTAAACTGATATGAAATAAATAGTGTATAGAAAATTAGTTACCGTATTTTCAATAACATCCTTTCAGATATTGCATTTTCAATAGCGAATAGTGTATAGAATATCCTTTCAGGTACCGCATTTTCAACAACTGATATCTCAACTTTTCTATACATTATATTTATTAAATGTTTATTTATATAATCACTAGTACATAGAGAAGCGACGGACATGGGTCCAAAATCACATCCAGAACAGTGAATCGTTGTATGGCTATACACTCTTCGCTGATGTGAGGACCCCAACTGCAACGGGGGCAATGATTCATTGGCAATATTAAATAGGATATCGGTATAATTATCAAACATTACTTAAGTTTCTTTATCGATCAATATAGAAAATTTCACCGAACCCATGAGGAGCTGGCAGTATTGGTTAGAAAGTTCAACAAGTAAAACATGTAGATATTTTGTGTTTTGGGTTTACGGTTTGCATAAAATTAAATTGCGGTAAAATAAATTGCAAGAAAGTAAATGCTCTTTTTAGATAAATCCCAATCCTCTATGTAGTAAGAGTACAAGCTCAAGTGTTTGTTCTTATATGCACTGTTCAAAAAATAGGCCGAAAGCAATTAATAGGCCGATTAATCGCTACTAGGGACCTGACCGTGTCGATTACCACTAATCCTTTGTGTTAATCGTTTAGCCCGATTAATAGGTTTGACACTCCGATTACTAGGTATGTTCCCGATTAACCACTACACTTGGTCAAAAAAGTTTCAAAATTATCAACACATATCGCCCATCCATCCGCTATCCCGACCCAATGGAGTAGGTTTTGCGAAGCTCCCGTTCGATCCCTGCCTCCAGGAGCTTGATTTTAGCCATCACCAACTAGTTCCTTGTCGTTGTTTACCAGCTCCTCGTAGTTGCCGACCAGACCTCAGATACAAGAGCTCGAGCACCTTAAGGATCTCACCCGGGAGCTTAAGCATGAGGATTCATACGTGTTTTAGGTGCTAATTTTTGTAGGCTGCACCGATTAATAGCCGACCGATTAAATCAGTTAATCGTCCGAATTCCGATTAATCGCTACTCCCAAGCCAACCGAGCAGATAACGATTACCGGTTTCCTTAACATTGCTTATATGTGACAGTTGTTCCTGAGGGTGGCATGGATTTACATAGCATAAAGATTTTTGAATAGTATGGTAAGTATTTTTTCAACTTTTCTTCCCGTTGGATAGAGTCTAAAATAAGTGCATGCATATACATGTGAAATTACACCCCTAATATGATTGGTCCTAAGGAAATTTTCATGTGCAATGAAAGGATCCATTAAGACAAAAATGTACAACCATTGTTTAAAGTTCTAATGTCTCCTATAAGAACCCCCCTAATGCAACTCCAAGTCCCAGGACACGGTTTCAATCATTCCATCCCTACCCACTATCATCATAACACTAAGGTGTATCCCTATGGTCCCATAAAGGTGAAACCATCATAGAACCACATAAAAGATTAAACTTAACCAAGTAGTCATTACATATTATATGAAGATAATATCCAATTCACTTTATGCCATCGGGAACATGGGGATCTACTCACAACAGTGAAACATGGCACGAATCAGTAGCATATGGATTACAACACAATCTAAAAGTATAACTTTACAAAACAATGAAAAGTTACCAATCACAATCATGAACACGACACTTAAACAATATTTTGAGGTTCAATCTACCACAAACTATGAGGTGGATGATGCTGATATCAAGAAGGATATGGTTCAGATGTTGGGAGGGATGGAGATAGTGTCTGAGAGACTCTACCCTAGACCAAAGAGGAGTGGTGATGATGATGGCGTAGATTTCCCCCTCTCTTGTAACCACGTAGTAGCAGGATTTGCCCTCTCTCGTAGTAGAAGAGGACTTTTGCCTCTACCTCCGCCTCTATAAATCTTGAGAGAAATATGGCGTTGGTTTTCTGTTGATACAAAGGCTTATGTAAAAGGAGGATCCGAGATGATGCTTAAGGGGAACGGGACTGGGTGACACGGCCTAGGGTGTGGGCCGCACCACTTGGGCTCATTCAGCCGTCATGGATCCTCTCACGTGTTTCCAATGCCTATTTTCCTTCTTATGATGAAAAACTGTTGTGGTAGTTTTTCTGAATTAATTGGTTCCCTCAAAGTCCCTAAAACATAAAAATAAAAAAATGAGGTTTTTTGCCTCCTAGAAATTCAATACCAAAGCCAGGGAATTTGTAGTAAAGTCCTAGAAATCATCTAAAAGGCATAAAAATTGATGTATCAATGTAAATAACAGTAAAAACTATTTCTATTGTGGCTATTATGATGATACAAAATGCATATATCAACTCCCCCCAAGTTTAAACTTTTTCTCGTCCTTGGGAAAATAAGTGAATAGATCATATGTGAAGTGACCCAACCTGGTAGGGATCCAAATATCTATGTTGTTTAGTGCTAGTCCCTGGGTCGACTCACTAGCACACATATATAGTTCATGATGTAATATCATGAAACAAAATTAATAATTCTATTACATCGAATGATCCAGAATATAACAACATATAAAACAAGATGCATAGCATAAGGGCTAGATCCTCGTAGACAAAGTTCAATAGTGGAAGACAAATAAAAGATAAGGAGTCTATTCAAATGCCATAGGCGAAGCATGCTGAGTGGATACTCGTGAACCTAACTTCATACCTCACTCCTCTTCTGAGTAACCTACAACATGATAGGTTGCAGCCACAAATGGTCAATACATTGAATGTATTGGCAAGCATGACAAGGCAATTATACTATTCCTATCATTCAATATCAAAATTAAATCGAGGAACGTAGCTCTATGGTCAACCTGACAAAATACAAGGTGTTGCAAATATATAGTCTCAACACCATGACTCTAAGGTTTCTACAACATGACTTCGAGGTTTCTACACCATGACTCTGAGGTTCATACGCCATGACTCCATGGTTTATAATCCATGACTGTGGTTTCTACACCATGTCTCAGTGGATTGTACTCCATGTCTCTGTGGTTTGTACACCATGTCTTCGTGGTTTGTATACCATGTCCCATTGGTTGATATCCCATGTCTCCATGGTTGATACGCTATGTCTCTGTGGTTTCTACACCATGTCTCCGTGGTTAATACGCCATGTCTCTGTGGTTTGTACCCCATGTGTCTTTGTGGTTTATTCACCATGTCTCAGTGGTTCATACACCTTGTCTCTATGGTCTCTACTCCATGTATTTATAGTCTCTACTCCATGTCTTTGTGTTCTCCACCTACTTTCCTATTCTTAATAGGGATGAAATTCCTCTCAAGGATGTACTTAGCAAAGCTAAACATACTAGCAGAGTGCCCGTGCGTTGCTACGGTACTTTAGCCTTATTCACGTGTATGGAAATTCAGATGAATGAAATTATAGCAATACAATCTATACTATACAATTTTTTCTACAGGAAACAAATATGAACTTATGTATGCATTGTTCCTTTTCTCGTGGCGATTTCCTTCACTTGGGCACCAGTGATCCCTCTTTTTAAATAAAAATAAAATTCATCTTTTTGAGTTTCAGAAAAAACTAAAATCAAATCAGGATGTAACCCGCAAGCAAAATCTCAATTCGAAATAATGTGTATTTTAATGTACACAAAAATAACAAAATTATACTTCCTTCGACCCATATTAGTTGACTTAGATTTGTCTAGAAACGAATATATCTAGATAAATTTTAGTACTAGATACATCAGTATATAGACAATTTTGAGTCAATTAATAAGTTTTACCAAAACTGTAATTTGACATAACATTAGTGTATTTAATGTTAAAAATGTCCCAAGTGAGAGAGATTCAAAAATTTCAAAAATGAGAGAGATTCAAAAATTTCAAAAATGAGAGAGATTCAAACAATTCAAAAAAATTAAAAAATAAATCTATTTTCTGTTAAAATAAAAACAGACGAGTCTATGCCAAGGGCAAAGCCGTCGGCACAGGCTGTGCCGAGGGTGCCGTCGGTGTATCCCCTACGCCGACGGGCTTCTATGCTGAGGGGGCTACGCCGACGGGTGCCCTCGGCATTAGGGGATGTGCCGAGGGCGTCCGGCCCTCGGCGCTGTCTAGTTTTCCTGTAGTGTGGACAACTCTGAGGAGTAAGATGGATCCTGCAAGTAGCTGGATGTGGACGAGGATTATGTTAGTTCTCGGCAGGCAGTCGCTGACTTTGCGCGTGGGTTTGACATGTTTGATCCACACAATAGTATCTTTTTTTAGAACACACGATAGTTTCTTAGATCATTTAGCTAGAACTCTAGCGTGCAACTTAGGTTTATAAGTTGTTCGTATATTGTCTTAATGTTTCATCCTTTAGTGTAAGAATAAATAATATTGTAATGTGTTATTTTCCAAGTGAACTTCACAGCATCAGCATGACACTAGTAGAAAATGGCCCTTTCATACAGAGCAATAGTCCCGGTTCCGCCATGAACCGGGACTAATGCTCACGTTCGAGCGGCCGGCGCGTCGCTCGGGAGGCGAGGGGTCTTCATCCCGGTTTATATGGGAGCATGCGTCCTGGTTTGTAACATAAATCGGGACTAAAGTTATCACGTCAAACACATGGCCTACCGCATAACTTTAGTCTCAATTTGTGTTACAAACTAGGACGCATGCGTCCTGCCTATAAATACGCCGCCCCAGCCCGCTGCCTCCCCTCCTTTGTTTTTTCTTAGTGAAAGGTGTGAGAGAACTATGCTAGTTTATTTTTTTCCTATGCATGCGAGGTGTCCGATGAATTGTTTGATTGAATCATTCCGTTTGATTTCTCACAAAACAAAAATATAGGAGGTGCCTGAGCCACACTTGAGTTTTCTCCTCTTTCTTTCCTCCTCGATCAAGGTTAGCTACCTTATCTTTTCATCTGTCATTGAAACAATGTATGTGTCGATGTGAATTGGTCATTTCACTATTTATGATATTCTGTAATTGTTTTTGATAAACTTAATTATATGATGCAGATGAACAGTCAGGAATGGATATACGGTGACCGGCGTGAACCTGGGTACATTAAGGGCATGGATAAATTTATCGATGTGGCTACGGCAAACAAAGAGAATGATTTTATGCGTTGTCCATGTGTTCAATATCAGAACGACAAAGAGTACTCTTCCTCGAAAATCATTCGCGGCCACCTAGTTATGAAAGGTTTCATGCCCAGCTATAATTGTTGGACCAAGCACGGGGAAAGATGGGTTATGATGGAAGACAATGAAGAAGAAGAGTATGATGATAAAAACTATTATCATATGTTTCCCTAATATGGCGATACTGCAATGGAAGATAATGAAAAGGAAGAAGGTGAAGAACGGGCATCATATGAGCCCGCTAATGATCTTGGTCGGGTCATTTTTGATGCAAAGAGAGACTGTGAAACAGAAAAGGAGAAGTTGAAGTTGGAGGGCATGTTAGAAAATCACAAAAAATTGTTGTACCCAAATTGCAAAGATGGCAGCACAAAGCTCGGTACCACACTAGAATTCCTGCGATGGAAGACAGAGTATGGTCTAGATGACTCCACATTTGAAAAGTAGCTGAAAATAATGAAGCCGAATCTTCCAAAGCATAACAAATTTCCCGAGAGTACGTACGAAGCAAAGAAGACTCTCTGCCCTCTAGGATTAGATGTGCACAAGATACATGCATGCATTAATGACTGCATCCTCTACTGCGGTGAGGAGTACGAGAATTTAGATAAATGTCCGGTATACACTGCATTGCGGTATAAGGTCAGACGAGATGACCCTGGTGATGTTGAGGGAGATCCCCCCAGAAGAGGGTTCCTGCTAAGGTTATGTGGTATGCTCCTATAATAACACGATTGAAACACATGTTCAGAAACAAAGAGCATGCTAGGTTGTTGTGATGGCACAAAGAAGACCGTAAGAAAGACGGGAAGTTGAGACGCCCCGCTGATGGGTCGCAATGGAGAAAAATCGAGAGAGACTTCCCAGACTTTGCAGGTGACGCAAGAAACTTATGGTTTGGTCTAAGTACGGATGGCATGAATTATTTTGGGGAGCAGAGCTGCAGTCACAGCACCTGGCCTATGACTCTATGTATCTACAACCTTCCTCCTTGGTAGTGCATGAAGTGTAAGTTCATTATGATTTCAGTGCTCATCCAAGGCCCGAAGCAACCTGGCAACGACATTGATGTGTACCTAAGGCCATTAGTTAAAGAACTCTTACAACTGTGGGGCAAACTAGGTGTACATGTGTGGGATGAGAACAAACAGGAGCCATTTGACCTACGAGGGTTGCTTTTTGTAACCATCAATAATTGGCCTGCTCTTAGTAACCTTTCAGGACAGACAAACAAGGGATATAAGGCATACACGCACTGTTTAGATAAGACTGAAGGTACATATTTGCATAAAGTCAAGGAGGTTGTGTGCATGTGGAATCGCCGATTTCTTCCGACCAATCATCCCGTAAGAAAGGAAGGCAATAATTTCAAAGGTGAGGCAGATCACCAGAAGAAGCCTGACCTCCCTGCTAGTGATGATGTATTTGGTATGGCCAAGGGCATAGAAGTAATCTTTGGAAATGGTCCTGGCGGTCAATCTGTTCAGAACAACGTTGCTATCGGGCACATGCCCATGTGGAAAAAGAAATCTATATTTGGGGAGCTACCCTATTAGAAAGTCATATATGTCCGCTCTTCAATCGACATGATGCATGTGACGAAGAATCTTTGTGTGAACCTACTAGGATTTCTGCGCGTGTATGGGAAGACAAAAGATACACCAGAAGCGCGGGAGGACCAGTAACTTATGAAAGACCCAAAGAACATGCATACAAAGAACAAGACGGATAAAGGGCGTCACTTAAGTCGTGACAGCTATGCTCTTATCAAAGCAGGGAACGAAATATTTTTTGAAGTCCTTTATTGTACCAAGGTGTCGTCTGGCTTCTCATCTAATATAAAGGGGATAATAAATATGGCAGAGAAAAAAATTACAAAACCTAAAGTCTCCGCCGGCTCAGGAAAAAAAAGCGTAAGTGTACCACCGCTACTCTGTGGAGTGGTAAGCGATGACCGATACGTAAACAGGAGCCTCTACCAAAAGTACCAAAGGTTCCTCCAAAGAGAGCTTACGACTATACTCCAGAGGAGACCGTAGCGATCGTCTAGGCGGAAACGACAGAGTTTTTTCTAAACTGAAGCAGCTGAAAGAGCCAGAGTTCCCTAGCACCAAATAATGATAAAGCTTGAGTGCTCAAAATGCTAAAAGTCCCTTCACCAACCCAAGCGAAAGTTGTCATCAGACTATGAGCGCTATATTCTCAAGTCACATGCGGCACAGAAGCTGTCGAAGAGCAGTAGTGCTAGCGGGAAATCAGTTCCCCTTCTCAGAGAATAAAAAAACAATCATGCCCCTGCTCAAGGTGATTTCCCATACCAATGTGGGGTAGAGCAATTATGCGGTCGAAGAGCAGTATGATCCAGAGTTAGTTGCATTGTACGGAGAAGCGACCGCTGCTCAAGGTATGAGTATTGTTAAGTACTTATCACAGTTAGAGTACTTCCCCGCGACTAAAGTAGCATACACATATCTGTACGGGAATCCTCTTGTCAAACCTGAGGATGTCAAGAATCCAAATATACGAAGATTGCATAACTGGTACATGGATGACTCAAAGGTTGGGACAAACTGGATAATGTTAGGAGTTAAAAAAGAGCATTACGGGAAAGGAGATGACGTGATAATGATTGAATTTGTTGAACTATTTCAGTTATTCAATCAAGACGCCATCGACAAATTGATTTTCAGTGCCTATTGTATGTAAGTACTTATTCTGTAATTAAGTCTCTAGCTTGCTCACCTTGTTTATTGCATGTATAATCATACTTACCATATTATGCAGAATAAAGATTCTCAAATGCAAAAGAGGAAAAATCTATGACATTGGGTTCATTGATCCATATTGGGTTCATGAAGCTAATCTCAAAAAAAGAACCAAGAATAGAGAGGATAATATTGTACGTGCATTAAGGTTTCAAGAAACCAAAAGGGAAATACTATTTCCTTACAACTTCGGGTGAGTGTTATTGTCTTGTACATATTCTACTTCGCTTACTCGATGTTAAGTTTATAATTAATGAGTTATGCATGCGTGGCTTCCACTATATTCTGCTAATCATTCAATCTGACAAAGGGCTGGTACAAGTCATGGACTCAAAACATAAACACCTTGAGAAATGGGTGGACATGCAGATGATGCTCCAATGGTAATTTCAATCATTATGGCACTATATCGGCAACTTTTATCAATTTCCTGATATCAATTAATTAATAACTCCTTTTATTCATTTTCTTCGCCGGGCAGCACTTGGAAACGGTTCACCAACAGGGCTAGGGGTGTTTGGAAAGACGATCTTACATTTGAACCACTAGATGTAAGTACTACTAGCTAGATCCGTGCATCTCTTTGATTCTAGTTTCGATACAATTATCATTCTTGATTATTATTTTGATTGAACTCTGTTCTTGTAAAATGCCTGACGCAGGGACCCGGGAATAATTTATGTGGATACTATGTTTGCGAGTTCTGTGAGAAGGGCAGAAATTTAGAGAAACTTCACGTATGTAAACAATATATGTTGACTCCTTCTTTATGTATTTTTTATTACCATCAATTGTGTTTAGTTTAATTCATATATGTTCACTCCTTTAAATCAGATCGAACGGTTGTGGGATGGTCTTCTGCCAAAGGATCACGTACGAGCAATTCAAGAGGAATTGGCGGGATTCTTAGATGCAGAGGTCCTAATACCAAAAGGGGAATACTATGTGGAGTTCAATATAAGGCAATAGGGACCCTAAAAAGATTATTTTGTATATATATGCATGAAACTCGTGTATCGATGTAATATGTTCGAAATTTCGATCTCTATATTCATGGTTGTTTTGTGTAATATAATGGTTCCTTCATTGATGAGTGGAAAACACAAAATAAAAAGGAAAACAATAAATTGAAAACAATATAAATGAATTCTCTATCGCGGAACAAAAAGTGGCCAAAATGCTACCGTGACAATAAAATATGGCCAAAATGAATTCTCTGTCGCGGCACAGAAAAGGGTAAAATTGCGGCACAAAATGAATTGCTGCCAAGGGACAGATGCTCCTCCCCCTCGCAGCGGCCATGTGGAGCCCCTTTTGTCCTAGTTTGTACCCCAACCGAGACTAAAGGTGTAACATCCCAGTTTTAGATAAACATTATTTAGGGTTTGTTTGTGCATCATGTTTTAAATTGTGCATTAAAGAACATAATGAAAAACTCTAAACCCTACCCTCTCCCTCTATTTGAAATCAATTCAAAATGGTTTTGTATTTAAAAACTACCAAAATGTTTCAAGCCCAAATGGATTAAAAGGGTCCCTGCAATATTCTCATATATTTTACAAAGTCTCTCGTATTTTCAAAATACCTAAAACAAATTTCAAAATGAAAATACCAAGAGGAAATACAAAACAGAAATGGAAAAACAATTTTACAGAAAAAATAAGCAAACCCTTTCTACCTGGGCCGAGCTATCCTGTCCCTCTCTTCCCTGTCGCGAGCACGCAGAAGCCAGTAGCCACAGCCGGCCCAGCACAGCCCACCCACGACCCATACCGCTTCACCCCTCTTCCCTGTCGTCTTCCTCGCTGACGGCAGGCAGCTCGCTGTCGCCGCCGCAGCCACTCGATGTCGCCCCGTCGCTGCGATGTGTGCCGCCACCCTAGAGTTGGGGATAAGACCGCCATGCTGCCTCTCTCTCTCCTTATCCTCTCATTTTCTCTCTCCCTCTCGCTCTCTGGATCTCATTCCGTAGAGCCCAGAAACCCTAGCTCTGGCTCGCTGTCGTTCTACGCCTCCCAGTGCCCGTCTGAGCAGGCCACCAGCACCATCGTGGTCCCCTGCTTTGACCTATAGAAGGAATCGATCCCTGGCGCTCTGAATCGTCGCCATCGATGTCGTCTTCTTCATCACCGACGACCACCGCCATCGACCCTGTCGTCGTTCCAGTCCTCCTTCGGCCTCGCCGTCACCACAAGCGCACTCAGGGTGAGCCCGCGGTCATCCTAGACCCCTCCTTTCTCCCCCTAGCGCACTATGCCATGCCTGCGCCGTAGACCTATGAGTACCGCCGCCGCTTGACGTCGTTGACCAAGCTCCGGTGACCTATTCCTAGTGGCGCCGCCACCTTTGTGTCTGCCTTGCTGTGCTGGTTCGAGTAGGCTAGGTCTTGCAGCCTCGCGCACCCTCCTCCGCCGTCTCCGGCGACCATCTGGTGGTGGCCGCCGAGCTGATGTCACCATGGCGTCACGCCGACGTGGCCCTGGGTCCCCTTTGACCGCTGACCGCCAGCATGGTGTTGAGGTGGCCTCGGGCCCCTCTATCAGCCTCACTGGCTAGGTTCAGTTCGAGTGTAAAAAGTTTTTGGTGCATGTGCTGATGTCAGCCTTGCGCAATAAATGTTTTAAAATGATCTAATAATTCCAGAAAATGATTTAAAACTTGTAAAATCAATATCTTATTATTTATAAGTCAGAAAAATATGTGTAATATATCAAAATGTTCATAAAAATGAGACCATCTATGTAAGCTATAATCATGCATTATTCAATAGCTTACATGAAAAGTTTAATTAGAAAAACCTAATAACCCCTCATAGGTGATTACGGAGTTTCCCCGAGTTGGGGTTTGTACCCCTCGGAATCCCGATTAAACTGTCGAGCATACTTTAGGGTTAAGTTTTGATACCATTAAACTTGTCATATCATCATCCTTGCTTGAGCATTGCATCGATTCCATGTGTTGATTGTTTCCTTTCTTTCCGGTGTTTAGTTCTTCTCCGGTAGAATATATATCGAGATCAAGATCTAAGACCGAGATCAAGACCGTCGAAGATCGAAGATCGACGAACGGTACTTGACCAACTATAATCAAGTCAAGTACAAGATTTCCAAAGATCTGCTTATTGGTTATCAACGGGCAAAGGCAAGCATAGCCCCACCATGATATAATCCTATGATTTCAAAAGTATTTCACTTCCTGCCATTATGCATATGATTCTACTATGGTCTTTTATCGATAGACAGAGTATCCTATCTGTTGTATTCTCCCTTTGAGTTTATATTACCTGATCCACTGCTCCTCGCATAACTAGGTTTGGCTTGTGTGCACTGCTAGAGCTAATATTTATGTCTTGCTTAGACATGCATAGCTGTTAAGTCTGGTCCATCCAGATAATGTATCAGATGCAAAGAATCTAGTATGACAGGAGAACATGATGATATGAGATCAGAAGTGATATGAGATTAAATATGCTAAGGCTTGTATGGGAGGCCACGGGGGGATGTGGTTTTTCTAGTCCCATGCTCGCCATCACTAGGACCCGAGTTCTTGCCTTTGGAACCAAGACGAGCGTACAACCACACGGGGCCTGGACAACCTCATGACTAACTAACTTGCCTAGTAGATTCCATGAGTCACATAGTTCGCGTGTTCCATTCAACATGCATTATGGATCTTCTCGAAGGCGGTTAAGGATGTGCATTCATAACAGGTAGGTAAGCATGGTCGGGGTTGCTTGGGGTCGATGGAGCCCCTGGTGAACCAACCTCGCCTCACATCTTTAAGGACCGGCTTCGGGATTTGACCCGTTATGGAGGAACCATCCTTATTGTGTGACTCATGGTCGCGGCGAAAATAAGGTAAAGGTCGTGTCCATCCACACCCTCTGCCATCACACCAAGGAAGTGTGTCAAGTGGCATTAAGAGTAGGTTGGTACGTGTGGGTAAAGTTGTACACCCCTGCAGGGTAATAATCTTTTCAAAAAGCCGTGTTCATGGTTATTAACGCTTGTGACTGAACTCTAAGATCATAGAGAACTTTAACCTAATCGTAAAACTTGGTAGATCAACGTGTGTTTAAGGATGCTTCATCATGGGTACGAGGGGGTGATCCTAGTTAAGGTTCATATGATTATGAATTGGTGGATATAAAGATGATGATCAATACTTCGGAGATGTCGTTCTCTTATCTCCTTTTAAAATACTCTGATTAGACGAGCTTCTTCTCTATCTTGTTTTATAAACAAAGATGGCTCTATGCAAAACAGCTCCACCAGCCATAAGTCTTGCGGAGTACACCGTGTACTCACCCTTGCTTTGTTGCTACTTTTGGCAGAGTAAATGTTCCCTGAAGGTCAGTTTGGTACTACATCGACACCGACGAGTAGCTTGGAATTTCTGGCCGGCAGCCTAGAATCTATGGGCTAGGACGTCTTCGTTATGCTTCAGGCCTCTTAGGCCATTTGTTAAGTTTGGTATACTTAATAGCATAATTTGACTTCCATTGTTTGATTTTTGTGGTCAGTGACCTCAGTTTGTAATATTTTGGTTCTTTGCTCAATTATGAGCTCGATGTAATAATTTTTGTGTCGTAGGGTCACTGATGTGTTACCGATTCTTCACTGGATATCCTCGATCTCAAGCTCATGTCAGACGGAGGTGTGGGATTTGTTTAGCCCTGATCCCGGGGGTGTCACAGGTTTTGGTATCAGAGCAGTACCGACCGTAGGAAACCCTTGCTATTGGTCGATGTTGAGTCTAGTGCTTGTGAAAACTACTTTAAAGATGAGAAGTATTTGCTAAAACTCTAGTATGCTTCTTTTTCTCCGTATACAGTTTCGCTCTAACTCTAGGTTCATCTTATATTGTGTTGATTTTCGAAAAGTTTTGATATCTCCTCTAGTCCTTCAAAGCATAAGTGCCTTTTGGGCATGTCGTTTCTCAACCATTTGACCTAGTGTTGAGTTATCTAGAGTTGTGTGTGTTGTGTATTCCGGTGTGACGTTTGATGTCAACAAGAAACTCTTCCGGTGTTAGTGATTGACATGATCTCATGGTCTAAGGATTAGGATCACTTCGTAAGTTGTTATAGCAATATAAACTCAATGACTTTTATCGTAATGCTATACTTCGGATGAATGTTTATCACATCATTACACTAATGTTGTGACCTCGTTATTAACAACATCCAATGTCCATGATCAGGAAACTTTAATCATATTTTTAATCAACGAGCTAGTTTATAAGAGAGGCATAACTAGGAACTTTCTTTTTGTTTATTAAACACACATGTATTAACGTTTCTGTATTAATACAATTATAGCATGAAAAATAAACATTTATCATAAACAAGGAATACGATAATAACCACTTTATTATTGCCTCTCGGGCATATTCCCTTCAATTACATGAACCAAATCCACTACACCAAGTCCGATCATCACGTGAGTCGGTGTAGCTTGAAAGGCGAGCATCAAATGGGCATCATATCTACTAAATGACTCATGCTTAACCTTTCGGTTCGTGTTTCGAGGCCATGTCTGTACATGCTAGGCTCGCCAAGTTAGAACCTTAGTATATATTTGCGTGTGTAACTGGCTTACACCCGAAATATGGTCGTGGATCCAAGAACACCCGATCATCACGTGATGTCTTGGAGTGACGAAAACATAATCAGTGCATACTAAAGGAAGAACACATTCTTATCTTGATATTTAAATGAGGGATCATCTTACTATGCTAATAAAGCGCTAAACAAGCAATATAAGATGCTATCAAACATCACATGTTTATTAGTGAAATGAGATGGTTCCCGCATATGATCTCTATCATGTGCACCGTCATATAATCACTATCATACCTTTATGTGTAATTCCAAGGTCTATGGAACTTACACGTTATGTGTGTTGTAAGAGTATCATCTCATACTTCTACTTACAACATCACCATATCATAACACTAGCCCAACAACAATCTAAACTAGACGCCTCTAATTTATCCATTGCAAGTTTTACATGGCTCAGGGCTTTCGAAGATAGAACCGTTCTTACCTACGAACATGAACCACAACGAGGATAACCAAATTGTTGAAAACTCGTTGCAAAATAGATATTGACTATAGTAGGAGAGACAGACACCCGCTAGCCACTTATGCAAACTAGTTGCATGTCAAGCGTGGAACAGGTCTCATGTGCGAGGACATGTAAAGTTTTTCCGGGCCGCTTCATACCACTATGCCACCAATATCCAAAATTACAACTAAGAAGCAACAACATGATCATCATTGCCCACATACTCATATGTCTACTACCCGTGTAAAGCATCTACGCATAGATCTGGCTCTGATACCACTGAAGGGTTCGCAGCATAGAAAACACAAAATTTCCTACGATCGGAACTATGTACAAAGATCTATCTACTAGATACAAACAACGGGCAGATGTATATCCGTAGAGAATATACCCTTGAAGACCAACAAATCTTAACGAGTTAAATTCGTGGTTGATGTAGACGATCTCTTGCCGATCTCAAGATCGATAGGAAGTCCTAGCGCCGCAAAGCAGCAGTGCATCCGTGCTCGCACACACGTACAAGACACTGAGCAACCTCCGCCTCCTCGCTCTAGCGATGTAGCGGAAGCACAACTCTTTCTTGCCGAATAGCCACTGGGAACATGTATCTCGCTAGTCCGAGACCATGGGGGATAAATTCTAGAGGGGGAGAGAGATCCTTCACGAGGAGGTGTGAGTGAGAGAGAAGGAGAGGGGTGCCTTTTATAGGAGTAGGGGGGCACCCAAGGGTGTGGACGCCGGCCATGGGGGTTGCCCCCTCCCCTCTTTCATTCATGTGGGTGGACACTCCACTCACAAAAACCTCTTCAATTTCCTCCACTCAAAATTGCTATTAATTTTCCACCAAATTTAATGCAAACTCTCATTAAATAAAACTCCTTTTATTTATTCAGAATTTTGTCAATTACTTTAATGACAAACATTCACATATAACCCCTTGCTAGAATTCCATTTCACATGCAAAAACACTTTCTGCAATTTCACCCAAAAACCTGTTTCGGTATCTAGTGAAATACATTCCTGCGCTTGTTATTCTTTCCAGCATGAAACTTTTGCTCCAGTTGGATGTCAGTGTCCCTTAAGTGTGTCATTCTACGGTTCGCGAATAATGCGGACATGATCGAGACCCCTCTCCGATCAATAATCAGAAGCGAGACCTGGAGATCCATACTGACTCCCACACATTCAACGATGAGTTTCCTTTGATCGTCGGAACCTTTTATGCTAGTATCTTAATCCCTTTGTTTCACGATATATTACATGTCCGAGATTCGATCATCGGTATCTCCATACCTAGTTTTATCTCGTTACTGACATGCAATCTTTTCTTATTCCCGTGATATAACATTCTAGTGATCAAATCACTTGCTTGCAAGCTAACCAATGTGATATCACCGAGAGGGCCTAGAGTATATCTATCTGTCATCAGGATGAACAAATTCCACTCTTGATCCATTAGCCTCAACATAACACTTTAGTAGTTCTGAAGTCATCTTTATAATCACCCAGTTACGGTGTGACGTTTGATATCATCAAGAAACTCTTCCGGTGTTAGCGATTGACATGATCTCATGGTCTAAGGATTAGGATCACATCATAAGTTGTTTATAACAATATAAAATCAATGACTTTGATCGTAATGCTATACTTCGGATGAACATTCATCACATCATTACACTAATGTCGTGATCTCGTTATTAACAACATCCAATGTCTATGATCAGGAAACTGTGATCATCTTGTTAATCAACGAGCTAGTTTATGAGAGAGGCATAACTAGGAACTTTCTATTTGTTTATTAAACACACATGTATTAACGTTTCCGTATTAATACAATTATATCATGCAAAATAAACATCTATCATATACTTGGAATACACATAATAAACACTTTATTATTGCCTCTCAGGGCATATTCCCTTCACTATCTACCCCAAGCAACCCGGTCCACGCTTCCCTACCTGTTATGATGCACCTCCATCACCTCCTCTTTCGAAAACGTTTTCAATGCGTATGCCAAATGGAAAGCCCGAACTATGTGACTCATGGAATCTACTAGGCAAGTTAGTTAGTCGAGGGGTTGTCCAGGCCCCGTGTGGTTGTATGATCGTCTCGGTTACAAAGGCAGAACTCAGTTCCTAGTGGTGGCGAGCATGGGACTACAAAAACCACACCCAACGTGGCCTCCCATACAAGCCTTAGAAGGTTTAGTTACTCCGTAGATGATGTCACCATCTCCTACCTTTCTAGATTCTCCGGCACCTGTGATTTATCATCTGAATGTATTCAGACGGTACTAGTAAGCATGGCTAAGATGTCGATCGTAAAAGCTCTAGCAACACTCAGATGCCACACCTAGGTATTCTAGGAGCAGTGGATCAGGAGTATAAGGCTACAAAAGGGTAACTGTGCAGCAGATAGGTAACCCTAGCTACTGACAAAAGACCACATTGCAATCATGTGTATCATAGCGAGAAAGTAATATACTTTGTAAAAGTAGGTTCATAATGAGAGGCTATGCTTTCCTTGTCCGTCAGTAGATAGGTATGGATCTTCGGTGTCGTTGACTTCAACTTCGGGTTTGGTTCCTATTCGTGAAGAACCAAATACCGGAAAAGGGGAACCAACATTCAATACATGGCATAATGCAATGCGCAATCAATATGGATGATATGAAAAGTTAAATAGTGTTGAAATGAACCCTAGAACATGCTCGGTCATTTTAAACGGGGTCCGAGAGGTCCAAACCCTAAAACAGGGGGATCCTCGGAATCACCTGTGGGGTTCAAATGATTCTTCTAATTAAACTTGTCATTAAAGTTGGTTAACAATGTAAGATGATTGCTTAAATAGATAGGTCTCAATTTTCTTAACATTTTGATATATTATTTGTATTTTTCTGATTTAAAATGAATTAGTTATGAATTTCTCCAATTTTAATTCATTTTAAATCATTTTTGGAACATTTGAATTCTTTTTCCAACTTGGGCCCACATGTCAAACTTTTATTAATTTAAGAAATGATTTACAAAAAAGATTAAAAACCTGACAGACAGGGCCCACCTGTCAGCATTTTACTTATTACAGAAAATAATTACTGAAAACATTTAAATAAACAGAAAAATATTTATTGCATCATGATGACATCACTGTGACGTCATCAATGGTTGATCTTCTCAGTTCGAGAGAGTGGCGAGTGATTGGCGGCGTTTGTGGATGCGTGGTTGGTCTTGTTCGAAAGAGGAGGTCGAGGCGAGCATTATAGTGGCGGCGCCGCCTCGGTATGGTCACCGGAGCGATGGCGGCGATAACAAACAACGGCAGCGGCGTCGGGTGTTCGTTGGGACAGCAGCACAGTGTGAGAGGGAAGGAACGGAGAGGTCCAGGAGGTTCGCTAGCTCACCACGAGCACGACGGGTGAGGTCGATGAAGCGAGGGGATGCCTGACCGAGGGGAATCGATGACTTGACTACGGCGGCCGGAGTTGAGGTCGAGCTTGATTCCGGCCAGAAGATGTCCTCCCATCTTCTGTGGCTTGATAGAGTCAACGACGGCGACAAGGTGCTTCTCCCAGACCACTCCACGGGGCATGGGGCGGCCGAAGACGGCGATGGAGCTTGGCTAGGGTTTCGACAGAGAGAGGGAAGAACGCGCACGAGGGGGAGAAAGAAGGATAGGGTTCCCTACTGTGGCGGCATGGAGTTCTTGTAGGTGCCGGTGTCATTGGTGGCGCGAGTCTTGGTGCGGCATGGCGGCGGACGGCGAGCGCAGCGCCAGCGAGCAGCTTCTTCGTCGGGGATGAAGACGACGACGCGGTTTCGGGGCAGAAGCGGTACGAGGCCGCTTGCGGGCTGGCGTGGGCCGGTTGCCGGGCCGGGGATAGGTGCTGGGCGGCAGGGAGAGGAGATGAAAGTTGGGCCACGGCCCGTTGGCTGTTGCTGCCCAAATTTTTTTTAAAAAAACACTTTTTTCTGTTTACTATTTTCTCTTTCTAATTTCATTTGGAATCTGTTTGAATAATTTCAAAAATACAAGATTTTGTAGAAATATTTGAAATATTGTAGGGGCCCTATTAATCCTTTTGGGGCTCCAACCATTTTGTCATTTCAAAATTCAAACCACTTTAAATGGATTTCAAGAAAGAGGGGGAAGGAGTAGGGTTTAGGGTTTTGTAATTGTATTCTTAAACCACACACTTGATCACATGCAAACATTTTATTGATTTAAACAGATGCATGCAATGCTTAGGTACTAATTACATCTATTACAAACTTGGGTTGTTACAGCTCTACCCCCCTTACAAGAATCTCGGCCCGGGATTCCTAAGTTTTATAAAAGAAGGAAGGGTACTCAGATCGAAGACTATCTTCTCGTTCCCAGGTTGCTTCATCCTCGGAGTGATGAGACCACTGAACTTTCAAGAACTTTATGTTTTGACGACGAGTCTTACGCTCGATTTCATCAATGATACGAACAGGATACTCACGATAAGTCAGATCCTTCTGAAGATCAAGAGTTTGGTGATCAACACCACGGACAGGATCTTTGAAGCAACGCTTGAGTTGAGACACATGAAAAACGTAATGCACCTCAGGGAAGTTTGCTGGCAGTTCCAATTGATATGCGAGTTTACCTTGCTTGGAAAGAACGCGAAAAGGACCAATGTAGCGAGGAGTTAGTTTGCCTTTGATGCCGAAACGATGGACACCCTTCAAAGGAGTGACCCAGAGATAAGCTTGATCACCAACTTCATATTCAACATGTTGATGGTGACGATCATGATAGCTTTTCTGGCGAGACTGGCCAATTTTCAAATGATCTCGAATGATACGAACTTGATCTTCTGCTTCCTGGATCATATCCGGTCCAAAGAACTTTATTTTGCTGGTTTCTGACCAATTCAAAGGAGTACGACAGGTTCTTCCATATAAGAACTGGAATGGTGCCATACCTATACTGGACTGATAACTGTTGTTGTAGGAGAATTCAGCAAAAGGAAGGCATTTCTCCCAGTTCTTGCCAAAAGATATAACACACGCTCTAAGCATGTCTTCGAGGATTTGATTCACTCTTTTAGTCTGGCCACCGGTACTAGGATGGTAAGCTGTACTGAAAGACAGATGAGTTCCCATGGCTTGTTGGAAACTTGTCTAGAACCTTGGGGTGAACAAACTCCCTCGATCAGATACGATTTTCTTTGGTACTCCATGAAGGACAACTATTCGAGAGATATACAGATCAGCCAACTGATTAGCAGTAATGCTCTCGCGAACAGGTAGGAAATGAGAAACCTTGGACAGATAGTCAACGATTACCCAGATGGCATCATTTCCCTTCTGAGTCTTAGGAAGACCAGTAATGAAATCCATACCAACTTCATCCCATTTCCACTCAGGGATGTTATGTGGTTGCAGGAGACCGGCAGGTCTTTGGTGCTCATCCTAGACGCGATGACAAACGTCACATTCTGCAACGAAACAAGCAATATCCTTCTTCATACCAGACCACTAGAATCTTTGACGAAGATCCCGATACATCTTGGTACCCCTAGGGTGGATAGAAAGAGGTGATTCATGAGCCTCTTGGAGAATTAAATCCCTCAATTTTGTTCTCTTCGGCACTACCAGACGGTTACCAAAGTAAACAGTACCTTGATTATCAACAGAGAAACACTTAGCAACTCCTCTAGCAATGTTCCCTTTGATCTCAGCAATTTCAAAATCATATTTCTGAGCAAGCTTGATTTATCATCTATAGAAGACTTCACTTCAAGGGTAGAAAGGAATCCATGAGGAACTACTTCAAGATTCAATCGAGCAAATTCCTCATGAAGAGAAGGTTGAGCTTGTTTGATCATCAGGGTGTTGCAATAAGATTTATGGCTCAGCGCATCAGCAACAACATTGGCTTTGCCAGGTTGATAGTTGAGACCCAAATCATAGTCCTTGATGAGTTCCAACCATCTTCTTTCCCTGAGATTCAAATCAGGTTGTGTGAAAAGATACTTCCAACTCTGATGATCCGAGTATAACTCGCAACGACTACCGAGAAGGTAATGTCGCCATTGCTTAAGAGCATGAACAACAGCTGCAAGCTCAAGATCATGAGTTGGGTAGTTGTTCTCATGTGGTTTTAGCTGACGGGAGGCATAAGCCACCACATTCCCATCTTGCATCAACACACATCCGAGACCTTGGTGGGAAGCATCGCAGAAGACAACAAATTCTTTGCTAGTGTCTGGGAGAACTAACACCGGAGCAGTTGTTAACTTGGTTTTCAACATCTGGAAGCTTTCTTCAGCCTTATCAGACCATTCGAACTTCTTATCCTTCTTAAGAAGATCAGTCATCGGCTTTGCAATCCTGGAGAAGTTCTCGATGAATCGACGATAATAACCAGCCATCCCGAGAAAGCTTCGAACATCCTTGACGAATTTAGGAGATTCCCAGTCAAGAATAGTTTGGACCTTATCAGGGATAATAGAAACCCCTTGGGCGGAAACAACATGACCAAGGAATACGAGCTCTTGTAACCAGAACTCACATTTGGAAAACTTAGCATAGAGACGATGTTCTCGAAGTTTTGTCAACACCAAATGAAGATGTTCAACATGCTCTTCTTCAGACTTGGAATAGACCAGAATATCATCGATGTAGACCACGACGAACTTGTCAAGATACTCCATGAAGATAGAGTTCATAAGCCGCATGAAAGTGGCTGGAGCATTGGTAAGACCAAAGGACATAACTGTATACTCGTAAAGACCATAATGAGTGGTGAAAGCAGTCTTTGGAATATCTTCCTTACGGATCTTTATCTGGTGATACCCTAAACTTAAATCCATTTTGGAAAAGACTGTGGCACCACTTAACTGATCAAATAGATCATTGGTCCTAGGGAGAGGATACTTGTTCTTGATAGTCACAGCATTGAGTGGGCGATAATCCACAACCAGACGCGGTATATTGGTATCCCGCTTCTTAACAAAGATGGTAGGACATCCCCAAGAAGATGTGCTGGGCTGAATGTATCATTTTCCTTCTAACTCCTCTAATTGCTTCTTCAACTCCACAAGCTCATGAGGAGGCATACGATAGGGTCTTTTAGAAACAGGAGCAGTTCCAGGAGCTAACTCTATGACAAATTCCACACTTCGATCAGGTGGCATGCCAGGCAACTCCTCAGGAAAGACATCTGGGAATTCACAGACCACGAAAACATCTTGAATATCTAATGGAGGTAGAACTTCAAGATCATACAACTCCGCTTCAGGAATAGATACAGCTGAAGGAGATAGTGACCCTACGGTCCAATACTTGACTGTTATGCCCACAGGACTAGACAGAGTCACGGACTTTATTGTACAATCGAGGATAGCTTGATAGCGAGTCAGCCAATCCATGCCCAAAATAATGTCAATGTCAGTTGACTTGAGGGCGATCAAATAAGTGGGGAAAAGTTGAAATGCAACTTCGATTAGATTCCCATGACTAACCATGGTGGAACACCACCTAGAACCAGGAGACTGAACTAGCAGAGGAATTGACAACGCCTCAAAACTTATCCCATGCATTTGAGCAAAAGCTTGTGACAGGAATAAATGCGATGCTCTCCAGAATCAAACAAAACTTTAGCTGGAATTTGATTGATACGAAGCATACCCATGATGATGCTTGGATCTTCCTGAGCCTCCTCAGCAAAGATATGATTCAGGTGAACTCTTCCAGCACCTGGATACTTGTCATTCTTCTTTGGAGGTTGTGCGTTCTCAGCAGCACTCTTTTGAGGACAATCCCTTGCATAGTGGCCAGGGTGATGACAGTTAAAACAGATAAGGCCTGATCCAGTACCAGCAGCAGGATAGGTTGGTCCACCAGCACTATTTGGGTTAGCATTCGGACGAGGAGCGTATCCAGAAGACCTTGGGGTGTAAGGAGCACGTGGCACAGCGCTGTAAGGCACAAATACACGGCGCTTTTTATTGCCAGAACCAGCCTTGTGGTACCCCTCCTGAGGACGCTTACGGGTTTCTTCATACTCCACCTTTCCACTCTCGGCTTTCATAGCCTTATTAACAAGACCTTGGAAGTTACCAAGGTCCATGAGATGGATATCACGGCGAACCTCAGGATCCAGTTCCTTGCGGAACAGAGCTTGATTCTTAACATCAGTGGAGACCTCTTCAGTAGCATAGCAGGCAAGACGATTAAAATTGCGCTGGTATTCACACACCGAACCAGTGCCCTGCTTCAGCTTAAGGAATT
Source organism: Avena sativa (assembly GCA_916181665.1). Taxonomy (NCBI): domain Eukaryota; kingdom Viridiplantae; phylum Streptophyta; class Magnoliopsida; order Poales; family Poaceae; genus Avena; species Avena sativa. The sequence continues at coordinate 411,486,235 of OV702283.1, read as the reverse complement.
CATCCCTCTTCTGATCCATCAAACGCTCCGGAATATGGTAAGCTCGGAAGGTTTCAGTGAACTCTTGCCATGTAACAACATGTTGAGCTTCTTGCATCGCCAAGAAATTTTCCCACCAGGAGGTAGCTGCTCCCTCCAGATGATAGGCAGCAAAAGTCACCCAATCAGCTTGAGCAACACGACCAACCTGAAGTTTGCGCTCCATGGTGCGAAGCCAGTAGTACGCATCAAGTGGCTCAATGGAATAGCTAAAAACTGGTGGAGTGAGACGTGTGGAGTCCTTAATACCAACTTGATTGTTCTTGCGTTGAGCAGTATTGCGCTCAATCCTTTCAAGGAGCCTCATGTTGTCAGCACGGTTGGTTTCATACATGGCCATGAGTTGAACCATGGAAGGTGGTGGAGGAAGGTTGGAAGATTCACCATCATTTGCAGTACCACGAGCATGAGCACGGGTACGGGCACGAGAGGTGTCACCCATCCTGAAAGAACAAAAAGAGTTAGACAAGGAACAAGATGGAAAGATGAACAAAGAGTACTTGATATAAACGTATCATCTTATCAAGCATGGTAGTATCAAAGCATACTAATGTATACACTAACCAGCTGACTTACAAACCATAACAATGGAATGCTAAGATGTTACACACCAAGCCAAACTGAGATATCTTGGAACTCTGAGAATAGCAACCAAGTACAAAGTACTTTAGAAAAACAACCCCAAAACCACGATCCTGAAAGTTTTGAGATATGAGGTAAGGATTGAAAACATTTTCAAACCAAATAGTGTAAGAAAAACTCCAGCATCAGACACACACTAGAGAAGGAGTAAAAAGAATCCTAGTTAGAGTTTCTGCAAATAAGTTTTAATTTTCAAATAGTTTTGTCAACTTCTTGACTCAACATCGACCAATAAAATGGTTTCCTACAGGCAGTCCGGCTCTGATACCAAAACCTGTAGAACCCCCTCCCCCCCGGATTAGGGTTAAACTAACCTCAAATCATCATCTAAGATAAGTTCAACTCCAAACACGGAAGACCACAGTATGATTCGGTAACATTAAAAAACACAGGGATTCAATAGCATAATTTTAAACTCTTAACTGAGTAAGATATTAGAGTTATTACAAACCAGAGGTCATAGACCCAACATTACATCACACAACGAAAGCAAATTATATTGTTCTACACAACAACTTAGCAAAAGGCCTAAGAGGCCATAAATAGAAGCGACGTTCATCCCATAGTCCTCAGGCTGCTACCTGGGACCCCCAACTAATCGTTGATGTCAACATAGAAGCCACCTTCAGTCGCAACTAGATCATCTGTAGAAAAACAACAATGGCGCAAGGCTGAGTACGAGATTGTACTCCGCAAGACATAGATAACTTAGTATCTACATGCTCTGGCTAGAAAGGCTTTCTCTGGATTTACTTTTGCGGAGAGCAATCTTTATTTGTAAACAAGAGAGAGAAGAGGCTATTCTACTTAGAATCTTTTAAGAGGGATAAGATAACGACTTCTTCATCTTGTTCATCACGTCTTGATAACCATCAGCTTCATCAGAACCTCCTATCTAGGATCACCCCCTCGACCTAGAGGAAGCATCCTTAAGAACACGTGGATAAGCAAGTTTTATAGTGGTTAATGTTATCTATGATCTTAGAATCTGGTCACCACGTGTTCATAACCGTGAACACGGCTTTTCGAAAAGATTAATACCCTGCAGGGGTGTACAACTTTACCCACACGTACCAACCGACTCTTAATGCTAAATATTATAAGCCCTCTTCCTTGGAAGGCCGGCAGAGGGTGGTTGACCACGACCTTTACCTTGCTTTCGTCGAGACCATGAGGCACGCAATAAGTATGATTCCTCCGTAACGGGTCAAATCCTGAAGCTGGTACTTAAAGATGTGAGGCGAGGTTGGTTTACCAGGGGCGCTATCGACCCCAAGCAACCCGGTCCACTCTTCCCTACCTGTTATGATGCACCTCCATCACCTCCTCTTTCGAAAACGTTTTCAATGTGTATGCCAAATGGAAATCCCGAACTATGTGACTCATGGAATCTACTAGGCAAGTTAGTTAGTCGAGGGGTTGTCCAGGCCCCGTGTGGCTGTACGCTCGTCTTGGTTCCAAAGGAAAGAACTCAGTTCCTAGTGGAGGCGAGCATGGGACTACAAAAACCACACCCAACGTGGCCTACGATACAAGCCTTAGCAGGTTTAGTTACTCCTTAGATGATGTCACCATCTCCTACCTTTATAGATTCTCCAGCACATCTGGTTTATCATCTGAATGTATTCAGAGGTACTAGTAAGCATGGCTAAGCTATCGATCGTAAAAGCTCTAGAAACGCTCTGATGCCACACCTAGGTATGCTAGGAGTAGTGGATCGGGAGTATAAGGCTACAAAAGGGAAACTGTGCAACAGATAGGTAACCCCAGCTAATGACAAAAGACCACATTGGAATCGTGTGCATCATAGAGAGAAAGTAATATACTTTGTAAAAGTAGGTTCAAAATGAGAGGCTACGCTTGCCTTGTTCGTCAGTAGACGGGTATGGATCTTCGGTGTCGTTGACTTCAGCTTCGGGTTCGGTTCCTATTCGCGAAGAACCAAATACCAGAAAAGGGGAACCAACATTCAATACATGGCATAATGCAATGCGTAATCAATATGGAAGATATGACAAGTTAAATAGTGTTGAACTGAACCCTAGAACATGCTTGGTCATTTTAAACGGGGTCCGAGAGGACCAAACCTTAAAACAAGGGGATCCTAATAATCACCTTTGGGTTTAAATGATTCTTATAATTAAACTTGTCATGAAAGTTGGTTAACAATGTATGATGATTGCTTAAACAGATAGGTCTCAATTTCTTAACATTTTGATATATTATTTGTATTTTTCTGATTTAAAATTAATTAGTTATGAATTTCTCCAATTTTAATTCATTTTAAATCATTTTTGGAATATTTGAATTTCTTTTCCAACTTGGGCCCACATGTCAGACTTTTATTAATTTTAGAAATGATTTACAAAAAATATTTAAACCCTGACAGATAGGGCCCACCTGTGAGCATTTTACTTATTACAGAAAATAATTAGTGAAAACATTTAAATAAACAGAAAAAGATTTATTGCATCATGATGACGTCACTGTGACGTCATCAATGGCTGATCTTCTCAGATCGGGAGAGGGGCGAGCGATTGGCGGCGTTTGTGGATGCGTGGTTGGTCTTGTTCGAAAGAGGAGGCCGAGGCAAGCATTATAGTGGCGGCGCCGCCTTGGTATGGTCACCGGAGCGACGGCGGCGACAACAAACATCGGCAGCGGCCTCGGGTGTTCGTCGGGACAGCAGCACATCACGAGAGGAAAGGAACGTAGAGGTCCAGGAGGTCCGCTAGCTCACCACGAGCACAACGGTGAGGTCGATGAAGCGAGGGGAGGCCAGATGGAGGGGAATCGATGACTTGACTGTGACGGCCGGAGTTGAGGTCAAGCTTGATTCTGGCCAGACAACGTCATCCTAGCTTGCGTGGCTTGACATATTCGACGACGGGGACAAGGCGCTTTTCCCAGACCACTCCACGGGGCACGGGGCGGGCGGAGACGCCGACGGAGCTTGGCTAGGGTTTGGCCAGAGAGAGGGAAGAACGCACGCGAGGGGGAGAAAGAAGGGTAGGGTTCCCCACTGCAGCGGCGTGGGGTTCTTGTAGGAGCCGGCGTTGTCGATGGCGCGAAGCTTGGCGCGGCATGGTGGCGGACGGCGAGCGCAGCGCCAGCGAGCAGCTTCTTCGTCGGGGAAGAAGACGACGATGCTGTTTTGGGGTCGAAGCGGTACGAGGCCGCTTGCGGGCTAGCGTGGGCCGGTTGCTGGGCCGGGGAGAGGTGCTTGGCGGCAGGGAGAGGAGAGGAAATTTGGGCCACGGCCCGTTGGCTGTTGCTGCCCAATTTTTTAACAAAAACACTTTTTCTTTTTTTGTTTACTATTTTCTCTTTCTAATTTCATTTGGAATCTGTTTGAATACTTTCAAAAATACAAGACTTTGTAGAAATATTTGAAATATTTTAGGGGCCCTATTAATCCTTTTGGGGCTCCAAACATTTTGTCATTTCAAAATTCAAACCACTTAGAACGGATTTCAAGAAAGAGGGGGAAGGACTAGGGTTTAGTGTTTTGTAATTGTATTCTTAAACCACACACTTGATCACATGCAAACATTTTATTGATTTAAACAGATGCATGCAATGCTTAGGTACTAATTACATATATTACAAACTTGGGTTGTTATAGATGACTCTAAGTCTCAATCCGGATACATATTTCTCATGAATGGTGGAGCGGTTAGTTGGAGGAGTCCCAAACAACCCGTGGTGGCGGGATCAACAATGGAGGCCGAATATGTTGCTTCTTCGGAAGCGGCTCAGGAAGAAGTTTGGATGAAGGAGTTCACATATGAACTAGGTGTGGTTGCAAGCACGTTGGATCCAATGGTGATCTATTGTGACAACAATGGTGCCATTGCCAATGCCAAAGAACCAAGGTCTCACAAGTATTCCACGCATATTAAGCGCCGGTTTCACTCCATCCGTGAACATGTCGAGGATGGAGATATAAAGATTTGTAAAGTACATACGGATCTCAATGTAGCAGATCCGTTGACTAAAACTCTCCCTTGAGCAAAACATGATCAACACCAGAACTCCATGGGTGTTAAATTCATCACTATGTAACTAGATTATTGTCTCTAGTGCAAGTGGGAGACTGAAGGGAATATGCCCTAAGAGGAAATAATAAAGTGTTTATTATGTGTATTCCAAGTATATGATAGATGTTTATTTTGCATGCTATAATTGTATTAATATGGAAATATTAATACATGTGTGTTTAATAAACAAACAGAAAGTTCCTAGTTATGCCTCTCTCATAAACTAGCTCGTTGATTAACAAGATGATCAAAGTTTCCTGATCATAGACATTGGATGTTGTTAATAATGAGGTCACAACATTAGTGTAATGGTGTGATGAACATACATCCGAATTATAGCATTACGATCAAAGTCATTGAGTTTATATTGCTATAACAACTTACGAAGTGATCCTAATCCTTAGACCATGAGATCATGTCAATCACTAACACCGAAAGAGTTTCTTGATAACATCAAACGTCACACCGTCACTAATAAAGTGTTATGTTGAGGCCCATGGATCGAGAGTGGAATTTGTTCATCCTGATAACGGATAGATATACTCTGGGCCCTCTCGGTGATATCACATTGGTTAGCTTGCAAGCAAGTGATTTGATCACTAGAATGTTATACCACGGGAACGAGAAAAGAGTGCATGTCAGTAACGAGATAAAACTAGGTATGGATATACCGATGATCGAATATCGGACATGTAATATTTCGCGAAACAAAAGGATTAAGATACTATCGTAAAAGGTTCCGACGATCACAAGAAAGTCATCGTTGAATGTGTGGGAGTCAGTATGGGTCTCCAGATCCCGCTTCTGATTATTGATCGGAGAAGGGTCTCGATCATGTCCGCATTATTCACGGACCATAGGGTGGCACACTTAAGAGACACTGACATCCAAATGGAGCTTGCTGGAAAGAATAACAAGCGCAGGAATTTATTTCACTAGATACCGAAACAAGTTTTCAGGTGAATTTGCAGAAACTGTTTTTTGCATGTGAAATGAAATACTAGCAAGGGGTTATATGTGAATGTTTGTCAATAAAGTAATTGACAAAATTCTGAATAAATAAAAGGAGTTTTATTTAATGAGAGTTTGCATTAAATTTGGTGGAAATTTAATGGGAATTTGAGTGGGATTTTGAGTGGAGGGAACTTAAAGGCATTTGAGTGAGTGGAGTGTCCACCCACATGAATGAAGGAGGGGAGGGGCAGCCCCCATGGCCGGCGGCCACCCCCTTGGGTGCCCCCCTCCTACTATAAAAGGATCCCCCTCTCCTCACTTCTCATTCACACCTCCTTGTGAAGGATCTCTCTCCCCCTCTAGAATTTATCCCCCATGGTCTCAGACTAGCGAGATACATGTTACCGGTGGCTATTCGGTAAGAAATATTTGTGCTTCCGCTGCATCGCTGGAGCGAGGAGGCGGAGGTTGCTCGGTGTCTTGTACGTGTGTGCGAGCACAGATGCGCTGCTGATTTGCAGCGCTAAGACGTCCTCTCGATCTTGAGATCGGCAAGAGATCGTCTAAATCAACCATGAGTTTGACTCGTTAAGCTTTGTCGGTCTTCAAGGGTATGTTCTCTACGGATATACATCCGCCCGTTGTTTGTATCTAGTAGATAGATCTTGGTACATAGTGGTTCCCATCATAGGAAAATTTTGTTTTCTATGCTGCGAACCCTACACTCCCCGGCCTCCTAGATTTTGGAGTCGCTACGAACTAGGAATAGTGCTCACACTAGTCCCGGCCCAAACCCACCCGGGACTAGAGCCAGAATCTGCTCCAAACCGAAGCCTTTGTTTCTACTAGTGTCGGTTGGACTCGGCTCGAACTCAGACACTAATGAGTTGCACCAACTTGGCAATTTTGGCAAAAACGAGTTTAATAAGTCAAGTTGTCACTACTCGCGGGTACTCGGTAAACTTGTTAAATTTACTTATGTATATATGCTAGTTCATAGATTAGTCAACATTAAAGAAAAACAAGACTATTAGGACAAAGAGACATGGGCGTTTTGGTTAATGTCGCCAAAATATACATGAAGAGGCATAGATGATAAACCATTCTTTTTGTACTCTTACTTAATGATATATTGATTGTGACCTTCAGTTTCTTAATGACCTTATCAAGCTTATTGAACCAACTTGAGTATTTATTGAGTCAATCCAAGGTAGGGTTTTCATATTTTCGAAATAGGGATTTCCCCGGCCTCTGCATCCTAGGATGCACACATACCTTTTATTAAAGTAACAAAAAGTATTCATAGAGTATTACAAATCACTTGACAGGCATGTTTGATACATACACCAACTGTCATATTGTTATGTTAATGAGTTGAGTCGAGCAAGCTTGTTAACTAACGATTATTTAAAAGTTGTGTTGAGCTGGATCGATATTCAGCCCTAATCATGACCTCCTACAAGCTAGTGCACTAGTTCCATGTGAACCCCGTCATTTTTGTCATTTCGTTAGGGGTAGATGAGTTCAGCAGCAACCATGATGCTGCTAATAGGATTTAGGATGGGAAATGGAGCATCATCCTTACGACCTCAACTACATTGTGCGCTACTCTATCATGTCCCACTCACTCGCCGGCTTTATGCCTAAGTGGATACATATCTACCACGAATTATGGGTTTGAAAAACCATGGTAAATTTGGGGGTTTTCAAATCCTTTAGAACCCGTGCTATATTTGGGGGTAACCAAAACCGTCACACACATCTACAATGAAGCCGTCTAACCCATGTTATATGTTCTTATATCTACAACACAATTTTCTTCTCTCCTTTTCTCCTAGTCAAACTATGGTATATTTTATTTTCCTTATAGTGCCAGATCTAGACGTCATCGCCAACAACTATTAAAGCAAAGGAAAATTTATTGAAACATTTATCGGTTGTAATATATTGACTTAATGATTATTTTCAATTCCAAATTCAATCAAAATTCCATTGTACTTAGTATTGTGTGTTGTTTCATTGATGAGAACCCTTGGTTCCAACTATACAAGTTTTCCAATTTTCCTTATAAACCTGCATGTTGCCCTCAATTTTTTTTAATTTGGTGACTAGATTTCTAAGTTGTGGTATTCTTAATGCTAAAACACTAGCACAATGACAAAGAGCGAAATTTGGTGACTAGTTGGAATCGATAAATCAGAAAATACAACCCAGCAAGAAAATTAAATTATTCAATGAAGATAAATTAATCCATTAAATGCATATTGATCAATTACATCATACGGTTTTTTATTCATCAACACAGTTTTATGCAAGCAAGATAACTATCCTTGATGTCATTTTGGTATCCCGCGCAAATAAGGACAGCAACACAGATCCTTAGTTGGGTTGCATACAGAACTGTAACTGTTACCACCTTCATGAAATCCTCTTTCTTTGCAATACTTTACGCACAACGAAGAAGTGCAGTTTTTTAAAGTCTCGCATTTCCATCCAGCTACAAATTTCATACATTACATCATTAACAACATAGGATCTAGTATACAAGGATAAAAAGAAAGAATATAGCTATAATTATTATTCTTTCACATATGAAAATTGTAGAGTAAACAAGGGAATTATTGCATACTTGCATGACAGGATTTTGACATTGAAGACACTAGCACAATGACAAAGAGGGCAATTGTAGTTTTGTAGATAACCATCCTTGTTTTGCTTGTGATGAGCAGCATATTACGAGAAGAGACTACTTGTATTTTTCTTCTTCTTCTATCACCTATTTGGGATCCTTGCTAGTAATCTTCTCTACGTGTATTTTATAGGGATACCAACATTTATTGCATTTGTGTATATATCTTTACATTAATGTTTACATATCTTTTTCTCTTAAATGATATACTACCACTTTGTATACACTATATTTATTTGTATTCTTTTATATGGTATATATTATGATGTTTTGTATGTAGGAGTAAGCATTAAATCTCATGCATTGATTGTACATTCCTCGCACATTAGGAAGGTAGAAAATATTAGTTTATTGTTGAAGATTTTACTATATTATGTTCTTTTTAAGGTCAAATATTCTTGTTTGCAAGATTTGTACATAGACTATTTTTTAATTTTCTATTTTTGTTGGCACCATATGAAGTGAAGATACTTATATAAGGTGCAGTATAACCTGGCACAATTATTATTATATAAGATTCTCTTTTGCACCTTCTATTTATTTTATGTTTGTCACCTTAGAATTAATTTAGATAGATCCATCATCAAATATTTGATCTTGAAAAACTACGTGTAGCATATCTTTAAATTAATGTTCGTTTATATTTATTATCGTGAGCTAGAGTAGAAATAATTTTCTATACACTATTTATTTCATATTCCATTATATGGTATTAAATGATTAAGCTCACCGAGATTTAATCATGGTTCAATCTCATGCACTAGCTATATCTTGCATTCATCTCCTCAAATCAATGGTGGTATCAAATTATTATTGTATGATATTGTATTATTTTAACTTATATAACTATTTATTTATTTTAGATTTTAATAAATATTATATAATTATTTTTATATTTCTTGAACATCCTATGATTTGATGGTCCTTTTAAAGAGTTCTCTGGCCAATCCTTGCGTAGTTAATGTATTTTTGTATCATGCATTTATTTTGGGTTTCTCATTGATTGATTTCATATAAGAGCATTTCTATAGTGCCCCCATCAAAGCATAGATATTGATAGATTAAATGCTTCATGTATGCATATCGCTAAACTGATATGAAATAAATAGTGTATAGAAAATTAGTTACCGTATTTTCAATAACATCCTTTCAGATATTGGATTTTCAATAGCGAATAGTGTATAGAATATCCTTTCAGATACCGCATTTTCAACAACTGATATCTCAACTTTTCTATATATTATATTTATTGCATGTTTATTTATATAATCACTAGTACATAGAGAAGCGACGGACATGGTCCAAAATCACATCGAGAGCAGTGAATCGTTGTGTGGCTATACACTCTTCGCTGATGTGAGGACCCCAACTGCAACGGGGGCAACGATTCATTGGCAATATTAAATAGGATATCGGTATAATTAGCAAACATTACTTAAGTTTCATATTATCGATCAATATAGAAATTTTCACCGAACCCACGAGGAGCTTGCAGTATTGGTTACAAAGTTCAACAAGTAAAACATGTAGATATTTTGTGTTTTGGGTTTACGGTTTGCATAAAATTAAATTGCGGTAAAATAAATTGCAAGAAAGTAAATGCTCTTTTTAAAGAAATCCCAATCCTCTATGTAGTAAGAGTACAAGTTCAAGTGTTTGTTCTTATATGTGACAGTTGTTCCTGAGGGTGGCATGGATTTACATAGCATAAAGATTTTTGAATAGTATGGTAAGTATCTTTTCAACTTTTCTTCCCGTTGGATAGAGTCTAAAATAAGTGCAAGCATATACATGTGAAATTACACCCCTAATATGATTGGTCCTAAGGCAATTTTCATGTGCAATGAAAGGATCCATTAAGACAAAAATGTACAACCATTGTTTAAAGTTCTAAGGTCTCCTATAAGAACCCCCCCTAATGGAACTCCAAGTCCCAGGACACGGTTTCAATCATTCCATCCCTACCCACTATCATCATAACAGTAAGGTGTATCCCTATGGTCCCATAAAGGTGAAACCATCATAGAACCACATAAAAACTTAAACTTAACCAAGTAGTCATTACATATTATATGAAGATAATACCCAATTCACTTTATGCCATCAGAAACATGGGGATCTACTCACAACGGTGAAACATGGAACGGATCAGTAGCATATGGATTACAACACAATCTAAAAGTATAACTTTATAAAACAATGACAAGTTACCAATCATAATCATGAAGACAACACTTAAACAATATTTTGAGGTTCAATCTACCACAAACTATGAGGTGGATGATGTTGATATCAAGAGGGATATGGTTCAAATGTTGGGAGGGATGGAGATAGTTTCTGAGAGACTCTACCCTAGACCAAAGAGGAGTGGTGATGATGATGGCATAGATTTCCCCCTCTCTTGTAACCCCGTAGTAGCAGGATTTGCCCTCTCTCAGAGTAGGAGATGACTTTTGCCTCTACCTCCGCCTCTATAAATCTTGAGAGAAATATGGCGTTGGTTTTCTGTTGATACAAAGGCTTATGTAAAAGGAGGATCCGAGATGATGCTTAAGGGGAATGGGACTGGGTGACACGGCCTAGGGTGTGGGCCGCACCACCTAGGCTCATTCAGCCGTCGTGGATCCTCTCACGTGTTTCCAATGCCTATTTTCCTTCTTATGATGAAAAACGGTTGTGGTAGTTTTTCTGAATTAATTGGTTCCCAGAAAGTCCCTAAAACATCAAAATACAAAAAATGAGGTTTTTTGCCTCCTAGAAATTCAATACCAAAGCGAGGGAATTTGTAGGAAAGTCCTAGAAATCATCTAAAAGGCATAAAAATTGATGTATCAATGTAAATAACAGTAAAAACTATTTCTATTGTGGCTATTATGATGATACAAAATGCACATATCAACTCCCCCCATGTTTAAACTTTTTCTTGTCCTTGGGAAAATAAGCGAATAGATCATATGTGAAGTGACCCAACCTGGTAGGGGTCCAAATATCTATGTTGTTTAGTGCTAGTCCCTGGATTGACTCACTAGCACACATATATAGTTCATGATGTAATATCATGAAACAAACTTAATAATTATATTACATCGAATGATCCAGAATATAACATCATATAAAACAAGTTGCATAGCATAAGGGCTAGCTCCTCGTAGACAAAGTTCAATAGTGGAAGACAAATAAAAGATAAGGAGTCTATTCAAATGCCATAGGCGAAGCATGCTGAGTGGATACTCGTGAACCTAACTTCATACCTCACTCCTCTTCTAAGTAACCTACAACATGATAGGTTGCAGCCACAAATGGTCAATACATTGAATGTATTGGCAAGCATGACAAGGAAATTATACTATTCCTATCATTCAATATCAAAATTAAATCGAGGAACGTAGCTCTATGGTCAACCCGACAAAATACAAGGTGTTGCAAATATATAGTCTCAACACCATGACTCTAAGGTTTCTACACCATGACTCCGAGGTTTCTACACCATGACTCTGAGTTTCATACGCCATGACTCCATGGTTTATAATTGTAAGGTTCCCAACCTTTAATAAGGTAGAGTCCCCTGTGTTTACAATGCTAGTCCCTGGATCAATAGCTAGCATCCACAGTTAAGATGTAATATCAAGAAACAAAGGTCATAATACAACTTTATAACCAGGAATAACATAATTTTATTACATCTTACATAGCTCATTTGGCTATTACATTACATTGCAGAAGAATATCTATAAGCATGGGGTCCTTCATCTTCAAAGTGCCACAGGCAGACATGTTGGTTGTAGACTTTGTAATCCTAATCAACACACTTCACTAAATCAATCAAACCTGCAACATAACAAGTTACAGCCACAAGGGTCAATACATTTGAATTGTATTGGCAAGTGATACTATGGTAGTATAGTGGAGTCTATCATCTATATGCATTTGGCTAAGTGGAGCTTAGGCTTGCTTTGCTCAAAATAGATTTTTTTCCTTATCATTTGAAATCACTAAGTTTTTGCGTGACAAAAATCTTTCCAAAGGCATCTCCCAATCAAAGATTGAAGATCCTTTAACCCTTGTTCAACCACAAGATTTTAACTTAGAAATTTGGATGATGAGATTCTTGATTGCTTCCATGTCTTGATGCTCAAATTGTCCTTTACCAGGGACATGGCTAAGTACTTAGATTTTACACTCTGCAGAGGTGGTGCACTTTCCCCACAAGACTTGGTTTCCCAAGACAAGATCTTTCAGAAGCCTTCCCTTAGACCAAAATGGACGCGCTCCAACCTATCAAACCCTACCACCAACTGTCCGTTTGGCTAAGTTATTGCAACCTATATGATCCAGACAGAGCCCATAATGCCAAGTGGCTGCACTTGAAGCTTCTCAACATTTGACATCTCAAATATCTTTGTTCCTGGGTGGCCATCCACAAGTGAGATACACAAGGTAAACCATAAAAATGGGCCTTGTGAACCACTCAACACAAACCATTCCTTCCATTCCACCCAGGTGATTCATTTACTTAGTTGTTTTATTAAACAAAACACAAGTCCTCAGACTTAGAAACTTTTCCATAGTGTGAATATATATTCCACCCTTGTTTTCTACTAGCTAAGCTAAGCATGATAGTAGTAGGGATCTTAACTTAGGAAATTTCTACTAAGGTTTCATCTACTAGGATTTCCATAGCATGGTTTATACTTAGCAAAAATTCCATGCAAGTTTTACTTAGAAAAATCACTAATGCATAGTGAAAGTAATGGGACAAAGTATGAAGCATCACTTGCCTTTTTGGTAGAGTATAGGTTCACTCCTTGATCTTTGCAATATTCACACACTTCAAGTCACTAAAAATCAATCAAGCAAACAATATTTCAATCTACCATTCAAGCAATTCATCACACAAAATGATAAAGTCAAAGTAATGCATGCAAACATGCCAAGCTTTGTTTTATTTGAAAAAGTGGTTCCTAATGGTTCATAAACATTTGAAAGCACCTAATGGTCATTTTATAAAGTGTCAAAGTCATTTGCAAAGGATTTCACTTCCTAAACCATTTTCAAAACAAAGTATCATTTTATGTGGTGTAGAAATGTTTTTACTAAGGCATTAATCTATAGGGTTCACAAAACATGTTTTAAAACCATAAAACTTTATGTTTAGGGTCAGAGCATTTAAAACAAAACATTTCCCAAAGGTTTTCCTTCAAAACCATTTTTTAATAAATAAACCATATTTTTATTTGACTAGAATTGGTTTTAAATCCAAGATTCATTCTTTTGCATCACCAAATATATTTTTGAAACCAAAAAGTGATTCCTATGGTCAGTAGGTTCAAAACACACCATTTTCCAAAGATTTTATCCCCAAAATCATTTTAGACTAATTTGTATATCCTAAACAAGCATACACAAGTTTCTGCAAAAACAAACATTTTACCAAAAGCTTTTTACTAAACAAAGTGCATGGTTGGCTAGGGCTTGTTTTTCTGAATCCATTGATATAAAGTTTGCAAAATTTGGACATGTGGTTTGAAATTTATGCAATTTAGAAAGTTGGAAAACTAATATATCAAATTCTGTTTCAATCAAACAGACTGGGACACGCGTCCTATTCCTATTCGCCGAAAACGTTTCGCGTGGATCAAGCGACGCAGGCCGTTGGATTTAAGTCATATCGCACGGCACGCAGGTGCTACTTACCCTTTCGTCTAGCTTCTATCCTAGCCGCTGGATCCTAATCGCACGGCACCTAGCACACTTGCCAGAGACGGGTGGCGCTGCGGTGGCTACTGGCGGCGGAGCTGTCAGACGATGACGGTGGCGATGCTACATGAGGTGAGGAAGGAAGGGGAGATTCTCACCGGGTTCAGGGAGGTCACGGCGATGCTCAACGTGTTGAGATTTTGTCGAGGGGCGCACGGGGTAGTCCTGAATCGCTCGCTGGAGTTGTGTTTCACCCCGGGTGCGGTCAGATGTTGTCGGAGGTGGGCGTCTGGGGCGCAAGCGAGCAAGAGATCATGTCAGGAGGATGTGCAAGTTTGTACAGGTTGAAATGGAACTCCCCATAGGGCAAGGGGCACACGGAGTTGACGACAGTAGCTCGCCGGAGCTGATGCAGACGGCGGTGGTTCCCAGACGAAGACGAAGGCAAGGCTGTGAGGCACGAGCAGACAAGTGAGAGGTACTGGAAGAAGCGCACGGTGATGGTGAACAAGCTCGTAGCATCCAAGGGGCAAGGGGACGCAGGTACAGGCTGGAATTGGCCGGACAACTCGTCGGAGCAGAGGGCGTTCCAGGTCGAAATTTGCTCGGCCTGGGGGCAGAGGGGGTGCAACGTTCAGGGGAAAGGGAGGAGGAGGAGCATGCAGTTTAGTACGCGTGGTCACGGCGAGGGTTAATGGAGAGATTAACGCGGATTGATTGGTGCCTTCATTGGCCAGAAACGGCGACGGAGGATTTGGGGGCGGGGTCGTCGCGGGGTTGAAGACGGTGAGCTGGCGGTGGGGCCGTCTGGCAGCGAGAGAGGGGAAAGGGAAATGGGGTCCATCTGCCAGCGTCTGTGTGGGTCGTTTCGCGAGTGAGGAAAATGTTTCGGGGAGGGGGATAGGTGGGCTTGCTGGGCCTAGTTGGGCTGGCCGGCTGGGATGGCTCCCTTTTGTATATTTTTTTTTGTTCTGAATGCTTTTCTTTTTCTAATTGATTTCCTGTTTTGAAATTCAATCAAACAAATCAAACACTTAAATGATTTCAAAACCTTGCTAAACTTTGCATTGAGTTTTGGTTCTGTTTAACAACACAATTCCAAGACCCAAAATAAAATAATATTTTTTATTCTTTTAGGATCTATTTAATAATTAAATAAAATAGTCCTTTGTTATTAATTCAAAATAGGATTTGATTTATTAAAATCTCCATTTGAAATCTAAATATTATCAAAACCAAATCAGTAGGTTTTATTTGAAAATATAAAATACTTGGAAAACTTGTTTAAAATAATTTAACAAGTTTTGATGTTTAATTAAAATGGTAAAACCTTTATTTTTAATAAAATTGGATATTAATAAATTCTTATTTTTTTTTAAATAACCCTTTACTCCTTTAATCAAAACAAAATATTTTATTTCAAAAACTTGGCCAAGGTTTAATTTGGCTCTATAAAAATAGTCCTTATTTATATTTCAACCTTTTTATTTAAAAACCAAATCTTTTCATTAAAAGATCCAAAAGAGTTTTTCTATTTATTTAAAATTTTCTTTATTAATTGTTTATCTTTTTAAATCCCTTTAGGATTTGTTTGATCAAATAGGTTTGAAGGTTTAGTTTCTTCTCACCCTGAAAATCAACAAAGTTTTTATTTTATTCATTTATTTTTCACATAACAAGATTTGGAAAATCTTGGGATGTGACAGGCTACCACCCTTAAAAGAAATCTCGTCCCGAGATTTGGGGAGGTTAGGGTTACAAGTTGGTTCAAAACAACTAGGGTACTACCACCCTTGGAAATTTCCAAATAAATTACATCTTGTCTTACTGGGGATCTTGATGTAACTTTCCTGGACAGAAGTTTGCATAGTGTCCTTTGTTTTCACACTTGAAACATGTGACAAGGCTGAGATCTTGAGGTGGCTTCTCTGGACAATATGATGCATAATGTCCTAGCTCTTTGCAGTGGTTGCACATCACTTGGCTAATATCCTTCCTCATCTTGGGTTTCACTAGCTTTTGTTTGTCTTCTTGGCTCTTCTTCTTTTCTGGGCATTCACTGGCATAGTGTCCCATCTCTTTGCAATTGTAACATTGCAATTGGCTTTTGTCCTTCTTCTTCTTTTTGGGTCTCTCCAAAGCTAGGAGTTCTTCTAGTTCATGCTCTTCATATCTCACCTCAAAGGTGGGAAATCTTTCTCTCTTCTTGGGGCAGTTACTAGAGATATGACTTTCTTCTTCACAATTAGGGCATTGATCTTCATGCTCCTTGCATGTATGATCCTTGTCTCTACAAATATTGCATGCTTGGGTTCCTTCTAGAATAACAGCTTTGTCATCCTTGTTGTCATTAGCTCTTTGGGAAAAGTTTTCTCCCATGTTGATCATTTGAGTAACCAATCCTTGCAACAATTGGGATTGAAGTTTCAAAATCCCTTGTATGGCTGGGTCTAGTCCATTGTTGTTGGTTAAAATCTGAGTTGTCTCTTGGCTCAACTGGGTTTGGGTTGCTATGAGTTCTCTCATGTTGTCCTCTTGGTTGGTGTTGTTGTCATTAACCTTGATGTTGGAGTCTCTTGGAGTAGTCATCTGTTTGGGTTGGATTGGGATTAGAATAGGCAAAATATTTCTAAGGGAATAATTCTAATCACACACATCACAATTCACACAAGAAATGTGAAAGCAATCACAAACAAACATTCCACTCAAACAACAAGTTTCAAGCATATTTTTAGGCAACCAAAAATATTTTTGTTACACCACATCAGTTGGTGGGTTTGACTTAAACTAAATATGGTGGTCCATCTATATGGTTCATTTGAAATCTTTCCATCCTTCTTAGTTGATTCTTTATGAACAAGATCTTTGTATCCTTAGAGAATTTCTTGCATCAAGGTGAGGATGGTTCCTTCTAATTTGTGTTTCCTTGGTCTCCAAATCTTGACCAAGATTTCTTGTCTCACTTGTCCTTATTAATATCTAAGGTTGAAGTCCTTGGTGAAAAATGCTGAAGATGTTGAAGTCATTAGAGTTGAAGCTGTTGAAGTCATTAGAGTTGAAGAAGTCCTTTGCACATGGTGAAGTCTTTGGCCATGGGGTAGGCTTGTCCATCAAGTTGAAATAGAAGAGATGTAGAGTCAAAACCAAAATGGTTGAGGAAAGAGTTTACAAGATTGTTTGTAAATAAGTTTTGGAACAAATACAACTCCTATTTTTCTAAGGGTTTTGTCCAATCCTAGGGTTACAAATCCTTTAGGCAACACAATGCTCTGATACCATCTGTAAGGTTCCCAACCTTTAATAAGGTATAGTCCCCTGTGTTTACAATGCTAGTCCCTGGATCAATAGCTAGCATCCACAATTAAGATGTAATATCAAGAAACAAAGGTCATAATACAACTTTATAACCAGGAATAACATAATTTTATTACATCTTACATAGCTCATTTGGCTATTACATTACATTGCAGCAGAATATCTATAAGCATGGGGTCCTTCATCTTCAAAGTGCCACAGGCAGACATGTTGGTTGTAGACTTTGTAATCCTAATCAACACACTTCACTAAATCAATCAAACCTGCAACATAACAAGTTATAGCCACAAGGGTCAATACATCTGAATTGTATTGGCAAGTGATACTATGGTAGTATAGTGGAGTCTATCATCTATATGCATTTGGCTAAGTGGAGCTTAGGCTTGCTTTGCTCAAAATAGAATTTTTTCCTTATCATTTGAAATCACTAAGATTTTGCTTGACAAAAATCTTTCCCAAGGCATCTCCCAATCAAAGATTGAAGATCCTTTAACCCTTGTTCAACCACAAGATTTTAACTTAGAAATTTGGATGATGAGATTCTTGATTGTTTCCATGTCTTGATGCTCAAATTGTCCTTTACCAGGGACATGGCTAAGTACTTAGATTTTACACTCTATAGAGGTGGTGCACTTTCCCCACAAGACTTGGTTTCCCAAGACAAGATCTTTCAGAAGCCTTCCCTTAGACCAAAATGGACGCGCTCCAACCTATCAAACCCTACCACCAACTATCCATTTGGCTAAGTTATTGCAACCTATAGGATCCAGACAGAGCCCATAATGCCAAGTGGCTGCACTTGAAGCTTCTCAACATTTGACATCTCAAATCTCTTTGTTCCTGGGTGGCCATCCACAAGTGAGATACACAAGGTAAACCATAAAAATGGGCCTTGTGAACCACTAAACACAAACCATTCCTTCCATTCCACCCAGGTGATTCATTTACTTAGTTGTTTTATTAAACAAAACACAAGTCCTCAGACTTAGAAACTTTTCCATAGTGTGAATATATATTCCACCCTTGTTTTCTACTAGCTAAGCTAAGCATGATAGTAGTAGGGATCTTAACTTAGGAAATTTCTACTAAGGTTTCATCTACTAGGATTTCCCATAGCATGGTTTATACTTAGCAAAAATTCCATGCAAGTTTTACTTAGAAAAATCACTAATGCATAGTGAAAGTAATGGGACAAAGTATGAAGAATCACTTTCCTTATTGGTAGAGTATAGGTTCACTCCTTGATCTTTGCAATGTTCACACACTTCAAGTCACTACAAATCAATCAATCAAACAATATTTCAATCTACCATTCAAGCAATTCATCACACAAAATGATAAAGTCAAAGTAATGCATGCAAACATGCCAAGCTTTGTTTTATTTGAAAAAGTGGTTCCTAATGGGTCATAAACATTTGAAAGCACCTAATGGTCATTTTATAAAGTGGCAAAGTCATTTGCAAAGGATTTCACTTCCTAAACCATTTTCAAAACAAAGTATCATTTTATGTGGTGTAGAAATGTTTTTACTAAGGCATTAATCTATAGGGTTCACAAAACATGTTTTCAAACCATAAAACTTTGTGTTTAGGGTCAGAGAGTTTAAAACAAAACATTTCCCAAAGGTTTTCCTTCAAAACCATTTTTTAATAAATAAACCATATTTTTATTTGACTAGAGTTGGTTTTAAATCCAAGATTCATTCTTTTGCATCACCAAATATATTTTTGAAACCAAAAAGTGATTCCTATGGTCAGTAGGTTCAAAACACACCATTTGCCAAAGATTTTATCCCCAAAATCATTTTAGACTAATTTTTATATCCTAAACAAGCATACACAAGTTTCTGCAAAAACAAACATTTTACCAGAAGCTTTTTACTAAACAAAGTGCATGGTTGGCTAGGGCTTGTTTTTCTGAATCCATTGATATAAAGTTTGCAAAATTTGAACGTGTGGTTTGAAAGTTATGCAATTTACAAAGTTGGAAAACTAATAGATCAAATTCTATTTAAATCAAACATACTGGGACACGCGTCCATTCCTATTCGCCGAAAACGTTTCGCGTGGATCAAGCGACGCAGGCCGTTGGATTTAAGTCATATCGCACGGCGTGCAGGTGCTACTTACCCTTTCGTCTAGCTTCTATCCTAGCCGCTGGATCCTAATCGCACGGCACCTAGCACACTTGCCAGAGACGGGCGGCGCTGCGGTGGCTACTAGCGGCGGAGCAGTCAGACGACGATGGTGGCGACGCTACAGGAGGTGAGGAAGGAAGGGGAGATGCTCACCGGGTTCAGGAGGTCACGAGGATGCTCAACGTGTTGAGATTTCGTTGAGGGGCGCACAGGGTAGTCCTGAATCGCTCGCCGGAGTTGTGTTTCACCTCGGGTGCGGTCAGATGTTGTCGGAGGTGGGCGTCTGGGGCGCAAGCGAGCAAGAGATCATGTCAGGAGGATGTGCAAGTTTGTACAGGTTGAAATGGAACTCACCATAGGGCAAGGGGCACATGGAGTTGACGATAGTAGCTCGCCGGAGCTGATGCAGACGGCGGTGGTTCCCAGACGAAGACGAAGGCGAGGCTGTGAGGCACGAGCAAACAAGTGGCAGGTACTGGAAGAAGCGCACGGTGATGGTGAACGAGCTCGTAGCATCCAAGGGGCAAGGGGAGGCAGGTACAGGCTGGAATTGGCCGGACAGCTCGTCGGAGCAGAGGGCGTTCCAGGTCGAAATTTGCTCGGCCTGGGGGCAGAGGGGGTGCAACGTTCAGGGGAAAGGGAGGAGGAGGAGCATGCGGTTTAGTACGCGTGGTCGTGGAGAGGGTTAATGGAGATATTAACGCGAATTGATTGGTGCCTTCATTGATCAGAAACGGCGACGGAGGATTTGGGGGCGGGGTCGTTGCGGGGTTGAAGACGGTGAGCTGGCGGTGGGGCCGTCTGGCAGCGAGAGAGGGGAAAGGGAAATGGGGTCCATCTTCCAGCGTCTGTGTGGGTCGTTTCGCGAGTGAGGAAAATGTTTCGGGGAGGGGGATAGGTGGGCTTGCTGGGCCTAGTTGGGCTGGCCGGCTGGGCTGGCTCCCTTTTGTATATTTTTTTGTTCTGAATGCTTTTCTTTTTCTAATTGATTTCCTGTTTTGAAATTCAATCAAACAAATCAAACACTTAAATGATTTCAAAACCTTGCTAAACTTTGCATTGAGTTTTGGTTCTGTTTAACAGCACAATTCCAAGACCCAAAATAAAATAATATTTTTTTATTCTTTTAGGATCTATTTAATAATTAAATAAAATAGTCCTTATTTATTAATTCAAAATAGGATTTGATTTATTAAAATATCCATTTGAAATCTAAATATTATCAAAACCAAATCAGTAGGTTTTATTTGAAAATATAAAATACTTGGAAAACTTGTTTAAAATAATTTAACAAGTTTTGATGTTTAATTAAAATGGTAAAACCTTTATTTTTAATAAAATTGGATATTAATAAATCCTTATTATTTTATTTAAATAACCCTTTACTCCTTTAATCAAAACAAAATATTTTATTTCAAAAACTTGGCCAAGGTTTAATTTGGCTCTATAAAAATAGTCCTTATTTATATTTCAACCTTTTTATTTAAAAACCAAATCTTTTCATTAAAAGATCCAAAAATAGTTTTTCTATTTATTTAAAATTTTCTTTATTAATTGTTTAGATTTTTAAATCCCTTTAGGATTTGTTTGATCAAATAGGTTTGAAGGTTTCCAATTGGAATCAAAAGTTTCTTCTCACCCTGAAAATCAACAAAGTTTTTATTTTATTCATTTATTTTTCACATAACAAGATTTGGAAAATCTTAGGATGTGACAATAATCCATGACTCTGTGGTTTCTACACCATGTCTTGGTGGATTGTACTCTGTCAACACCCGGATTTTTAATCCCAGATGCCTGTTATGCCATACATCGCAATCCCAGGATTACCATTTTTGCGAGACATAACAGAATTGGATACCACAGTACATCATCCATTACAAACCATACATAAGGTCTTACACAAATAAGGATCTCATGATCCAGTCTTAATACAACACAAGCAGCAGAATACGTAATAATAACGGTAGCATAGGCGAAGCTCCATCTTCGGGGTCACAGGCAATGCTGGCGATGTGAGATGATCCTAGTTGTCGTAACCTTCCTGGGGTCCATCCTCCAGGTACTCCTCTTCATAGCCTGGCCATGGGAATAGCCAGGGACAAAGCCATGAGTACTCTTTAAGTACTCGCAAACTAATACTAACAAGTGAAGGGGGTTTTTGTATTAGGACACTAGGCTCTAGGGTTGTTTTGCAAAAAGCCAGATTTACCTCTACTAAGTTCAGAAGCAAGAGAGCTAGTTGAAGTTTATAACACCTAAGTGGGAACTTGTATCTCATATCACAACTCTGTTGTGGTCAAGTCAAAATCTCAATCCATTTCACAAGTCATTTTGAAAACATCTGACGGGGGAACAGTATGGCCACTCCAACTGTCCATAACTGCGGACGCGGCTATTCGAATAGTTTGACACTCTGCAGAGATTGTACAGTTTCACCACAGCATTCGATACATCCGTCAGGAACAAATCCTGAATTCACCATACTCAGTATGCGGATAATCAATCCTAACCTTTCAATTACACGCCCTAGTATAAGCACCTATCCTGTGAGTTTGGCCTCCCAACCATGACCAACTGTCATCTTGGGTACTGCACATTTGGACAATCTTCACAAGGTAGCCTCAGCTCAGACCTTGGCCGTGAGGGAACTAATACTAAGGTATATAAGTTTCCAGTCAAGCCCTACCCAATTCTCGGGTATTATGGTTGTACGATGAAATTGGAATGGTATCGCATCCAGACAACCATCAGTTTTATAAAGGGCTAAGGCTCATGCCTCAACATAGATATGACCATAAATCATCTGGTGTTTCGGAAACACATGTCCAAAACATTTCAATAGAATGATCCATCATTCCAAGGTTTTCATAACCATTTTTCCACCAAGTATTCCCATATAAAGTTGATCAAGTTTTATGCTTAACACTAGCATCTACAAGTGGGGGTAAGTACTAATAAGGGGTGGTAAACAAGTGGAGTTTTAACTAAGTTCAATCTCATGCCTTAGGATGACATCAAGATTGTCTAGCTTAGGCCAAATTTTATGCTCTTTATGCAACCTTCATTTATCCTTCTAGAATCTACAATTCACTTAAGTAAACTCTAAGTAATAGCTTTGATAAAGAAATAAAGTATAAAGCTTGCAAGTAAAACTAGGATTGGTTTATCAAGTGGTTATGATCATATATGCTTTAAGGCATATAGTGGGCATGGTAGCAAGCAAGTATTGGCTTGCATGGGTCAACTTGATTAGTAAGGCTTGCTAAGTTAATAGCTTGCAAGTATTGACTTGCATCAGTATCAGTATAAGCTTGCCTTGTGCAGAGCAGTGGTTGAAGTTCTCCTCGGCTTCTTCTTCGTAGTATCCTCCTTCCTCCTCGTATCCTTGGTCGGTACTAGCGTCTATAAATAAATACGAGGTACACAATCACCAAACAATACTTAACTACTTGCAATCATCACACACAAGGGTCCTATAGATGATCTAGCATCATCACTAACCTTACAAGACCCAAGCTTGGTTTAATTCCTTTTATTTTTAGAAAAGTAATTTCTACTCATTGAAAAACTACTTAAGATTTAATATTCTCCAAACCAAACATGGGATCATGTTGACACATGTCATCACCACATATTTCAGTACATGGGAATGTGATTTAAAGTGGTGTCACAATTTAATAAGGTTTAACCTTTTATTTTAATTAAATAAAGTGACTAGAAATGCTTATGTGGCATTCTTTTATTACTTGGTCATTATTTCTGTAAGTAAACCTATATATTTTTATAGATTCTGAAAGGTATGGTTAAAAGTGATTTTTGAGAGTTGGAATCAACTCAAAAGCTATTATGGTTTAAATTTGAAAAATGTTTGAATGCAGAAAAGCTTCTGCCTTGTTATTTTTACCAAGGATGATCTACAGATCCAAATGACTTGAATCCAACGGACTTGGATTCATCATTTCCAGACCTTTCTAAAAAAATTTGTTTCAATCAATTTGGTTTACTGAATCGATCCGGGTTGATTTTTGAATCTAGGTGCATAAGTGTGCTTGAAATAAAATGGAAAAGGTTAATTTCAAATGACTGGGCTGCGCGGGAAGCGATACTGGGCCGGCCTGCTAAGCACAGCGCTTACGCGGGCTGGTTAAGTCGCTGTCCCCACGCGTCAGTGAGACGAGGGGGTGCGAAGTGGTATGGGGCGATGTGAGTCGTGGAATCTTGTTCTAATCTAACGGCTGAGGGTCGTCGTCCACGTCGGGCAACTCCGGCAAGACTGAAATCTAACGCGGCGGGTGAGGGTCGTTGGGGGCTCACCGGGGCTCAAGCGAGGGTCGGCGAGGCGGGCGAACGACGAAGTCGACAACGGCGAACCTCCTAGTATTGGCACCTTCTCCTGGGGCGGCTCTAATCGCTGGTTCCCTTCTTCTCCAGCAGCGACGGGCTCCGGTGAAATTTCGGCGAAGCGCTGCTCGCCTTGCTTCAGGAACAGGGTGGAACGATCAGTGAGGAGAGGGTAGTGAGATGGTGTGCTCAATTCGGCTAGGGGTGGCCTCTATTTATAGTCGCGACGACGAGACCGAACGGCATGGGCAGGCGACGGTGGCGACATGGCTACGGGCTGCTAGAGGCATGGCCGGCGGTGGCGATCGCTTGATGGTCTCCTGGAGATGCTCTACGGCTTTAATGCGCATGTAGGGGCGGTGGCAAATGGTCTGGAACGTGCGATGCTCTGCACGGCCGAGGCGGCGTCTTCGACGGCGAGCGATGGCTGTGCGGCATGGGGCGGCAAACAGGGATGTCTGGCGGTCTCCTGGGACGGTGGTGATCGTGTATGCACGCGGGGAGGGCGGCGCGCGGTCTGTGGGCTTCGGTCGAGGGTGGCGCTATGGGGCATGCTCGACATGGTTGCTGGTGAGTTGGGCACGGTCTGTGCGTGTGGTCCAGGGGTTGGAAACGTTCGACCGCTGGACAGGGAGTGGCGGTGGGGTGTTGGCTTGCTCCCAGACATGTTGGCTAGGCTTGTTTCTTCTCCTAGCTTGCTGTCCACACTGGGGTGACATGGTGAGCTTCGGCTGTTCACCATTGATGGCATTGCCAAGCTTACAGTGGGGCTAGTGCTTGGTTTAGTTAGCTATATGATCTACTGAGGTTGTTGTGAGCTAGAGAGGGAACAAGTTAGGCTCCAATCACTACTCACAATAGTGTTTAGATTTTATTTGATTTGAATCTGCAAGGTGTTTGATGAAATGGCCGCAAGAATTCAAGTTTTGAATTTTGAAAAGATTTTTGGTGGGTGTGCTAGGTTGGTGCTGGTGAGTCTGCAGATGCTTGGGTTTTGAAAGTTGAGCTTATTTGAGTGGTTTTTGAAAAAGTGGGATCTTTCCATATGATAAAGATTCAATTTTGAATTTTCATTTAAACTATGCATTTGAAAGTTTCTGGATGATCACAAGGTGGGCCTTGATACTTTGTTATGAGTACAATCAAGGGGTGTAAATATACAAACAAGTTTCTGTTAAGTTTTGAAAGTTTGGGACAGCCAAAGTAGGCATGGGAGTTAAATTGGTCAAAATGACCATTCACTTATTTTGTTTGTTTTTGATTTATTTGTCTTTGGGAAAAGTTTGGGAATTGTTTAGATGATGTTTAATTCCCCTAATAATCCATTTACAAGCAAAGAAACACATAAACAAGGCAATTCAAAAGAATTCAAAATGGGATGGATACACACATGCATGCTTTCATATTTTTATTTAGAAAAGTTTTTGTTAACCCTAATTTTGATGATTAGAGTTTGATTATCTTAGTTTAATATTTTTGGGATGTTACATACTCCATGTATCTGTGGTTTGTACACCATGTCTTCGTGGTTTGTATACCATGTCCCCTTGGTTGATATCCCATGTCTACATGGTTGATACGCTATGTCTCTGTGGTTTCTACCCCATGTCTCCGTGGTTAATACGCCATGTCTCTGTGGTTTGTACCCCATGTGTCTTTGTGGTTAATTCACCATGTCTCAGTGGTTGATACACCATGTCTCTATGGTCTCTACTCCATGTCTTTATAGTCTCTACTCCATGTCTTTGTGTTCTCCACCTACTTTTCTATTCTTAATAGGGATGAAATTCCTCTCAAGGATGTACTTAGAAAAGCTAAACATACTAGTAGAGTGCCCGTGCGTTGCTACGGTACTTTAGCCTTATTCAGGTGTATGGAAATTCAGATGAATGAAAATATAGCAATACAATCTATACTATACAATTTTTTCTACAGGAAACAAATATGAACTTATGTATGCATTGTGCCTTTTCTCGTGGCGATTTCCTTCACTTGGGCACCAGTGATCCCTCTTTTTATATAAAAATAAAAATCATCTTTTTGAGTTTCAGAAAAAAATAAAATCAAATCAGGATGTAACCCGCAAGCAAAATCTCAATTCGAAATAATGTGTATTTTAAGGTACACAAAAATAACAAAATTATACTTCCTCCGACCAATATTAGTTGACTTAGATTTGTCTAGAAACGAATATATCTAGATAAATTTTAGTACTACATACATCTGTATATAGAAAATTTTGAGTCAACTAATAAGTTTGACCAAAACTGTAATTTGACCTAAGATTAGTGTATTTAATGCTAAAAATGTCCCAAGAGAGAGATATTCAAACAATTAAAAAGTGAGAGAGATTCAAACAATTCAAAAGTAAGAGAGATTCAAACAATGCAAAAAAATTAAAAAATAAATCTATTTTCTTTTAAAATACAAACAGACAGAGTCTATGCCAAGGGCAAAGCCGTCGGCACAGGCTGTGCCCAGGGTGCCGTCGGTGTATCCCCTATGCCGAGGGGGCTACGCCGACGGGTGCCCTCAGCACAGCCTATGCCGATGACAATTAGGGTATGTGTCGAGGGCATCCAGCCCTTAGCGATGTCCAGTTTTCCTGTAGTGTGGACAACTCTGGGACTAAGATGGATCCTGCAAGTAGCTGGATGTGGACGAGGATTATGTTAGTTCTCGGCAGGCAGGCGCCGACTTTGCGCGTGGGTTTGACATGTTTGATCCACACAATAGTATCTTTTTTTAGAACACACTATAGTTTCTTAGATCATTTAGCTAGAACTCTAGCTTGCAACCTAGGTTTATAAGTTGTTCGTATATTGTCTTAATGTTTCATCCTTTAGTGTAAGAATAAATAATATTGTAATGTGTTATTTTCCAAGTGAACTTCACAGCATCAGCATGACACTAGTAGAAAATGGCCCTTTCATACAGAGCAATAGTCCCGGTTCCGCCATGAACCGGGACTAATGCTCACGTTCGAGCGGCCGACGCGTCGGTCGGGAGGCGAGGGGTCTTCGTCCCGGTTTATATGGGAGCATGCGTCCTGGTTTGTAACATAAACCGGGACTAAAGTTATCACGTCAAACACATGGCCTGCCGCATACCTTTAGTCCCAATTTGTGTTACAAACTGGGACGCATGCGTCCTGCCTATAAATACGCCGCCCCAGCCCTCTGCCTCCCCTCCTTTGTTTTTTCTTAGTGAAAGGTGTCAGAGGTCTATGCTAGTTTATTTTTTTCCTATGCATGCGAGGTGTCCCATGAATTGTTTGATTGAATCATCCTGTTTGATTTCTCACAAAACAAAAATATAGGAGGTGCTTGAGCCACACTTGAGTTTTCTCCTCTTTCTTTCCTCCTCGATCAAGGTTAGCTACCTTATATTTTCATCTGTCATTGATACAATGTATGTGTCGATGTGAATTGGTCATTTCACTATTTATGATGTTCTGTAATGGTTTTTGATAAACTTAATTATATGATGCAGATGAACAGTCAGGAATGGATGAACGATGACCGGCGTGAACCTGGGTACATTAAGGGCATGGATAAATTTATCGATGCGGCTACGACAAACAAAGAGAATGATTTTATGCGTTGTCCATGTGTTCAATGTCGAAACGACAAAGAGTACTCTTCCTCGAAAATCATTCGCGGCCACCTAGTTATGAAAGGTTTCATGCCCAGCTATAATTGTTGGACCAAGCACGGGGAAAGATGGGTTATGATGGAAAACAATGAAGAAGAAGAGGATGATGATAAAAACTATCATCATATGTTTCCTGAATATGGCGATAATGCAATGGAAGACAATGAAGAGGAAGAAGGTGAAGAACGGGCATCAGATGAGCCCGCTAATGATCTTGGTCGGGTCATTTCTGATGCAAAGAGAGACTATGAAACAGAAAAGGAGAAGTTGAAGTTGGAGGGCATGTTAGAAAATCACAAAAAATTGTTATACCCAAATTGCAAAGATGGCAGCACAAAGCTCGGTACCACACTGGAATTCCTGCGATGGAAGGCAGAGTATGGTCTAGCTGACTCCACATTTGAAAAGTAGCTGAAAATAATGAAGCCGAATCTTCCAAAGCATAACAAATTTCCTGAGAGTACGTATGAAGCAAAGAAGACTCTATTCCCTCTAGGATTATATGTGCACAAGATACATGCTTGCATTAATGACTGCATCCTCTACTGCGGTGAGGAGTACGAGAATTTAGATAAATGTCCGGTATACACTGCATTGTGGTATAAGGTTAGACGAGATGACCCTGGTGATGTTGAGGGAGATCCCCCCAGAAGAGGGTTCCTGCTAAGGTTATGTGGTATGCTCCTATAATAACACGATTGAAACACATGTTCAGAAACAAAGAGCATGCCAGGTTGTTGTGATGGCACAAAGAAGACCGTAAGAAAGACGGGAAGTTGAGACGCCCCGCTGATGGGTCGCAATGGAGAAAAATCGAGAGAGACTTCCCGGACTTTGCAGGTGACGCAAGGAACTTATGGTTTGGTCTAAGTACGGGTGGCATGAATTATTTTGGGGAGCAAAGCTGCAGTCACAGCACCTGGCCTGTGACTCTATGTATCTACAACCTTCCTCCTTGGTAGTGCATGAAGTGTAAGTTCATTATGATTCCAGTGCTCATCCAAGGACCGAAGCAACCTGGCAACGACATTGATGTGTACGTAAGGCCATTAGTTAAAGAACTCTTACAACTGTGGGGCAAACTAGGTGTACATGTGTGGGATGAGAACAAACAGGAGCCATTTGACCTACGAGGGTTGCTTTTCGTAACAATCAATAATTGGCCTGCTCTTAGTAACCTTTCAGGATAGACAAACAAGGGATATAAGGCATACACGCACTGTTTAGATAAGACTGAAGGTACATATTTGCATAAAGGCAAGAAGGTTGTGTGCATGGGGAATCGCCGATTTCTTCCGACCAATCATCTCGTAAGAAAGGAAGGCAATCATTTCAAAGGTGAGGCGGATCACCGGAAGAAGCCTGACCTCCCTGCTAGCGATGATGTATTTGGTATGGTCAAGGGCATAGAAGTAATCTTTGGAAATGGTCCTGGCGGTCAATCTGTTCAGAACAACGTCGCTATCGGACACGCGCCCATGTGGAAAAAGAATTCTATATTTTGGGAGCTACCCTATTAGAAAGTCCTATATGTACGCTTTTCAATCGACATGATGCATGTGACGAAGAATCTTTGTGTGAACCTACTAGAATTTCTGGGCGTGTATGGGAAGACAAAAGATACACCAGAAGAGCGGGAGGACCAGTAACTTATGAAAGACCCAAAGAACATGCATACAAAGAACAAGACGGATAAAGGGTGTCACTTAAGTCGTGCCAGCTATGCTCTTATCAAATCAGGGAATGGAATATTTTTTGAAGTCCTTTACTGTACCAAGGTGTCATCTGGCTTCTCGTCTAATATAAAGGGGATAATAAATATGGCAGAGAAAAAAATTCCAAAACCTGAAGTCTCCGCCGGCTCGGGAAAAAAAGCGTAAGCGTACCACTGCTACTCTGTGGAGTGGTAAGCGATGACCGATACGTAAACAGGAGCCTCTACCAAAAGTACCAAAGGTTTCTCTAAAGAGAGCTTACAACTATACTCCAGAGGAGACCGCAGCGATCGTCAAGGCGGAAACGACAGAGTTTTTTCTAAACTGAAGCAGCCAAAAGAGCTAGAGTTCCCTAGCACCAAAGAAGATAAAGCTCGAGTGCTCAAAATGCTAAAGTCCCTTCACCAACCCAAGCCAAAGTTGTTATCAGACTATGAGCGCTATATTCTCAAGTCACATGCGGCACAGAAGCTGTAGAAGAGCAGTAGTGCAAGTGGGAAATCAGTTCCCCATCTCGGAGAACAAAAAAACAATCATGCCCCTGCTCAACGTGATTTCCGATACCAATGTGGGGTCGAGCAATTATGCGGTCGAAGAGTAGTATGATTCAGAGTTAGTTGCATTGTACGGAGAAGCGGCCACTGCTCAAGGTATGAGTATTGCTAAGTATTTATCACAGTTAGAGTACTTCCCCGCGACTGAAGTAGCATACACATATCAGTACGGGAATCCTCTTGTCAAACCTGAGGATGTCAAGAATCCAAAAATACGAAGATTGCATAACTGGTACATGGATGCCTCAAACGTTGGGACAAACTGGATAATGTTGGGAGTTAAAAAAGAGCATTACGGGAAAGGATATGACGTGATAACGATTGAATTTTTTGAACTATTCCAGTTATTCAATCAAGACGCCAACGACAAATTGATTGTCAGTGCCTATTGTTTGTAAGTACTTATTCTATAATTAAGTCTCTAGCTTGCTCACCTTGTTTATTGCATGTATAATCATACTCACCATATTATGCAGAATGAAGATTCTCAAATACAAAAGAGGACAAATCTATGACATTGGGTTCATTGATCCATATTGGGTTCATGAAGCTAATCTAAAAAAAGAACCAAGAATAGAGAGGATAATATTGTACGTGCGTTAAGGTTTCAAGAAACCAAAAGGGAAATACTATTTCCTTACAACTTCGGGTGAGTGTTATTGTCTTGTACACATTCTATTTCGCTTACTCGATGTTAAGTTTATAATTGATGAGTTATGCATGCGCGGCTTCCACTATATTCTGCTAATCATTCAACCTGACAAAGGGCTGGTACAAGTCATGGACTCAAAACATAAACCCCTTGAGAAAAGGGTGGACATGCATATGATGCTCCAATGGTACTTTCAATCATTATGGCACTATATCGGCAACTTTTATCAATTTCCTGATATCAAGTAATTAATAACTCCTTTTATTCATTTTCTTCGCTGGGCAGCACTTGGAAACGGTTCACCAACAGGGTTAGGGGTGTTTTGAAAGAGGATCTTACATTTGAACCACTAGATGTAAGTACTACTAGCTAGATCCGCGCATCTCTTTGATTCTAGTTTCGATACAATTATCATGCTTGATTATTATTTTGATTAAACTTTGTTCTTGTAAAGTGTCTGACGCAGGGACCCGGGAATAATTTATGTGGATACTATGTTTGCGAGTTCTGTGAGAAGGGAAGAAATTTAGAGCAACTTCACGTATGTAAACAATATATGTTGACTCCTTCTTTATGTATTTTTTTTACCATCAATTGTGTTTAGTTTAATTCATATATGTTCACTCCTTTAAATCAGATCGAACAGTTGTGGGATGGTCTTCTGCCAAAGGATCACGTACGAGCAATTCAAGAGGAATTGGCGGGATTCTTAGATGCAGAGGTCCTAATACCAAAAGGGGAATACTATGTGGAGTTCAATATAAGGCAATAGGGACCCTAAAAAAGATTATTTTGTATATATATGCATGCAACTCGTGTATCGATGTAATATGTTCGAAATTTCGATCTCTATATTCATGATGGTGTTGTGTAATATAATTCATTGATGAGTGCAAAACACAAAATAAAAAGGAAAACAATAAATTGAAAACAATATAAATGAATTCTCTATCGCGGAACAAAAAGTGGCCAAAATGCTGCCGTGACAATAAAATATGGCCAAAATGAATTCTCTGTCGCGGCACAGAAAAGGGTAAAATTGCGGCACAAAATGAATTGCTGCCACGGGACAGATGCTCCTCCCCCTCGCAGCGGCCATGTGGAGCCCCTTTTGTCCTAGTTTGTAGCCCAACCGAGACTAAAGGTGTAACATCCAAGTTTTAGATAAACATTATTTAGGGTTTGTTTGTGCATCATGTTTTAAATTGTGCATTAAAGAACATAATGAAAAAATCTAAACCCTACCCTCTCCCTCTATTTGAAATCAATTCAAAATGGTTTTGTATTTAAAAACTACCAAAATGTTTCAAGCCCAAATGGATTAAAAGGGTCCCTACAATATTCTCATATATTTTACAAAGTCTCTGGTATTTTCAAAATACCTCAAACAGATTTCAAACTGAAAATACAAAGAGGAAATACAAAACAGAAATGGAAAAACAATTTTACAGAAAAACAAGCAAACCCTATCCACCTGGGCCGAGCTACCTTGTAGCTCTCTTTCCTGTCGCCAGCACGCAGAAGCCCGCAGCCGCAGCCGGCCCAGCACAACCCACCCACGTCCCATGCCGCCCCATCGCTGCGATGCGCGCAGCCGCCCTGGAGTTGGGGATAAGACCGCCATGCTGCCTCTCTCTCTCCTTATCCTCTCATTTTCCCTCTCCCTCTCGCTCTCTGGAGCTCTCCGCAGAGCCCCGAAACCCTAGCTCCGGCTCGTCGTCGTTCTACGCCTCCCAGTGCCCGTTTGAGCAGGCCACCAGCACCATCGTGGTCCCCTGCTTCGACCTGTAGAAGGAATCGAGCCTTGGTGCTCAGAATCATCGCCATCGATGTCGTCTTCTTCGTCACCGACGACCACCGCCGTCGACCATGTCGTCATTCCAGTCCTCCTCCGGCCTCGCCGTCACCACAAGCGCACTCAGGGTGAGCCCGCGGTCATCCCAGACCCCTCCCTTCTCCCCCGAGCGTACTGTGCCATGCCTGCGCCGTAGACATGTGACTACCGCCGCCGCTCGTCGTCGTTGACCAAGCTCCGGTGACCTATTCCTAGCGGCACCGCCACCTTTGTGTCTACCTTGCTGTGCTGGTTCGAGTAGGCTAGGTCTTGCAGCCTCGCGTGCCCTCCTCCGCCGTCTCCGGCGACCATCTGGTGGTGGCCGCCGAGCTGATGTCACCATGGTGTCACGCCCACGTGGCCCTGGGTCCCCTTTGACCGCTGACCGCCAGCATGGTGTTGAGGTGGCCTCGGGCCCCTCTATCAGCCTCACTGGCTAGGTTCAGTTCGAGTGTAAAAAGTATCTGGTGCATGTGTTGATGTCAGCCTTGCGCAATAAATGTTTTAAAATGATTTAATAATTCCAGAAAATGATTTAAAACTTGTAAAATCAATATCTTATTATTTATAAGTCAGAAAAATATGTGTAATATATCAAAATGTTCAGAAAAATGAGATCCATTTATGTAAGCTATAATCATGCATTATTCAACAACTTACATGAAAAGTTTAATTAGAACAACCTAATAACCCCTCACAGGTGCTTCCGTCCCCGAGTTAGGGTTTGTGATGCAGCTCAATACATGGCATTCACCATTGGTCCACATCATGCTTCATCAACCGTTCCCACAAAGGTGAATTCATTTAATATCTCACCCTCTTTCGGTTGTGTCGAGAATGGGATCCTACTTGAGACAAGTGTCAATGCTATGACCAGGCCCATGACCATGACGCCAACGGGAAGCGACAAGAAGACCCCAGGAACCAAGACCCCCAAGCAAGAGGCATGGAAGAGAAGGAGGAAAAGGACTCCCGGTGCCAGGCCCGGCGCCACCGGAATCCACGCCGGAATTCCCGGCAACCAGCCCGGTGAACCGGAGCCTCCGCCGGAACTTCCGGCGCACCGACCGGTGAACCGGCCCTCCCGCCGAAACCACTCTCTGTGAGCCCTTTTGGCAAACGACCGAGAAAACCGGTCGCCGCCGGAAATTTTGGCGCTAACTCCGGTGGCGCCGGACTTATCACCGGAAATGGCCGCATGTGTGTTGTGAAGGGTTTGATGCCCAGAATATTCCCTCCCACCTACCCCTTCTCCCCTAGTACTATAAATAGCCCTCTTGTGGCTCAGATCTAGTTGGAGTTGATGATGAATGAAGGCTTTTGCCTAACCCTAGATGGGAACCCCTCTCTATAGTTAATCTATGAGTTGTACAAGGCCTTGGAGTTCGGCGTTCATCTCCAAGTCGTCAAGACCCTCCTCAAGTGTTTGGTCTCTCCTCATCAAGGATTCTAGCAGTGCTAGGTCTCTCCTCTTTGGGATTCTACTTGGTTGCTACTCTCTCCTTTGATGTGGATTCTATCATCCGCTTGCCGATCTCTCCTTTGGTGATTCTACCTAACGGTCTCTCGCCAAGGATTCTATTGGATTGGTTGTTCGAGCCAATGGGAGCAAATCGAATCGGGTTGTGTTTGCGTGTGTTTGTATCTTTACCTTGCGTTTGTGTTGCGTTCATCGTGTTCATCGGGTATCCCCTCACCCCCCACCACAAATCCATGAAGATCGGGACACCCTAGGGTACATCCCACAAGGGATCCCATATCAGTTTGTACCCCTCGGAACCCCGATTAAACTGTCGAGCATACTTTAGGGTTACATTTTGATACCATTTAACTTGTCATATCATCATCTTTGCTTGAGCATTGCATCAATGCCATGTGTTGATTGTTTCCTTTCTTTCCGTTGTTTAGTTCTTCTCTGGTAGAATATATATCGATCAAGATCTAAGACCGAGATCAAGACCGTCGAAGATCGAAGATCGACGAACAATACTTTACCAACTATAATCAAGTCAAGTACAAGATTTCCAAAGATCTGCTTAGTGGTTATCAACGGGCAAAGGCAAGCATAGCCCCACCATGATATAATCCTATGATTTCGAAAGAATTTCACTTCCTGCCATTATGCATACGATTCTACTGTGGTCTTTTATCTATAGAAAGAGTATCCTATCTGTTGTATATTCCCTTTGAGCTTATATTACCTGATCCACTGCTCCTCGCATAACTAGGTTTGGCTTGTGTGCACTGCTAGAGCTAATATTTGTGTCCTGCTTAGCCATGCATAGCTGTTAAGTCTGGTCCATCCAGACGATGTATCAGATGCAAAGAATCTAGTATGACAGGAGAACATGATGAGATGAGATCAGAGGTGATATGATATTAAATATGCTAAGGCTTGTATGGGAGGCCACAGGGGGATGTGGTTTTTCTAGTCCCATGCTCGCCACCACTAGGACCCGAGTTCTTGCCTTTGGAACCAAGACGAGCGTACAACCACACGGGGCCTAGACAACCTCATGACTAACTAACTTTCCTAGTAGATTCCATGAGTCACATAGTTCGGACGTTCCATTCAACATGCATTATGGATCTTCTCGAAGGCGGTGAAGGAGGTGCATTCATAACAGGTAGGTAAGCGTGGTCGGGGTTGCTTGGGGTCGATGGAGCCCCTGGTGAACCAACCTCGCCTCACATCTTTAAGGACCGGCTTCGGGATTTGACCCGTTATGGCGGAACCATCCTTATTGCGTGACTCATGGTCTCGGCGAAAGCAAGGTAAAGGTCGTGTCCAACCACACCCTCTGCCAGCACACCAAGGAAGTGTGTCAAGTGGCATTAAGAGTCGGTTGGTACATGTGGGTAAAGTTGTACACCCCTGTAGGGTAATAATCTTTTCAAAAAGCCGTGTTCACGGTTATTAACGCTTGGTGACTGAACTCTAAGATCATAGAGAACTTTAACCTAATCATAAAACTTGGTAGATTAACGTGTGTTTAAGGATGCATCATCATGGGTATGAGGGGGTGATCCTACTTAAGGTTCATATGATTATGACTTGGTGGATATAAAGATGATGATCAATACTTCGGAGATGTTGTTCTCTTATCCCCTTTTAAAATACTCTGATTAGACGAGCTTCTTCTCTATCTTGTTTTATAAACAAAGATGGCTTTATGCAAAACAACTCCACCAGCCATAAGTCTTGCGGAGTACACCGTGTACTCACCCTTTCTTTGTTAATACTTTTGGCAGAGTAAATGTTCCCTGAAGATCAGTTTGGTACTACATCGACACCGACGAGTAGCATGGGGTTCCCGGCCGGCAGCCTGGAATCTATGGGCTAGGACGTCTTCGTTATGCTTCACGCCTCTTAGGCCATTTGTTAAGTTTGGTATACTTAATAGCATAATTTGCCTTCCGTTGTTTGATGTTTGTGGTCAGTGACCTCTGTTTGTAATATTTTGGTTCTTTGCTCAATTATGAGCTCGATGTAATAATTTTTGTGTCGTAGGGTCACTGATGTGTTACCGATTATTCACTGGATATCCTCGAGCTCAAGGTTAATCTCATGTCAGACGGAGGTCTGGGATTTGTTTAGCCCTGATCCCGGGGGTGTCACAGGTTTTGGTATCAGAGCAATACCGTAGGAAAACCTTGCTATTGGTCGATGTTGAGTCTAGTGCTTGTGAAAACTACTTTAAAGATGAGAAGTATTTGCGAAAACTCTAGTATGCTTCTTTTTCTCCTTATCCAGTTTCGCTCTAACTCTGGGTTCATCTTATCTTGTGTTGATTTTCGAAAAGTTTTGATATCTCCTCTAGTCCTTCAAAGCATAGGTGCCTTTTGGGCATGTCGTTTCTTAACCATTTGACCTAGTGTTGAGTTATCTAGAGTTGTGTGTGTTGTGTATTCCTTGTTCCCCTTGATTCTATTCATATGAGAGATCCCTTTCTACCATGATCTCTCTATCTTATGGGCCACAACATCATGTTGATGGTTCCACAATATTCTGTTCTAGGCTTCGAGGTTTCCTTTCGCTTCGTCTGCCTCATTTTCATTCGTTTGGGTACTTTAGAAGTCATTTCTTCTCTTGGAAATTACCTCGTGATCACTATCTTGCAGTGTACGTAATGTCGCTCAAGTAGTAGTAACTTCTTTCTCTGGTTTTCACCCTTGGACTTGAACCGAAGATCCCGGATCGTGCTGGATTCTATCGTTGTGAATCTTGTACATGAAGCTGATCTTTGATGTCTACGCACTTCTATTCTTATAGACAGTTGTTGGGCCTCCAAGTGTAGAGGTTTGTAGAACAGCAGCAAGTTTCCCTTAAGTGGATAACCCAAGGTTTATCGAACTCAGGGAGGAAGTAGTCAAAGGTATTCCCTCTCAAGCAACCCTGCAATCAAGATACAAGAAGTCTCTTGTGTCCCCAACACACCCAATACACTTGTTAGGTGTATAGGTGCACTAGTTCGGCGAAGAGATAGTGAAATACAAGCGGTAACGGTGCCAGAAAATAGCTTCTGACTTGTTGTTAACGTGGGAGAACGTGTGTGAGTGCCAGAAAGGAGATTGACGGTGAGGTAAAGACTAAAGCAAGCAAACATGCAACAAATCCAGATACAAACGGTGTTTCAATGGTTAGAAACAAGGCCTAGGGATCATACTTTCACTAGTGAACACTCTCTCATATAAATATCCTCTCTTCATGCTACTACTCTTAACTACTCTCCGGTTGGACACTCTAATCATCGGTAGGGCTATAACAGTACTCCTCAAAGTCTGCCTTCCCCATCTAGATAACCCCACACTGTCACCTTGAGCGCTAGATGGTTCCAACAAACACCACAAATTCATAGAGACATCCAACTCCAAATATAACTCATAACAAATATTCAATCTAGCCAAAGTGCCACACACAGTATGCACGCTGTCACTTTCACACACGTGGGGAAAAGCATAGATCTATTAAAGCACAAAGAGTATTTATGTAGACTCAAACCTAAGTGCCACCATGGCGTGCACGTTGTCACTTTCACACACATGGGGAGAGCAGATATCTAATGAAGCACTTTAGTAGCAAGGTAGATCTACTTGATTACAAAGCTCATGACCACAAGATCAAGCATAGAGAAAGAGAGATGAACACATAGCTACCGGTAGAGCCCTTAGCCTCGAAGAAAAACTACTCCCTCCTCATCATGGGAATCAGCAATGGTGATGAAGATGACGATGGAGATCGATGGAGATGGCTCTAAGGGCACTTCCCCATCCCGGTAGAGTGCCGGAACAGATCCTTTATGTCCCCCGAATCTCCTCTTCGGTGACGGCAGTGCTATAGAGGTTTTCGTGGATTTCTTCTGGATGCCCTAGGGTTTTTGGGTCGGAGGCTTCTTATAGGCACAGGAATCAAGGTCGGTGGGGGTCCAGGGGGCCCACACACCCTGTGGGCGCCCCCAGGGCTTGCCTGCGCCTAGGGGGTGCGGACACCCTATGCCCCCCCCCCCCTCCGGCTCTGCTTCGTGGTTCTGTGTTGCTCTAGGAAAAATAATGACTTTGGATTTTGTCCCGTCCAATTCCGAGAATATTGATTTTCTGCCTTTCTGGAACCAAAAGAGAAGAAAACAGGCAACTGGCACTATGGCAACTTGTTAATAGGTTAGTTCCAGAAAAGATATAAAAACACCTCAAAGTAAAGACAAAGCAAAGAAAAGTAGACACAAAACAAGCATGGAGCATCAAAAATAATAGATACGTTTCTGACGTATCAATCTTTAACCCAAGATCCATTCCTTTGACCCCTGTTGCTAATGTTCACACATTACCTCAGGATGGCTGGTATTACCATTCTAGCCTTCAAGCTTGAGGTTTTTGTCGTGATGGAATTGTGACAACTAAGGACTTCCCCTACCACTAGCCATGGCAGATGTGTAGGATTCGCAGCATAGAAAACAAAAAAATTCCTACGATGGGAACAACTATGTACCAAGATCTATCTACTAGATACAAACAACGGGCGGATGTATATCAGTAGAGAACATACCCTTGAAGACCGACAAAGCATAACGAGTTAAACTCGTGGTTGATGTAGACGATCTCTTGACAATCTCAAGATCGAGAGGAAGTCCTAGCACCGCAAATCAGCAGCGCATCCGTGCTCGCACACACATCTGAGGCACCGAGCAACCTCCGCCTCCTCGCTCCAGCGATGCAGCAGAAGCACAACTCTTTCTTGCCGAATAGCCACCGGGAACATGTATCTCGCTAGTCCGAGACCATGGGGGGTAAATTCTAGAGGGGGAGAGAGATCCTTCACGAGGAGGTGTGAGTGAGAAGTGAGGAGGGGGACCCCAAGGGGGTGGCCAGCGCATGGGGCTGCCCCCTTGCCCTCCCCTCTTCATGTGGGTGGACACTCCACTCACAAAATTCCTTTTAATTCCCTCCACTCAAAATCCCACTCAAACTTGCCATTAAATTTCCACCAAATTTAATGCAAACTCTCATTAAATAAAACTCTATTTATTTATTCAGAATTTTGTCAATTACTTTAATGACAAACATTCATATATAACCCCTTGCTAGAATTCTATTTCACATGCAAAAACACTTTCTGCAATTTCACCCGAAAACCTGTTTCGGTATCTAGTGAAATAAATTCCTGCGCTTGTTATTCTTTTCGGCATGAAACTTTTGATCCAATTGGATGTCGGTGTCTCTTAAGTGTGTCACCCAACGGTTCATGAATAATGCGGACATGATCGAGACCCCTCTCATATCAATTATCAGAAGCGGGATCTGGAGACCCATATTGATTCCCACACATTCAACGATGACTTTCTTGTGATCGTTGGAACCTTTTACGCTAGTATCTTAATCCCTTTGTTTCGCGATATATTACATGTCCGAGATTCAATCATCGGTATCTCCATACCTAGTTTGATCTCGTTATTGACATGCACTCTTTTCTCGTTCACGTGATATAACATTCTAGTGATCAAATCACTTGCTTGCAAGCTAACCAATGTGATTTCACCGAGAGGGCCCAGAGTATATCTACCCTTCATCGAGATGAAAAAATTCCACTCTTGATCCATGGGCCTCAACATAACACTTTATTAGTTCTAAACCCATCTTTATAATCACCCTGTTACGGTGTGACGTTTGATGTTATCAAGAAACTCTTTCGGTGTTAGTGATTGACATGATCTCATGGTCTAAGGATTAGGATCACTTCGTAAGTTGTTATCGCAATATAAACTCAATGACTTTGATCGCAATGATATACTTCGGATGAATGTTCATCACGCCATTACACTAATGTTGTGATCTCGTTATTAACAACATCCAATGTCTATGATCAGGAAACCTTGATCATCTTGTTAACCAACGAGCTAGTTTACAAGAGAGGCATAACTAGGAACTTTCTGTTTGTTTAGTAAACACACATGTATTAACGTTTCCATATTAATACAATTATAGCATGCAAAATAAACATCTATCATATACTTGGAATACACATAATAAACACTTTGTTATTGCCTCTCAGGGCATATTCCCTTCAGTCTCGCACTTGCACTAGAGACAATAATCTAGTTACATAGTGTTGAATCTAACACCCATGGAGTTCTGGTGTTGATCATGTTTTTCTCTAGGGAGAGTTTTAGTCAAAGGATCTGCTACATTGAGATCCGTGTGTACTGTACAAATCTCTATATCTCCATCCTTGACATGCTCGCGGATGGAGTGAAACCGGCGCTTAATATGCTTGGAATTCTTGTGAGACCTTGGTTCTTTGGCATTGGCAATGGCACCATTGTTGTCACAATAGATCACCATTGGGTCCAACGCGCTTGCAACCACACCTAGTTCGGATATGAACTCCTTCATCCAAACCGCTTCCTGAGACGTTTCTGAAGCAGCAACATATTCGGCCTCCGTTGTTGATCCCGCCACCATAGGTTGTTTGGAACTCCTCCAACTAACCGCTCCGCCATTCATGAGAAATACGTATCTGGATTGAGACTTAGAGTCATCCGGGTCGGTGTCAAAGCTTGCATCTACATAGCACTTAGCGACGAGCTCTTCTTCACCTTCGTACACAAGAAACATATCCTTAGTTCTTCGTAAGTACTTAAGGATATTCTTGACCGCTATCCAGTGTTCCGAACCTAGATCCGATTGGTACCTACTAGTCAAACTAATAGCATGTGCCACATCCGGTCTTGTACATAGCATGGCATACATTATAGAGCCTATGGCTTTAGCATAGGGGACTTTGTCCATTATCTCTCTTTCTTCCGCCGTAGCCGGACTTTGAGTCTTACTCAATGTCTTGCCTTGCAACATAGGTAAGAACCCCTTCTTACTTCCGTCCATTTTAAACTTCTTTAAAATCTTATCAAGGTATGTACTTTGCGATAGCCCTATTAGGCACCTAGATCTATCTCTATAGATCTTTATGCCTAATATGTATGACGCTTCACCTAGGTCCTTCATTGAAAATTTGTTGTTTAGATAACTTTTAACACTGTTTAAAAGATCTATATCATTTCCGATCAATAATATGTCATCCACATATAATATCAGAAATGCCACATTGCTCCCACTCACTTTCTTGTAAATACAAGCCTCTCCATAAGTTTGGACAAATCCAAACTCTTTGATCACCTCATCAAAGCGGAGATTCCAACTTCGTGATGCTTGCTTCAATCCATAGATGGATCGGTGAAGTTTGCACACCTTGTTAGCATCCATAGGATCGACAAAAACCTTTGGTTGTATCATATGCAACTCTTCTTCAACATTACCATTGATAAACGCGGTTTTGCCATCCATCTGCATATCTCATAATCGAAATATGCAGCAATTGCTAACATAATCCTAACTGACTTTAGCATCGCTACGAGAGATAATGTCTTATCATAGTCAACACCTTGAATTTGTCGAAACCCCTTTGCGACAAGTCGAGCTTTATAGACGATCACATTACCATCAGCATCAGTTTTCCTTTTGAAAATTCATTTGTTCTCCACGGCCTTTCGGTCGTGAGGTTATTCCACCAAGTTCCAAATTTGATTTTCATACATGGATTCCATCTCGGATTTCATGGCTTCTAACCATTTGTTGGAATCCGGGCTCATCATCGCTTCTTCATACGTCGCAGGGTCATCAATTTCATCAACCATGAAATTCATAATAGGGTTTCCGTACAGCTCGGGAGCTGCACGTGTCCTGCTAGACCTGCGAGGTTCGGTAGTATTATCTTTCGGATTTTCATGATCATTATCATTAGTTCCCTCTTCAACTGGTGAAGCCAACTCCGGAACGACTTTCGGCGCTGCGCTACTCGCCATACTTTGAAGAGAAGGTTAAATAACCTCTTCGAGTTCTACCTTCCGACTACTCACACCTTTCGCGAGAAACTCTTTCTCTAGAAAGGATCCATTCTTGGCAACAAAAACCTTTCCCTCGGATCTGTGATAGAAGGAATACTTAATTGTTTCCTTAGGGTATCCTATGAAGACGCATTTTTCCGCTTTGGGTTCGAGTTTATCCGGTTGAAGTTTCTTCACATAAACATCGCATCCCCAAACTTTAAGAAATGATAGCTTAGGTTTGTTTCCAAACCACAATTCATACGGTGTCTTTTCAACGGATTTAGATGGTGCCCGATTTAAAGTGAATGCAGCAGTTTCTAGTGCATAACCCCAAAATTACAACGGCAAGTCCGTCAGAGACATCATAGATCGAACCATATCCAATAAAGTACGATTACGATGTTCCGACACACCATTTCTCTGTGGTGTTCCGGCAGGTGTGAGTTGTGAAACAATTCCACACTCTTTCATGTGAGTGCTAAACTCATAACTTAGATACTCACCTCCACGGTCGGACCGTAGAAATTTGATCTTTCTATTACGATGATTTTCCACTTCATTCTAAAATTACTTGAACTTTTCGAAGGTTTCAGACTTGTGTTTCATCAAGTATATATAACCGTATCTACTCAAATCATCTGTGAAAGTAACAAAATAACGATATCCACCTCGCGCTGACACAATCATTGGAGCACATACATCAGAATGTATGATTTCCAATAAATCTGTCGCCCGTTCCATTGAACCGAAAAACGGCGTTCTAGTCATCTTTCCCATAAGGCATGTCTCACATATATCAAATGATTCATAATCAAGTGATTCCAAAAGTACATCCGAATGGAGCTTCTTCATTCGTTTAACGCCAATATGACCTAGACGGTAGTGCCACATATATGCGGATATATCATCATTAAGTTTAATCCTTTTAACATCAACATTATGAATATGTGTAACATTATTATCGAGATCTAATAGAAATAAACCATTCATCATCGATGCATGACCATAAAATATTTCATTCATATAATAGAACAACCATTGTTCTCGGATTTAAATGAATAACCACTTCGCATCAAACACGATCCAGATACAATGTTCATGCTCAATGTTGGCACCAGATAAAAATTATTCAAGTTTATTACTAATCCCGACGGCAAGTGGAGAGATAGAGTTCCGACGGTGGTCACATCAACGCTTGATCCATTGCCGACACGCATCTTGACCTCACCCCTTGCTAGCGGTCGCTTGTTCCATAGCCCCTGATTCGAGTTACAAGTATTAGCAACTAAACCGGTATCAAATACCCAGGTGCTACTACGAGCACTAGTCAAGTACACATCAATAACATGTATATCATATATACCTTTGTTTGCCTTGTCGGCCTTCTTGTCTGCCAAATACTTGGGACAGTTGCGCTTCCAGTGGCCAGTCCCCTTACAATAGTAGCACTCGGTGTCAGAATTAGGTCCAACTCGGGGTTTCTTTTCAGGCACGGCAACCGGCTTGCTGCCCTTACTTCCCTTCTGTTTTCCCTTCTTGTCTTTCTTGAAACCAGTGTTCTTATTGAACATCAACACTTGATGTTCCTTTTTGATCTCCACTTCTGCAGTTTTAAGCATTGGCAGAAGCTCGGGGAGAGACTTCTTCATGCCTTGCATATTATAGTTCATCACAAAGCTCTTATAGCTAGGTGGCAGAGATTGCAGAACACGATGGATGCCTAAGTCAATGGGAATCGATATTCCCAAGGACACAAGCTTATCAGCGTAACCCGACATCTTGAGTACATGCTCACTTACGGAGCTGTGCTCTTCCATCATGGAGCTAAAGAACTTTTCTGAAGCATTGTAGCTCTCTACAGCAGCATGTGTGTCGAAAATCATTTTCAACTCACCCATTGTATCAAATGCATTGCCGTTTTCGAAATTCTTTTGAAGTTCTGGCTCTAGCCCATACAATATGCCGCAATGAACTAAGTTGTGGTCCTCCTGACAAGTCTGATAGACATTCTTCTCCTCGTCAGGGGCATCCTCAAAAGGTGGGGGGCCTAGCGAAGCTTCTAGCACATATTGCTTTTGTGCATCAGAGAGGAGAATCCTCAAATTCATGGCCCATTCGGTAAAGTTGCTACCGTTCGTTGCAAGTTTCTCTTTCTCCATGAACACATTGAAATTAAAAGAAGGTGGTGCCATCTACAACAGAATTTTTAAAGTTTAGACTAAGTTTATGATAGATTGAGTTCAACTAATCCACATTACGAATGAACTCCCACTCAAAAAGGACATCCCTTGTGTCTTTTTGCTGATTACATGAACCAAACCACTACACCAAGTCCGATCATCACGTGAGTCGGTGTAGCTTCAAAGGCGAGCATCAAATGGGCATCATATCTACTATATGACTCATGCTTAACCTTCCGTTCCATGTCTTTACATGCTAGGCTCGCCGCGGTAAGAACCTTAGTATTCGTGTGTGTAACTGTCTTACACCCGAAATATGGTCGTGGATCCAAGAACACCCGATCATCACGTGATGTCTTGGAGCGACAAAAACATAATCGGTGCATACTAAAGGAAGAACACATTCTTATCTTGATATTTAAATTAGGTATCATCTTATTATGCTAATAAAATGCCAAACAAGCAATATAAGATGCAATCAAACATCACATGTTTATTAGTGGAATGATATGGTTCCCGCATATGATCTCTATCATGTGCACCGTGGTATGATCACTATCATACCTTTATGTGTAAGGCCAAGGTCTCTGGAACTTACACGTTATGTGTGTTGTAAGAGTATCATCTCATACTTCTACTTATAACATCACCATATCATAACACTAGCCCAGCAACAATCTAAACTAGACGCCTCTAATTTAACCATTGCAAGTTTTACGTGGCTTAGGGATTTCGAGATAGAACCGTTCTTACCTACGAACATGAAC
Source organism: Avena sativa (assembly GCA_916181665.1). Lineage (NCBI taxonomy): Eukaryota > Viridiplantae > Streptophyta > Magnoliopsida > Poales > Poaceae > Avena > Avena sativa. The sequence continues at coordinate 411,441,645 of OV702283.1, read as the reverse complement.
CACAACGAGGATAACCAAATTTTTGACAACTCGTTGCAAAATAGATATTGACTATAGTAGGAGAGACAGACACCCACTAGCCACTTATGCAAACTAGTTGCATGTCAAGCGTGGAACAGGTCTCATGTGCGAGGACATGTAAAGTTTGTCCGGGCCGCTTCATCCCACTATGCCACCAATATCCAAAATTACAACTAAGGAGCAACAACATGATCATCATCGCCCACATACTCATATGTGTACTACCCGTGTAAAGCATCTACACATAGATCCGGCTCTGATACCACTGTAGGGTTCGCAGCATAGAAAACAAAAAAAATTCCTATGATGGGAACAACTATGTACCAAGATCTATCCACTAGATACAAACAATGGGCGGATGTATATCCGTAGAGAACATACCCTTGACGACCGACAAAGCTTAACGAGTTAAACTCGTGGTTGATGTAGACGATCTCTTGCTGATCTCAAGATCGAGAGGAAGTCCTAGCGCCGCAAATCAGCAGCGCATCCGTGCTCGCACACACGTCCGAGGCACCGAGCAACCTCCCCCATATCGCTCCAGCGATGCAGCGGAAGCACAACTCTTTCTTGTGAATAGCCATCGGGAACATGTATCTCGCTAGTCCGATACCATGGGGGATAAATTCTAGAGGGGGAGAGAGATCCTTCACGAGGAGGTGTGAGTGAGAAGTAAGGAGGGGGTGCCTTTTATAGGAGTGGGGGGACCCCAAGGGGGTGGCCGGCGCATGGGGGCTGCCCCCTTGCCCTCCCCTCTTCATGTGGGTGGACACTCCACTCACAAAATTCCTTTAAATTCCCTCCACTCAAAATCCCACTCAAACTTGCCATTAAATTTCCACCAAATTTAATGCAAACTCTCATTAAATAAAACTCTTTTTATTTATTCAGAATTTTTTAAATTACTTTAATGACAAACATTCACACATAACCCCTTGCTAGAATTCTATTTCACATGCAAAAACACTTCCTGCAATTTCACCCGAAAACCTGTTTCGGTATCTAGTGAAATAAATTCCTGCGCTTGTTATTCTTTGCGGCATGAAACTTTTGCTCCAATTGGATGTCGGTGGCTCTTAAGTGTGTCACCCTACGGTTCATGAATAATGCGGACATGATCGAGACCCCTCTCATATCAATAATCAGAAGCGGGATCTGAACACCCATACTGATTCCCACACATTCAACGATGACTTTCTTGTGATCCTCGAAACCTTTTATGCTAGTATCTTAATCCCTTTGTTTCGCGATATATTACATGTCCGAGATTCGATCATTGGTATCTCCATACCTAGTTTGATCTCGTTACTGACATGCACTCTTTTCTCGTTCCCGTGATATAACATTCTAGTTATCAAATCACTTGCTTGCAAGCTAACCAATGTGATATCACCGAGAGGGCCTAGAGTATATCTATCCTTCATCGAGATGAACAAATTCCACTCTCGATCCATGGGCCTCAACATAACACTTTATTAGTTATGAACTCATCTTTATAATCACCCTGTTACGGTGTGACGTTTGATGTTATCAAGAAACTCTTCCGGTGTTAGTGATTGACATGATCTCATGGTCTAAGGATTAGGATCACTTCGTAAGTTGTTATAGTAATATAAACTCAATGACTTTGATCGTAATGCTATACTTCGGATGAATGTTCATCACACCATTACACTAATGTTGTGATCCCGTTATTAACAACATCCAATGTCTATGATCAGGAAACCTTGATCATCTTGTTAATCAACGAGCTAGTTTACGAGAGAGGCATAACTAGGAACTTTCTGTTTGTTTATTAAACACACATGTATTAAAGTTTCCATATTAATACAATTATAGCATGCAAAATAAACATCTATCATATACTTGGAATACACATAATAAACACTTAATTATTGCCTCTCAGGGCATATTCCCTTCAAGATGTTCTTTAATGGAACCAAATAGATCACGATAAGAGTACTCTTCAAGAGTCTTGCATCTATACTCGTGACTCTGCCACACTTTACCCTTCTCTGCATTTGGACTTTGGAAGATTGTTGACTTATGCATTCACATCTCGGGATCCTATCTTGAGCATGCTCCTCTTCCCCTTGTTGTTTTCTGACCTTTGTCTACCAGCTCATAGACAAGTAGTAAACCTGCATTAGTGTCTTCTGATGTAAGATACTCTTGTGGTCCGTCATGACAAACCATTTCGGGATGTCGGGAGAAACAAACTCCAGTACCTCGTCATATCTAGGACCAGGTCAAAGTGTTGTAATCCATAGATTAAGAGGCATTGGTTACCTTCTATCTGTTCTACCTTAAAGTGTCACTCTTTTATACTAAGAGGTCGTGTCGAGTTTCATGAACCCTTAATGAAGTGATGCTCTTACACACATTTACCCACCCTTCTTCGAGCTTTTGTGCTCGTAAGTGATTCACGTGTGTAATAATGTGGCCATCTGAGATTCTTAGCAAATCTGATTGCTTCGAACTCAAAGGAAATTTGAGTCATTCTTAGCGTGGTTGGTTAACCCTATAACTAAGCAAAGAATGATTGTGTTGCCAAGTCCGTTATTCTGGTACACCCTCTTCGGTCAAAGAGTTTGGTTCATGCCGAAGCTCTGAGACTATGTCCTCTTGCCTTACAAAGCAAGTTTCCTCTTGAGCTAAGTGACATATCGATGGTTTGTGATATTCTAGTTGTCTACTAGAAGTGTTGCCTTGTTCATATAACATATGAGTACATCTTCTTGGAGTGTCTCGATAAGTGTGTTGTTGAGCCCATCGATGACATCCTTATCTTCTCCATGTTAGATTTGATTCATATGGAACATTTGACATTAATGTTGGAAACTTCTGAGAACCATCTTTGAGTCATCTCGAAGTATATGTTCTAGATGTTAGAAGTAACCTTCTCTGGTTCATGTGCAATTGTTGAAAGATGTCGACATGGATTTGAGAAGAGTTATCTCCGTTCCTTAAGGATACATGTGTCTTTTATTGTCAGTACTTATGTGTATGCAGTTGTCCTTCGACAAGTTGCTAATGCATGGTTCTAACAATCTAGCTCAGTCTTGTGGAGATTTACACTATAATCCATATCTTGAGAATCTAGTAACTTTACCTTTGTGGTAAATGTTGCAAACTATCTATTCGGACATGCTGAGTCTGAAGTAGCATTCCACCTAACCAAAGTTGAATCTCAAGTAGCAATGATGGTTGGTGTTCCTCAAAGGTTTGACATAGGTCTCTTTGTAAGTCTGGCAAGATTGATGTAATGTTTGACACACTTAGCCGGAAAGACCCTTGTCATATTCTCTTGCATCATCACTAACAACAACTCCTCATGAGTCTTCTTCTATGATTTATTATAGGAGTTGTACATATGGTTTCCTTTGTATCCGAAGTTCGACCTTTACTTGATGCTTAGTTCCTCGAACATCAAGGAGAACATTTAAAGTAGTATTGCTAAATGTCTCTCGGTCGATCCTCCAGACCCTATTATGTTGGAAAGTCTTGTTGTGTCAAGTAGTTGAAGTCTGATAGCGAAGTTTCTTTCTTCACGTGTCATCAGGAATCTTCTTACCAATTCATCTGAGTGGCATAAAGTGATATCACGATCTTTGGCAAAGATTTCGATATACTGGGATGAATAAAGAGTTTCCTTCGTGTTCTCAACCATGTTTTAAGGGTGACTATGATTTTGTTAATCTGTAGTTTTTCTTGCTACGTGTTCCTTGTGACTCTTATGAGTCCTCTCCACAAAAACACCTTTTTGTCTTGGCCTTCTGTTGAATGAAAGAGTGAACCTTCTGTTTCAAAAGTAGTTCAACAGCTTGGTTTTGTTGATCCATATCTCTACAACTGAAATCTCTACTTAAGCCATTTAGTAGAGGTTCATATTGAAGTCTGTGGTTATGTTGTTTCTGTTGGAAGTCTTCCTCTTCAGAAGCTTAAACCCTTCTGAGTTCCATGGTCCCAATCCTTATGAAGACCAGTTGTCTAACAACTTGAAACCTTCTCCTCTTGTTTCCTCCGTAACCTTGACGTGTTTCATGTTTGTCATCTCAAAGATGTTTTTAAACACTCCTTCATGATTTGACCATGAGATACTCTGTGTGTTGTTTAGTATGTTTCCCTCTTATCTTTAGAGTGGCCTTGTTTCTTTCTCTCTGTCTCTTTTCCTACCTTTGGAATCTCGGGTCAAGATTATCGTAAGGGGGATAGAGCTGTTACACCCGAGTTTTAGATAAACATTATTCAGGGTTTGTTTGTGCATCATGAGCATCATGTTTTAAATTGTGAATTAAAGAACATAATGAAAAACTCTAAACCCTACCCTCTACCTCTAATTGAAATCAATTCAAAATGGTTTTGTATTTGAAAACTACCAAAATGTTTGGAGCCCAATGGATTAAAATGGTCCATGTAATATTCTCATATATTTTACAAAGTCTCTTGTATTTTTGAAATACCTCAAACAGATTTCAAAATAAAAATACAAAGAGGAAATACAAAACAGAAATGGAAAAACAATTTTACAGAAAAAAATAAGCAAACCCTATCTATCTGGGCCGAGCAACCTTGTCCCTCTCTTCCCTGTCGCCAGCACACAGAAGCCAGTAGCCGCAGCCAGCCTAGCACAGCCCACCCACGGCCCATACCGCTTCACCCCTCTTCCCTATTGTCTTCCTCGCTGACGGCAGGCAGCTCGCTATCGCCGCCGCAACCGCCCGATGCCACCCCGTCGCTATGGTGCGCGCCGCCGCCCTGGAGTTGGGGATAAGTGTCACATCCCAAGATTTTCCAAATCTTGTTATGTGAAAAATAAATGAATAAAATAAAACTTTGTTGATTTTCAGGGTGAGAAGAAACTTTTGATTCCAATTGGAAACTTTCAAAACCTATTTGGATCAAATAAAATCCTAAAGGGATTTAAAAAGATAAATAAACAATAAAGTTAAAAATATTTGGAATTACTATTTTGGATCTTTTAATAAAAAGTTTTGGTTTACAAATGAAAAGGTAGAATTATAAATAAGGGCTATTTTTATAGAGCCAAATTAAAACTTGGCCAAGCCTTTGAAATAAAATATTTCTATTTGACAAAAATAGTAAAGGTTTATTTAAATAAAATAATGGGAATTTATTAATACCCAATTTTGTTAAAGTAAAGGCTTTCCATTTAAAACTTATTAATTTATTTTAAACAAGTTTTCCAAGTATTTTATATTTTAAAATAAAACCTACTGATTTGGTTTTGATAATATTTAGATTTCAAATGGAGATTTTATTAAATGAATCAAAACCTATTTGAATTAATAATTAAGGTCTATTTTATTTAATTATTAAATAGATCCTAAAAAGAATAAAATTATTATTTTATTTTGGACTTTAGTTTTGTGTTGTTAAACAGAACTAAAACTCAATACAAAGTGTGGTAGAAATTTGATTGATTTGAATGTTTGAATTGGTTGATTGAATTTCAAAACAGAAAAAGAAATGGAAAAAGAAAAAGATTCAGAACAGAAAAAAATAGAGCAAGGACGGCCCAACCCAACCTGGCCCACTAAGACCAACAGCCCAACTCCTCCCTCTCCCGCAGAAAACGTTTCACACCCGCATTTGAACCCACGAAGCCGCTGACAAATGGACCCCATCGCACCCCTCCTCTCTCTCACTACCAGACGACCCCACCTGCCCCGTCAGCGTCTTCAATCCGCGGACCCGTTCCTCCCCCTCACCTCGCTGCCGTTTCTGCTGCGGATTCTCGGCGTCAATTCGTGTTACTGCACCCATAATTCTCCCTGCAGCTATGCCGTACTTAATCGCCATGCTCCACTCTTCCTTTTCCCCCAACCAACGCCACCAGAGAGCCACCAGGCTGCTCGGAATCATCTCTGAACTGCCCCTGTCTCCGACGAACTCCCTGACAAATTCCGGCCACCACCGCCAGCCCCACTGCTTACAGAGCACACTAGCTTGCTCACCATCATCTCCTTCACCTGCCAGTGCCTTCCCCTCGCTCGCGCGTGCTCTGCAGCGTCGACTTCGTCTTCGACTGAACGACGCCGCCGTCCGCTCCAACTCCGACGAGCTCCACAGGTAGTTTCCGACTGCGCCTCTCCTTCTCCTTCATGCACGCATCTTTGCCTTGACCTTGCGCATCTAACCGTGATCTCCGTTTTCTCTCTCGTGACCCGTAGCGCCGCCCTCGATGACGACAGAACGTGGCCGTCGTCAGACGCAACTCCGACGAGCGATTAACCGCAACCTTGTGCGCCCCTTCGTCAACCGCGAGCAGGTTGAGCATCCCCACGTCACTGCGATCACGGTGAGCCATCTCTTCTTCTTCCTAGCTTCCTCTAGCGCCAGCTCCGTCGCTAGCCGAACGTCGCCGCCGCGCGCAGCCGTCGAGCGTCGCCAGAACTTGGTCGGGGTGACGATGGCCGTTAGATGACGATCCGATGGATACGATAGATTCACTTAACGCCGAAGAGGTACGCAACCAGCGCCGTGCGATGTAACTTGATCCTACGGTCTGTGTTAGTCAATCCACGCGAAACGTTTTCGACGAATAGGATTAGGACGCGTGGCCAGACTCTGGTTATAAAAACAGATTTGAATCTATTAGATTTGTGATTTTGTAAAATCCATAACTTTTGATCCACACGTCCAAATTTTGCAAACTTTATATCAATGGAATCAGTGGAACAAGCCGTAGCCAACCATGCCTTTTGTTTAGTAAAAAGTTTCTGTTAAATTGTTTGTTTTTGCAGAAACATATGTATGCTTGTTTAGGTTATAAAAATTATTCCAAAATGATTTTGAGGATAAAATCTTTTACAAATGGTGTGTTTTGAACCTACTGACCATAGGAAACACTTTGTGGTTTCAAAAATATATTTGGTGATGCAAAAGAATGAATCTTGGATTTAAAACCAATTCTAGTCAAATAAAAATATGGTTTATTTATCAAAAATGATTTTGAAGGAAAACCTTTGGGAAATGTTTTGTTTCAAACTCTCTGACCCCAAACACCAAGTTTTATGGTTTGAAAACACATTTTGTGAATCCTATAGATTAATGCCTTATTGAAAACATTTTTACACCACATAAAATGATACCTTGTTTTGAAAATGGTTTTTGAAGTGAAATCTCTTGCAAATGACTTTGCCACTTTCTAAAATGACCATTAGGTGTTTTCAAATGTTTATGACCCACTAGGAACCACTTTTCAAACAAAACAAAGATTGGCATGCTTGCATGCATTACTTTGACTTTATCATTTCATGTGACGTTTTGCTTGAATGGTAGATTGAAATATTGTTTGCTTGATTGATTTGTAGTGACTTGAAGTGTGTGAACATTGCAAAGATCAAGGAGTGAACCTATACTCTACCAAAAAGGCAAGTGACGCTTCATACTTTTGTCCCAATTACTTTCACTATGCATTAGTGATTTTTCTAAGTAAAACTTGCATGGAATTTTTGCTAAGTATAAACCATGCTATGGGAAACCCTAGTAGATGAAACCTTAGTAGAAAATTTCCTAAGTTAAGATTCCTACTACTATCAAGCTTAGCTTAGCTAATAGAAAACAAGGGTGGAATATACATTCATACTATGGAAAAATTTCTAAGTCTGAGGACTTGTGTTTTTGTTTAATAAAACAACTAAGTTAATGAATCACCTGGGTGGAATGGTAATTGCTTGGTGGTTTTTGGTTGAGTGGTTACGCAAGGCCCATGGCTATGGTTTACCTTGTGTATCACACTTGTGGATTGCCACCCAGGAACAAAGAGATTTGAGATGTCAAATGTTGAGAAGCTTCAAGTGCAACCACTTGGCATTATGGGCTCTGCCTGGATCATATAGGTTGCTAGAACTTAGCCAATTGGACAGTTGGTGGCAGTGGGAATGATAGGTTGGAACGCGTCCATTTGGTGAAACCAAGTCTTGTGGGGAAAGTGCACCACCTCTGCAGAGTGTAAAATCTAAGTACTTAGCCATGTCCCTGGTAAAGGACAATTTGAGCATCAAGACATGGAAGCTATCAAGAATCTCATCATCCAAATTTCTAAGTTAAAAACTTGTGGTTGAACAAGGGTGAAAGGATCTTCAATCTTTGATTGGTAGATGCCTTGGGTGATTTTTGTCAAGCAAAAACTTAGTGTTTTCAAATGATAAGGAAAATCTATTTTGAGCAAAGCAAGCCTAAGCTACACTTAGCCAAATGCATATAGATGATAGACTCCACTATACTACTATAGTATCACTTGACAATACAATTCAAATGTATTGACCCTTGTGGCTGTAACTTGTGATGTTGCAGGTTTGTTTGATATTAGTGAAGCTGATTGATTAGGATTACAAGTCTACAACCAACATGTCTGCCTGTGGCACTTTGAAGATGAAGGACCCCATGCTTATAGAGATTCTTCTGCAATGTAATGTAATAGCGAAATGAGCTATGTAAGATGTAATAAATTATGTTATTTCTGGTTATAAAGTTGTATTATGACCTTTGTTTCTTGATATTACATCTTAACTATGGATGCTAGCTATTGATCCAGGGACTAGCATTGTAAACACAGGGATCTCTACCTTATTAAAGGTTGGGAACCTTACAATAAGACCGTTGTGATGCCTCTCTTTCTCTCTCTCCTTATCCTCTCATTTTCCCTCTCCCTCTCGCTCTCTGGAGCTCATTCCGCAGAGCCCCGAAACACTAGCTCCAGCTCGCCTACGTTTTGCACCTCCTGTGCCCGTCTGAGCAAGCCACCAGCACCACCGTGGTCCCCTGCTTCGACCTGCAGAAGAAATAGAGCCCTGGCACTCTATCGTCGCCATCGACGTCGTCTTCTTCGTCACTAGCGACCACCGCCGTCGACCCTGCCATTGTTCTAGTCCTCCTCCGGCCTCGCTGTCACCACAAGCGCACTCAGGGTGAGCCCGCGGTCATCCCAGACCTCTCCTTTCTCCCTCTAGCGCATTGTGTCGCGCCTGCGCCATAGACCCGTGAGTATCGCTGCCGCTCGCCGTCGTTGACCAAGCTCCGGTGACCTATTCCTAGCGGCGCCGCCACCTTTGTGTCTGCCTTGCTGCGCTGGTCCGAGTAGGATAGGTCTTGCAGCCCCGCGCGCCCTCCTCCGCCGTCTCCGGCGACCATCTGGCTGTGGACGCCGAGCTGATGTCACCATGGCGTCACGCCGACATGGCCCTGGGTTCCACTACTAGGAAACAGGCCGTTAGTGGCGCACCAGAAATGCCCATCCGTGGCGCACTAGCTGTGCGCCACGGGCCTTGCGCTACGGTTATCTCTCAGCCGTGGCGCACTGCCTAGTGCGCCACGGTTGTGTAGAGATAGGCATAGCGCACCTCCTAGTGCGCCACAGAAGTTTGGCATGGTGCGCTACCCTTGGGATCTTCTGTGGCGCACTACCTAGTGCGCCACTAAACTTCCATGGTGCGCTTTAGGTGTAGTGCGCCACAGAAGGTAGACCATGTGCGCCACAGATGTATTTTTTTTTTAAATTTCCGAGCCAGATTATATGAAATACAGATTATATACAATATTACAGCAGATATACACACACAGATACAAGACATACAATTATATATATATAAATACTCAATATGAAAAACAAGATTGAAACAAATACATATAGATAAGTCTCATACATGAATACATAGTCTAAGTTACATTGTTTCGATCATGTTACAAAGTAGTAGTTGGTGACATGCTAATACATGTGTCGATCGAACAAGTTAGAGCTCGGAAGCTCGCCTAGACATCTAAACTAGCTAGCTAGACACAAACACGGGATAAATAACCAAAGAAGATAAGCATGATCACCGCCGCGACGAAGGTGTAGGTCTTCATCTGGTTCCTTGTCCTAACTCCCGCTAGATAGCGCGTGTATCTAGCTTCCGCCTCCGACATAGTGTTGTACCCTTTGTAGCTATTGCCGCTGAAATGGTGCACCTGTCTCCGGCAGTCTTCCCAATCATCGTAGACTCCGGGAACCCGTCCCTTGTACACGACGTACCACGTCATCTATAAGTTGACAATAATAATTAACCGACTATTGAAAAAAAAAATATAATTAAAGTCGCATATGAAGATACACTTATAGAAAGTACTCCTAAATCAAAAAGACCAAACTCAGAAAGCATGCCTCATATATAACTAGGTTGTTCGACACAGGAATATGCTACGATGGAACTGTTCGCCAAGTAGGATGCACAACACCTGGACCTGTGCATAGCACAAGGCGAACAATCACATCGCAGCACATTCACATATAGTGTGCCACGACATTTCAATCATCGGCATTATTCTCGAAAAAGACCAAAGTAACTCAAAAAGCATGCCTCATATATATACATAGGTCGTTGGACACAGGAATATGCTACGATGGAACCGTACGCCAAGTAGGATGCACAACACCTGGACTTGTGCATAGCACAAGGCGTACAATCCCATCGTAGCACATTCACATATATAGTGTGCTACGACATTTCAATCATCGGCATTATTCTCGAAAAAGACCAAAGTAGCTCGAAAAGAATGCCTCATATATAACTAGCTAGGTCGTTGGACATAGGAATATGCTATGACGGAACAGTTAGCCAAGTAGGATGCACAATTCCTGGACTTGTGCATATCACAAGGCTAACTATCCCGTCATAGCACATTCACATATATATTGTGCCACGACATTTCAATCATCGGCATATTCTCGAAAAAGACAAAAATAACTCGAAAAGAATGCCTCATATATAAACATAGGTCGTTGGACACAGGAATATGCTACGATGGAACCGTGAGCCAAGTAGGATGCACAAGACCTGGACTTATGCATATCACAAGGCTCACAGTCCCATCGTAGCACATTTACATATATAGTGTACCACGACTTTCAATCATCGGCATTATTCTCGAAAAAAGAGTAAAGAAAAAAAGAAGGACCAAATTGAGCAAAGGACCAAAGAGTAAGCAAAAAAACCAAGCATTGATTGATATATAATAATAATAAGCAAAATAAGTTCACTTGTCGTCCACACACACACACACAAAGGTCATCTATAGTTTGTAACTACAACTAGGCCAACATCAAGCCTTCTGGCTCGGCTTAGGGAACGGGAGGACGCCTTGTCTCGTCATGAACTTCCTATAGTCACCCTGCATCTCTAGGCGATCTTCTATGTCACGGTTATTCGGGATATTTCCTCCGTAGAAGATCCCCCCCGAAGTCATGACATCACGAAAGATGATTGCCCCAAACTGCTGCTGGATGCGATACATCTCTTGTCTAACATCCGAATCATTGATCTTGGTCTTTGCTTCGGCCCACTGTTTGAGATGATCTGGCAGCGTAGAATTCTGCTGGTCAAGTAGGAACGCCCTCATGTGATGGAGTGCGTAGTAGGCTTCCTTCTTACTGTTTTCCGGCTGCTTCACGTAGGGGAACTCCGTTATGTGGTTGAAGACGTGCCTGCCGAACTTGACCTTCTTACGCACGAAGCTGGTGCCTTCCGTCGAGGCAAAGCCAGTGAGAGCATCATCCAGAACTTCCTTGATCTTGTCGTAGTTTTTCTTCTTTTCTAGACTCCCCGAGTCGAAATACGTGGCGTGGGAATGCTTCGGCGATAAGGAGATGAGCGTGCAGTGTTCATCTCTGCGCAAAAAATTCAAATGGAATGTGTTGGAAAAAGAATGATGATGATCTAATAAAGCCAATCGACGGTGGCGAGTGAATAACGACTTACTCGGGAAAGTAAGGCACGAGAATGTATTCCTTTGTCTTGTTCGCCACGAGGATTCTTTTTAGGTACGAGGCCACGATACGTCGTTCGGCGGGGCAACCCAAGCAACCGTCACGCATGTAGTAGGGGTCCACTATAGCGATGCCCGGTGTGTTCTCTCTAATGATCTGCATGGCCAGGCTGAGAGAAAAGAGACGAACCATGGTATAGTGCAGCGGGTATAGGTGGAACATATTGAAGATGTCCTCGAACCGCAGGAAGAACAGATCCGCGGGGGCAGTGTCGACGAAGCCCAAGCCTGGTGGCACCTTAACCACGAATACCGGGTGCGAGGGATCTTTCTCCGATAGAAGGCGTCTCTCTATCGTCAGCACGCCGTCATGCACACTCTGCAGTTCCGAACTGGCGAGCTTCCGCAAATTATTAGGTAGCATGGGCTCATCCGCCACATGAATCCTCCACATAATACCCTCGGGTCTTGGTGGCCCGTCCTGAAACCTGATCGGATTCGTAGTTGTTGACGCCACCGGCTGGCTTGAGCTGCTAGATTTTCTTTTCCTGCCCTTTTTTCCTTTTGGAGAGTGGGCAGGCACCGCAATCTGAGCACCGGCCGCCCTATGTAGTGTGTCAGGGCTTAGAATAAAGGGCCGGTTGGTTGTATCAGCTGGCTCTGTAAAGGCGCAAGCTGGAGGCGTCTCCTGAGAACCAAACAGACACTTGGTGATAGTGGCTTTCTCTGTGGGGCCACCAGCTAGGTCTTCTTCGTTGCCAAACTGAGTGCTGAAGAAGTGATCATTCTAGTCTTCGTCGTCCTCGGCCGGATCCTGCGCCATGTGCATATCATCAACATGATCATCCGACCCACTGCGTGGAGGTGACGGCGAGGGCGGTAAGGGGGCCTTGCCACCGCTTGTCGCTGGCACGACAGGCGGTGCTGTTGTCTGTGGCGTGATGGCCCCCGCCGTCCCCAAACGGATCATGCTCTTTGGCCATAGCAAGAACAAGCCGAAGCAACTTCTGAGGACAGACGGCTCTTCTTCATCCGCTCCTGGGGGTTGAATGGGAGGTTCCAGGTCGTCGCAGCCCCTTAGCACCCGACTAATTTTAACCCTGTGCACGCTATCTGGCATCGGCTTTGAGTGGAACGTGCGCTGCAAGGGTTGAACGATGGTACCCTTGGCAACATCCCTCAGCTCGTTGTTCACGTAGCATAAGAGAGTGCAAGGAATATCCGTCTGCGGAAAACATGTACGGCGTCGTCAGAGCGAGATGCCATAAGAGTAATATATAGATGGCATGAAAGGCGGTAATTAAAGCAATTTGTTTACCGTGATGGCGTCGAGATCGGCTAATGTCGACGCACCGCATACGGTGACGGACGTGCAAGAGACGGAAGGGCTGCTTGATGGCGCGGTGCTGGCCGCCGGTGTATTCTCCCTACCGACGGGTGCTTGGAGCTCCGGTGCCACCGCGACGATGGCAGGGGGGCACCAACATGTACTCCGGCGCCGCGGTGATGGCAGGGGGAGTCACCAACACTTGCGGCGCCGCGGTGCTAGCGGGCGGAGTCACGAACACGTAGTTCGCCTGATTCGTCGGCGCCGCGTTGTTCGAGTGGCTGCTGACCATGCTTGGAATCGGGCACGGCCCTACTCGACCACCCGCACTCCAGTTCGCTATTGACTCCACCAAGGTAGGCAGGAAGGACGTGAGGGTGATTGCCAGGTTGTCTTGGACGATCTGCGGGATCCGCGCCACTTGTGCCTTAAGTTCTTGAACCTCTCGGTTTTCCTCCTCGCTCCTTCCCGACGGCGCCACATGCGTCCTCGGCGGTGGACCAAAATGATCCACCCAATTCTTACCCCCGAGGCCGGCCAGACGGCCAGCCGACGACGGCTTCTTCATAACCGGCTCTATTTTCTTGGCCCGGTTCATCGCCCTGTTAAAAGGGTTATCCCACCGGGTGGCCGCCGTCGACCCCTGGGATGAGGAACCCTGGGATCCATGACTAGCAACAATTTCCTCCTCCTGCAGAAGAAGTAATAGTGAATCATTTAGATCATCGATTAGATTGCAATCGTGTTGATCCGCGGTAATTAGATTATACTTACCACAATTTCCTCGAATTCCTTCACCGCAGGATCCGCAGTGAGTTGTTTGGTTTTTGGGTCCACATGGTAACGGGCCCTGATGAAGTTTCGAACCTGCCCGGGTTCGAATTTAGCAAAGGGGTTTTCTATCCCCTTGGATCTATACTCTTCGTCCTCCTTATTCCATTTGGCCTCCGCAGTTCTGTATCCACCAGATCCGAGATGGTGATGACCTATATTCATCGCCTGCAGCACCTTTCCCCGATTACTATTGGCCAGGGCTCTTTCGGATTCACACCTCTCCTTGAACTCCCGGAACTGATCTTCGGTGATCTGCGGGTCAATCTTCTGGATCTCCTCGAGACTTTTGCCTTCTTTATAGATCTTCTTTATCCGGGTTCTCCAGCTGGCCAGGGCGGTGCTCATCTTTGTGAGGGCGGATTTGTTTACTTCGTTCCCATGATAATTTGTGTTCTGATACTTAGCGGGGAACTTGTATCTGGCGTGCAGCTTCTCAAAGAGGAGTGTGCGCAAGTGGCCATTATCTTTATGCCAGAGATTCTCGGTGTTGATCGAGATGGTTGTCCGGGTGATCGCCGCCACTTGCCCACCGTACCCTTTGACGACAAGGGCGGGCTCCAAAGGAACCCCTGATGGGCTCACTTCGGTAATTTCCTCCCTGACCGTGCCGACCGTGTTCGGGCGCCGGTCCTTCGGCTTCTTCTTCTTCTTCTTAGGAGGGTTGCTACCACTCCCTGTGCCCTCACCGCCATCAGTGGTTTCATCGTTCGCCGTTCCTTCGGCTTCTTCCTCCGCGTCTTCCATCTCATCATCCTCTCTCTCCGAAGGATGGTATTCTTCATCGTCTTCTAGCCGCTGGGCCGCCTCCCAGAATGTTAATTGTTTATTCGGAGGTCTGAGTTCTCCTTCAGCGCTGATGCGCTTAGAACATCCAGCCTCGTCGTTGTCACACATCTTTGCACTAATAAAAAACAAATAATTGGTCAAATGCACGGAAAAATCCGGCATGACCTTTGCTAATTTTCTTAAACTAGGAGTGCCCGATTTCTGCCAAAACGGAAGTTAATCAACATTCCGGCAAAAATCGGGACTCGTTTCATACAAGAACCTGCATATATATGGAGTCCATGCATTGAGTGGACAAGTACAGTACACTATCACATATTATGTAGTTCATCCACAAAATATTCTTAGGACCACACAATACCAACAGGTGCTATCATGTACCAGATGACAGCAAGTTTTGCAAGGGACACCAACACTAGAACAGCTACCACATCTATGGGCATAATGGAACAAAGAAAATGGAGGAACCAGAACACCAGAACAGCTACCATATTCAGTCAGGGGCACAAACATGATCATATAACCTCCTGCACTACTCTGAACCCTAATGTGTCAACAACCTCCTGCACTACTTTGAACCCTAATGTGTCAATACTGTCAACAGAGATAAATCTGAACCTTATGTGTCAACAGAGTTTTTAAAAAAAATTAAGTGTCGACCCAGGAGTGCAAAACCAGATGTTGTACAACCCTGAAGCATCAGCTTTCGCACTCTCTTATTTAAATTAATACCTAGAACTAGAAGTACTTGAGGATTTAAACCTTGGTGTACTGAATAATCCAAGATCAATCTAAATTAAGCTTGCATCATTAGTGATATATATATATATCTATCGACAGCATAATCCAAATGAATGATAGGGAATCTGTACTACCGCCACAACTGGTGATAATCTGTTTTTTCCAAATGAATGATAGGGAATCTGTACTAACCCTGCTCCAAGCAAAGCCATGACCTCCAAACCGAATCTTTATGGTATTGCAACATGGTTTAATACAGATAAAAGATCAGAGGACTTGATTAGCACACCATTTGGCAAAGAAAATAGACTAGACTTTCTGAATGACTACAACTCGATTGCAGAGTGCAGGCTAAAGTTGACTGATAATTTCACATGATGCAACAGAAAGATGTGGATATAGCAGAATATTTCCACATCTAACCAGATGCAATGGATTCAGGAAGAAAATGAATTGCAGTAGAACATTTCTGAAAAGGTGACTATGATTCAGTCATTAAATATAGAAAGCACTGCTCCCAGCTCTTGTGAAAATCAGGTGCAACTTGCTAGTAGTCAACAAGTGGATAATCTACTGAGCTTCATGGTCAGTTTACAACAGACAAAAAAATTCAAGAAGACCTTGCTATATGCTGATTTAAACATGAGCACAGATGACACACACTTCAGCCCCAAAAAAATTCAAACAAATATAACTTAACAATGTAACAGTCGGAGCTTTTGGAGCATAACTTTTCATACATCAACGGAATAGCTAGTGCTGGAAGATACAGTTCATGAGGATACAAACAGCTATGCCCTTAATAAGAACAACCACACTAAACAACTTTCGAATGAAAGGCTAAGTGTTGCTTTAGATGAACGGCTAGGTGTCAGACAACAGAATCATCTGGTGAGATGAAAGGCCAAGTGTTGACAACATAACCCTCAAGCTAGGTGTCAGACAACAGAATCATCTGATGAAATGAAGTAACACCGAGTAATTTGCGATGGAAGGTGGCGACCAAGTTTCAATCGATACCGATCTGGAGGAGCCACTCGCCAGATTGGACCAGAAGGAGCACATCGTTGCTCGAGGAGAGAGAAGGGGAGAAGGATAGAGGGGAGGGGCAGAGCTCACCTCTGAGATTGCTCGAGGAGAGAGGGGGAGATGACGACGACGAGGGCTGGTGGACGAGGTAACGAGGGGGAGGGAGCGGCAGAGCGCCTTGCCGTCGGAGGAGCGGAGCCGACTCTGCAGGAACCTCGCCACCACCGACCTCCTCCTCCACGGAACGAGCGCGCGGGCAAGGCGGACTCCTCCTCCTAGCGTGGAGGCCTCCTCCTCCTGGCGTGGCGGCCTCCTCCTCTTGGGATGCGGCGGCGGCGCCTCGATGCGGTGATGGGGATGGGGATGGGGACGATGTGTCTGAGGACGACGATGGGAGGGCCTGGCTCACGCGCGCAGTTGACTAGTCCAACCCACACACGCGTAGCGCACCCTGACCAAGTGCGCTACGGTTATCCGTAGCGCACTTGGCCAGGGTGCGCTACGCGTGTGTGGGTTGGACTATCAGATAAGAGGGCGGCCGTCCCACTAGTTAACACTAGTACTCTCTTACCCCACCGGTTCTGCCCTTAGCTCTATTCTAAACCATGAGCACCCAGGTTCGAATCCTGGTGCTCCACTTTTTTATTTTTACTTTAAAAATACTTTAAAATGTTCCAAAAAATACTTTAAAATGTTCCAAAAGTGGTGATACATTCCATACAAATTTTGTTTTGTTTTTAAAATACTTTTAAATATTCCAAAAATGCCCAAAAGTGATAATATATGTCATAAAAGTGTTACAAATATGATTGAAAGTATAACTAAATTTCATAATAATTTGTCCATGAATATTACAATCTTTTTCGACCACGCGTTTTACAATATTTTTTGAGCTAGCGTTTTACAATCTTTTTTCCCTTCTTTGTCGCGGTTGAATAATTTAGCCCCGGCACTTTAATGTTTCTTCTTTCGAACGGGCTACCTTTTTTGGGTAGGGTTGTCCTTTTTCTTCTTGTGATGTATGTTGCTGCATCATAGTCGTCGTCATCTTCAATCTTTGGGTCGCCGTACTGGTCGAAGTCTTGCTCGTTGGCGACTCCATCCATTCCGATGATGTTTCTTTTTCCTCTCCTCACGACAACACGGCTAGGCTTTGTCGGGTCGGTAATGAAAAAACATTGGTCCACTTTGGTAGCCAGTACCCATGGTTCATTTTTCGCGGACACGTTTGCACCGGCGGCCTTGGATTTGGCTGCTTCGGGTATAACCATGGTTGTGAAATACCGGTCTTCTCTTTCGACGCTCTTTGCCCATCTGACACGGAACATAGGCACCTTTTCTCCACAGTAGTCGAGCTCCCAGATCTCCTCGATTCTTCCGTAGAATCTTTCCTTCACGTTGTCATCGGTGTAGAATTCCGACGTTACGCCTGAGTTCTGATAATCACACTTGTTGTCCTTTTCCTCCGTGTAGAATGTGTAGCCGTTGATATCATACGCCTGATAGGTCACCAGGTTTTGCATCGGTCCCTGCGACAAGGTGAATATGATCTTTTTCGTGTCAGAAGAATGCGAGCGCGGGGGATTATCAAGGAGCGTCTGCCTAAACCAACGCGTGAAATCTGAGTTGTGCTCTTTGATTATTTCTCCCTGTGTCCTCTGTATGCCCCGGTCACTTTACTTCTTCTCGATTAACCTTTTGTGCTTCTGTACCCAAGGATCGACCAGTTCTAAATGCTGTAGCGCGACGAGGTTTGCTCGATCAAAGTCTGCGCGTCGAAAATCGAAGTCTGCATGCAGTATGCGACGACCCTCTCGGTGACCAAATCCGTCGATCTTGCCAAGGTGTCTGTTGACGGGAAGACCGACAGGGTTCTCGATGTCTAGATAATTCGTGCAGAAAGAGATGCACTCTACGGCCAGAAAGCCCTTGGCTATGCTTCCATCTGGACGGGACCTGTTGCGAACGTATCCTTTGATGTGTCCGTTCATCCTTTCGAACGCCATCATGCTGCGGAGGAACATCGGCCCGAGTTGTACGATGTCCTCCACGACATGGACCAGCAGATGCACCATAATGTCGAAGAATGCGGGTGGGAAGTAGACCTCAAGCTCACATAGTATCACCACGATCTCCTCTTGTAGCCTTCCGAGCTGATTCAAGCCAATCGACTTCCTAGAGATGACGTCGAAAAACTTGCATAGGCCAAATAACGTTTCACGGACGTGCTCGTCCATTATCCCTCTTAGTGCGACCGGAAGTACCTGCGTCATAAAGTGCTGCCCTAAAGAAATCGACACATCCGTGGCGCACACGGCCCTAGTGCGCCACAGGGAGTACAAACATCTGTGGCGCACTATGCCATGTGCGCCACAGATGCTCCTACTCCCTGTGGCGCACTAGGCCGAGTGCGCCATAGAAGTTTGTGGCCGTTTCAGAGCAGAGGGGGGCATGCGCTTAGGCGTAGCGCACCAGCCCCATGTGCGCCACAGATGACCCTAACAACCGTGGCGCACCTGACTATAGTGCGCTACAGATGTTTGGCGTGCGGCCAACAGGGCCCTGGCCCACACACATCTGTGGCGCACTGTAGTCATGTGCGCCACAGTTGTTCTAGTTATTAGTAGGGCACTGCCCACAGGTGAGCCACGCCTGTTTTAGCCGTGGGGCACTTCAACCATGTGAGCCACGGATGTGCTGATTACCTATAGCCGTTTTCCTAGTAGTGTTCCCTTTGACCGCTGACCGCCAGCTTGGTGTTGAGGTGGCCTCGGGCCCCACTGTCAGCCTCACTGGCTAGGTTCAGTTCGAGTGTAAAAAGTATCTAGTGCATGTGATTATGTCAGCGTTGTGCAATAAATGTTTTAAAATGATTTAATAATTTCAGAAAATGATTTAAAACTTGTAAAATCAATATCTTATAATTTATAATTTATAAAAATATGTGTAATATATCAAAATGTTCAGAAAAATGAGATCCATCTATCTAAGCTATAATCATGCATTGTTCAATAACTTACATGACAAGTTTAATTAGAACAACCTAGTAACCCCTCACAGGTGATTTTGGAGTTTTCTCGAGTTAGGGTTTGTACCCCTTGGGACCCCGATTAAATTGTTGAGCATACTTTACGGTTACATTTCGATACAATTTAACTTGTCATATCATTATCCTTGCTTGATCATTGCATCGATGCCATGTGTTGATTGTTTCCTTTCTTTTCGTTGTTTAGTTCTTCTCCGTTAGAATATATATCGAGATCGAGATCGAACACCGAGATCAAGACCGTCGAAGTTCGAAGATCGACAAACAATACTTGACCAACTATAATCAAGTCAAGTACAAGATTTCCGAAGATCTACTTATTGGTTATCAACGGGCAACGGCAAGCATAGCCCCACCATGATATAATCCTATGATGTCGAAAGCATTTCAGTTCCTGCCATTATGCATACGATTCTACTATGGTCTTTTATCGATAGACAGAGTATCCTATCTGTTGCATATTCCCTTTGAACTTATATTACCTGATCCACTGCTCCTAGCATAACTAGGTTTGGTTTGTGTGCACTGCTAGAGCTAATATATGTGTCCTGCTTAGCCATGCATAGCCGTTAAGTCTGGTCCATCCAGATGATGTATCAGAAGCAAAGAATCTAGTATGACAGGAGAACGTGATGAGATGAGATCAGAGGTGATATGATATTAAATATGCTAAGGCTTGTATGGGAGGCCACGGGGGGATTTGGTTTTTCTAGTCCCATTCTCGCCACCACTAGGACCCGAGTCCTTCCCTTTGGAACCAAGACAAGTGCACAACCACATAGGGCCTGGACAACCTCATGACTAACTAACTTGCCTAGTAGATTCCATGAGTCACATAGTTTGAGCGTTCCATTCGACATGCATTCTGTATCTTCTCGAAGGTAGTGAAGGAGGTGCATTCATAATAGGAAGGTAAGCGTGGCCGGGGTTGCTTGGGGTCGATGGAGCCCCTGGTGAACCAACTTTGCCACACATATTTTAGGACCGGCTTCGGGATTTGACCCGTTATGGCGAAACCATCCTTATTGCGTGACTCATGGTCTCGGCGAAAGCAAGGTAAAGGTCGTGTCCAACCACACCCTCTGCCAGCACACCAAGGAAGTGTGTCAAGTGGCATTAAGAGTCGGTTGGTACGTGTGGGTAAAGTTGTACACCCCAGCAGGGTAATAATATTTTCGAAAAGTCGTGTTCACGATTATGAACGCTTGGTGACCGAACTCTAAGATCATAGAGAACTTTAACCTAATCGTAAAACTTGGTAGATCAACATGTGTTTATGGATGCTTCCTCATGGGTACGAGGGGGTGATCCTAGTTAGGGTTCGTATGATGATGACTTGGTGGATATAAATATGATGATCTATACTTCGGAGATGTCGTTCTCTTATCCCCTTTTAAAATACTCTGATTAGCATTCTTCTTCTCTCTCTTGTTTTATAAACAAAGTTGGCTTTATGCAAAACAACTCCACCAGCTATAAGTCTTGCGGAGCACACCGTGTACTCACCCTTTCTTTGTTGATACTTTTGGCAGAGTAAGTATTCCCTGAAGATTAGTTTGGTACTACATCGACACTGACGAGTAGCTTGGGGTTCCCGGCCGGCAGCCTGGAATCTATGGGCTGAGACGTCGTTGTTATGCTTCAGGCCTCTTAGGCCATTTGTTAAGTTTTCTATACTTAATAGCATAATTTGCCTTCCGTTTTTTGATGTTTGCGGTCAGTGACCTCTAGGACGTGGAGGAAGACCTGTGCAGGTTCTTAACCGAGAATAATTTTGTTAAGGAAATACTATTTACTTACAACTTCAAGTGAGTGTTTATATCTTGTACACATATTATTTTTGCTTACTGGATGAGCTATGCATGTATGCTTATGTAAACGTCCGCAGATTCCACTGGATCTTGCTAAACATTCAAGTTGACAACTCACTAGTTAAAGTCCATGACTCATTAAGTTGGGACCAAGAGCAGTGGAGCGACATGAAAGCAATGCTCCATAAGTAATTTCAATTATTATCGCATTATATCGTCCTTTTCATTCATTTCCTGATATCAAGTAACTAATAACTCTTTTGTTCATTTTCTTTGCCGAGCAGGTGTTGGACACGGTTCAGACAGAAAATACCAGGTCCATTCAAAGAGGAGTTAACTTATAAAATGGTGAAGAGTTTACAGCAGCCACCGGAAACTCATTTATGTGGATTCTACGTCTGCGAGTACATCCGCGAGTTGACCAGTGAGCAGAAAGTTGACTCACATTATATTTATGATTTGCGGGAGAAACTAGAGCCAGACCAGCGCGTCAGAGCAATTCAAGAGGAGCTGGTGGGATTTATGATGAAGGAAGTCCTTAATGTACATGGAGAGCATTATGCGGATGACGTGGAACTCGATTTTCCTTAGTCATCTCCATGTAGCTGATATGATATATATATTCATCAATGACCATAAAATTTCAAAACATTTCTTCCTTTTGATATGATTGATTATATGTATGCTTGCAAGGGATCGATTAATTATATAAATGCATCGACGTGTAGTGTGTATGTAGTAGCGTATAATATGTATACTGAAATATATGTTTGAATTATAGTGAAACACAAAACGAAAAAGGAACGAAATGGCAAAAAAAAGAAAATACAGAATCTCTGCCGCGGCAGAGAAACACACAATTCTCCGCTGCGGCAGAGAAACACACAATTCTCCGCCGCGGCAGGAAACCTTATAGTCCCGGATGATGTTACGGCCCGGGACTAGAGGGTTTCCGCCCCCCGCGGCGCTGAAACAGCCACGTGATTGTTATCAGTCGCGGTCCGTAGCGAGCCGGGACTAGAGGGGGGCCTCTAGTCCTGTTTTCGCAGTCCCAGGCCCAAAACCGGGACTAAAGCCAGTTGCGGCCCGGGACTGCAGGCCCTTTTTCCACCAGTGTCCGCTTATAATATTTTGGTTCTTTGCTCAGTTATGAGCTCGATGTAATAATTTTTGTGTCATAGGGTCACTAATGTGTTACTAATTTTTCACTGGATATCCTCGAGCTCAAGGTTAAGCTCATGTCAGACGGAGGTATGGGGTTTATTTAGCCCTGATTCTGGGGGTGTCACAAAAGGCTGGGGGCTTTAGTCCCGATTGCCCCTCCCCGGTTGGGAAACCGGGACTAAAACCCCTTACAAACCGGGACAACTGCCACGTTCTCCACTAGTGTGAGTACGAATTGAAACCCCTCCACACATATGAATACTAGCTCTTACTTGAGACTTGACACACACGCTACGCCATTGGTTATTTACCTTGCAGATCAACGTTCGCCTTGAAAATTTTGGAAACAGTTCGTCGTCAAAATATTTGACTTATCAAATGTCATGCTTCATAGACGCACCCCAGAGAGATCTAGTGTTAGATGAATATAGTTACATAAAATAGATAGATAAAATTGGTGGATAAATTTTTTGTTAGACGAAATCATCTATATTTGTTACATAAATGTAGTCACATAAGATTGATAGATTCTTATAGGTGCTTCTTGACTCTTGTTATTGTTAGCTAGTACCATGTCAAAGCCGAAACATTTCTTTTTTAGAGCACGCTAAAAACGTGGCTTATCTTTATAGTAGTTAGAAACTCACATACAAGAAGGCCAAAAAGCAAACAATTGGCTTGACCAAACACCATACACACGCACACACCACTCCTACATCTAAAGCCTACTCTTGTGTCATGTTTTGTCGCCCTCCAAGTCCTGCGACCTCCCAGAGGCTAAACTCCTCTCTGATGCGATTTGTTAGCTGTGAGGTCGAGCACTGATCGCGTGTGTTACCGAAGACTTGCATTTCTCCGCTTCCAAAGCATCCAAGACACTAAGACTGTTATGGTGTCGAACATCCTTCTATCCCCTATCTGAACTCTATCCCTAGCCTGCAGCCATCAATCCTCCAAAGTACTCCATGGTTGTGGCTCGTCCAACCGAAGTCCAGCCGCTCCCGGGCAATTAAATCAAACCTATCTGGCGTAGACACACTACATAGTGATGTGATTGATGTTATCATCTTCCTGTAGACACGTGAAGCAAGTGCTCGACTGATCCTGGAGCCCATGCCAGAAGCGTATGTTGGATGTCAAGACTCTCTTCTTAATCGCCAGCCAACATAACACTCTGCATTTAAGAGGCTCAAACGACTCTCAAATTGGCTGGTACACATTGAATCTACAATTTCCTTGACAGCGAACTTTATATGTGTCATGTGCAGAATACTGCCTCGATTTAGATCCTGTCCAGACGAAAACATCCGCCACCTACGGGTCTCTTCTAAAACTCTGGATCTCAAGACAAAGACTGACGCATTGCATGTAGCCCTCCACACTCAGGTTCCCAATTTCCTGTAGCCCTCCACACTCATGTTCCCAACGAGAGGTTTAGGAGGAACGCCTTTATTGTCGAACACCTCCTCGAAATAGGCATACGTCCAACTATACTAATATAGCAACCATGATTGAGACCGTTGCTGGGCCAGACAGCACAACATCCAAAGGAAACAACAAAAAAAATAAAAAAATAAAAAAAAGAGAAAACAAAGTCGACAACAATGGCTTGACAAAAAGAGGATGACCCGCAACCACTGCACCCTCTGAAGAGTTCCTACCATGCTCCTAGCGCTCCGAAGCGTCGCGTACCAAGCAGCACCTCCAAAAAGGAAAGCAACAACAATGACGCTACTGCCCGGACTGGTCCTAGGGTTTCCCCCGATACGCTACGGGAGGTGGGGAAGAGATACATCCGACGCCCTTCAGGAAGGATGGTGACACCCGCAAGCGTTGTCACGTCGGTGTCTAGACGACAAGGATTTCTCCCGACCCCTCAAAAAACCACACTCCCAGACGCTTCGAATTGCTCCACCAAGCGCACCGCCCACCAGCATACGCCCCCACGGTTTTGCCATCACCACTGTCATCTCGTCGTGACCCACGATGTGAGGCTAGTACAACCGAGAAGAGGAGACCTCGGCGAGGGTCGGCGGTATAGTAACACGCGGGAGGGAACAACCCCCATCGCCAGGAGGCGATAGCCGACCGGAAGTAGCAACATGGGCAAACCAGGCCCTCGCTGGCCTGGCCGAGCCCAAACAGACTCGTGAATCCCCGCTGTCGCATTGCAGCAAGGGTGTCACCATCACCGCCAACCCTAGAACTAGGCCCTACTTCTCCGTCCATCAGTGGATCTGTCGCCATCACAGATCCCTGCCGCCAAGTAGCAGCACCATCGCCACCGTGCTCACCCGGGCATACTGGACCACCGTCGGTCTGAGGATCACCACTTAGGCAAACTGGCACGTGGAGCGAAAGGCACGGCCACGACGAGTCTGACTGCAGACCCGAGCGGGGTAGGCAAAAGTAGGGGATGCATCAGCGCGACGAGCGCTTGTCCCAACGCCTTCGAGCCACCGCAAGTCGCAACTTGTAGAGCCCTCCACGGGCCTGCAAGCTGGTTTCCCGATCTAGACCCGCCTAGTCTAGCTCCTGAACCTGGCCATGGCACAGCAAGGGGAGGTCCCTGCCGCCGCCTGTAGAGAGCCACCGTCTCCTGCCCTGTGTGGCCCGCTGGAGCCTAGATCAGGCCCTGGGCCCAGATCTGGGCCAGCAAACCCCACGCAGCCAAGGATTCACGGCAGCCGCTTGAGCCTCAACCGCCTGCCGCCCTGCCGTCTGCACAGCCGGAATCGCCACGCCGCCTAGAACCGCCGGAGCATAGCCCGCCACAATGGAGCACCGCTGCCATCGGGAGTACCCGCACCTCCCTCAGCGCACGCGGGAGAGGAAGGCCACCGCCGCCGGCACCATGCAAGCTTACCCCGGCGGCACAAGCCGGTGGCAGCGGGGGGGAGAAAGTGAGGGGAGGCCAATAGGAGGCGGCGGCAGGGGCTCGCTCCGTCGCCCCACGGGGGACATGCAAAGCAAGCGTATTTTTTTCTGTACCTTGTTGTTGAACACTTGGAAATCTCCCTTGGTGCAGAAGAGACGGAGCCCGACTCTGATCACAAATAGCTTTTTTGATGGTGGTCGAGCATGGTATTTTTTTTTTAGAAAACAGGCCTAGGCCCATCTTTTTATAGCTAAAAAGCTCGAAGAAACGAGTTTGTTCGACAAGGAAAATAAAATGACTAGGGATACTAGTTTACATAGAGGAGCACAAGAAAGGAAAAAGTGAACACCCTCCTTCACAGGACTATAGAAAAACATAACTCATAACACTCTATCAGAAACCTAAGCCCCATTCCTCCTTCGCAACCTCCTGAGGTGCCTTTTGCACGTATCAATCCCCCACACAAACGCAGACTGCATCCGTTCCACAGAGCGAGGTCTCCATAGCTAAATAAAATGAACACTAGTGCAGCCCCCCCCCCCTTTAACTCCGGTTGGGAGGGCCCTCTAATAGCGGTTCCCCAACCGCTGTTGAGGGTTCTGTGTTAGAGGGGGGCTTTAACACCGGTTCTTATACGAACCGGTGTTAAAGGGTGGCGCACGTGGGGCTGCCGCAGGCCTCAGGCCCCCCCTTTAACACCGGTTCGTATCTGCAACCGGTGTTAAAGGTTCTTCTGCCGCGGCAGAGATTTAGGCCGTTTTCCTGCCGCGGCAGAGTTCTGCCGCGGCAGGAAAACGGCCTAAATCTCTGCCGCGGCAGACTTCTGCCTCTGCCCCGTTCTGGGCGTATTTCTGTGGGAGGGGGAGCGAGGGGGAATCGATCGGGAGCGGTATACACATAAATCGTCATCGGTACATACGAGTACATGAATAATTAAGCAACTATTATTATACACAAACATCGTCATCGGCACATACATCGTCATCGGCACATACATCGTCATCGTTCATTTTGGTGGATATCTAAAGAGTTCTCCGCCAGGCGTGACGACCTCATCAAGTATGAACCCCGCCAATTCCTCTTGAATGGCTCGTATGCGTTCAAATGGTAGGAGTTGGTCCCGCATCCGTTCGATCTGAATATATATGAAGAATGGGCCGTCAATATATATATATATAAGAATAAAACTCAACACAATTGATGGTAATAAAATAATGTTGTGGACTTTGTTTACTTACTCTAAGTTGTTCTAGTGCGGCTTGGCCCGTCGCACATATCGTGTTGCGAATGAATTCGCAAACATAGTACCCACATAAGTTATTGCCGTGTCCCTGATGCGCGCACTTTACGAGAATAGAGAGTTCAATCAAAATAATAATCAATAAAGAATGATATAATGAAATTGGAAGCTAGCTAGTATTACTTACATTTTGGTCTACAAATTTTAGTTCTTCTGACCATTCACCCACGGCCCTGCCCGTGAACATTTTCCAAACCCTGTCCGACAAAGAAAATGGATAAAGGAGTAATTAATTACTTATTGTCACGAAAGTTGCCGATCTAGTGCGATAATATGATTGAAATTACCTCTGGAGCATCTCTCTAAAGTTTGCCCATATCTCTTTTTCTTTTCGTAACGAGTCCATGACAAGGACTTTTCCTGAGTCGGGTTGAATGACTAGCAGAATAAAGTGGAACCTACGCACGCATAACTCATCATCGGTTACACTTAACATCGAGTAAGCTGAAATAGAATGTGTACAAGAGAGAGGGTAACAGTACTCACGAGAAGTTGTAAGGCAATAGTATTTCCCTTTTGGTTTGTTGTCTCAGTAAAGACGTTAGCAAGTAATCTTCTGTTTGCCCGGGTTTGGTTTCTACCACTTCTTCATGGACTCTAGTTGGGTCAACGAACCCAGTGTCAAAAGGGCCTCCTTTCCTGCATTCCATAACCTTTTTCCTGCATAATAGTATATACATATATGGTGAGCATATATATATACATGCAATTAATAAAGTGAATGAGATGAGATATAAATTATAGAAATAGTACTTACACACAATAAAGGCTGATGGCAGCTTTGTCGAGTTCCTTCTGATTGAATAGAAAATGCAAGTCTTGAATGTTGAAGTCAATCGCGTCATCTCCGCAGAAGAAAATATCATCTCTTATATGCGCCGTGATCCATTCTACCTTTCTCGTCTTGCAGAAATGAAGGTACCACTTGTGCAATTTTCGCATCTTTGTTGGTAGAGTCTTGAGCTCCTCTTTCTTGACGAGATTCTTCCCATACTTCCATGGCTGTATGGGGTTGGCATCGCATTTGGGCAAGTTGTCTCCCATGAAGTTCAAGTATGCAATGTAAGTCATCCCCATCTCATTGGCCTTTCTTTGTAGCTCTGCCTCGTAATCATTTACGGGAGGAGCGTCTCGTGTGTCGAACATTTGGAGCGGGGCACATGATTGGTTTTCCTGCTCTCCGAGCATGGGAACTGTTTTCTGGGGTGCCTCACGACTGCTACTTTCAGTCTCCCTACGGCGCCTTGCATCCGCCTTCAAAATCTGGCGCTCGTAGTCCGGCACAAGTGGGGTTTCAGGTTTCAAAAGATTATTGTAAAACTTCTCCACCACCGCCGGATCTATTTTCTCCTTTGGCTCGGCCCATCTAGGTGCAAAGAATTTCTTGACATGTTCTTCCGAGATCCTATTGGTCTCCTCGTCGCTGCGATTCCACGGTAAAACCGGCAATGGCTTGGCGGAAGGCTGCGGGACGTAGTTTTTTGAACTCTTTGGCGTACGGTTTCCTGCGGATTTCTTTGTGGCAGTGCTACTGATGCTCCTCGTGGCAGTGCTCTTCCGCTTACGCTGAGGAGATGGCTGAAGCACCGGAGATGGCTGACGGGCCGGAGATGGCTGCCGCGCTGGAGATGGCTGACGGGCCGGAGATGGCTGCCGCGCCGGAGATGGCTGCCGCGCAGGAGATAGCTGAAGCGGCTCAGACTGCTGACGCTGCGGAGACGGCGGGGGTGCCAGTGACCTCCAATTTGGAAGCACAATGTGTTCCTTCTTCCAAAGAATGGTTGTTTTCACTGCAAATTTGAGTTGAGTTTCCCCTTCACCTGTAGCATGGTCAAGCTGTGCTTCCTCATATTCCTTCACAACCTCATCCACCCCGACAATAGCATAGCCATCTGGAATCGGTCGGCAGTGGTAAGTTCCACCAGCTACAGGAGGTAAGGCATAGCCGACAGCCACCTTAATGGATAAGCCCATTAATCTCACATGCAGCTCAGCGTGTTCACTCTCCGTGATCTCATCCACGGGGTATCGAGGACCCGTCATTTCAAGCGTGGTTTGCACGTTCTCCATGGAAGCCACACTGCTTTTCCGCGCAGAGTCTGGGCCGCGGGCAGCTTCCAATGCAGGCTCTTCGTGCCGCTGAGATGGGCCGGTAGCTTGATGGCTCTGTTGTGCATTCACTTGCGCCTGCAGCGCCGCAAGTGCATGTTCTATCTGTGTCATCCGCTCTGTACGCTCTTTTTCTTTTCTGCCGCGCCATCTGTAAGAGTCGCTCCAGTCGACAAACCCATCCTTCCACGTCATACCCCCTGTGCCTCGTGCATGTCCAGGGTGTTCTTTTTTACCGATGGCGCGTGTGAGCTGGTCATTCTCTCTGTCGGGATGGAAGGTCCTGGCAGATGTTTCCTCGTATGCCGTGATGAGTTCAGTGACGGGTTTGGCAAGGATGGTTGGGAAGATACACAATCCTGTTTCTGGGTCCAACCTTGCCCCGATTCCGTAGAACCAAGTCTTTGCACGTAGGTCCCACCCATCTGTCTGGGGTGTGATCCCTCTCTCGCGCAGGGCCTTCTCAGCTTCCTCCCACTTAGGCCTCTGAGATATGTAGCCACCTGACCCCGTCCTCTGGTGATATTCCTTCTTTAGGGCATTAAGCGTATTGGTTTCTGACCTCTTTTTAGCTATAACACTTTTTTTATATGTCTCAAATTCGGGCCAGTGAGGTCTTATCTTCGCATAATATGCGTCTTCGAAATTTGGAGTCTCGCCAGATTTGATAAATTTGTTCAATTTTGTCTTCCAGTTGCGGAAAGCGTCAGCCATCTTCTTTAGAGTCCACTCTTTGACCTTTTCCTTTAGAACCGGGTTGTTTTCATCCTCCTCTGGCGGAAGGGTGAAATTTACCAACAACGAATTCCAAAGCGTTTCTTTGGATCTGTCATCGACAAAGGTACCGTCGCCCTTCTTTGGCTTATTCCAATTTTCAATTGTGATTGGGATTTGGTCCCTAACAAGAACTCCAGCCTGACGTACAAATTTGTTTGCGGCCTTCTTAGGCTCCATCGGCTTGCCATCAACACGGACTACTTCGATCGTGAACTTTGCACGATCTTTCAACCGCTGGCTCGCGCCTCGCTTGCTCTTTTTCATAGAAGAAGATGGTTGCTGGCTGGTCGATCCAGAGGGCTAAAAGAAGAAAGAAGCGTTAATTAATACATGTAGAAGAAGATTGTTTGTGGAAGTCAGCAGAGGCTTAATCAATGCATATACCTCGCCGGACTTTGTAACCATTAAATTGCGTTCACCGGAGTCTTCATCTTCTCCATGACTAGTACTTGAGCTGTCGTCATCATGTCCCTCCAAGTTTAGATATTGTGAGGTGTCCTCATCAATAATGTTCTCCATTATTTCTTCTTCTTCAAGGTTTCTACTAAGTGGATCCATAGTTTCTAAAACAATAATATTATCTAGAGTAAGAGTGTAAACATTCAAGTGGACTTGGATTCATAGACAAATATACATATTATTCATACAAAAATACACAAATGAAATTAAAACCCTAAGGATGCTTGATCATTTTAAACGAGTTCCGAGGGGTCCAAACCCTAATTTGGAGAAATCCCGGATGCATATGAGAGGGGCTAGCTACAGTGGCTGACCGGAGGCTGGCGGCGTTGGAGAGCGACCTAGGGAGCGCGAGGTAGCGTGATGCGGCCTACCTAAAACGGGCGTTGTTCGAAAGAGGAGGCCGAGGCAAACATTATAGCGACGGAAAACAACTTGGCAGAACAGATACAATGTGGAGGGGATGTCCCCAAGATAGGCCCCAGACCGAGGGGGGATGCCACATCGGAGCTCGCACCCCACCTAGGCCGCATCGCGAGCTCGCACCCCATGGCCACCACCGGAGCTTGCACCCCACCTAGGCCGCCCCCGCAGCCGAGAGGGGAGGCCGTCCCCGTATCGCGCCTGGGCCCTGGGCCTCCCCGACGAATCTAAAAATGATTTTTATTAGATCAAATCATATTTTAATGCCGCATCTTTTGTATTAACATTTTTGAATTGATTGGATATTTAAATGTCGCATCTTTTGTATACACTTGAATCTCACCAAGCCTCGCTCAACTTGCATTGTTTTTTGATAAAATAGCATATTGTGAACCTAAAAATGATTTTTGTAAAAAATCATGAGCATCGTATCATGTACTTGTAGTTCATATGTGACCCACTTCCTACCGATTCGGTAGGAATTTGTGTTTTTCACCAGAGGTGGACGGAAAAGTTTCAGATCCCCCTGTTGGTACATTGTGCATATAAGGTGGTCTAGTATTTTTGTAAAATGTGTTGGTGGTTTTTTGAATTAGCCATTTGGTGGTTGCTTCACAAAACCGTCCGTTTTTTATGCTCGGAAAATGGAAAATGCCTTTTTGGTGCGATAAAAAGGAAAACTTCCTCTTGCAACATTGTTTGCCATGCCATGATGCACATGTATGCACAATATGGCCATATTATCACAAACTATGCCTTGATTCTAGCCATAACATTGGTCATTTGACCCGAAAGCCAAGAAACCTCGAATGAGATAGGTCAATTTGAGACAGTTACATAAAGCCGAACTGGAACTGAAAATTAAGATACATAAAAGAACTGAAAATTAAGATACATGGCGAGATTAAGTAACAATCGGCCGAACTGGAACTGAAAATTAAGATACATAAAAGAACTGAAAATTAAGATACATGGCCAGATTAAGTAACAATCGGCCGAACTTGTTTCGGAATGTTGGAGTGATTCAGTCATGCTCCTGCCTACACCTGTAATACTCGCCACTGTAGTCGTCGTACTCGCCTCCGCCGTCATCGCTGTCGTCGTCGGGGTCGCCGTAATTGAACCTCTAGAGAGTACGCGTGGGCTGGACTTGAGGGTAGCGCGTGGGCTGGACTTGAGGGTAGCGCAGACGGGGGTTAGAGTCGGCGGCAGTGTCATAGGCCATGACGCTCTGGAGAGTCCGACCGCGCCACCATAGCCGACGGCCGGCCTCGTTGAAGTTAGGAGGAGGTGGGCCGTCCTCCTCGTGCCTGGTGAGCGCCCTCTCATGCCGATCCACGAAGAAGGCTTCCCAAGTAGGGAAATAGTCGGGATGCCATCTGGGATTCCTCCGCTGCTCCGGCGTGAGCTCGAAGTAGTAGTGGTTCGTGATGGCCATCCGGCGCGCCACACCTAGAGGGACAGGAGGAACCGGCACGCCTCCGACGCTCAGCATCCAGCCGACGGGGACACAGTAGCCCGGCGGGCAGGGGTAGTTCGAGGCGCAAAGCGCCTCCGCCTCCCTGGGGGTTAGTGCTACGGTGGAAGCCATGGGAAAGAGTGATGAGGTTGCAGATATGAGTCTAGAGATGTGCAATGACAATGGAGGCCAACCCCCTACATATATATATAGTGAACTAGCGGGAAGAACTGGAGGGAAGAACTGGCGGGAAGAAAAATGGTGGGAAGAAAAATGGCGGGAAAAAATGGCGGGATGAACCTTTAGTCCCGGTTGGAGAGATGAACCTTTAGTCCCGGTTGGAGACACCAACCGGGACAAAACACGAGTCAGCACTAATAATAGGGGTGAGTGTCGACATTATGTCGTGCGGCGTGTACCTTGTCCCGGATGGTGTCACCAACCGGGACTAAAGATGAACCTTTAGTCCCGGTTGGAGACACCAACCGGGACAAAACACGAGTCAGCACTAATAATAGGGGTGAGTGTCGACATTATGTCGTGCGGCGTGTACCTTGTCCCGGATGGTGTCACCAACCGGGACTAAAGATGAACCTTTAGTCCCGGTTGGAGACACCAACCGGGACTAAAGATGAACCTTTAGTCCCGGTTGTAGACACCATCCGGCACAAAACACGAGTCAACACTAATAATAGGGGTGAGTGTCGACATTATTTCGTAAGTGTCAACACTATGTCGAGCTGCTTGTACTATAAATAGGCATCCTTGTGAGTCCAGTCCTCCAGCCAGTTTGAGGCAGGGACACCACTACGGCCAGTTTCAGGGAGATGCCGACGGAGCCCAGTCCTCCGGCATCTCCGAGAAACTGGTCATAGAGGCACTCCCTAATATGTGAAATTAGTTAGCTCCCAGGTGTATTGATCTAGTTAGAGAAGTTACAAAGCTGCAAGATGGTTTTCGAGAGCAGGGACACCACTACGGCCAGTTTCAGGGAGATGCCGACGGAGCCTAGTCCTCCGGCATCTCCAAGAAACTGGTCATAGAGGCACTCCCTAATATGTGACCGCGCGCGTTTGGAGATCAGATCTTACTGGTAAGTACGAATCGGGACAACTTCTTCTTATAGTCCCGGTCCATCCACAAAACATGACTAACACTCAAGACATGTATTAATATTAAAAACATGAACTAGAGTTACATAATATGAGCATGAACTTCTTGGCATATGTCCTTCCTTATGATCGCTTCAGACGTAACCATGGAGCATCTTCTTTACTTAACGGAATGCTTGGGTCAGTTTTCACTGTGAATGGCGGAATTTCATCAAACTTATTATAATCTTCTGACATGTCTGTCTTGTCCTCGATTCCCACGATGTTTCTTTTCCCTGAAAGAACTATGTGACGCTTTCGCTCATCATATGATGTATTCGTTTGCATATTTTTTCTTTTTTTTGGTCTGGAGGACATGTCCTTCACATAGAAAACCTGAGCCACATCATTGGCTAGGACGAATGGTTCGTCTAAGTTCTTCATAAGATTGTTGAGATCCACCGTTGTCATTCCGTACTTCTTGTCTACCTCAACCCCTCCTCCTGTTAGCTTGACCCATTTGCATCGAAACAAGGGGACCTTAAAATTAGGTCCATAGTCAAGTTCCCATATCTCCTCTATGAACCCATAATACGTGGTCTTTTGCCCATTGTCTTCTGCTGCATCGAAGCGGACACCACTGTTTTGGTTGGTGCTCTTTTTATCTTGGCCTATCGTGTAAAATGTATTCCCATTTATCTCGTACCCTTGGAAAGTACATACAGTCGAAGACGGTGTCCTGGCCAACAAGTACAGCTGATCCCCAATAGTGGTGTTATTCGTGAGAAGTCTTTGCAGCCAGCCGCCAAAACTCACCATGTGTTCACTTATAATCCATTCATCAGACTGCCCCGGGTGTTTGAGGCGTATTAAATTCTTGTGTTCATTGATATACGGGGCAACCAAGATAGATCTTTGTAAAACCGTGTAGTGTGCTTGATTGAGAGAATGCCCGTCCCTACATATCATTGCTTTACATCCTAGGGTGCCTTTTCCACGCAGTCTCCCCTCATGTCGTGATTCTGGAACACCAATCGCCTTAAGGTCAGGAATAAAATCAACACAGAACTCAATGACCTCCTCTGTTACATAGCCCTTGGAGATGCTTCCTTCTGGCCTAGCACGGTTATGAACATATTTCTTTAAGACTCCCATGTACCTCTCAAAGGGGAACATATTGTGTAGAAATACAGGACCGAGAATGGCAATCTCTTCTACTAGGTGAACCAGGAGATGCGTCATAATATTGAAGAAGGATGGTGGGAACACCAACTCAAAGCTGACAAGACATTGGGCCACATCTGTTTGTAACCCTGGTAGGCTTTCTGGATCGATTACCTTCTGAGATATTGCATTGAGGAATGCACATAGCTTCACAATGGGTACTCGAACATTTTCAGGTAGAAGCCCCCTCAATGCAATCGGAAGCAATTGTGTCATAATCACGTGGCAGTCATGAGACAACAGGTTTTGGAATTTTTTCTCTGCCATATTTATTATTCCCTTTATATTCGACGAGAAGCCAGACGGGACCTTGATACTGCTCAGACATTCAAAAAATATTTCCTTCTCTGCTTTGGTAAGAGCGTAGCTGGCAGGAGTTAAGTGACATTGTTTACCCTTCTCGTTCTCAGGATGCATAGGCTCTTCAGGGGCATTCAGACGTTGCTGGTCCTGTCGTGCTTCTGGTGTATCTTTTGTCTTCCCATACACTCCTAGAAAGCCTAGCAGGTTCACGCAAACATTCTTCGTCACGTGCATCACGTCGATTGAAGAGCGGACCTCTAAGACTTTCCAATAGGGTAGGTCCCAAAATATAGATTGCTTCTTCCACATGGGCGCGTGTCCGGCATCGTCATTCGGAACAGATAGACTGCCAGGACCTTTTCCAAAGATTACTTCTAGGTCCTTGACCATACCAAATACCTCCTCACCGGTACGGAGGACAGGCTTCCTCCGGGGTTCTGCCAGACGTTTGAAATGCTTGCCTTTCTTTCTTACTGGATGCAGGTTCGGAAGAAATCGGCGATACCCTAGGTACACAACCTTCTTACATTTATCCAAATATACACTTTTAGTATCATCTAAACAGTGTGTGCATGCATTGTATCCCTTGTTTGTCTGCCCTGAAATGTTACTAAGAGCAGGCCAATCATTGATGGTTACGAAAAGCAATGCTCGTAGGTCAAATGGCTCCCCTTTGTGCTCATCCCACATACGTACACCTGGTTTGGCCCACAGCTGTAAAAGTTCTTCAACTAATGGCCTTAGGTACACATCAATGTCGTTGCCGGGTTGCCTCGGGCCTTGGATGAGCACTGGCATCATAATGAACTTCCTCTTCATACACAACCAAGGAGGAAGGTTATAGATACATAGGGTCACAGGCCAGGTGCTGTGACTGCAGCTCTACTCACCAAAAGGATTCATGTCGTCTGTACTTAGACCAAACCTTAAGTTCCTTGCGTCACGTGCGAAGTCCGGGTACTCTCGCTCGACTTTTCTCCACTGTGACCCATCAGCGGGCTGTCTCAACATCGTGTCTTTATTACGGTCTTCCATGTGCCATCGCAACAACTTGGCATGCTATTTATTTCTGAAGAGACGTTTTAACCGTGGTATTATAGGAGCATACCACATAACCTTGGCGGGAACCTTCTTCCTAGGGGCCTCGCCCTCAACATCGCCAGGATCGTCTCGTCTGATCTTATACCGCAGTGCAGTGCATACCAGGCATGCATCCAAATTCTCGTACTTCTCACCGCGGTAGAGGATGCAGTCATTAATGCAGGCATGTATCTTCTGCACGTCTAATCCTAGAGGGCAGACAACCTTCTTTGCTTGGTATGTACTGTCGGGCAACTCATTATTTCTTGGAAGAAGATTCTTCATTTTTACCAACAACTTTGAAAATGCGCTGTCAGTCACACCATTCTCTGCCTTCCATTGCAGCAAATCCAGTGTGGCACCTAGCTTTTTGTGGCCATCTTCGCAAGTTGGATACAACAATGTTTTGTGATCCTTTAACATCTTCTCCAGCTTCTCCTTCTCCTTTTCAGTTTCACATTCTTCCTTTGCATCAGTAATGGCCCGACCAAGATCGTCATCAGCGGGCCCATCTGCTCCCTCTTGATCTTCATTATCTACCTCCGTTGCATTATCATCATATTCAGGATACATATTATGATAGTTTTCATCATCCTCTTCTTCTTCGTTGTCTTCCATCACAACCCCTTTTTCTTCGTGCTTGGTCCAACAATTATAGCTGGGCATGAAACCGGATCGAAGCAGGTGGGCGTGAATGGTTCTGGTATTTGAGTAGTCTTTCTTGTTCTGACAGTGAACACACGGACAACACATAAAACCATTGTGACCACGGTTTGCATTAGCCACAACGATGAAATTTGGAGGCCCGTAATGTACTCGGAAGTGCGGCGGTCACCGTACATCCATTGTCGATTCATCTGCATTAATATGTAGTATATATCAAAAAATAATAGGGAGATGACCATTTATATATATAGTACATCAATGACACATGAAACTATAGTTGCCGACCTCGACCGAGACGGAAAGAGAAACAAGAAAGCTTATTTTGAGCTCTCGGGCATTTCACCGAACACCTCTAGTGCATATGAAAAAAACACAAACTAGCACTCTTCACACCCTCTTGCTA
Organism: Avena sativa; assembly: GCA_916181665.1. Lineage (NCBI taxonomy): Eukaryota > Viridiplantae > Streptophyta > Magnoliopsida > Poales > Poaceae > Avena > Avena sativa. The sequence continues at coordinate 411,404,945 of OV702283.1, read as the reverse complement.
GGCTCCAAAATGTGAAAGAATGGAAGAGTGGGGTGTGTGTGGGCTGGGGTGGTGTCTTATATAGCCCCCCCCCTTTAACACCGGTTCATGCCACGAACCGGTGTTAAAGGGGGGGTGCGCGAGCCACTGGTGCAGGGACCTTTAACACCGGTTCGTGGCACGAACCGGTGTTAAAGGGGGGGCTCCTTTAATGCCGCAGGGGCCACGCTGGTACGGCCCCCCCTTTAACACCGGTTCGTAGAAGAACCTCGGGATCAACAAAAGACCTCGTTTCCACTAGTGTAACTAAACGATAGCCCAGGTCAGAAGGATGCTTAAGGATTTTCCCTTCAAAAATCAACTTATTGTGTGTGGTCTAGAGAGACCACAAAATAGTACCTGCCCCAATCTAGATTGGTTCAAAATCATCCACCACTTTATGTCAGGTAAGAGAAATTAAGTCAAGAACTGAGTGGGGATTTGAAGGCCAATCCAAAGACTCCCAAACAACAGACCATAGAAAAATAACAAGCGGGCAAAGAAAAAATGATCAATAGATTCCACATTGTTGCAAACATGACAGCTCCCAGAAGTTCTGACTTTTCTAATCAAAATTTGCTCCCTCGTAGGCAACCTGTCATGAATCACCTTCCATTAGGATATCTTAATTTTCATCGGAAGCTTCATTTTCCACATCTTACTTAGCTGAGTATCAGAGACCTCCTCAAAATCCAACCACCTATACATCGATCTCGTAGAGTAAATTCCATTTTTCTCAAAATCCCACCTTATTTTATCATGTTGATCCGACAAAAACACAGGTTCCATCATATTTAGAAGTTTATATCACTACTCCATGTCTGCTCCCCCAAAGGATCTCTTAAAACCAACATCCCAAGAGTGAGAGCAAAGTTCATAGTTATCAGCTATATCCGCATCAGGTTTCCTAGCAACCCAAAATAGGGTTGGAAAGACCAACCTCAGAGGAGAACTCCCAAGCCAAACATCATGCAAAAATATAGTATCTTTACCATCCCCAACAATATAAACTGCTCCCCAAACAAACCACTTTTTAACCTCCTGCAACCCATTCCAGAATTGATATCCCCTGGATTCATTCATCAAAATGGACTCCCCGTTTCTCAAATACTTGCTTTTCAACAATCTGACCCAAGGTATATTATCATCACAATTAAACAACTTCCAGATCCATTTCAAGAGCAAACCAATATTCATATATCGTGTGTTAATAATGCCTAGGCCTCCAAAATCCTTAAGTCTGCAGACATACTTGCATTTCATCATATGATACTTAAAAGATTGAGCACACCCCTCCCAATAGAATCTGCCTCTAACTTTATCCATCTCCCCAAGAATACCCTCTCCCAACAGATAAAAACCCATCTGAAAAATAGGCATATTAGCCAAGCAAGCATTGGAAAAGGTTAATCTAGCTATAGAAGACATCAACTTAGCTTGCCAAGGATCCAATTTTTTAGTAAGTTTCCCCGCCAGAGGAAGAAATTGGTCATTGTTGAGCCTATACTCACCAATTGGCACCCCCAAATAAACCATGGTGAGCTTCCCAAGATTGCAATTAAAAAGATCCGCCACCCTCATATGTTCTTCCAGATCAACCCCCAAAACAAACACCTCACTCTTATGGTAATTAATCTTCATACCAGACATACTCTCAAAGCTAATACAAGAGAAATTTCATGTGAAGGATATTCTGGTCAGTTTTTTCAGGAGAATAACTATATCATCAGCATACTGTAGTAAACTGACGCCCCCTAGGAACCAAATGGGGAACTAACCCGGATAAATGACCAGCATGTTTATCCGATTCCACCATACCATCCATAGAATCCACTACACCATCAAACAATAGGAGAGGAAGTGGGTCCCCCTGTCTAACACCCCTTGAGGTCACAAAGAAAGGCCCCTTCTCCCCATTTATATTAATATCCAAGTGACAATTTTTAATAGTCAGCATAATCCAATCCACTCAAACTTTATCAAAACCTTTCTTAATAAGCACTTCCTCCAAACACTCACATTCCCTTCCCTCTTGTTGGATCTATGCTCATGCAAAAATTCCTCAATAATCACCACCCCATCAAAAATATGTCTCCCTTTAATAAACCATGTCTAACAAGGATTAATCACATAATGAGTCACTGGAGCCAACCTGGCAGCAAGTACTTTAGTAACCACCCTAAAAATCACATTCAAAACAGCAATAGGTCTAAAATGTTTTAATTCTATAGCTCCTTTAACTTTTGGGACCAGAGATAGAACTCCATAATTAATACTACCAATATTCCCCTTGCCATGAAACAAATCATCTAGGATACCCTTAATTTGATACTTAATCAACCCCCAACATTTTTTAAAGAAAAACATAGGGAACCCGTCAGGACTAGGTGCAGTATTAGTTTTCATACATTTAACTACATCCTCAATTTACTGCATAGAGAACATTTTGGTTAGAAGTTGATTATCTTCCCTTTTTACACTAAATTGAGCAAGCCAAATGTCATGTTGCAATCTTAATCCACTTCTATGTTCTTTCTTGAACAAATTCTTATAAAAAGAATAAATCATGAAATTCAACTCACTTTCCTCAGTAACCACTCTATCTCCCTCATGAAGAGAAACAATAGAGCATTTTATCCTTCAATCATTCGCCCAGGAATGAAAAAAGGACGTATTCTGGTCCCCCTCCAACAACCATTTAACATGATCTCTCTGTGCCCAGAAAGTTTCCTCCCAGGAATAAATATCCATGAGTTTATGCTCCAACAAATATCTCTCTTGCCATTGGTTAGTAGACAAGCCAGTAGAATCAGCAATACTATCCAAAAGATTTATCTTAGCCAACAACTCAACTTTGTCATGACGAATAGAAGCATTGATATTAGTCCCCCAACCTCTCAATCTTTTTATAACCACTCGGATACAAAAATTCCAACAATCAATAGCAGACCCATCCCCTTTATAGGCAATAATGACATTGCACCATTTTCTCACAAGGAACTTCTTAAAATCATGATGTTCAAACCATTGCCTCTTCATGTAAAATCTATTAGATTTTTTCCTCTCCCAATCACCAGAAGTCACCAGAAGAGGAGTATGGTCTGAGCCAATTCTAGTTTCCACTCTCACAGATGCCAAAGGAAAATGAGCCTCCCAATCAGTAGAAACTAACACCCAATCCAGGACACACATAGTATGACAGCTCTGCTTATTATTCCAGATAAATCTCCCCTAGTTCTCCTCAATTCCCTGAGCTAATGAAAAGGAATAAAGTCATTGAACAAATTCATAATATTGACATCCACATTTGGATTATTCTTGTCTTCTAAGCTTCTCAAAAGATTAAAGTCCCCAGCAATGAAAGTAGGTATAGCAGTCATGTAGATATTTGCACCTAAATCCCCCAAAATAACTCAGAACCCACATGTTGATCTGGCACATACACCACAATGCATTCCCAGGTAAAATTATCTTGCTTCTGATTCAAATTCATAATAACATAGTAACTCCTTGATTCTTTATCTAACACATTATACTTGTCCATATCCACCCCATAAAGAATCTCTCCCAAATGCCCCCTAGCAGCAAGCAATGCTAATCAAAAGATTTACTCCCACTCAAAATATCTAGATCAGAAACAGAAAAAGTTTGCTTGATGGTTTCATGTGGCCCCATAATGTCAATATCCTCCCTCCTCGTATGCTCCCTCAACTGTCTCTTCCTATCAGCACTCCCAAATCCCCTAAAGTTCCAAAATAAGATCTCATTTCGACCTTGAATTTCTTCTCCCTTTTCTTGGAGGCTTACTCCCTGAACTCCCTACAGGAACACCCTTTTCTGAAACCAGAAAAATAGTTCTAATTTTACTCCTGGTAACTCTCCCCTCGGGCATTTTTTGTTTACCATTCATGTGTCCTAACCCAACCACCTATGATTTTTCCAACTACAACTCCTCCTCAACTTTTTTATCATCCTTATCCTTGTGTAACTTAACATTATCCTCAGCCAGTGCAGCTTGAGCTAACTCATTAGCTTGCATCACAGAAATTTGTTGAACAGGAGACCCCATCATAGGATTAAAAGAAACTTTATCGTCTAAAGCCACTTTTTCCAAATATTCAAGTGAAACTGTATTGAGAATAGCAAAAGTAAGGTTAAAAGTTTTAGAAGAAATACCTGAGCACTCATCTCTGGCTGCCAACAAGTTAGAAGCCTTCTCCAACATAGACACACCCACTGCAGTAACCCTGTCACTTTTCCTAGTATCTTGAACAGGGACAGTCTTGCTCCTTTTAGCTCCTTTCCTTGTAGCCACTGACCATTTACCCCCATCAGATTCATCCTGTCTCTCTTCCCCCACATCACTTTCACCCCCATAATCCTCACCTAAGTTATCAAGAACCTCATCCTCTAGGGTAATTTTACATGATTCTGTTCCTGTATCTCCTCTAAAAAATCTCCCTTCAGAACACAAGTTTTCTGTGCATAATTCCAAGATTGCACATATTTTTCATGTCCCTGAGTTGTATCATTCTCTAGGTTAGGGACCACCCCAATAGGAGAATTTGAGAGACCAAAGGCTACAGGAACATATTCCTCCAGTGAAGACCCAACCAACTCCCCCTCAGAACACTCACATACATGAACTAGGCCTTTTCTCCCACTTAAAACACCCTCAGTCCCCATTTCCTTATTCAGGTGAAAACCATCAGGAATATGAGCATCCTTGTGAGGAGAGAAAGCAAAATCCAAGAACATCCCCCCTGAATGATTTTTGTAAGTCCCACCCTCCTTTTTCTTACAACCAGAGCCACTCCCCATCACAGGTTCTCTTTATTCTGTAATATGTGTCTATCCCACTCTTCATCTAGATCATCATCAGAGACATTTCCATCACATTTATCCTGATTTTTATCAAACTTATCCTCCAATTTATGAGTATCATGCAAATCCCAATCAATTCGCTCAGCCTCAATTCTAAATTTAAAACCTGCCGAGTTTAGAAAGATCTCAGTTCTGCCTCTTAGTTTTTTTGGATCCTTATAGTCTACTCGAACTCTAACTGGACCATGACCTGGAAGAGACTTTAAATGTACCATTTTAGTTTTCCCAAAGTTCATGGATAACTCCTTGATATCTACTTCATTTCTGACATTAGATAGAAGCTCAAAAACTTTCACCCATACCGATTGAAGCATAGCAAAAGCTCCAGGAGAAAAATTTGATTCTTTGATCTGCACAATGAGCTTATACAGAGGAGTAATGGTGGAATAACCTCTCATGCAAATCCTCAGAGCCACAGCAGTAGGGAAGGTAGCTATATTCATTTTCAGATAAAGCCTTGACATTCTAGTTCCACTTATCCTCCACCCAATATTTAATTTCCTCCTCAATGATCCAAATAAAAAGATAGCCAACAATTTTTTATAAGAGGAGTCTTAGCTTGTTACTTTTGTTATAAACGCGACAAGAAGATAACAAAGAAGGAAAAAATCACAGCCAGGGGACATAGATTTAACATGGAAAAACCTCTCCAACAAAGAGAGAGAAAAACCATGGGCGCCATTCAGCGAAACTTCACTATATCAGGGAGTGTTTACACAATGTCGGGGATTTTTACAGACACAACTTATCTCCGCCAGCGGCTTACAAGAGGTTTATATAGCGGTGGATTTTTATCACTTCACTATATCGACCAAGCCTCCGGCAACGGGCCTCGCTCCGCTCGTTAGATGTTGGCATTTACTTTATAGAATTTGGATCAACATATAATAAACTTTACCTTGAGACACCTTCTAGTGGCATCAACAACAATCATTTCCTTGAACAACACAAAACAAATACTTTTGACGCCAATAGCCACTTGGGCTAATCAGTTAAACCAAACAGGAACATGTTTAATCATCATATCAGCAGGATTATCATGAGTGCTGATCTTGCATACCTTTAGTTTACCTTGAGCAACAATGTCTCTAACAAAATGGTACTTGACATCAATGTGCTTAGTTCTCTCATGGAACATCTGATCTTATAAGGTATATGGCACTTTGACTATCACAAAAAAGGTAATGCATGCAAGAGTCATCTCCACAAAGCTCACCAAATAAACCTTTCAACCAAACAGATTCTTTGCAAGCTTCAGCAATAGCCATATATTCGGCTTCAGTAGCCGTCCATCTAACAGCACAACCATCAACATTGAACACATAACCTGTGAGGGATCTTCTCTTATCTAAATCGGCAGCAAAATTTGAATCCACATAGCCAACTAGTCCCTCACTAGTCCCGCCAAACTTCAAACAAGCATTGGAAGTGCCAAAAAGGTACCTAAAAATCCACTGAACATCCTTTCAATGTTCTTTACCAGGATTAGCCATGTATCTACTTATCAAATGCATAGCATATGATAAATCAGGACGAGAACAAAACATGGCATACATCAGAAAACCAACAACACTAAAATATGGCACCTTTGACATATACTATAACTCTTCATAAGTAATAGGACATTGTGAAACTGAAAATTTAAAATGAGGAGCAATAGAAATACTAATTAACTTGTCTCAAGCCTCTGGCGACAGGCATCGCTCTGCTTGTCAGAATTTGGCCTTTATTTATGGAATTTGATCAACATGTAACAACTTTATTTTTCGCACACGCCTACCTACTTCCATAGAAACAAGTGCAACAGCGGCAGCACCAGCACTCATGAGAGGTATGGTTTCTTTGGTCGTTGGGCCAAATTGTTTAGTTAGTCCTGACTCTGGGCAGTCATCATGCATGAGCCATTCCTCTTTTCCCTTTTTGGTACGAGGCAAAGTGGCTTTGTAGTGCTTCGCAATGCTTCCCTTTCTAGGCAAGCCCTCCAAGTCAAACCTTATAAAAGCTATCTATATTCTATTACAGAATCGATCTAAGAGAATTTGCAAAAAAAAAAAAAAAAAAATCGATCCATGAGAGAAAATTAACACCTTTACTCCTAGAAAGCGCTAAGCGTCATCCTCCGGAGACTACAAACTTCCTGGCCTCCAGATGGACTGCTTCACACGTGTCCCACTATTGGTCAAAACGGCCCGGATGATCCTACCGGTTCGTCCTTTTTTCTTTCTCCTCACCTCTTTCCCGCAAGCAGCAAGGCTGACCCATCGGCCGCAACAGCCTCCGCCCTGCTCCTTTCTAGCTGCACCTCTGCTGCAATAGCCACACCGCCGATGCTACAAAAATCAACCGGCAAGGTCTTCCCATGAGCCTCTATTGAAAGCATCTCCCTTGGCGCTCGCAGCATCTTCACCCTCCCATGGCAGCATCACCACCTCCCTTCCATGGCAGCAGCACCGCCTTCACCAGAGAAGGCGCCATCTTGGTCGCTTGCAGCTCCGGCGGTAGCCTCTGGTAGCAATGCCGACTATCGATGGAAGCAACTATGGTTGCCGCTAGTAGCATCCCTATCTTCGGGCGGTAGCAACGCCGGTCGTCGGTTGCAGCACCCGCCACCGTGGGTGGTAGCAACCCCAGGCGCCGATCGTAGCACCCGCCTCCATGGGACATAACAACCCCAGGCACCAGTCACAGACCCACTGCCGCGGGTCGTAGAAACCTCGGGCGCCGATAGCAGAATCCGCCGATGCGGGCCGTGACAACCCGGTGCTGGTAACAGCACCTACCGCCACAGGTGGTAGCAACCCTGCCGCCAGTAGCAGCATCCGCCACCGCGGGTCATAGTAACCCCGGCCGCCGGTCGTAGCACCTTTTATTGCTGGTCGCAACACCGTCCAGTGTCGGTCGCAGTAGTTGTCTTTGGCCGTGTCTGTCCGGAGAAAGAGGCAGCATAGACGAGCGTGGACGGCTCGACTTCTCGCTCGTCCCTTGATCCCTAGGTCAGTGCGCTGTGCATGCAGACGCCTGCGGCCATGCGCCCACTGCGCGAGCCTGCCACCGCCCACCGGAGCACCGAGCGAGCGCGCCCGGCCACCTAGCGCCCCTACCTCCTGGCCTCTCGCCTGGCCGCCTCCCTGAGCCCTTCCTCTGTCTGGCGACGCTATTCCTTGGTAATCTGGTGGTGGTAATTGACTGCTGATTCTAGCCGCCTTGCCAATTTGACACTTGAACTTGGTTAATTTTTTTTTAGAAATAGATAGGGAACTGGGGAATATATTAGAATCTATAGAGTTTTAGAGACAATCAGATAGCGGATGAATAACTATGACTTACATATGTTCAAAATTGATTTCATGTTTTCAGATAGAGAAGATGAATAGATATTTTCTAGGGATCTCACGGGAGAATGAATCAATTCCCCAAACTTGAAGATGCTCATCAAATTAAGAAGCTCCTCAAACCGAACATGCTCCTCAAACTTAATCAACTCCCCATAAGTTTTTTAGTAGTTTTTTTTTATGATTAGATTTTGGTCCGAGGCTTGCTCTATTCCTGGCTTCGCCATTGTCGTCAGCCTCCTCCTGAAGCAAAGCATTTTTCTTTATTCTTTTAGAAATTCATTCTGTAGTTTGTATATGTGTTATGAAAACTGCCTCACGGATACGTACGGAAAACTGCCTCACGGGTCGCACGCACGGGCGACTCCAGGGGCGATCTGATCTTCCTCGCCAGGAGCTCTCCATCGCCGGGATCCCCTTGCCACTGCTGCCGCCACCGGCGGTGGTGGTAGCGCCCGGCCATCGAAGGCCATGGGGCGAGAGCGGCGCACCCCCCTCTCTCTCTCTCCTCTACGCGCGCGGAGGCAGTTGCGGCGGGTTGCGTTCGGGGCTGGTGCCGTGGCCGCTCATGGCGAGGTGGATGGGCGGCGGTTGGGGTGGAGCGGTGATGCGGTGACGTGCTTAGATTCGGTTGGCGGCGTAGCTTCCGGCGCTGCGGACTAGTAGCCCATTTGAGCCGATCTAGGACGGTGGGCTGTGGGTCGATGCTCACTGTGGCTAGTGTTGTCTCTTCGTCGAGCTAGCGGCCATGGCGGCCTGGCTCACTGTGGATCTGCCGGCCTAGTTCCGGTGGGTCTTGGTGGCCGGTGAATACCGGCGATGTGGGGGCTTCCGGTCTGGCTTTGAATAAAGGGGGTTGGTCCTAAGATCCCTCTCACGCCAGGACAAAAATGTACCTGCTCCATGACTTCATCGATCTGGACGGAGTGTTGTGTTCCGGAAGATTCCGCTGGTGAAGTCCAATGGACGACATGCTGGAGTTCGCCGGATTGGATGGATCCCGGTCGCGCGCAACCATGTTTTTATCTAACCGTTTTGTTTCAGATGGAGTGTTGTGAATCTTTACAGACTATTGCCATCAAGGACATACCATTGGTCATATGGTGAAGTCAGTCGTGGAGAATGACATGAAAGCCAAGATCTAAAGAATGGTAATAGTGGTGTGAATCCTATTTGCGATGAGGTTTTGGCTTGGTGTTCTAGGTCTTGGGGCAGTGACATTGGAAAGTGGGGAGTACAGTACAGGAGAATTCCAGAGTTCAAACTGCATGGTGAAAATCCAAGGTCTGGCCTTAATTAGTTGTGCCTAGCAATGACCTTATTAAAGGCATTGTTTTGTCAGCGCGGACTTTTTTCGGGGTGAAAACCTATGATCAATAATCAGGGCGATGACGGCGCTAGTGCATTGTTCTCTTTTTCGAGGCATCGCTTTTGGAGAGGATGGATTCTGGTGCTGCCTTGGTGGTGTTTGGTCGTTGTTGCAGGCATAGATTGCTAAAGTGGGACCTTCTTTTTTCTGTAATTCTTCATTCTTGTTTTGGCTATATACATCCGTAATGCCATTAGGGTAATACGTTGTTGCAGATCCTGGGTGTAATTGGTATCTCACAATATTAATATATGCTCATTTTCAAAAAAAAATTGTGTCATGACCTTTAACATGATCTTGCTCTTTTTCTTGAGGGAGCGGGCGAGGTTCATGACTGTGCCGGACAGGATCATCGGATGACGAAGCGGGACGGTGTCTCGTTGCACGCATATTCTCGTCTCTATGTGGACATTGTTCTGTTTTTAAGAAATTTGCTTGGTTTAGAATATGAAAAGCTGTGGAGATATACACATGGCTTTCGACCTCCTTAGCAATTTCTGAAATAGAATATGCCCACGATATCTCCTCTTCTCTTCTCTTTCTCCCTCTTCCGGGTGTTGTAGTACTAGAAGAACTAGACAAAAGCAGTACAGTAACATAACATTTTTCTCCGGGTCCCTCTTCCTACAAACTCACTAATCTGAAAAGTAAAAACACAAGGATAGACATGATTGTCCGATACCTCTTCCCGCTCTGTGTAGACCCAAGGGGTATTGGTCAATAATGTCCATCCTTGTATTTTTTTAGCTCGTGTATCTTGTGTGGCTAGTACTACCTTTTTGACCAGTTATTTCCCACACGAGCTTAATAGCGATGTTCATGAGCGAGTGTCTGCCGCCTGAAGGTTGCAGGCATGTGAACGGGAACCACGAGTCCACGAGGCCGGCTGGGCCTGGCGTTTACCCGAGGCCATTTTGTCATGTCGTCGTTGCCACCGCAAATGCTTTTAGGCGATCGTAATCTACTTTGAAAGGTACTCTAACTAATAAGTCGGCATCGCATCACTAATTCACTAGTGGCTGAAGTTTCGGATACGAGTAGTCTTGGCTAGTCGCTTTGTCAGTGCAACAGCAACAACTATATCTGGACACCAAACTTGGGCCAGAAAGCTCGCCGAGCTTCCGTGGCCCGGGGCAAGCTGGGCTCGGTCAGCTGGGGTAACGACCGAGCAGAGCCTGCAAAGATGGACCATGACGAGCTTGGGCTGGCTCGGGCTCGGCCCGGTCCGGCTCGTTTGGCTCGCATGGCTTTTTTTCAAAATTTGCTGGGCCAAATTGATTATAAAGGGTACGTCATTGAATTATAATCGATACAGAGAGGGAGAGATGGTCAGTTGGTTGCTTGTATAGTCGTATCCCTAATTCCACGACCGCACGCACACGAGCCGTTGCCGCCGCCCAGACGCCAGTCTCGCTCCTCTCCTCCACCCCCATCTCCGACGCCGCCTTCCCCGGCTCCGATGCCTCCAGCCGCCTACGTGCACGCCGTTGACGAGGAGATCGAGCAGCCGCCATACACCACCACCGTGTACCGCCGCCGTTGCCTCTGCCGTCGCTGTGGAAGATGACCCCACCCGTCAGTAGGTCATCCACGCCAGGCTCACGAGCCGCACCGAGCTGCACCGAGTTTTGGAAAGCTCGGGCCGAGCTCCACCTTGAGGCTCGCCGGCAGCTTCGGTCTGGCTCGGGCTCGCCGGAAAAGGCTCGAGCTTTCACTGGTGGAAAATAGGCATATAGTCCCGGACCGTAATGGGCTCTAGTCCAGGTTTTGGGCCCGGGGACTGCCAAAACGGGACTAGAGGTCCCCCTCTCTAGTCCTGGCTCGCTACGGCCCGCGACAGAGTGGCTGTTTTAGCGAGGCGGGGGCGGAAACTCTCTAGTCCCGGGTCGTAACACCACCCGGGACTATACGATTTCCTGCCGCAGAAGAGAATTGTGTGTTTTCTTTGTTTTGCCATTTCGTTCCTTTTTGTTTTGTGTTTCACTATAATTTTAAACATATATTTCAGTACACATATTCTACGCTACTACATACACATTACAAGTTAATGCATCTATATAATTAATCGATCCCTTGCAAGCATACATATAATCAATCATATGAAAAGAAAGAAATATTTTGAAATTACATGGTCATTGATGATATATATATATCATATCAACTACATGGATATCACTAAGGCATATAGAGTTCCTGGTCATCCGCATAATGTTCGCCATGTACATCAAGGACCTCCTTCATCAGAAATTCCACCAGCTCCTCTTGAATTGCTCGTATGCGCTGGTCTGGCTCTAGTTTCTCCTATAAATTATAAATATAATGTGAATCTACTTTCCGCTCACTAGTCAACTCACGGATGTACTTGCAGACGTAGTATCCACATAAATGAGTTCCCGGTGGCTGCTGTAAACTTTTCACAATTTTATAAGTTAGCTCCTTTTTGAATGGACCTGATATTTTCTGTCTGAACCGTGTCCAACACTTGCTCGGCAAAGAAAATGAACAAAAGAGTTATTAGTTACTTGATATCAGAAAATGAACGAAAGAGACCGATACAATGCGATAATGATTGAAATTATTTATGGAGCATTGCTTTTATGTCGCTCCACTGCTCTTGGTCCCAACTTAATGAGTCGTGGACTTCAACTAGGGAATTGTCAACTTGAATGTTTAGCAAGATCCAGTGGAATCTGCGGACGTTTACATAAGCATACATGCATAGCTCATCGAGTAAGCAAAAATAATATATATACAGGATAGAAACACTCACTTGAAGTTGTAAGGAAATTGTATTTTCTTAACAAAATTATTCTCGGTTAAGAACCTGCACTGGTCTTCCTCCACATCCTTGGGGTGATTCTTTAACGTATATTCATTAACGATATATGGGTTATGAACCCAACGTCATATCTTCTAGCTCTTTTGCATTCAAGCATCTTCATTCTGCAGAATATAATATTATACAAAAGGATATATATTTAGGATAATATATTAAATGCAATGAACAAGCTGAGCTACAAACTTAATTATAGAAATAAATCACTTACAAATAGTAGCAACCAATGATAGATTTGTCGAGGGCGTGTTGGTTGTATAACTGAAATAGTTCGTTCATTTGAACCTGTATCGAGTATGGTTTGAAGTGATGCTCATTTCTAACGTCCACCGTAAACCAATCTTTCTGATGCTTTTTTCTGTTTGCACCATGTACCATGTGTGCAGATTTCGCATATATGTGGATAGACGCGCGAGCTCCTCATTACTGACTAGAGGCTCCCCTTGGACATACTTCTGTACTATCTGACCCACTGGCGTATCTTCATAGCCTAAATATTGACCAAGAGACATTTTTGCTTCGTAGGCAAGTGATTTAGCCTCCGATACAGTGATTCCCATTAGTGCAGCATTAGTACTGGCTCTGGGTCCATTATTTGCATGTCCATATCCATTTTAGCTCTGAAGGTTTTGCCGAGGTCTGAAATCACTTTGAGCGGGGGGGAGGCGGTTGATTCTTCTGTTGTCCGCGCTGGGCAACTTGCTTCCCGCTTTTTGCGCTTTTGCTTTTTTTATTCTTTTCTTGCTTAATAATCTCCCGGTCATAGTCTGATTCCAGATTCATCGATATCTGGGATGGTTGCTCAAGAAAGGACTTAGCCCACTTTTTGGTTTTTTCATCATATACCGGTTTTGGCTCAGGCTTTTTGGATGCAAAATGCGCCTTAACTTGGGCAGCCACATCCGCGGCATTTTCCTCATAGGTCTTGTCATAAGGTCTCTTTGGAAGAGCCGGCGGGATGTCGACTATCTTCGCCGTTTGACCTTTCTTCGATGTGAAGCGCGGGGAAGCGGCGACCTCCTGTTTCTTCGACGAGGTAGTAGTATTGCACGGAGGCGGAGGCGGAGATCGAGTATTGCGCGGAGGCGGAGATCGATTTGATGTACTCCTGATGCGGCGATCGACATCGGGACGGAGTGGACTTGGAGGTTGATGATAATCGGGTTGGGCTGAACTTGGAGGTTGACGATAATCGATGCGGGGTGGACTTGGAGGTTGACGATCATCGGGGCGGGGTGGACTTGGATTCCTCCGAGTCGGTGGCCTTGGCGCCGAGCCTGGAAACTTGATGTACTTATTCTTCCATAGAATGATGTTGCGCTTGACATCTCCTAGTTTTGTAAGGCCTTCAGGCGTAGTGATGTCAATCACTAGGTCCGCAAAATCCTCCACTATGTCATCCACCGTGACACGAGCATAGCCAGGTGGAATCGGAAGTGAATGGTGGAGTGCTCCAGTTAGACAAGGTAAAGCAGTGTCGATCGCCACCTTGAAGGACATGTTGTTCATTGGCTAATGTAGCTCACATTGTGACATCTCTCTGACATCATCCACGGGTTAGCGAGGAGCCAGTGCATCATCCAGCAGTGCTTGATCATCAGCCCGGACCTCCGTGGAAGCCACGCTGCTTCTCCGCTGGCTAAGATTCAATGCATGATCATCAGTCTGCGGGTGAGTTGATGACAGCCTTTGGCTAATTTGTTGCATGAGGTTCTTCAGATAAGCTAGGTCCTGTGATACCTTGGAGATCCGGTCTGCCTCCTGGTCCTTCTTTCTCTGACGGCTTCTGTAACTGTCATCGTACTGAGGAAACCCTTTCTTCCACGAGACACCGGCGCCTTTGCCTCGTGTTCGTCCACCCTTTCCAGGATTCCCGATGGCGCGTGTCAGCTCGCCGTTCTATCTCTCGGGACGGAACAATCCCAATTGAGCATCGTTCATTTCTTGAATAAGGTCTTCGGAGGGTTTTAGAATTTTTTCATGAAATAATGTCTTCCCTGTTTCTAGGTCCAACGATCCCCCGTGCTCGTACCACCAGTTCTTTGACCTCTCGGGCCATCCATCTATACCAGGAGTGAAGCCTCTATTCCTCATGTCCCGCTCCATAGTTTCCCACTTAGGGACAGCACTCTTGTAGCCACATGTCCCCATTTTATGATGGTATTTCTTTTTGGCAGCATTTAACGCATTCTTTGCCGACTTTGCCTTTGCTTTATCAGATTGCTTGTACATTACAAAATCGGGCCACTGTTCTCTCAACTTCTCGTTTGCTCCTACGAAGTCTGGAGTTTTCTTTTTCGCGACATATTTCGCGTATAAACTTTTCTTGTGGTTCCGGTACAGTTCGGCCATCTTGCTCAAAGCCCACTCCTTGACTTTCGCTCTTCTTTCAAGCCCACCCGGCCTTGGGGTAATACCATCTGCTTCAAATTCTTCATACTCTGGAGGTAGTATGAAATGCGCTATGAGCTTCTGCCAAAGGTCATCTTTGGCATCATCGGTGACATAACTGTTGGATTCTTTGTTGGAGATATGCCCTAGAGGCAATAATAAATATAGTTATTATTATATCTTTGTGTTTATGATAAATGTTTATATTCATGCTATAATAGTATTAACAAGGAAACATTAATACTTGTGTGAATTGTAAACTTAATTTCAAGTCCCTGGTATAGCCTCTATACTTCACTAGCTTGTTGGTTGATTAATGATTGTGGTTTCCCTATCATGAACATTGAGATGTTATCAACAACAAGATCATATCGTTAGGAGAATGATATGATGGACATACTCCTATAGATAAGCGTAGCATAAAGATCAAAGTCATTTCAATAGTTCAATTGCTATATGCTTTCTGATACATAGTAACCTAATTCCTTCGACCATGAGATCATGCATATCACCTTTACCGGATGGATGCTTTGATGACATCAAACACCACACCGTAACTGGGTGGTTATAAAGGTGGCATTAAGTGTTCGGAAAGTATTGGTTGAGACACATGGATCAAGAGTGGGATTTGTCCATCCACATGACGGATAGATATACTCTGGGCCCTCTCGGTGGAATGTCATCCAATTAGCTTGCAAGCATGTGACTTGGTCACAAGGGATCACATATCACGGGAACGAGAAAAGAGTACTTATCAGTAACGAGGTTGAACTAGGTATGCAGAGATACCGACGATCATAACCTCGGATAAGTAACATATCGTGAGACAAAGGGAAATTGGTATCGTATGTAAGTGGTTCATTCGATCGAAAGTAATCGTAGAAATATGTGGGAGCCATATGAATTTCCAGATTCCTCTATTGGTTATTGTTCGGAGAAGTGTCTCGATCATGTCCGCATAATTCACGAACCGTAGGGAGACACACTTAAGGATTCGACGTTGTTTGAGTAGTTATGGTATTATGAGAAAGAGACCGAATGTTGTTCGGAGTCTCGGATGGGATCCGGGATATCACGAGGTGATCCGGAATGGTCCGGAGAATAAGATTCATATAAGGAAAGTCCCGTTTCGAAGTTCGGGAATGATTCCGGTGTTTTCATCGGGAATGTTCTAGAAGGTTCCGGATTGTCCGGCACTCCGGGGGGGAAGGGGTACATGAATGTGTCATTACATATTGGAATGATTGCATCTTGTACTAAGTGTTCTTGCTGTCCCAAATAAAGGATTAAATTGAATCCTAAAACAGAAAAGTCAAATGTCCAGTTTGAAAGTCAAACGGCTAAAACAAGAAACTGTGGGAAACAAGAAAGAGGAGTTGGGAACCGACTTGAGGGAGGAGTCTCCTCCCCAAGCCGGCGCACCACCCAAGGCCGACTTGGGGAGGGACTCCCCTCCCCTGGCCGCGCCTCCCCACCTATAAAAGGAGGGGCAGGGCTCCCCTCCTAGACACACAAGTTTCCACCTCTAAATCTCCGGTTTAGAGCCGTTTTGGTTTAGAGCTTCTAATTGCTTTAGCCAGCGGTTTAGAGCCTTCTAATTGGTTTAGAGCCTTCTAATTGGTGTGTCTAATTACTAGACCACTAATAGCCTCTCTCATAAGCTCCACCATACTCGCACCGGCTTAAGGCGAAGCCCTGCGGGATTTCCCCTCTACTTCCGGTACCACGCCGTTGTGCTGCCGGAATCGCGAGGAGAGTGCTACAACCTCCGCTGCCTGCTAGAACAAGGGAGAGGAAGGTCTTCGTCGAGTACCGAACGTGTGACCGACTGAGGGAGCGCTGCCAGAACGTGGCGCCGGAAGGATCGTCTACACGATCTTGAGATCGGAAAGAGTACGACTACATCACCCACGAGAATCTGCTCTCGTTAAACACTTTGGAATCTTCGAGGGTAAGTTATTCCATCGACTCGTTGCTACAATCTAGTAGATAGATCTTGGCTTGTTTGTTTGTATGCGATAGAAAATTTTTGTTTTCCATGCTACGAACCCCTATAGTGGTATCAGAGCCGTGTCTATATGTAGATCTGTTGCACGAGTAGAACACAATGGTCATTGTGGGCGTTGATGCTTTTATTGTAGATTGCTTTTTGTGTACTTTGCATCTTGCGGTATGTTGGGATGAAGCGGCCCGGGCTAACCTTACATGACATCGTTCATGAGACTTGCTCCACGCTTGACATGCAACTTGTATTGCATAAGTGGCTTTGCGGGTGCCTGTTTCTCCTAGCATAGTTAAGATCCAATTTACAACGGGTAATCAACAATGCTAGTATCAATGTTGTGGTTCTTGTTCGTAAGTTAGAACGACACTTATTGAAAGCCCCAAACCACGTAAAATATGCAAAGAAAGTAGAAGCGTCTAACTTTGTTTTGCAGGGGTGTGCAGTGATGTGATATGGCCATAATTGTGATTATATTTGATGTATGCAATGTTCCTTATTGTAAGTTGGCAACCGGCAGGAGCCATATGGTTGTCTTTAATTTATGTTAAGACCCGCGTGTCTATTCAAAGTAGTTGTAATAGTTGAAACCGGTGGACGACAACCATGGTGAAGCGTCATTGACCTTGATGCAATGCCGGTGATGATGGAGATCATGTTCGTGTTTGAAGATGGAGATCGGAAGCACAAAGAAGAAAGGCCATATCATATCACATATTATGAATTGCATGTGATGTTAATCCTTTATGCATCTTGTATTGCTTAGTAGACGACGGTAGCATTATAAGATGATCCCTCATGCACATGAATTTCAAATCATAAAGTGTTCGCCCTTAGTTAGCACCGTTGCTAAAGCTTGTTGTTTCGAAGCACCACGTGATGATCGGGTGTGTTAGATTCCGCAAGT
This sequence comes from Avena sativa, assembly GCA_916181665.1. Lineage (NCBI taxonomy): Eukaryota > Viridiplantae > Streptophyta > Magnoliopsida > Poales > Poaceae > Avena > Avena sativa. The sequence goes on along the minus strand of OV702283.1, from coordinate 411,387,206 downwards.
GTATACAACGTAAGCAAGCCAGATTTGCTTATGCGGTGGCTAAGGTTTGATCTTGACGAGCCTAGCATGTACAGACATGGTCTCAGGAACACGGATTACCGAAAGGTAAAGCATGAATCATATAGTAGATATGATGAACATGATGATTGTTCGCCATTGAAACTATATCAACTCTCGTGATGATCGGTGTTAATGTAGTGGATTTGGTTCGTGTGATCACTAAAACAATGTGAGGGATGTTGTTTTGAGTGGGAGTTCACCTAGTTTAATTTCATTAATTAATTTGAACTCAATTTGTCATAAACTTAGTCTAAACTATTGCAAATATGTTGTAGATCAATGGCAGCCCCTACCATCAATTTTAATGCGTTCCTAGAGAAAGAAAAGTTGAAAAACAATGGAAGCAACTTCGCGGATTGGTTCCGCAATTTGAGGATTGTCCTCACAGCTGGTAATTTGACCTATGTGCTGGATGCACCGCTGGGTGACCCACCTGCAGCTGATGCTCCCGATGAAGTAAAGAATGTTTACCTTGCTCGGAAGAATCAGTACTCCATAGTTCAGTGTGCTATCTTGTATGGTTTGGAATCGGAGCTTCAGAAAAGGTTTGAAGAGTCAGACCCATATGACATTGTCGAGGATCTCAAATTGATTTTTGAGACTCATGCGGCAATTGAAAGTTATGAAGCTTCTGAAAAGTTCTTTAACTGCAAGATGGAAGAGGGCAGCTCCGTCAGTGAGCATGTGCTTAAGATGTCTGGGCACGCAAACAAACTTCAAAGCTTGGGTATAGTGATTCCTAATGCTTTGGGGGTTTACCGCGTCCTCCAGTCATTGCCACCAAGTTACAGGAACTTTGTGATGAACTACAACATGCAGAACATGAACAAAGAGTTGCCAGAACTATTTGCTATGTTAAAATCTGCAGAAGTGGAGATCAAGAAAGAGCACCAAGTATTGATGGTCAATAAGACCACCAAATTCAAGAAGGGCAAGTCTAAGCAAAAGGGACACTTCAAGAAGGGTGGTAAGAAAGTTACCACGCCGACGAAGAAAACCAAGGCTGGACCAAAGCCTGAAACTGAGTGCTTTTACTGCAAGGGAGTAGGTCACTCGAAGCGGAACTGCCCAAAGTACTTGGCAGATTTGAAGAACGGCAATATCAAGAAGAAAGGTATATCTGATATACATGTTATTGATGTGTATCTCACTAGTATTCGTAGTAGTGCCTGGGTATTTGATACTGGTTCGGTTGCTCATATTTGTAACTCGAAACAGGTGCTGCAGAATAAACGGAAGCTAGCGAAGAACGAGGTGACGATGCGCGTGGGAAACGGATCAAAGGTTGATGTGATCGCGGTCGGCACGCTACCTCTTCATCTACCATCGGGATTAGTTTTATACTTAAATAATTGTTATTTGGTGCCTGCGTTAAGCATGAACATTATATCAGGATCTTGTTTATTGCGAGACGGTTACTTGTTTAAGTCAGAGAATAATGGTTGTTCGATTTATATGAGTAATATGTTTTACGCACATGCACCTTTGATAGATGGTCTATTCTTATTGAATCTCGATAGTGGAAATACACATATCAACAATATTGAAGCTAAACGTTTGAAATCAAGCGATAATTCGACCTATATGTGGCACTGTCGTCTTGGTCACATCGGAGTGAAACGTATGAAGAAACTCCATTTCGATGGACTTCTTGAATCACTTGATTTTGAATCACTTGAAAGATGCGAAGCATGTCTGATGGGTAAAATGACTAAGACTCCATTTTCTGGTATGATGGAGCGAGCTACGGACTTATTGGAAATCATACATACCGATGTGTGTGGTCCAATGAGTGTAGCATCGCGCGGTGGTTATCGTTATGTTCTTACCTTCACGGATGACTTGAGTAGATATGGGTATATCTATTTCATGAAACATAAGTCCGAAACTTTCGAGAAGTTTAAGGAGTTTCAAAGTGAGGTAGAGAATCAACATAACAAGAAGATTAAATTTCTACGTTCTGATCGTGGAGGTGAATATCTAAGTTACGAGTTTGGCGAGCATTTAAAGAAGTGTGGAATACTTTCACAATTGACACCGCCGGGAACACCACAGCGTAATGGTGTGTCCGAACGTCATAATCGAACTCTCTTAGATATGGTTCGTTCTATGATGTCACTTACAGATTTACCGCTATCATTTTGGGGTTATGCATTAGAAACAGCCGCATTCACTTTAAATAGGGCACCGTCTAAATCCGTTGAAACGACACCGTATGAATTATGGTTTGGGAAGAAACCTAAATTGTCGTTCCTTAAAGTTTGGGGATGCGAAGCCTATGTAAAGAAGTTACAGCCGGACAAGCTTGAACCCAAAGCGGAAAAATGCGTCTTCATAGGATACCCGAAGGAAACTATTGGGTATACCTTCTATCATAGATCCGAAGGCAAAATCTTCGTTGCCAAGAATGGATCCTTTCTAGAGAAGGAATTTCTCTCGAAAGAAGTGACTGGAAGGAAAGTAGAACTCGACGAGGTTGTCGAACCTTCTCTCGAAATTGCGAGTAGCGCAGCACCGGAAGAAGTTCCTGTGGTGCCTGCACCAATAAGAGAGGAAGCTAATGATGGTGATCATGAAACTTCGGTTGAAGTTGCTACAGAGCCTCGGAGGTCAACGAGAACTCGTACCACTCCAGATTGGTATGATTCCGTTATGAATGTCATGGTGGTGGACAACACCGATGACCCCGAGACATATGAGGAAGCGATGATGAGCCCAGATTCCAATAAATGGCAAGAAGCCATGAAATCCGAGATTGGATCCATGTACGAAAACCAAGTATGGACTTTGGTGGACTTACCGGATGGCCGGAAGGCTGTCGAGAACAAATGGATTTTCAAGAAGAAAACAGATGCTGATGGTAATGTTACTGTCTATAAAGCTCGACTTGTCGCAAAAGGGTTTCGACAAATTCAAGGAGTTGACTACGATGAGACTTTCTCACCGGTAGCGAAGCTAAAGTCTGAGGATTATGTTAGCAATCGCTGCATATTATGATTATGAGATATGGCAGATGGATGTCAAAACAGCATTCCTCAATGGAGACATTGATGAAGAGTTGTATATGATGCAACCCAAAGGTTTTGTCGATCCTAAAGATGCTAACAAGGTATGTAAACTTCAACGGTCCATCTATGGATTGAAGCAGGCATCCCGAAGTTGGAATCAACGTTTTGATAAGGTAATCAAAAGTTTTGGTTTTATACAAACTTATGGAGAAGCTTGTATTTACAAGAAAGTGAGTGGGATCTCTGTAGCATTCTTAATACTGTATGTGGCTGACATATTGTTGATTGGGAATGATGTAGACCTTCTTAATAGTGTCAAGGAATATTTGAATAATAGTTTTTCAATGAAGGATCTTGGCGAAGCAGCTTACATATTAGGCATAAAGATTTATAGAGATAGATCGAAACGCCAAATATCATTGTCACAGAGTACATATTTGGACAAAGTTCTAAAGAAGTTTGGAATGGAAGAAAGCAAGAAAGGGTTCTTGCCCATGTTGCCCAATACGACCTTGAGTAAAACTCAAAGTCCAACATCGGCAGAAGATAGAGAAAGGATGAGTAAGACTCCCTATGCCTCAGCCATAGGATCTCTAATGTATGCCATGCTATGTACTAGACCCGACATTGCATATGCTGTTAGTTTGACTAGCAGATATCAAAGTGATCCAGGAGTGGATCATTGGACAGCGGTCAAAAACATCCTTAAGTACTTGAGAAGAACTAAGGATATGGTTCTTTCTTATGGAGGTGATGAACAGCTCGTTGTTAATGGTTACACCAATGCTAGTTGGAACACCGATCCAGATGATTCTAAATCACAATCTGGGTACGTATTTATTTTGAATGGTGCAGCAGTTAGCTGGAGGAGTGCAAAGCAAAGCGTTGTGGCGAGATCTTCAACTGAATCGGAATACATGGCTGCTTCAGAGGCTTCACAAGAAGCGATATGGATGAAAGAGTTCATTACAGAGCTGGGTGTGGTTCCAAGTGCGCTGGACCCAATGTCTATCTACTGTGATAACATGGGCGCCATAGCCAATGCGCAAGAACCAAGGTCACACAAGAAGCTGAAGCATATCAAACTGCGTTTTCACGCTATTCGAGAACATATCCAGGATGGGGATATAAAGATTTGCAAAGTACACACAGATCTGAATGTGGCGGATCCGTTGACTAAACCTCTCCCAAGAGCAAAACATGACCAACACCAAACTGCCATGGGTGTTCGGTATATTACCATGTAATCTAGATTAGATGACTCTAGTGCAAGTGGGAGACTGTTGGAGATATGCCCTAGAGGCAATAATAAATATAGTTATTATTATATCTTTGTGTTTATGATAAATGTTTATATTCATGCTATAATAGTATTAACAAGGAAACATTAATACTTGTGTGAATTGTAAACTTAATTTGAAGTCCCTGGTATAGCCTCTATACTTCACTAGCTTGTTGGTTGATTAATGATTGTGGTTTCCCTATCATGAACATTGAGATGTTATCAACAACAAGATCATATCGTTAGGAGAATGATATGATGGACATACTCCTATAGATAAGCGTAGCATAAAGATCAAAGTCATTTCAATAGTTCAATTGCTATATGCTTTCTGATACATAGTAACCTAATTCCTTCGACCATGAGATCATGCATATCACCTTTACCGGATGGATGCTTTGATGACATCAAACACCACACCGTAACTGGGTGGTTATAAAGGTGGCATTAAGTGTTCAGAAAGTATTGGTTGAGACACATGGATCAAGAGTGGGATTTGTCCATCCACATGACGGATAGATATACTCTGGGCCCTCTCGGTGGAATGTCATCCAATTAGCTTGCAAGCATGTGACTTGGTCACAAGGGATCACATATCACGGGAACGAGAAAAGAGTACTTATCAGTAACGAGGTTGAACTAGGTATGCAGAGATACCGACGATCATAACCTTGGATAAGTAACATATCGTGAGACAAAGGGAAATTGGTATCGTATGTAAGTGGTTCATTCGATCGAAAGTAATCGTAGAAATATGTGGGAGCCATATGAATTTCCAGATTCCTCTATTGGTTATTGTTCGGAGAAGTGTCTCGATCATGTCCGCATAATTCACGAACCGTAGGGAGACACACTTAAGGATTCGACGTTGTTTGAGTAGTTATGGTATTATGAGAAAGAGACCGAATGTTGTTCGGAGTCTCGGATGGGATCCGGGATATCACGAGGTGATCCGGAATGGTCCGGAGAATAAGATTCATATAAGGAAAGTCCCGTTTCGGAGTTCGGGAATGATTCCGGTGTTTTCATCGGGAATGTTCTAGAAGGTTCCGGATTGTCCGGCACTCCGGGGGGGGAGGGGTACATGAATGTGTCATTACATATTGGAATGATTGCATCATGTACTAAGTGTTCTTGCTGTCCCAAATAAAGGATTAAATTGAATCCTAAAACAGAAAAGTCAAATGTCCAGTTTGAAAGTCAAACGGCTAAAACAAGAAACTGTGGGAAACAAGAAAGAGGAGTTGGGAACCGACTTGAGGGAGGAGTCTCCTCCCCAAGCCGGCGCACCACCCAAGGCCGACTTGGGGAGGGACTCCCCTCCCCTGGCCGCGCCTCCCCACCTATAAAAGGAGGGGCAGGGCTCCCCTCCTAGACACACAAGTTTCCACCTCTAAATCTCCGGTTTAGAGCCGTTTTGGTTTAGAGCTTCTAATTGCTTTAGCCAGCGGTTTAGAGCCTTCTAATTGGTTTAGAGCCTTCTAATTGGTGTGTCTAATTACTAGACCACTAATAGCCTCTCTCATAAGCTCCACCATACTCGCACCGGCTTAAGGCGAAGCCCTGCGGGATTTCCCCTCTACTTCCGGTACCACGCCGTTGTGCTGCCGGAATCGCGAGGAGAGTGCTACAACCTCCGCTGCCTGCTGGAACAAGGGAGAGGAAGGTCTTCGTCGAGTACTGAACTTGTGACCGACTGCGGGAGCGCTGCCGGAACGTGGCGCCGGAAGGATCGTCTACACGATCTTGAGATCGGAAAGAGTACGACTACATCACCAACGAGAATCTGCTCTCGTTAAACACTTTGGAATCTTTGAGGGTAAGTTATTCCATCGACTCGTTGCTACAATCTAGTAGATAGATCTTGGCTTGTTTGTTTGTATGCGATAGAAAATTTTTGTTTTCCATGCTACGAACCCCTACATTCTTCATCGGGTTTCTTTGACTTATTCCATTCTTGAATGGTGATCGGCAGGTTGTCCCTAACAATCACCCCACATTTATTTGTAAACATCCTCTGGTGCTTCTCTGGAGCAATCGGTTCTCCATCATGTAAAACCCCACCTTTATAAAGGTAAAGGCCCCTATGATTGCAATGCTAGTCCCTGGATCAATTGCTAGCATCCACAGTTTAAGATGAAGTACACAGATACAAAGGTCTTTATTACATCGTTATTCCAGAGATAAACATAGTCTTTACAACTCAATAGCCAAAGGCTAGTACAAGAGTTCAATTCATAAGTAAATAAAGTAAAGTCTTCATCTTCATGTGCCACAGGCAAGCATGTTGAGTGTAGACTCATAACCCTAATCCTCATCGGAATAACCTGCAACATCATAAGTTACATTCATAGTGGGTCAATACATTTGGAATTGTATTGGCAAGTGATACCATAGTAGAATAGTAGTATCTAACAACTATATGAATATGGCTAAGTGTAGCTTAGACTTGCTTTGCTCAAAATAGGTTTTTCCTATCAGTTGAAAACACTAAGTTTTTGTTTGATAAAAACTCCCAAGGAACCACCAATATACATTGGTGAACCTTACCCTTGTTCAACCACAAGTTTTTAACTTAGAAAGTGGGATGAGGAGATCCTTGATAGCTTCAATGCCTTGATGCTCAAATTGTCCGTTGCCGGGGACACGGCTAAGTACTTAGGTTTTACCCTCTCGAGAGGTGGTGCACTTTCCCCACAAGAGTCGACATGCATCGAGAAGAGACCTTTCAGAAGCCTTCCCTTAGACCACCATGGGCGCGTTCCATCCTATCACCCTACCACCAATTGTCCATCTGGCTAAGTTATTGCAACCTATGTGATCAAGGCAGAACCCATATGCCATATGGTTGCACTAGAAGCTTCTAAACACTAAGTATCTCAAATCCCTTTGTTTCTGGGTGGTTTTCCACAAGTGATATACACAAGGTAAACCATAGACATAGGCCTTGTGTAACCACTCAACATAAACCATCATACCATTCCACCCAGGTGATTCATTAACTTAGTTGTTTTATTAGTCAAAAGACTTAGCAAAATTTCCATAGCATGAATATAATCCACTCTTGTTTGTTACTAGCTAGGCTAAGCATGATAACATAACAAGTATCTTAACTTCGAGAAAATTCTACTAAGAATACAACTACTAGGATTTCCCAAGCATAGCATAGTTTATACTTAGCAAAAATTCCATGCAAGCCCTATTCAAAATATCACTAATGCATAGTCAAAATAATAGGACCAAAATACATAAAGCACCACTTGCCTTGGTAGTTGGGGGAGTAGCAACAATCCTCACAATCACAATCACCACTAGCACCAAAATCTACACATAAAATAATAGCACCAAATTCATATTCAATAATCAAGAAAAAATATATATGAATGCATGTAGATGCAATGGAATGAATTTCTACACTAAACTATTCAAACCAAACAGTACTAAACACAAAACTAACTATTTATAGTCTAAATAAACTTAATTTTGTTTTAAAAACATTTTCTAAATAATTTATATAGCCAAAATAAGCCTATATTTGATTCACCACAAAATCCCATTTTTACAGAAGAAAAATACAAATTTAAGCCCACAGTATTATAGGATTTAATTTTTTGAATCCAGTGATATCTTATTTGCATTTTTTTGGATAAACAGAATAAAAGTTATGAATTTTACAAGTTTAAACATTTAATAGATTCAAAACAGGTTTTAAATCTAAACTACAGATGTGTGGCAGCGCCTGATTGGTCGATACCACTTCGCGCGGATCATGCTTCCGCGCCGTTGGATCAAGTCAGATCCAACGTGCCAGATTGCAACGTACCCCTTCGCTAACGATCTAACCTAAACTGCCAGATCTAAATCCTATGGCTCAGGTCTAAGCGTACCCCTTCGCGTCTAGTTCTAATCTCGACCGCTGGATCTAGATCCAGCGGATCCTACTGCTCTGACCAAACACGAGCGGCGCCAATGGCCACCGCGGCGACGCGACAGACGGCGATGTTCCGGCGAGGCCAGAGGGTAAGGGAGGGCACTGGGGCTTACCGAGGTCGCGGAGACGCAGTGAAGCTCAACGTGCTCGCGGACGGGGCTGGGGCGCACGGACACGGCGACGATTCCTCGTCGGAGTTGAGCTGGGATTCAGGCGCTTGTAGACGTCGACGAAGGCGAGGCCCTGGTGCGTAATAAAGCAAGCGGCGAGTGTCAGGAGAAGCGCAAGGCAATGGCGAACGAGATCGTGTGATCCAGAGAGTGAGGCGTGCACAGGACCCACCAGAATTCGTTGCCAAAGCTCGTCGGAGCTGTGGCGGTGTGAGGAAGAATTTGTGGAGCCTGGCGGCGCTCGGGTGTGTTTGAGTGAGGGGAAATGTTGCAGGTGCAGAGGGCGTTAAGTAGCCAGCGCGGGGGAGTGAGTTACGCCTGCCATCAACGGCAATTACACGCGAAATCAACGGGAGGAAACGGCCGCGGCGGCGTTTGTCTCGCGCGAGGTTTGGGAAAGAAGGATGAGGTGGCAGTGGGGGCCACTGTCAGCGAGGGGGTGCGTGCGTGCGGTAGGAAACAACGAGGTGAGGGGGGTTCCCGGGTGGGCTGTGCTGGGCTGCGAGTTGGCCGTGGGGGTGGGCTAAGCCAGTTGGCTGGTCTGCTTTCATTTTTTTTGTTCTTTTGTTTTTCTAATTTGATTATCTAATGAGATTTGAAAGCTCAAATCAACTCCAAATCAATTCAAATTTCTACCAAAATTTTGTGAGACCATACTAGTGTCCAAGAGTGTGTTAAACACATAAATTCACTCAGAATCACTTTGGCACTTTTGAAAATAAAACAAAACCATGCCTCATATGATTTAATGAAATGGCATAAAAATGGTTTTGTTTGAATTCAAACTTTGAAATTTTTTGTGCTAGCTCTAAATGCTTTGACAATATGAATGCAATGCATGATTTTACAATTCATGATTTTTGGCATGTTACACATCATCATCTATTTCTTCGATGGTGAACCTCTGATTACCATCCAACTTTCTGTTCGGCCCTCGTTTCGTTCGATCTGTCGATTGCTTTGATCTGGTGGGCTAAAAGAAGAAGAGTATATATATATATATATATATATATATATATATATATTGATATATCTAGAAGACATCATTATTGTTGTTATTTGTTTGCCCTTCGTCCATCTGGTGGGCTATCGATTGTTCAATTAATGAATAGAGGTAATACGAGGCTTTATATATATGTACCTCGCCGGATCCTTTCGAGGGGCCATCATTATTGTTGTTATTTGTTTTCCCTTCGTCCATCCGGTCTTTCCCTTGCTACATCAGGTTTTCCACTAGTCTGTCACCGGATGGATTCAGATATGAGGAAATCTCTTCCTCGAGCAAAATATATTCACCGGTAGTAATAAGAGGAATTTCACCTATTATCATGCCCTGAAGAAGAACTTCACCAATGCGACCATCATCCATGACTTAACTATAACAGAAAGAGAGTTAAACAGGTTAGAAAAAATTTAATAATATACTACTAAAAATATTTCCACAAATAATATAATATACAAATAATATTACTACTAACAATATACTACTACATTACCACCACAAATAATATACTACTAACAACATTATCACAAATAATATACAACTAACATTACTACTAAAACATTTATTAATAATAGCATTTATATATTAATAACTAATAATATATTAATAACAATAATAACTAAAACAAATAATATACTACTAACAATAATATACTAATAACTAATAATAGCATTTATATATGAATAACAATAATAACTAAAACAATAACCCTAATAATAATAACTATAACTAATAATAATAATAACTAAAACAATAACCCTAATAATATCACCACAAGGTATTGTTATTATATATTAATAATAATAATAACTAAAACAAAAAAACAATAACCCTCCTAATTCTAATCGACGCGGCGGCTGCACGACGGCGGCACGGCGAGGCGGCGGCGTTGCGGGGCGGCACGCGGTGGCACGGCGAGGCGCGCGTCAGCACGTACGGTGCGGAGCGGCGCGTGCCGGCACGGCGGCGGCGCGGTGGAATCGGCAAGCACCTCCCCTGTGTTTCTCTGCGTCGGCACCTCGTCTTCGTCTTTGTCGTTTGCTAAGTGCTGGGTGGGCGCGCCCGCCACTGACGCGCGGTATATAAAGCGACAACCCTTTAGTCGCGGGTTAAGCCACGGCCCGGGACTAGAGGTTCTCTAGTCCCGTCCTGGGTCGTGGCTTAACCCATGACTAAAGACCCACCCTCTAGTCGCGGGTAAAGTCACAACCTAAGACTAGAGGGTTTTTTTGGTCGCTTCGATTTCGTGCGCGCAGGCACCCTCTAGTCTCGGGTCCAGCCACGACCCGCGACTAGTGTATTTTTTGTAAATTTTCTTTTTTTAATTCAAATCAAATATAAAACTTTGGAAAATCATATCTCCTATTGTAAAAATCCAAATAAAACAAATAATATATCTATTATTATCAGAAAAATATAAAGAATCTTAATATAATATTTATACATCTGTTTGCATCATTTATAAATTATGTCATTTGTAAATTTTCTTTTTTAATTCAAATCAAATATAAAACTTTTGAAAATCATATCCCCTATTGTAAAAATCCAAATAAAACAAATAATATGTCTATTATTATCAGAAAAATATAAAGAATCTTAATATAATATCCATTTGGTCTCGGTTGTAGTTACTAACCGGGACTAAAGATATTTCCCGCCATTTCCCACCGCTTTCCGCCAAGTTTTCCCGCCCTTTCCATTTTACCAGAGCTTTTAGTCCCAGTTGTAGTCACTAACTGGGACTAAAGATATTTCAAGCCATTTTCCAACGCTTCCCGCCAAGTTTTCCCGCCCTTTCCCTCTATATCTAGGTCGATCGCGTCATGGCTATCCACACATCCACACCTTCCTCTCTCACAACAATGGACATCGCCTACTGGGTCATTCTGACCCTCGAGGAGACCAAAGCGATGTGCACCTCCAGCTACCCTTGCCCGCCAGGCTATCGGCCGCTCGCCGGCTGGATGCTGAGCGCTGGAGGGGTTCCTTCCCCTCGTGTCCCTCAAGGTTTCGCACGCCAGGCGGCCATCACGAACCACTTCTACCACGAGCTCATGCCGGATCAGCGGATGGATCCCGACAACTATGACACCTGGAATGCCTTCTTTGCTAACCGGTGGGAAAGAGAGCTCGCCAGGTAAGAGGGTGACGGCCCTCCCCCGATGAAGCACAACGAAGCCGTCCGCCGCCTATGGTGGGCGAACCGGACTATCATTGGCGTGATGCGCTACATCGCCGGGGGATACCATCCTCGCATGCGCTACCCGCAGCCGCCACGGAGCCATAAGAAGGGTGGTGGTGAAGTCCGCGGGTGTAGTGGCGTCTGAAGGGTTTCGCAGCATAGTAAATCAAAAAAAAATTCTACGGATGCGAACGGGGAAGCCAAGATCTAATCTAGGAAATGCAAACGACGAGGGGGAATAGATGAGATCTTGATACCCTTGAAGAAATCGCACAGCGGAACGTTCAACGGAACGTGGTTGATGTAGTCGTACTAGCCTTCTCCTCCTCGCGATCCGATCCAACGCCGCAAGTGGCGACGCCTCCGAAAGATGCACACGTATGGCACCTTAACGTATCCTCCTTCCTCGGTCCAGCAAGTGGGGTGGAGAGATAGATTGGATCTACAACACGACGGCGTGGTGCAAAGGTGGAGAGTTTCTGGGGCAGGGCTTCGCCTACGCGTAGTCGGGAGAGAGAGAGAGAGAGAGAGAGAGAGAGAGAGAGAGAGAGAGAGAGAGAGAGAGAGAGAGAGAGAGAGAGAGAGAGAGAGAGAGAGAGAGAGAGAGAGAGAGAGAGAGAGAGAGAGAGAGAGAGGAGGGAGGGAGGGAGGGAGGGAGAGAGAGAGAGAGAGAGAGAGAGAGAGAGAGAGAGAGAGAGAGAGAGAGAGAGAGAGAGAGAGAGAGAGAGAGAGGAGGGCAGCAACTAGGCGGCTAGGGTTTGAGGAGGTGTGGGGGGAGGGTGCGCCCCTGCCCTCTTTATATAGAGGGCTGGCCGGCTGCCCTTGCCCCTCCTCCAAACCCTAGGGCCGGCGGCCACATGAGGTGGAGTGGGGGCCAAGTTTCCCCCCCCCTTCTAGAAGCTCTCCCTAGGGTTTCCCCTAGGGCTTGGCCGGCTGGGCCTATGGGGCCTTGTGCCCTGGCCTAATGCGGCCAGGGCACTCCCTCGTAGGCCCACGCCCCCTCCCGACAAGAGGGGACACGTTGGTCCCACTCCGGAAGCTTCTAGAACCTTCCGGTACAATACCGAACATTCCGAAACAATTTCGAAATCCAAAAATTGCTTTCCCTTATATGAATCTTATTCTCCGGACCATTCCGGAACCTATCGTGATGTCCTGGATCTCATCCGAGACTCCGAACAAAAACTCATAAACCAATTATCCATTCTATCCTAGTGTCAAGACACGTTAAGTGTGTGACCCTACAGGTTCGAGAATATGCAGACATGATCTTCTATCAATAATCAAAAGCGGGGTCTGGAAACCCATATTGACTCCCACATATTCATCGATGATCATATCGGATGAACCAAGATGTCAGGATTCAATTAATCCCATATATATTCCCTTCGTCACGCGATATTTTACTTGCCCGAGATTCGATCGTCGGTATCGGCATACCTAGTTCAATCTCATTCACAGCAAGTACTTTACTCGTTTCGTAATCCGATATCACTTTGTGATTCACTCCTTAACCACGTGCTTGCAAGCGGTGTTGATATCGATTACCGAGTGGGCCCGAAGTATATCTCTCCGACTTGGGAGGGACAAATCCCATCTCGATACATACAACCCAACAGGTACTTTCCGATCACCTGAGAGACACCTTTATGACCACCCTCTCATAGGATGACGTTTGATGATCTTAAAGCTTTCTTCCGATACTAGGGAGTTGCATTATCTCATGGTCTAAGGAATACAAAATTTGACATAAGAAAAAGCTTCGCAAAGATGAACACGATGACACGATCTAATTGCTCTGCTTGATTTGGGTTTGTCCATCATATCATTCTCCCAACGACATGATCTCATTATTAATTGACAACTCATGTCTATGGTTAGGAAACCTTAACCATCATTAATCAATGAGCTAGTCCATAGAGGCATACTAGGGACACGGTGTTGTTCATAAACCACACAAGTATCAAAGTTTCCGCTTAATACAATTCTAGCATGGAATATAAACTTTATCATGAAGAAGAATTATAATAATAACATCTTTATTATTGCCTCTAGGGCATAATTCCAAAAGTCTCCCACTTGCACTAGATTCAATAATCTAGTTTACATCTGGCAACAATCTAACACCCATGGCACTAAGGTGTTGATCATGTTTTGCTCGTGGAAGAGGTTTAGTCAACGGATCTGCGACATTTAGATCCGTATGTACTTTGCTAATCTTCAGATCTCCATCTGTTATATAATATCGAATTATATGAAACTTGCGGTTGATGTGCTTGGTCTTTGGATGATATCTTGGTTCCTTAGCCAGTGCTATGGCGCCAGCGTTGTCACACAATATCTCGAGTGGGTCCAAGGCACTTGGAACCACACCAAGCTCAGTGATGAAGTTCCTGATCGAAACTCCTTCACTTGACTCTTCTGCAGCAGCCATGTATTCCGCTTCTACTATAGATCCCGCGATCACGCTTTGCTTGCAGCTTCTCCAGCTCACAGCTCCTCCATTCGAAATATAAACGTATCCTGTCTGAGATTTAGAATCATCCTTGTCGGTGTCGAAACTAGCGTCGACGTAACCTTTTACGACGAGTTGTTCATCACCTCCATACACTAAGAACATTTCTTTAGTCCTATTTAAATACTTTAGGATGTTCTTCGCGGCTGTCCAGTGTTCCACTCCTGGATCACTTTGGTATCTGCTCGTCAAACTAAGAGCATTGGACACATCCGGTCTAGTACACAGCATGGCATACATGATAGAACCTATGGCCGAGGCATAAGGCACTTTTCTCATAGCTTCTCTATCGTTTACCGTAGCTGGACACTGAGCCTTGCTCAATATCTTACCTGACAACATAGGCACTGAACCTTTCTTTGCCTTATCCATTCTGAACCTTTTCAGAACTTTGTCTAGGTATCTACTTTGGCTTAAAGCTATCAGGCGTCTTTGTCTATCTCTATATATTTTGATGCCCAATATATAAGCAGCTTCCCCTAGGTCTTTCATTGAAAAACATTTGTTCAAATAACTCTTCACATCATTAAGCATGTCAATGTCATTTCCAATAATCAATATGTCATCCACATATAGTACCAAAAATGTCACTAAGCTCCCACTCACTTTCTTGTAGATACAAGCTTCGTAGCAATTTGGAACAAATCCAAAGCTCTTGATCACTTGATCAAAACGAAGGTTCCAACTCCGAGATGCTTGCTTCAGTCCATAAATGGAACACTGAAGTTTGCACACCTTATCAGCATCCTTAGGATCGAGAAAACCTTCGGGTTGCATCATATACAACTCTTCATCAATGTTGCCATTGAGGAACGCAGTTTTGACATCCATCTGCCATATTTCATAATCATGAAACGCAGCAATTGCTAATAAAATCCGAATGGACTTAAACATCGCTACGGGAGAGAAAGTCTCATCGTAGTCAACACCTTGAACTTGTCGAAAACCTTTCGCGACAAGCCGTGCTTTATAGACAGTAACATTACCATCCGCGTCCGTTTTCTTCTTGAAAATCCATTTGCACTCAACGGCCTTTCGGTCGCTAGGAGGGTCCACCAAAGTCCATACTTGGTTTTCGCTCATGGATCCTAATTCGGATTTCATGGCCTCTAGCCATTTCTCAGAGTCTGGGCTCATTATTGCTTCCTCATAGTTCGCAGGTTCACTGTTGTCTACTAACAAGACAGTCAAGACAGGGTTACCGTACCACTCAGGAGGGGCACGTGACCTTGTCGACCTGCGACGTTCAGTAGTAGCATCGTCTGAAGCTTAATAATCCTTCTCATTAGCTTCCTCTATTGTTGGTGCAGACGGCACTGGAACAATTTCAGGTGCTGCGCTACTCTCCAACTCAAGAGAAGGTTCAATAACCTCGTCTAGCTCTACTTTCCTCCCACTCACTTCTTTTGAGAGAAACTCCTTCTCAAGAAAGGATCCGTTCTTTGCGACAAACACTTTGCCTTCGGATCTGTGGTAGAAGGTATACCCAATCGTTTCCTTAGGGTATCCTATGAAGACGCATTTCTCTGCTTTGGGTCCGACATCAACTTCTTGACGTAAGCCTTGCATCCCCAAACTTTAAGAAACGACAACTTAGGTTTAGCACCAAACCACAGTTCATACGGTGTCGTCTCAACGGATTTAGATGGTGCCCTATTTAAAGTGAATGCAGCGGTTTCTAATGCATAACCCCAAAATGATAACGGCAAATCTGTAAGAGACATCATTGATCGCACCATATCTAATAGAGTTTGATTCCGGCGTTCAGACACACCATTGCGCTGTGGTGTTCCGGGTGGCGTGAGTTGCGAAACTATTCCACTTGCTTTAACATGCGTGAGAAAATCATAACTCAAATATTCACCCCCACGATCGGATCGTAGAAATTTAGTTTTCCTGTTACGATGGTTTTCCACTTCATTCTGAAATTCTTTGAACTTTTCAAATGTTTCAGATTTATGTTTCATTAAATATATATACCCATATCTACTTAAGTCATTAGTAAAAGTGAGAAAATAGCGATAACCACCCCGCGCGTCGAAACACTCATTGGTCCGCATACATCGGTATGTATGATTTCCAACAAGTCCGTTGCTCGCTCCATTATTTCGGAGAACGGGGTTTTGATCATCTTGCCCATGAGGCACGGCTCGCACGTGTCAAATGATTCAAAATCAAGAGACTCCAAAAGTCCATCAGAATGGAGTTTCTTCATGCGTTTTACAACAATATGACCTAGACGGCAGTGCCACAAATAAGTTGTATTATCACTATCTACCTTGCATCTCTTAGCATCAATGTTATGGATGTGTGTTTCATTGCTTTCGAGATTCAGAAGAAATAAACCATTCATAGCAGGTGCATGACCATAAAAGATGTTACTCATATAAATAGAACAACCATTATTCTCCGATTTAAATGAATAGCCGTCTTGCAATAAACACGATCCAGATATGATGTTCATGCTCAACGCAGCCACATAATAACATTTATTAAGGTTTAAAACTAATCCCGAAGGTAAAACTAAGGAGAGCGTGCCGACGGCCATCACGTCAACTCTTGATCCGTTGCCAACGCGCATCGTCACCTCATCCCTCGCTAGCCGTCGTCTATTCTGTAGCTCCTGTTTCGAGTTACAAATATTAGCAACTGAACCAGTATCAAATACCCAGGCACTACAACGAGCGCTAGTAAGGTAAACATCAATAACATGTATATCAAATATACCTTTGATGGTGCCAGCCTTCTTGTCCGTTAAGTACTTCGGACAGTTGCGCTTCCAGTGACCCTTGTCCTTGCAATAGAAGCACTCAGTGTCCGACTTAGGTCTAGACTTGAGTTTCTTCTCAGCAGGGGCAACGCGCTTGCCGCTGCCTTTCTTGAAGGACTTCTTTGCACCCTTACCTTTCTTAAAGCTGGGGGGCTTGTTGACCATCAACACATGATTATCTTTCTTGATGTTCACCTCCGCAGCTTTCAGCTTAGCGAAGAGCTCAGTGATCGTATCAGTGGAACCAATCTGATTATGAGTAACTACAAAACCTTTATAGCTAGGAGGGAGTGATTGCAGAACTCTGTCAATCTTGAGCTCCTCTGGAATCTTGCAGTCCAGTTGCTCAAGGCGTTGAGTGTAGCCCGACATCTTAATGGCGTGCTCACTAACGGAACTCCCTTCCTCCATCTTGCAGTTAAATAATTTCTCAGAGATCTCATATCTCTCAGAACGGGCCTGAGTCTAAAACATGGTTTTCAGTTCCTCAAGAATCTCAAAGGGCCCGGCGAACTCCTCAAAACGATTTTGAAGGTCCGATTCCATAGCAAACAACATGGTGCTCTTAATCACACCATAATCATCCTTGCGCGACTGATAAACAGCTTTCTCATCAGCCGGCGCATCTATAGCAGGGGCGTCACCTAGCGCTTTCTCAAGGACTTTGTCCTTTTGTCTGCCAGCGAGAATGATTCTTAGATTGCGGAACCAGTTGGTGAAGTTAGACCCATTGTTCTTAAGCTTTTCTTTCTCAGCAAAAACGTTGAAGTTGAAGTTGGACTTAGCCATTTGATCTACAAAATTTGTAAGTACAATTTAGACTATGTTCATGATAACTAGTTCAACTTAATCAAATTACTAGATGAACTCCCACTAAATTCA
The DNA here is from genome assembly GCA_916181665.1 of Avena sativa. Classification (NCBI taxonomy): domain Eukaryota; kingdom Viridiplantae; phylum Streptophyta; class Magnoliopsida; order Poales; family Poaceae; genus Avena; species Avena sativa. Next base: position 411,369,403 of record OV702283.1, on the reverse strand, counting down.
AGATCCCTCAAGTTGTTTAGTGAACATGATCCAAATTCACCACACCTAATCCGATCTTCACGAGAAGAGATGTGGTTTCAATGGTGGACAACAAAGTGTCGATCATATCATTCATATGACTCATGCTTAACCTTTCGGTTCGTGTGTTCTGAGGCCATGTTTGTACATGATAGGCTCGTCAAGTCAAACCCAAGTATTTCCGCATGTGCAAAACTGGCTTGCATCCGTTGTATGTGAACGTAGAGTTTATAGCACCCGATCATCACGTGATGCTTGAACACGACGAACTTTCGCAACGGTGCATACATGGGGAGAACACAGTTTTATCTTGATCTTTAAGTGAGGAATCATCTTATAATGCTACAGTCGCGATCTAAGCATAATAAGATACATAAAAGGATAAACATCATATGCATATAATTTTATGTGACATGGTATAGCTAATCTCCGCGCAATGATCTCCATCTTGTGCGTGCCAGCATGATCTCCATCACTCCACCATGATTTCCTCCACCACGAATAGCAACTACAACTATTGCTAACTACTTAGCGATAAAGTAAAGCTATTACATGGCGTATAAGAAGTTGACACATAGGTCATACAAAATTATAAAGACAACCATATGGATCCTGTCGGTTGTGTACTCATCGACATGCAAGTCGTGAAACATTACAAAACATGATCATTGCATACAACATACACATCACATCTTGGTCCATACCATATCACAGAAACACTCCCTGCAAAAACAAGTTAGATGCCTCTACTTTGTTGTTGCATGTTTTACGTGGCTTATGGGAGTAACAAGCTAAGAACGATTCTTACCTACGGAAAGGCACAATGGTGATATTATGGTTGCCAACATCCGGTGTAAATCCCATGACAACTATAGTGAGAGAAACTGGCATCCACCAGCCGCATGTGTGGAACAAGCCACACGTCAAGTGCGGAGCCGGTCTCGCGAACGAGGTCGCATAAAGTTGGCCTGGACCACTTCGATCTCACTATCCCGCGTCATAAGAAGTACACAACAAGAGGCTTGCAACAGAAAACATCAACGCCCGCAACAAGCATGTTGCGTTCTACTCGTGAAACACATCTACGCATAGATCTAGTTCTGATACCACTGAAGGGTTTCGCAGCATAGTAAATCAAAAAAAAATCTACGGATGCGAACGGGGAAGCCAAGATCTAATCTAGGAGATGCAAACAACGAGGGGGAATAGATGAGATCTCATACCCTTGAAGAAATCGCACAGCGGAACGTTCAACGGAACGTGGTTGATGTAGTCGTACTAGCCTTCTCCTCCTCGCGATCCGATCCGATCCAACGCCGCAAGTGGCGACGCCTCCGAGAGATGCACACGTACGGCACCTTGACGTCTCCTCGTTCCTCGGTCCAGCAAGTGGGGTGGAGAGATAGATTGGATCTACAACACGACGGCATGGTGCAAAGGTGGAGAGTTTTTGCGGCAGGGCTTCGCCTACGCGCAGTCGGGAGAGAGAGAGAGAGAGAGGAGGGCAGCAACTAGGCGGCTAGGGTTTGAGGAGGTGTGGGGGGAGGGTGTTCCCCTGCCCTCTTTATATAGAGGGATGTCTGGATGCCCTTGCACCTCCTCCAAACCCTAGGGCCGGCGGCCACATGGGGTGGAGTGGGGGGCAAGCCCCCCCCCTTCTAGAAGCTCTCCCTAGGGTTTCCCCTAGGGCTTGGCTGGCTGGGCCTATGGGGCCTTGTGCCCCTGGCCCAATGTGGCCAGGGCACTCCCTCGTAGGCCCACGCCCCCTCCGGACAAGTGGGGCCACGTTGGTCCCACTCCGGAAGCTTCTAGAACCTTCCGGTACAATACCGAACATTCCGAAACAATTCCGAAATCCAAAAACTGCTTTCCCTTATATGAATCTTATTCTCCGAACCATTCCGGAACCTCTCGTGATGTCTTGGATCTCATCTGAGACTCCGACAAAAACTCATAAACCAATTATCCATTCTATCCTAGCGTCGAGTGTGTGACCCTACGGGTTCGAGAATATGCAAACATGATCTTCTATCAATAATCAACAGTGGGGTCTGGAAACCCATATTGACTCCCACATATTCATCGATGATCATATCGGATGAACCACGATGCTAGGATTCAATTAATCCCATATATATTCCCTTCGTCGCGCGATATTTTACTTGCCCGAGATTCGATCGTCGGTATCGGCATACCTAGTTCAATCTCGTTCACAGCAAGTACTTTACTCGTTCCGTAATCCGATATCACTTTGTGATTAACTCCTTAACCACGTGCTTGCAAGCGGTGTTGATATCGATTACCGAGTGGGCCCGAAGTATATCTCTCCGACTTGGGAGGGACAAATCCCATCTCGATACATACAACCCAACAGGTACTTTCCGATCACCTGAGAGACACCTTTATGATGACCCTCTCATAGGATGACGTTTGATGACCTCAAAGCTTTCTTCCGATACCAGGAAGTTGCATTATCTCATGGTCTAAGGAATACAATATTTGACATAAGAAAAAGCTTCGCAAAGATGAACACGATGACACGATCTAATTGCTCTGCTTTATTTGGGTATGTCCATCATATCATTCTCCCAATGACATGATCTCATTATTAATTGACAACTCATGTCTATGGTTAGGAAACCTTAACCATCATTAATCAATGAGCTAGTCCATAGAGGCATACTAGGGACACGGTGTTGTTTATAAACCACACAAGTATCAAAGTTTCCGCTTAATATAATTCTAGCATGGAATATAAACTTTATCATGCACAAGAATTATAATAATAACATCTTTATTATTGCCTCTAGGGCATAATTCCAACAGTGTCATCATCTGGGAGCCTCCTCCCCCACGCGTCGTGAATCCGAGGTCGGAGTGGCAGGTGCCTCCACAATATGCCATGGCCGGGTTGAGGATTCAGCCCCGTGCGCCTAGCAACAACAACGATGACGAAGACGAATACGAAGACGAAGACGGCCCTAAAGTTGCATACTATAGGGCTAGATATGAGCATGACTAAAGGGGGGCCTTTAGTCCTAATTCTATAGTCTCGCTTTTTTAATATTAATAAATATATTGAGTGTTAGTCCCGGTTGTGGCTGGACCGGGACTAAAGGGGGCCTTTAGTCGCGATTCTGTAGTCTCGGTTTTTAATATTAATAAATGTATTGAGTGTTAGTCCCAGTTTGTGGCTGGACCGGGACTAAAGGGGGGTCTTTAGTCCCGATTCCGTAGTATTGAAACTAATACATCTTGCTCAATCAAACTGGACGACGACTCCCATCTTGCTCAAATTCTTCCTGCTTGTGCTCATCCCACACGCGTATGTCGGGTTCGTGCCACAACTGTAAAAGTTCTTCAACTAATGGCCTTAAGTACACATCAATGTCATTGCCGGGTTTCTTCGGACCTTGGATCAACACTGGCATCATAATGAACTTCCGCTTCATGCACAACCAAGGAGAAAGGTTATATATGCATAGAGTCACGGGCCAGGTGCTCTGACTGGAGCTCTGCTCCCCAAAAGGATTCATGCCATTTGTACTTAGACCAAACCTTAAACTCCTTGCGTCATATGTAAAGTCCGGATACTTTCTATCGATTTTTATCCATTGCGACCCATCAGTGGGGTGTCTCAACATCCCGTCTGACTTACGTTCCTATTTATGCCATCGCAACAACTTGGCGCGCTCTTTGTTTCCGAATAAGTGTTTCAATCGTGGTATTATAGGAGCATACCACATCACCTTGGCAGGAACCCTCTTCCGGGGGGATCGACCTCAACGTCACCAGGGTCATCTCGTCTGATCTTATACCGAAGTGCAGTGCATACCGGCCATGCATCCAAATTCTCGTACTCCTCACCATGGTAGAGGATGCAGTCATTAGGGCATGCATGTATCATCTGAACCTCTAAACCTAGAGGGCAGGCAACCTTCTTTGCTTCTTACGTACTGGCGGGCAATACGTTATCTTTTGGAAGCATATTTCTTCATCATTTTCAGCAACTTTTCAAATGAGAAGTCAGGTATATCACACTCTGCCTTCCATCGCAGCAATTCCAGTGTGTTGCCCAGCTTTTTCAGACCATTTTCGCAATTCGGGTACAACAACTTTTTGTGATCCTCTAACATGTGATTGAACTTCTCCCTCTCCTTTTCATTTTCACAGTCTCTTCGTGCATCGGTAATGGTCCGACCAAGATCATCAGCGGGTTCATCATGTGTCTCTTCTTCAGCCTCCCCTTCAGCATCCCCATGGAAGTATCTCCGTACTCTGGGAAACCATGATAGTTGTCATCCTCCTCCTCTTCTTCATTGTCTTCCATTATAACCCCTCTCTCTGTTCTTGGTCCAACAATTATAACTGGACATGAAGTCGGACTTCAACATGTAGTTGTGAAGGGTTTTTGAGTCAGAGTAATCCTTCTGATTCATACATTCACTACATGGATAGAATACAAAACCATTGCGCTTGTTTGCATCAGCAACACGGATGAATTCATGCACGCCATTAATGAACTCGCCAGAGCGTCGTCAGTACCGTACATCCATTCCCGGACCATCTGCATTATAGTAAAAGTATATCAAAAACCATTACATAACATGATAAATTTATTACAAGTTATAATGAGAGCTTCTAGAGCATTAATTTTGAATTTTGAAAAATTTACATGCACCAATTCCTGAATTGAAGAAAAACAATTAACATGATAAATGTGGAGTTTTTGATTATTGTTCTATCAATGAAAACCTCATTCCATTCTAAGCTCTGAAACTCTAAAATTACACATTTCAATTTTCAGTAACTATGTGCCTAATCAAAATTTGTTACACATATCAAAATCCTTCTACTTCTAGAGCATGCATGCATTGATCCATATCTCTATACTTCTAGAGCATTATAGAGCTAAAGTAGCAATAAGAGATGAAAGAATGAAGTTCTAACCTTTTAAAACTATGGATTTATTAGGGGTTACAAACTAAATTTGACAAATACTGAGAAAAAAATGGCATAAACTTGGCTTGCTTCTTTGAGTAAAATGGCCACTATATGGCTAGGGCAGCTGGACACGAAGCTGTATATATACTGAGAGACAACTTGTCCCGGGCCGTATTACGACCCGAGACTAATAGTCCCCGAAAAGAACAGCTGGCCCGCTCCAGGTTACTAGTCCCGGGCCGTATTACGGACCGGGACTAGTGGATATCGCGATTCCTAGCCGTTGGAGCCGTCACGGTCCGGGACTAGTGCTAGCACTAGTCGCGGTTCGTGACAGGCCCAGACTGCTGACTTTGTTCAAATCGAACCGAAGACCTGTTTTCCAGTAGTGTTTTATTTAGCTCGGCCCGAGCCAGACATAGTTGGCTTGTGTCCAACTATAGCAACAACACAAGCTGCAGCAGTGGCAATCTTGATCTGCAGCTCGCACCCGTACTATGGGGAATAGACACAAGGAGTTGCAACAAAGCAATACAAAGTTTGGCTTCTAGACCTTGTAGAAGAGCGAAACGAACGAAACATCAAGCTACCAGTATTTGGGTTCCTCGTTTCATGTATTTGATCCTGGCGAGAAGCTAAGCTGGCATAGCGTCGTCTTTGCTGACAAAAACTCAGAAATCGTCCTCTGTGTAGCGGTCGTCATCAGATAGAACCCAACACTGTCCAACTCAAACTGCCAGTTGTAGGGCATGGCCACACCACTCTGAAATTACAAATTCACTCCACTAGTGGAGACGTCCTTTATCAATGCTAAAATTTTTTCACCATTGAAGAACCAGGTATCGTGTGGTATCACGACTACTCCTACATCAGACATCTGGACTGGGTGTTTTGTGTATCTACGCACGACCTTCATGCCTAGTTTGCTAATAAAATTTTCTTGAAATTGTAGTATTTCAAAACTATAGTATCTAAGTGTCTGGGCTAGCAATACTTCAGTTTTGAAAAAAAAGAGATATGGAGTTGTTTTTTCAATACTTCAAAAATAGCATGTTTTGAGAGAAATTGAAGTATTAACACTACAGTTTTTAGTTATAGCCAAACAGCTCAAAGTATTTAAAACTGTGGTATTTTGAGAAACTATAGTATTATTGAAATACTTCAAAAATACTTTGCTACCAAACGCAGCCACTGGCCGAACCATGCCTAAATCAAGTGCAGATCCCAGACGAAACTCATCCCAAACCTCGGGAGCTAATACTCAAATCTACATTCACAAGAACAACCCCCTAAGCATGCTGGGAATCACTTGTGTGAGAGTTCCCTTTGTGGGCTGGACTACACTTTGTTTCACTCCAATATCTTAACCACTCGACAAGCGGCATGGCAGAAGCATTTGGCTGGAGAGAGGGGAAAGACGGGAGGATGCAGGGGTATTTAACTGCTCTCCGTTGTGAAGAAGACGTCTGATCCTTCGCCTCATAGGATTGTGGTGATTTAATTTTAGTTCAGTCATTCGAAAGGGCTGAGCAACCGCCGTCATCCAGTAAGTGCCCAACGCCAAACCGAACCTACGATGTAGTTATTTTTGGCCATTAGTGGAGGTATAATTTCAGAGTGGTGGAGATATTTTTGCTGCTCAAAATATACTGAACTTAACCAGTTCGTGTAAATATATATTCTGCTGCTTAATCAGTTGCTTGCATGCCATATTTTTTTTATGTCGTCTCTTACTAGCATCGCCCGCCTTTAATCGGTGAGTGTCTAATTGTACCGGTTTGCATCCATTTTTAACAGCGATTTACCCACGAGGTTAACAGCGACAGTTCAAGGAAAGCGCTCGATTGTCAAACCTTTAAAAAAATGCTCAATTGATGAGAAAAATTAACATCTTTATTCCCAGTTTCAGAAATCCATAGTGTAGATCACTACATTGTACGCCTGCTTAGTAACAAGGCTTAACATCATCTTGCTCTTTTTCCTGTAGAAGCGGACAAGGTTTATGACCGTGTCTGACAAGATCATCGGATGAAGAAATGGGATTGTTTTTGATAAAAAAAACAAATAGCATGTTATTAGCGTATTTTGAGAGTTCACGCTATTTTTTTTTTGCAATTTTAGTCGCTATGACGCTATTTTCAAAAGAAATGCCTGTATACCGTCATAGACACTATAGGAAAGATCCGAGACAAACCAGCCGGCCAAATGTCGGGGCCATCGGCATAGCGGCCTCCCCCGACCAGTCCGACCGTCGTCGTAGATGAAGGTGTCAAGGCTAGTTCTCGCGTAGCGCGGCCGTCGGCGTAGCAGTGAGGGCTGTGCCAATAGTGGCCCTCAGCGTACGTATCATCCTCGGCGTAGCTCTAGTTCAGACACGACGATGGATAGCTAGGTTGTGCCGAGGGCCTGGCTGTCGGCGTAGCTCTTTGGAAGAAATTGGTTGGTCTGTGCCGACGGCTAGGCCATCGGCGTAGGCCTTCAGAATTTGTTTCCATTTAATTTTAGCCATAGCTATTTTTCTTTTACCTCATTAATTTTTAAAAAATCATAACTAAATCATTCTAATTCAGAAAAATAGAAATAATATATCAAAATTTGCAAAAAAAATAAAATCTATCTATCTAAACTCAAATATTACATATTTGTAAAAAAAGTAAGTAAAACATAAAACGTGGTATCATATTATGTGACATAGTTAGAAGGAAAAATATCAAACTTGGTATATTGATTATGTATCAAAAAACCTTCACAAAATGACCTATCTCGTTCGAGATTTTTGGGCTTTCGGGTCAAATGACCAATGTTATAGCTATAATGAAGGCATAGTTTGTGATGATGTGTCCATATTATGTATACATGTGTATCATGGGATGGTGAACATGTTTTAGGAGGAATTTTTCCTTTTCATCGCACCAAAAAGCCATTTTCCATTTTCCGAGTACACAAAACGGGCGGTTTTATGAAGCAACCACCATAGATAATTCAAAATGCTACCACCATATTTCTCAAATATACTAGACCACCTTACATGGACAATGTCCTAGCAGGGGGATCTAAAACCTTTTTGTCTATCCCTGGTGAAAAAGACAAATTCCTGCCAAATGGGCAAGAAGTGGGTTAGATATGAACTACAGGTACATGATCGGATGCTCATGATTTTTTACAAAAATTATTTTTAGGTTCACAATATGCTGTTTCATTAGAGATCCACGTCAAGTTTAGCGAGTCTCAGCCTCGATCTAAGAATCTTCATACCCGCCGTTCGACAAAGTTTGACGATACTTTAAAACGGGCATAGGAAATTCAAAAACGATCTAAACAATTCGAAACCTTCGCGTAGTGTCATAATTATGTGACATAGTTAGAAGGAAAAATATCAAACTTGATATATTGATTATGTCTCAAAAAAACTTTCACAAAATGACCAATCTCGTCCGAGGTTTCTTGGCTTTCAGGTCAAATGACCAATATTATGGCTAAAATGAAGTTATAGTTTGTGATAATGTGTTCATATTGTACATACATGTGCATCATGAGATGGCGAATAATGGTTCAGGAGGAAGTTTTCCTTTTTGTCACACCAAAACTCCATTTTCCATTTTCTGAGTGCAAAAAACAGGCGGTTTTGTGAAGCAACCACCAAATGGCTAATTCAAAATGCTACCATCATATTTTTCACAAATGCTAGACCACCTTACATGGACAATGTCATAACAAGGGGATCTCAAACCATTCCATTTATCCTTGGTGAAAATGACAAATTCTTGCCGAATTGGAAGGAAGGTCAGATAAAAACTACACGTACATTGTCGGGGGGATCACCCCCGGGTAGGCTAACCGGATAAGATGCTGAGGCAATGTAACTGCCAGCCGACTGATCCCAGCCGGATGTAAAAAATCAAGAGCAGGTCAGGAAGAAGGCCAGACGCAGAGCAAGCCTGAGCCAGTCAGCTGGATAAAGAACATCCCTAAAGGCGTCTAGCCGGCTGGATCATACCAGTCGGATAGAGTAAGACAAGCCAAGGGAGAACCGGAAGAACCATTAGCCGGATAAGACAACACAGGCAAGACACTTAGCCGGATGGTACCAACCACCTGGACAAGATGGAGTAGCCGGCTAGGACGACCTAGCCGGATATTCAAGACAGATGGATGATGTAGGGCATAATGCTCCGCAGCCCTATCAGACAGCGGCTAGACAGGAGGACAGAGGCAGCGGCACAGACGCCGGAAAGGACGACCCGTATCCATGTCAGGCGGGAACAGGAGCCGCCGCCCGTGTCGGCCGGGGTGGCCTCCACTGTTTTTGTGCCTGCCGAGGGGCGCGACACTATGCATGAAGTCAGGGAGGCGAGATACTTTACTGGAATAGTCGGCCAGGCCTACCTAAGGGACCTACCAGTCGACTGTGTCTTTGCCCATGTCGCCTCGGCCTATATAAGGACGGCAGGGGCATCGTAGTAGGGGCTGGTTCTTCTTCCTTCTAGCTAGTCCATTGATATGGCTCCAGGAGCACTTGTAGTCCCTTGTGTTCATCCAGTTAGTCAGATCGGCAGGAGTAGGGGTGTTATCTCACCACGAGGGCCCCGAACCTGGGTAATTCTTGTGTCCCCGACGCATGCTTGTGCCCAATTCCTCTTGTGGACGTTGTCGCTCGCTTCCCTGATCGTTGCCACACTACTAACTTGCCTGCTCAGGCACTGCCGTTTTCGTAACAACGATAGTTGGCACCCACCGTGGGGCCTGGATGGCGGCGACCGGAGTGACGTTCTGCACGGGACACCGCACTTCGTTCGGCGAGCGCGTGGCCTCCGGGCTCGTGCTCACGTTGGGCAAATTCGTCTGTGTCATCAACAACGCTCGCTCCTTCGTCGGCTCCAGTTTCCCGGCAGGTGGCTCCGTCCTGCTGTTCGGCGACCTGCCACCGTGTCGGAAGATTTCCCTCGGGAGATCATCTCCTTCGCCGAGTCACTGCCCTTAGCCAGTAGCGCGCTCCCGCGCCCCACGGCGTGGAGGTGATGATGGCTGGCTCCGGCCACGGTCGTCGTCCTTCTCTTGAGCGGACTAGCGACATAGCCGGCATGTCCACTCCCCTGTGTGAAAAGGGAGTGGTGGCAGAAGTCATCAAGGAACTCCTCGCTCTGGTTGATCTGGGAGAGAACCCGGACGAGGCAGTCGCCAAGATCGAGGCGGCACAAGAGCGTTTGCTTCACCAGGATCAGGGCATGTCCTCCACCAAGTACCAGATGGAGAGCAACATACGCGAGTACCACCGCGCCCATGGCCTAACCCTGGCTAATCAAGATCCTAGTCGGCTAGGTTCCGTGCAGCATCGCGAGGGAGAGCTGGGCGCCTGTTTCGAGCAAGACGTCGAGCCGGGCCCTCACACATACTTCCCACTGCATGTGTACGACACCGTGGTCAAGAATGTCTGGGCGGCACGAGCCGTCGCGGAATACCTACCTCACCTGGAGGGGGAGGAAAAGATGCGGCAGTTTCAGCGGGTGCAGCATCTGCTGCGAATGGCTGACGAGCATGTCGAGGCCGCTCGGATCGCATACGAGGAAGGGGCCGGCTCCAGAGGGAACCACCTAGGTGGAGGTAGCCGGGGAGGTCCTCGCCAGACCAAGTACTCGGCATCTCTAGGCCAGCACCATGCGCACCCACGCTCCAAGCGTTGCCAATCCGACAACAGCCAACCCCGCGGCGACCAAGGTGCCACGAGTCACCCACCACCGCATCCGGCTGATCAGACCCACCCTACACCCCCTCACCCATCCTGCCTCACCGGGCGGGTGGGAGCGCCCAATCCGGTTGAGCCGGACGCGTGCGACAGAATCGACCTCCTGGCGCAAGCTCGTGTCATGGAGGAGGAAGACGCAACCGGACCAATGTGCTTCGGGCCACGCATCTGGAGGAGCCATTCCCCGACAAGTTCTCCCTGTCACGGGACACCCCCAAGTACGACAGCAGCATGAAGCCGGAAGACTAGCTGACCGACTATGTCACGGCAGTCGGAATCGCCCACGGCAACAAGCGTGTGGCGGTTTGCTATGTGCCCCTCATGTTTACCGGTTCGGTGAGAACCTGGATCAACAGCCTCGCGCCCAACAGCATCAACGCTTGGTCGGACTTCAAGAAGGTCTTCATCCGAAACTTCAACGACACCTACAAGCGTCCTGGTAGACCCCGCGATCTCTCTACGTGCGTCCAAGGGGACCGCGAGTATCTCACCCGATGGACCGAGCTGAACAACTCCTGGGAAGGGGTGGTGGAGAATCAAGCAATTGGTTTCTTCATTGAAGGGTGTCGGGAGGGCACGATGCTACGTCACCGGCTGCTGTGCGATGAGCCCAAGACCATGGCGGAGCTGATGACCGTTGCTGACCAGTACGCCACCGCGGATGCGGCGATGAAGAAGCCCCTCCGGGTGAATGCAGAAGGACGGCCGGTTCCCACCGAGACGCCTTGAGAGAAGCAAGCCGGACAAGGCGGAGATGCCGGATCGTCTAGGCGGCCTGGCGGCGACAACCACTACCAGGCCAAGCGTCCGATTGAGCAGCAAGGCCCACACTGCCACGAGAGGCAAGTCAACGCGGTGCAAGGCGCACCGGCTGCCAACAACAAGAGTCAGAGGAACTCCTTCACCTTTGAGAAGATGTTTGATGGGCCGTGTAAGTACCACAGAGGCGCCTTCAAGCCGGCTACACAGACCACTCGGTAGTGCAGCTGGACCCGGCAGATCAAGGAGCAGGCTGGTGATACGTCCAAAACGTATCGACTTTCTCGAACACTTTGCTATTGTTTCTTATCTAAACTTGTGTTATTTGGATACAACTAACACGGACTGACGCTGTTTTCAGCAGAAATACCTTGGTGTCTTATTTTGTGCAGAAAATGAACTATCAGGAAAAATTCCGGAAAATATGCCAAAAACTATTTTTCACCAGAAGATCCACGGAGCCAGAAGGGGAGACAGAGAGGAGGCCTGGGGGGCCCAGACCCACCCTAGGTGCGGGCCCACTAACCCCGCGCCTGGGGGAGGTCTGGCCACCCCAGGCAGCTCCTCGGCCTCCCTCCGCGCCTATAAGTTGCCTTCTGACCTAAAAACAGAGGGGGGTTCGATAGTTTTCCAGAAAGAGTTCCGCTCCACCGCCGCCACCAGAAACCAAGATTCGGATCCAGAAACTCCGTTCTGACACCCTGCCGGGACGGGGAATTTGGAGAGGATCATCGCCATCGTCCGGAAGTGCGACCTGTAGCCCTCAACCTACTCTATCGGTCTTCCATGGAGAAGCTGGGCGTCCGGGAGTGCGACCTGTAGCCCTCAACCTACTCTATCGGTCTTCCATGGAGAAGTTGGGCATCCGAGAGTGCGACTTGTAGCCCTCTCCTTCTATGTGGACATATGCGCCATAGAAGTTCCAACTTCTGTGGCGCATTTTTCCTATATACGCCACAGAAGTTGGAAGACTTCTGTGGCGCATTTGATGAAATGCGCCACTGGACAACTTTTGTGGCGCATGGTCAGAACCATGCGGCACAGAAGGTCTGTCTATCTATAGCTAGTTTCCTAGTAGTGCGCGGGGGCTCGTCGGTTGGCCCGGCCTGCTAATTCTATGACCCGACTGAGTAGTGTGTGACGATGCCGGAGGCCCACTCTTCGTCTCAGCTATATACCACAACCCGGCTGTTCGAATAGCAAGAGCAAAAGCCCAAGGAATCCCACATGAAAAACGGTGAAAGATGCGACAGATCAAACAGTCTGTCCATGTGCCTAGTTGGTATTTTTTCAGCTACTAAGCCTCTAGTACCGTGCGGAATGTATTGTCAGCTCCCTTCGGTTCTGGCTCCAGACCGCAACCCGGCTGCCCGGCAAGGTGCAGCGTAAACAGCATTGCGCACGAGAAAGCGAAGTTTTCGGAAAATCACGAGCTAGTTTTTGAAAAAAAAAGAAATTTTAGTCGGACAATGAAAGATGTGTAGCATAATAATATATTGATAATAAATCATTTCCATGTGTTTTATTTTGCACAAACAGCACCGAGCCGGATCTCAAAGGAGGAGAAGATTCAAAGCACCTACCTGTGGTAGCCACTCCGAATCTCGGGGGCTACACCTAGTGTGTAACAACCCAAGTTTCATTAAATATTAATTAGGGTTTGATTTGTTCATAGCATGAGCATCATCTTAAAAATGCATGCAAGAAAATAATCACAAAACCCTAACCCTAATTTACCTCTTCCTCTCAAATGCATTCAAATGGCTTTTGAATATTTTTGAAACAACAAAATGTTTGGAGCCCAAATATTATAAAGGGCCCCTTAGTGTTTTCACATATCTTGCAAAGCCTCTTGTATTTTGAAATCATTCAAAACAGAATTACAAATGAATGAACCAAAGATAAAATAAAAAAACAGAAAAAGGAAAAGTTTTCGCAAATAAAAATTGCTGCTAAACCTAACTGGGTTGAGCCCCCTTCTTTCCTCCTCTCCTTACCGCCCACGCGCAGCCGCCAGCAGCCACTGCCCTCGCTTTGCCACAGCCCACCAGCCGGACCACCTGGCCCATCTGCAGCTCGTGACTAGCCCGTACCATTTTGCCCCGTTCTTTCCGTCGTCTTCGACAACGACGGTAACCACCTGCGTGTCGCCGCCGCCGTCATCGGCCGCTGTGCCATGGTTCGTGCACGCCGCCGCCCTATCACCTATAAGGACCTCGCCCTGCCCTCTGGAGAACCCTAGCAAGCCACTCTCCCCCTCCACCTTATCCCTTTCTTGCCAAGGGAGAAACACTAGCTCTGGCCACCGTGTTGCCTCGTCGTCCCCGACCACCCCGCGGTGCGCCGAGGCCACTGCTGGAAGCGTCTCGCCGCCCTTGTCCTCCTCCTCGAAGCACGCGCGATTGGATGACCTCCTCTGGCCAGAATCAAGCACGGAGCACCGTCGGCCACCATCGTTGTCGTCATCGATTCATCGCCGTTCGACCTCGCCTTGCCTCCCCGTCACCACCGCCGTGTTCGTGGTGAGCTTGTGGTCCTCACAGACCTTCTCGCTTTGCCCCTCTCCCTCTGTGTCGTCGTGCCGTCGTGCACATGTCGCCGCCGCTACTGTCCTCCGTCACGCACGCCTCTCCGACGACCTCCTGCAAGTGGCGCCGCCATTTTATGTAGCCCGCGATGCCCTCTTTCCAGCGCGCCTGCTCCCGTCGCCCCTAGCGCCGGATTTGATCAACACCTGGGGCGTCTCCATTGATGACGTCAGCGAGGCATCATGCTGGCGTCATAACCCCTTTTTATTATTATTTTCTATAATTATTTCAGTAAAGGAAAATATCTAACATGTGGGCCCCTGTTGTAAGTGTAATAAACATTTTCTGAAATGTTTTCTGTTTGATAAAATGTTAAAAGTAATTCCAAAATATAAATTATTTTATATATTCCAAAAATTATTTAAAATGAATTAAAAATGGGATAAATCATAACTAATTCATTTTAAATCAGAAAAATACAAATAATATATCAAAATGTTTAGAAAAATAAGATCTAAACACTAGCATCATAATCATGCATTGATAAACAACTTCAATGGCAAGTATAATTAGAAGAACAAAATGAAACCCATAGGTGATTCCGAGGATCCCCCTATTCTAGGGTTTTCACCCCTCAGAACCCCGATTAAACTACCAAGCATGTTTAGGGTTTCAATTTGAATAAATTTTAACTTGTCATATCATCATCCTTGTTTGAGCATTGCATCGATGCCATGTGTTTATTGTTTCCCTCTATTTCCGGTGTTTGCTTCTTTCCGGTAGAGTACGATATCAAGATCGAGATCGAAGCCCGAGATCAACACCGTCGAAGATTGAAGACTAATACTTGACCAACTATAATCAAGTCAAGTACTAGATGTCTGAAGCCCTACTTTCTGGAGAACAACTGGCAAAGGCAAGCGAAGCCCCACACATACATATGAACCCTATGCTTTCAAAGTATTTCATTCTTGCCATGTGCATACGATTCTAAAGTCTTTTATCGATGGATATAGTAATCCTATGTGATGCATGTTTCCTTTGAGCCTAAATTCCCTGATCCACTGCTCCTAGCATAACTAGGGTTTGAGCTTGTGAAGCGTTGCTAGAGCTATTATATCTATTGAGCTTAGCCAAGCTTAGCTGTTACCACTGGTCCATCCGGTTGATGAATCAGAGCTGCGAATGAACCTAGTTTGACAGGATGACGTGGTAATATCAGAGATGAAAGTTAAACATGCTAAGGCTTGTATGGGAGGCCACGGTGGGTTGTGGTTTTTGCAGTCCCATACTTGCCACCCTTAGGACCCGATGTTCTTGCCTCTTGAACCAAGACGAGCGTACAGCCACACAGGGGCCTGGAAACCCCCTCGGCCAACTAACTTGCCGAGTAGATTCCATGAGTCATATAGTTCAGGATTTCCATTCGACATACGCATCTTGGTTGTTCTTGAATGGAGGTGAATGTCGGGGATATAACCCCAGGTACCCCAGAGTTGGTCTATAAATAAACTAGTAAGAGACATGGATAAAAGAAAGAATATTTGATAAGAGGATATTTAGTCAAATAGAAAAGAGAAAAGACAAAGAAACAGCAACTGGGCCGAGTAAGGGCAATCTCGGCCCAGTCCACATTCCTCATGGCCGAACTGAAGCAAGAATAACCCCAGCTGGGCCGACCTAAGCCTAAGTCGGCCGCCACGGGCCTCCTGCACCGAGCCACGCCCCCAAACGCCACCAATCCCGCCGACGCCGCCAGCTCTCGCCAACATCCCACCAAGCGCCTCCCGCTCCCGCCACTTCGGAGCGTCGCTCCCTCCCCTTGACTCCCGGGTGGGCCGAATGAGTCTTAACTCGGCCCACCACGGGTCACGACGTCGCCAGCCCGGCTGGGACAAATCATGTCGGCTGGACTTGATCCCAGGGATACTCCAGCTGGGCCGAACCACCTTATACCCCGGCTGGCCACCATGTACCCTGGATGGGCTCTGTTTCACCCAGGCCGAGTCAGTCCCGGACTGGGCCGAATCTCCACTTTCCCCAGGGCATCTGAGACGAGATGTAGTGATCCAGACGCCCACTTAACCATCCCTAGAGGCCTCCGCGACACCTACGACGACTCAGCATCGACCCAGGACAAGACAAACAAGTCTCGTGCCAGTCTTGGGACGCCCATGGCTCAGACTGGCACATGGCCCTATGGAATATTCCCTTGGCATCAAGAAGATGCTAGGGAATATGCCCTTGGCATTGGGAATATGCTAAGGGATATGCCATGGCATCTCCAAAGATGCCAAGGCATATGCTGAGCATCTAAGAATATGCTACACAGATGCCAAGCGTGGAGAACAAGCTTTGTCCCCTGGGCTCCCCTTTATAAGGAGCACCAGGGGGATCGTTCCCAGGAGAGGCCCCGAAGGGCTCCTCCCCTCTCTGCTCACAAGGAGCTCTCCTTCTTCCTCTTCCTCCACTCTCATAGAGAGATCTAGATAGAAGCATAGGGGAAACAGCTCAAGGAGCATGATTGTAGCCACAAGCATGGCAAGATTATAAGGGATTAGATGTATAGAATGAGGTGTCATCTCCACTTGAGAGCTTCAATCCAATATGCATTGTATTTCTCTTTGTTCATATGAGTGAGGTCTTCACCACATCATCCCTCCCCGGATTCCTCCACGTCCATCGGCCCCAACTTTAGCCTACCCATGGCATATGCCGTGATACCACCACGACAGTGAAGGAGGTGCATTCATAACAGGTAGGTAAGGGTGGCTGGGAACAAGAGATGCTCGGCATCCGTAATCTTGAACCATGTGCACATCATTAGGGACCGGCTTCGGGACTCGACCTGTTACAGCGGCATCTCCCTAGTGCGTGACTCATGGTCTCGGCGAAAGCAAGGTAAAGGTCGTGTCTAACCACCCTCTACCGGCCTTCCAAGGAAGAGGGCTAATGTACTAGCATTAAGGGAAGGTTAGTACGTGTGGGTAAAGTTGACACCCCTGCAGGGTTATTAATCTTTTCGAAAAGCCGCATCTGCGGTTATGGACGAACTTGGGAATGGACGTGAAGATCATAGAGAACTTGAACCTAATCGTAAAACTTGGCAAGTTAAGTAATGTGTGCTTAAGGATCGATGCTTCCTCAGGGATCGAGAGGGTGATCCTAGATAGGTTCAGCTAATGATGATTCGGTAGATATCAAAAGATGATCAAAGCTAGATATACCATTCTCTTATCCCCTTTTAAAACATTCTGATTAGCCGATATGCTTCTCCCTCTTGTTTTAAAAAACAAAGACGGATTTATGCAAAATAACTCCACCAGCCATAAGTCTTGCGGAGTACACCCTATACTCACGCATGCTTCTTTTTCTCCTTATCCAGTTTCGCTCTAACTCTGGGTTACCTTATCTTGTGCTGATTTGTAAAAGTTTTTGCTATCTCATCTCTTTATTCAAATCTTAGGTGCCTCTTCAGACATGCCGATTTCTCAACCAGTTGACCTAGTGTTGAGTTCTCTAGAGTCAGTTGTGTGTGTTGTGAATTTATTATAACTCTTTGCTCTTGTTCATATGAGAGATTCATTTCCATCATGATATCTCTATCTTATGGGTCCACAACATCATGTTGATGGTTCCACAGTGTTCTGTTCTAGGTCTCGAGGTTTCCTTTTGCCTCGTGTGCCTCCTTTTTATTTGTTCGTGTACTTCAGAAGTCGTTTCTTCTCTTGGAAGCTACCTCATGATTGCTAGCTTGTAGTGTACGCTTTTTCACTCAAGTAGTAGTTATTCCTTTCTCTGGGTTTTAACCCTTGGACTTGAACCTAAGACCCCCGATTGTGCTGGATTCTAGTGTTGTGAATCTTGTACATGAATCTGACCTTTAACTCAGTATCCATTGTTGACCCCTGTTGTTAATGTTTACACATTACCTCAGGATGGCTAGTACCTTCTAGTATAGCCTTCAAGCATGTGGATATTGTTGCTATTGAACAATGATGATAAAGGACTTCCCCTACCACTAGCTATGGCAGATGTTCTTTAATGGAACCAAATAGATCATGACAAGAGTATTCCTCGTGAGTCCCACTTCTATACTCGTGACTCTGCCACACCTTACCCTTCTTTGCATTGGTTTTCGGAAGATGGATAATCTATGCATCCACATCTCAGGATTCTATTCTGAGCATGTTCCTTTCTCCTTGTTGTTTCCCAACCTTTGTCTACCAGTTGGTAGCCAAGTAGTAAATGTGCATTGGTGTCTTCCGATGCAAGATACTCCTTGTCATGACAAACCATTTCGGGATGTCAGGAGAAACAAACTCCAGAACCTCGTCATTTCTAGGACCAAGTCAAAGTGTTGTAATCCGCGGATCAATAAGCGTTGATTAGCTTATGTTCTGTTCCACCTTGAAGTATCACACCTTTTGTATTAATAGGTCGTGATGAGTCTCATGACCCTCTTAATGAAGTGATGCTCTTACACATTTTTACCCACCCTTCCCCTGAGTTGTTCGCGCTTAGGAATGTTGCGTGTGTGTAATGATGTGGCTATTTGAGATTCCTAGCAATTCCTATTGCTTTGAACTTCTAGGACATTTGTATCATTCTTAGCGTGATTAGGTTAACCCTATCACCAAGCAAAGGATGATTGTGCTACCAAGTCCGATATTCTAGTGCACTCTCTTCGGTCAAAGAGTTAGGCTTGTGCCGAAGCTCTGAGACTAGGTCTTCTTGCCTTACCAAGCAAGTTTCCTCTTGAACTAAGTGACATATCGGTGGTGCGTGATATTCTAGATGTCTACTATAAGTATCGCCATGTTGCCACATGACCGTGTTGTCAGGTTCTTGTGTAAGCTGTTTCTTTAAACCTCTACTTTCTCCAAGGATCTATACTGGGTATCCCTAAACTAGTTGGTTGGGCTTAAACAACAACTTGGAGAGTTGTAAGACAAAAGTTCTATCCAACTCTGTTCCTCCTTAAATGGATGTCTAGTTCTATTCGTGTTGAAGCAGGATAATAAGTCCTTTGTGGATATGTTATATTCCCCGCCTTTGATTTGATTTGGGCAATCATCAAGTCAAACTCAGTTCCAAGGACTAACATGTCGGTGTATCTACTCATGATGTTTCACTTGAGTACATCTTCATGTCCTCTGGTCTGACCAATGTCTATGCCTTGTTCATACAACATGTGAGTCCATCTTCTTGGAGTGTGTAGATAAGTTTGTTATTGAGCACATGGATGACATCCTTATCTTCTCCATGTTATATGAGATTCATATGCAACATTTGGCATTAATATTGGAAACTTTTGAGAATCATCCTCGTGTTATCTCGAAGTATGCGTTCTGGATGTTAGAAGTAACCTTCTCTAGTTCACGCGCAAAATGTTGAAAGAAGTCGTCGTGGATTCGAGTAGCGTTATCTTTGTCTCCTCGGGAATCATTTCAAATTAGTCAAGCATGTGCGAAGAATTCTTGATATGGTAGGCTGATACCTTCACATCTCGAGAAGATCCTCCAAGCACATCAAGCCACTGATTGATTCGTTCATGGAAGATAAGAAGTCCAACAAAACTTCGTTATCCTCCTAAATGTTTTCCAATAAGGATTCAATGGTGTTTCGTTGCAAACAACTCATGTAGGTGCAATTATCTTTGATAATTTGCTAATACGTGGCTTTTGCAATCTAGCTGATTCTTTTGGAGCTTGACGCTATAGTCTGTATCTTGAGAATCTAGTAACTTCACCTTTGCTGTAAATGTTGCACACTTTATATTTGGACATGCTGAGTCTGAAGTATCTCTCCACTTGATCAAAGCTGAATCTCAAGCAGCAATAATGATTGGTGTTCCTCAAGGCTATGACATATATCTTGTAATTCTGGCAAGACTGATGTAATCATTGGCACAGTCAGTCGGAAGACCTATTGTCATATTCTCTCAAGTCAGCAATAACAACCACTCTTCATGAGGCATCTTCTATGATTTATTATAGGAGTTGTGCTTATGATTTCCTTCGCATCCGAAGTCTGACCTTCACTTGATGATTGATTAAAGGCTTGTCCAAAAGTCTGTTATTAGTATCTTAAACATCAAGGAGAACATTTAAAGTAGTGTTGCTAAATGTTTCTCGGTCGATCCTCCAGATCCTTTTACGATGGCAAGCGTCTTGTTATGCCAAGTACTTAGAGTCTGAGAATGAAGTTTATTTCTTCTCGTGTCATCAGGAATCTTCTAAACTATTCATCTTGGTGGTGTGAAGTGATATCACTATCTTGGCAAAGATGTGGATAAGCCTGGATGAATAAAGAGTTCCCTTTTCGCTTTCTTAAACATGTTCGAAGAGCAACCATGATTTTGGTAATCAATAATTTCTCTTGTTACATGTTCCTTGTGACTCTTATGAGTCCTCTCCACCAAAACACCTTTCCGACCTGGCCTTCTGTTGAATGAAAGAGTGAACCTTCTATGTCAAAAGTAGTTCAACAGCTTGGTTTTGTTGGTATCTATCTCTTCCACCTATAAAGCTCTATTAAGTTGTTTAGTAGAGGTTTATTTCTCAAAGTCTCTGGTCATGTTCCATCTGTTGGAAGTCTCCTTTCCTTAGAAATTTACTCTCTTCTGCAAGTTCCATGGTCTCAATCCTCATGAAGACCAATTATCTGTCATCTTGAAAACCATCTCCTTTTGTTTCCTTTGTTACCTTGGCGTGTTTCATGTTTGTTGGCTTTAGAGATGTTCGCGAAACATCTATCCATGAGTTGACCATGAGATACTCACTTTTGGGTCTGTGTCATTCCCTCTCTCCCTTAGTGTGAGCAGCCACCTCGAAGATTATGAAGCACTTCGTCCATTCGTCATGGTGCCATGGATCAACCTCTTCGAGAAGATCGTCGAAGTTCAGTGTAACCCTGTTCATTCTATCTTTCTACCTAGGAATCTCAGGTCGAGATTCTTTTAAGGGGGATAGAATTGTAACAACCCTAGTTTCATTAACTATTAATTAGGGTTTGGTTTGTGCATAGCATGAGCATCATCTTAAAAAGGCATGCAAGAAAATAATCACAAAACCCTAACCCTAATTTACCTCTTCCTCTCAAATGCATTCAAATGGCTTTTGAATATTTTTGAAACAACAAAATGTTTGGAGCCCAAATAGTATAAAGGGCCCCTTAGTTTTTTCACATATCTTGCAAAGCCTCTTATATTTTGAAATCATTCAAAACAGAATTAAAAACGAATGAACAAAAGAGAAAATAAAAAACAAAAAAAGGAAAAGTTTTCGCAAATAAAAACTGCTGCTAAACCTAACTGGGCCGAGCCCCCTTCTTTCCTCCTCTCCCTACCGCCCACGCGCAGCCGCCAGCAGCCACTGCCCTCGCTTTGCCGCGGCCCACCAGCCGGCCCACCTGGCCCATCTGCAGCCCGTGGCCAGCTCGTACCGTTTCGCCCCGTTCTTTCTGTCGTCTTTCACAACGACGTTAACCACCTGTGTGTCGCCGCCGCCGTCGGTGGCCGCTGCACCACGATTCGTGCATGCCGCCGCCCCCTAGCACCTATAAGGACCTCGCCCCGCCCTCTAGAGAACCCTAGCACGCCACTCCTCCCCCCCCCCCCGCCTTATCCCTTTCTTGCCAAGGACGAAACCCTAGCTCCGGCCACCGTGTTCCCTCGCCGTCAGCGACCACCCCGCGGTGCGCCGAGGCCACTGCTAGAAGCGTTTCTCCGTCCTTGTCCTCCTCCTCGAAGCACGCAAGCTCGGATGACCTCCTCTGGCCGGAATCAAGCACGGAGCACCGTCGGCCACCGTCGTTGTCGTCATCGATTCATCGTCGTTCGACCTTGCCTTGACTCCCCGTCACCACCGTCGTGTTCGTGGTGAGCTTGCGGTCCTCACAGACCTTCTCGCTTTGCCCCTCTCCCTCTGTGTCCTCGTGTCGTCGTGCACATGTCGCCGCCGCTACTATCCGTCGTCGCGCACGCCTCTCCGACGACCTCCTCCAAGTGGCGCCGCCATTTATGGTAGCCCGCGACGCCCTCTTTCCAGCGCGCCTGCTCCTGTCGCCCCTAGCGCCGGATTTGATCACCACCTGGGGCTTCTCCATAGATGACGTCGGCGAGGCATCATGATGGCGTCATAACCCCCTTTTTTATTATTATTTTCTATAATTATTTCAGTAAAGGAAAATATCTAACATGTGGGCCCATGTTGTAAGTGTAATAAACATTTTCAGAAATGTTTTCTGTTTAATAAAATGTTAAAAGTAATTCCAAAATATAAATTATTTTATATATTCCAAAAATGATTTAAAATGAATTAAAAATGGGAAAAATCATAACTAGTTCATTTTAAATCAGAAAAATACAAATAATATATCAAAATGTTCAGAAAAATAAGATCTAAACACTAGCATCATAATCATGCATTGATAAACAACTTTAATGGCAAGTATAATTAGAAGAACAAAATGAACCCCATAGGTGATTCCGAGGATCCCCCTATTCTAGGGTTTTCACCCCTCGGAACCCCGATTAAACTACCAAGCATGTTTAGGGTTTCAATTTCAATAACTTTTAACTTGTCATATCATCATCCTTGTTTGAGCATTGCATCGATGCCATGTATTAATTGTTTCCCTCTCTTTCTGGTGTTTGCTTCTTTCCGGTAGAGTACGATATCAAGATCGAGATCGAAGCCCGAGATCAACACCGTCGAAGCTCGAAAACTAATACTTGACCAACTGTAATCAAGTCATGTACCAGATGTCTGAAGCCCTACTTTCTGGATATCAACTGGCAAAGGCAAGCGAATCCCCACACATACATATGAATCCTATGCTTTCAAAGTATTTCATTCTTGCCATGTGCATACGATTCTAAAGTCTTTTGTCGATAGATGTAGTAATCCTATCTGATGCATGTTTCCTTTGAGCCTAAATTCCCTGATCCACTGCTCCTAGCATAACTAGGGTTTGAGCTTGTGAAGCGTTGCTAGAGCTATTATATCTATTGAGCTTAGCCATGCTTAGCTGTTACCACTGGTCCATCCGGTTGATGAATCAGAGCTACGAATGAACCTAGTTTGATAGGATGATGTGGTAATATCATAGATGAAAGTTAAACATGCTAAGGCTTGTATGGGAGGCCATGGTGGGTTGTGGTTTTGCAGTCCCATACTTGCCACCCTTAGGACCCGATGTTCTTGCCTCTTGAACCAAGACGAGTGTACAGCCACACGGGGGCTTGGAAACCCCCTCGACCAACTAAATTGCCGAGTATATTCCATGAGTCACATAGTTCAGGCTTTCCATTCGACATATGCATCTTGGTTGTTCTTGAATAGAGGTGAAGGAGGTGCATTCATAACAGGTAGGTAAGCGTGGCCGGGAACAAGAGATGTCCGGCATCCGTAATCTTGAACCCTGTGCACTTCATTAGGGACCGGCTTCGGGACTCGACCCAATACGGCGGCATCTCCCTAGTGCGTGAATCATGGTCTCGGCGAAAGCAAGGTAAAGGTCGTGTCTAACCACCCTCTGCCAGCCTTCCAAGGAAGAGGGCTAATGTACTGGCATTAAGAGAAGGTTAGTACGTGTGGGTAAAGTTGTACACCCCTGTAGGGTTATTAATCTTTTCGAAAAGCCACGTTCGCGTTTATGGACGTACTTGGGAACGGACGTGAAGATCATAGAGAACTTGAACCTAATCGTAAAACTTTGCAAGTTATGATTCGGTGGATATCAAAAGATGATCAAAGCTAGATATATCGTTCTCTTATCCCTTTTAAAACATTCTGATTAGCCGAGATGCTTCTCCCTCTTGTTTTACAAAACAAAGACAGCTTTGTGCAAAATAACTCCACCAGCCATAAGTCTTGCGGAGTACACCCTGTACTCACCCTTGCTTCGTTGATACTTTTGCAGCAGAGTAAGTGTTACAATAGAAGATGAGTTCTTCACGGCATCGACACTGACGAGTAGTTTGGAGTTCCCAGATGGCAGTCTGGGATCTATGGATTGGACGCCATCGTTATGCTTCAGGCCTCTTAGGCCATTTGTTAAGGTTGCTATACTTAATAGCATAATTTGCCTTCCGTTGTTTAATGTTTGTGGTCAGTGACCTCTGCTTGTAATATTTTGGTTCTCTGCTCAGTTATGAGCTCGCTGTAATAACTTTTGTATCGTAGGGTCACTGTTGTGTTACCGATTCTCTCTCTGTACGCTTTCGATATTTAGGTTAGGCTTATATCAGACAGAGGTGTAAGATTTGTCTTGCCCTAATCCCGGGGGTGTCACATAGTGGGTGCGCTGGCGCGCCCCCACTGGAAGTATGTAGCTCCCATCTAGAAGATGTTCCAGCCAGTTGGGGAAAGACAGAGCCATATAGAAAGCAAGGTAGCAAGATCGCCCGGGCCGGGATGTTGTTTCTCCCTTCTGGCTAAGTCCATCAGTCGGACATGCAAGGCAGATCCAGTCGGAGAAGCAAGAATTGTTGGAAGTTTCGAAGTACCTACCTGCAGTAGCCACTCCGTATCTCGGGGGATACACCCAGTGGGTGCGCTGGTGACGTGGCTCAGTCAATTGCAGAGCTTCGTTGGGAGACCCCAAGAGCAAGGTGTGATGAGCATAGCAGCAAGTCTTCCCTCAGTTATGAAACCAAGGTTATTGAACCAGTAGGAGCAAGGAAACAACTCCAAGGTGTTGCTAACAACTTGGAATCCTGCACAACACAAACTCAAGAATTTGCCCCAACTTACAGTGAGGTTGTCAATCTCACTGGTTTGCTGAAAACAAAGGATTAAACATATAGTGTGGAAGGTAATGGTTGTTTGCTGAAAGTAAACGGTAATAGTAGATGATGTAACAATGGTAAAGATTGGACCGGGGTCCACAGTTCACTAGAGGTGTTCTCCTTAAGATAAATAGCATGTTGGGCAATTGATAGGACTGAGCAAGGCATAACAATGCAAATACTAGACATCATGATACCTATGAGATTTGATTGGGCATTACAACAATATACATAGACCGCCATCCAATTGCATCTATGACTAATAATCCACCTTCAGATTATCATCTGATCCCCCTCCAGTATTAAGTTGCAAGCAACGGATAATTGCATTAAGCAATGTGTCTAAAGTAAACAATACAATTGTTCCATGAACAAAAGATTGTTGTTTTCTCCCTAGTAGCAATAGCACATCTATAACCTTAGAGATTCCTGTCACTTCCCCAGATTTAATAGAGGCATGAACCCACTATCGAGCATAAATACTCCCTCTTGGAGTCACTCGCATCTTCTTGGCCAAGATAACTACTAGCAACGGAGAGCATGCAAGATCGCAAACAACACAGACATGATAGAATCAATAATCAATAAGACATGATAGAATCAACAATCAACCTGACATAGTATCTCAATATCCATCGGATCCCCGAAAACACAACATGTATGATTACAAATAGATGATCTTAATCATGAACGGAGCTCACAATATCTAATCATGATAGCACAAAGGAGTAGAAACAACCATCTAGCTTCTATATGGACCCATAGTCCAAGGGTGAACTACTCACACATCATACCGGAGGCTGGCATGGTGATGAAGAAGGCCTCCAGTATGATCTCTCCCCTCCGGCAGGGTGCCGGGAAGAGTTTCATATCCCCCCGATCTAGGGATGATGGTGGCGGTGGCTACGGACTGTTTCGTGGAGATCTGATCGGGTGCTTAGGGTTTTGGCATCGGGGTGCTTTTATAGGCGAAGAGGCAAGGCAGGAGGGCACCCGAGGCGCCCACACCAGGTGGTGGCGCGCCCTAGGGAGGGCCCGTGCCACCCTAGGGTGTGGCCGCCTCGTGGCCCTCCTTCGGCCGCCCTTCGGTCTATATGTTCTCCTCGGTGAAATATTGACATTGGCTTTTGTCCCGTCCAATTCCGAGAATATTTCCTCACTAGCTTTTCTGAAACCAAAAACAGCAGAAAACAGGCAACTGGCATTGCGGCATCTTGTTGATAGGTTAGTCCCAGAAAATGTATAAAAATACCTCAAAATGTAGACAAAGCATAGCAAAGTTGATACTAAACAAGCATGGAACATCAAAAATTATAGATACATTTACGATGTATCAAGCATCCCCAAGCTTAACTTTTGCTCGTCCTCGAGTAGGTAAGTGATAAAAAGAATAATATTTGAGGTGACATGCACCATCACAATCTTGATCAAACCATTTGCAAGCATTGATATCTGGGATCAAAGTACTCTAAACAAGAGCATGAAAGATAAAGTTCTAACAATAGGACATAGCAACTATGTTGCAACATGAAAATATACAAACAAAGATTATGAATAACAATGCATTGAAAGACGTTTGTTTGTTTCACATATAGAAAACATAGCGTGGTGGTATTCAGCTTTTCCCTCATGGAGTAGCAAAGCATAAATGCACATGACACCTTCAAAGTTCATAAGGGTGACTTGATACAAATAGTTCAAGAACAAGCAATATCAACATTATGAATCAACCAATAAGGTTTGGGACAATGCACATAGAATTAAGAATGACAAATATGCTCTCCTAGTTGGTGCATAAAGATAGAAGGTGGAGACTCAATATAAAAGTAAGAAGAAAGACCCTTCACAGGGAAGCAGGGATTTGAATTTTCATAAAGAGCTTCAAAAAATTATGGTACTTGTTAGCTTTCATCTCTCATTGCCCCTATCATAAGCATATTTAAGTGATTAAGGTTAAAGTGAACAAAGTATGGAGTATATGCTTGACAAATCATAAGTTGGCAATCTCATGTCCCTTGAGTACGAGGGTCGTTCCTCATGCTACTCAACTTTAGTTACCAGAAAGTTCTTGTCATTGTAAGTATATGTGTATCATAGAGAACCGCCAATGGGGTACCCCTTGCCCCATGACACAGGAGCTATCCCATATCAAAATGACAAGGCAACAGATAGTGAGCATCTCAGCAATCCTTTTATTTACCATGAGCATGCTGCATGTATTTTTTTCTCTCTCTTTTTTTCTATATTTTTTTCTGAGGATGCTTCATGGATTGCTCACTATGGTGATGCTGAAAGTTTCCACCATGATTAGGCATGGCTTAGGCTAGCGGCCCAGGCGTTTCTCTAACACATATACATAACTCCATGGACTTACAAGCTCCCCTTTTAATTCACACTTCCGACATCCATAAACAAAAGAGCATGATATCATCTGGGTTGATATTTACAGGTGTTGAAAGTGTTCCCCGTGACAGCACAGTTATGCTAATTCCCAACTTATAAGTGCAAGCATATACAACATAAATGACACAATGGTTCAAGTTTATTAGGGGCAATAAAAATAAAGTGTGCCATAAAGTTTGTGAGAGATTTAATCGCTAATTTTCACATAACAAGTTTAATTTGGAAGATAGATAAAACAGGAATATAATTGGAATGGTGTAACACACCATGCATATGAATTTATAGTGGACTCTTTGGAATAACTTGGTTTCTTGGGAGTTGGATGCATGAGTAGAGCTTACACAATACAAGTGGATGCTAGCAAAAGACTGGGAGCGACCAATTAAGAGAGCAATAATGGCCATAATTATGTAGAGCGACAAAACATTATCAATCAAAGCATAAAGTGGTACCACAAGTCAAAAACTAAATAATCATTGATACGTCCAAAACGTATCTGCTTTCCCGAACACTTTTGCTATTGTTTCTCCTCTAAACTTGTGTGATTTGGATACAACTAACCCAGACTAATGTTGTTTTCAGCAGAATTACGTTGGCGTCTAGTTTTTGTGCAGAAAATCAACTATTAAGAAAAATCCTGGAAAATATGCCAAAAATCCTATTTCACCAGAAGACTCACGGAGACAGAATACGAGACGGAGGGGAGGCCTGAGGGGCCCACACACCCTGCCGCGCGGGTGGGCCCAGGCCACACCTGGAGGGGGTGTGGCTGCATTAGGCACCCCCTCGGCCACTCTCTTCACCTATAAGATGCCTCTTGACCTAAAAATCGAGGGGGGGTCGACGTTTTTCCAGAAAGAGTTCCACTGCGCCGCCACCACCAAAAACCGCGATTCGGAACCAGAAACTCCGTTCTGGCACCCTGCCGAGACGGGGAATTTGGAGAGGATCATCGCCATCATCATCACCAACGCCTCTCCATCAACCATCCATGTTTCCCTCATCCATGAGTGAGTAATCCCCCGTTGTAGGCTATGGGGACGGTAGGGATTGGATATCATGTAATCGAATAAGATTGTTAGGGCATGGTGCCTAGTATCTCTATTGGTGCTATTTGACTTTGTTGCAACTTGTTGTGCTTAATGCTTGTCACTAAGGCCCGAGTGCCATGATCTCATATCTGAACTTATTATTGAATCATTATGATATTATTGTTTGTGATCTTATCTGCAAGTTGTGTACACATATCATTGTCCGGATCCAAAGGCCCCGAAGTGACAGAAATTGGGACAACCGGAGGGGATGGCTGTGAGATGAGGATCACATGTGTTCACGGAGTGTTAATGCTTTGCTTCGGTGCTCTATTAAAAGGATCACCTTAATGTCCAGTTGTTCCCTTGAGGCCCCGCTGCAACGGGCTGGCAGGACAAAAGATGTTATGCAAGTTCTCATTGCGAGCATGCATGACTATATATGGAGTACATGCCTATGATTGTTTAGTACTTGGATGCTTTATATTATTTATCTGCAATTGCCCTAGATCTCGAAGTTACATGTTTAGTCTCGTCCATGCAACGCCCATCCATCCATCCCTATGCCTACCGCGCTCATATCCTACTGTTTGCTACTACTGTTACTATTGCTCTTGTTTTACTGCTGTTGTTGCTACTACAAATTGTTGCTACTGATAAACTTTTGTGAGCAAGAACTATTTCCAGGTGCAGCTGAATTGATAACTCAGTTGTTAAGGCTTGCAAGTATTCTTTGGCTCCCCTTGTGTCAAATCAATAAATTGGGTAATACTACCCTCGAAGACTGTTGCGATCCCCTATACTTCTGGGTCATCAAGACTATTTTCTAGCACCGTTGCCGGGGAGTATAGCTTTATTTGTAAGTTCACTTGGATCTATTATTGTTCACTGCTACTCCTTTCATCATGGGGAAGTCTCGTGATGAAAAGTTTCCAATTTTACCATCCACTACAAGAAGAGGTACAGTCTTAAACACCTCTGTTGCTCTTGATTCACCGTCTGTTATAAGTAAGCTTGTTACACCACCACCACATACACATGCTACACACACTGCTACTACTGCTGAATCTGAAACTGCTTCTGATACTCATGATGTTCTACTGTGCTTGATGCGAGTGGTTCATTAGGTCCTTTCCTAGATGCTACTATTACTAGAACTATTTTGGGAAACACTGAAACTCCTAGTGAAGACACTATTACACCTGTTAGCTCACCTGGGTCTAGAGAGAGTTATGATATTAGTGATGGTTACATTGAAATGACTGATGATTTTATTGAAGAGTACCAAAACACACATGGTGCTAGTGCTATTAGGAGGCTCCTTGAGAGACGTACCATTATTCCTAAATTGTCTTCTGATCCTAAGTTTGCCACCTCTCCCATAGATATTAAAGATAAAGATTATGATTTCTCTCTTGATTTATCATATTTAGACATCGTTGAGAAAGAACCTTTTTGTGGGACTGAGCGTGAGAGTGCTATGGCACATATGAATGAGCTTTCTACTATGAGTTCTTTATTCTCTGATGATTTTAAGATGCGCAAGTACTTTGTTACAAAGATCTTCCCTTTTTCACTAAAAGGAGAAGCTAAGGCTTGGTTTAATAGATTACCTCTCGGATCCATTGATAGTCATGATTGTTTGATTGCTTCTTTCTTCCAGAAATATTTTCCTCCCAGTGCTAGACATGTTGCTTTGCAGAGACTTTTTGATTTTAAACAGGGAGAAGAAGACAAATTGCTTGAGTCATGGACAAGGTTCTGTGCCTTGATTCATGCACATCCTGGATGTCCATTACCTAAAAATGAGCTTCTTGATATTTATTATAATGGACTAACTGATGATTCTAGGTCATACCTAGATAGTTTTGTTGATTGTGTTTTTAGGAAAAGAACTCCTACAGATGCTGAAGAATTAATGGCTAAAATAAGCAAGAATTATGATGATTGGACTTCAACTGAGCTAAATACACCTGAGCCTATTATTCCTGAACCAATTGTGCCTGAACCAGCTCCAACACCAATACCAAGGAAGAGGGGATTGATTGCATTAAATGATGAAGTGATGAAAGAAGCTAATAAATGTCTTAAAGAGAAAGGTATTAGAGCTGAAGATGTGAAAAATCTACCTCCTATAGAATAATTATGTAAGCCGGTTCCCCACTCATCTAATATTGAGGTACACTCTCTCCACTTATATGAAGGTGATATTCCCTATGGTAAGCCTCCTGATCAATGCATAGACGAACTTGACACTTTTATAGTTAAACAAGGTAATTTTAACAAACAAGTTCAGAATCATTTATTGGAAAACTCTAGAGCTATTAATGAGTTGAAAGATATTGTGGAAAGAACTACTAATGATGTTAAAATGCTTTGTAAACACTTTCAAATGGTTCAAACTCAAATTGATCAACTTGTTAAGGTACAAAAGGATATGCTAGTTAATGCCTCGAGAGATAAACATGCTTATGGAATTAGAACTAGGAGTGGTATAGCTACTCAAGATCCTTTATATCCTAAAGGACACCCTAAAAGAGTTGAGCAGGATTCTCAACAAGGTGAAAGTAGTGGTAGTCCTCTTAAGAGAAAGAAAAAGAAACACAAAATAGTTGAGGAACCCTCTGAACTTGTTGTAGATCCTAATAGTATATCTGTCTCTGATGCTGAAACTGAAAGTGGTGATAAAAATGATGCTCTTGACAAGGAGGAAGTTGAGGAAGAACCTGAGAAGCACACTAAGAACACTAGGTACACTAAGGAAGATTTTATTGCTAATAAACATGGTAGTGAAAGAGAACCTTGGGTGCAGAAACCTATGCCTTTTCCCAATAAGAAACACAAGTCAAAGGTGGAAGAACACTATAACAAGTTTTGTGAGTGGATGAAACCTTTATTTTTGCAAATTCCTTTGACTGATGCTATTAAGTTGCCTCCTTATTCAAAGTATATGAAGGATATTGTCTCTAATAAAAGGAAGATTCCTAATGAGGAAATTTCTACTTTGCTTGCTAATTATTCCTTCAATGGTAAGGTTCCAAAGAAACTTGGTGATCCAGGTATACCAACTATTCCTTGCTCTATTAAGAATAATTATGTTAGAACTGCTTTATGTGATTTGGGAGCTGGATTTAGTGTTATGTCTTCTTCTCTCTACAAGAGACTCCAGCTAGAAAAGTTGATAACAACTGATATATCTTTGCAAATGGCTGATAAGTCAACTACTATTACTATTGGTATATGTGAGGATGTTACTGTTCAAGTGGCTCATAATTTCTTGGTTTTAACTGATTTTCTTGTGCTTGAAATGCCTGAAGATGATAATATGTCCATTATTTTTGGGAGACCTTTTCTCAATACTACAGGTGCTGTCATCAATTGTAATCAAGGGAAGGTAACATTTAATATTAATGACAAAGAGCATACTGTCTATTTCCCCAAGAAGGTTGCTAAGAGCTATTGCCTGAATTCCATTGAAAATATTGAGAGCATCAAAGTTGGAGAAATATATTGTCCGTTCCACAAGAAAGTTTTGAAACTATTATGATTGGTACTATTCCTACCAAGTTTGAGGTAACATAATCACTTTGTGGAATGAAAAGTTTTGTTTCATATAAGATTGTTTTGGTAAAAAGACTTGATCAACCTTGTTAACAAAAGGATTTTAATGAACAAAACAATGTTTTCATAGTGGTTATACTTGCTTACTTTTATTCTTCTCCTTCCTAGTCTTTGCTCTTTCTCTTGTTAGCTTTGGTTTTGCTAGTTGTTTGCTTGTTAGAGTGTCTTAGAACTTCTGCAGTTTTGGTTCTTGTTTGCTTTTGCTTCTTCTAAAAAAAATCTTTTCTGCGAGAAAAACAATTTTCATACCCTGAAAATTCGCCAAAAATAAAGTTTCCCGAAAAATTCCAGAAAATTCATATTAAATTTTTCCTCGAAAAAAGAGGCAGAGGGACACCTAGAGTGGCCCAGGGGGACCCCCTAGGCCAGCACCCCCCTGGTGGCGCGGCCAGCCCCAGGGGTGCGCCTGGCCTAGGTGGGCCCACATGTGGCCCTCCAAGTTGTCTCCTCCTAGCCACTTCTTTCTCTCTCCTGAAAAACACCGGAAAAAATTCTCAAGCTTGAGTTCCTGCTCTTCTTGCTCCCGATTTTCGATCTCCTTGCTCAGCCCATCTTTGCTGCTGATTTTTGGAGGGATTGCTCCTTGGTATGTGCCTCCTCCACTTGTCCAATTAAATTTATGATTGGTAGATTGTATCTTGAGTATTTTGCTGCTATAGGTGTCAGGTTATGTGAGCTTGCATGCTTGTTCTATGCTTAGAGATTTCATTTTGATGCATGTTTAGCCCTCTAGCAAGTTCCTATAGTAGTTCATCATCATTTATCAACTTGGAAATGACTTGGTTTGATTTTTGTCTAAAAATTTCAGAAAGGAAGATGAGTGCATACCCACTGAATCGATATGATTTGATGGTACCTGAGCCAATGAAAGTCCATCGTGAGGAAGGAGTCTTCCCTTCCATTTATCCATGCTCTGGATTTATGAGAGCCGCGGGAATCTTCCAGGATTTCCAGACTATGATTACTAATGCAGGGTTGGAACACTTCGTTGAAGAAGAACCATATCAGTATGTTAAGCTAACCATGGATGTGGTGCAAGACTTCCGGTTTACTTGGTCTTCATCTAATCCCATGGTCCATTATAAAATCTACAATATAGTTGTCGACCTGCCTTTTGCTGATTTCTGTGCAGCTATTAGAGTGCCCCATTGGGGATCTTGTGAGAAGATCAAGGAGAGGCCTAAGTCACTTATGGATTTATATGCTAAAATTTTCCAAGGTTTCGACTTGTCGAAGGAAAGTGATAAAATTCGGAACATTCAGTTCCCATCCATTATATATTTTGCCTATTTCATTACCAAGTGTGTTCTTGCTAGAAAATTATCTTCATTTGATCTAGCTTTTATCTCAGCGGCTTTGGATAGGGACAGAACTTATAACTTGGGTGCTTTGATAGCTTACCATCTTACCACTAACCGTGAGAAGGGTGGAATTTGTGGAGGTCTCATTGCCTCTAGGTTGCTAGATTTCCATGGTTTAGAGCCTCACCATTCAGATTATCGGTTCCCCATAAAGAGGCTTGATCTTGATTCCATGGTTCAGCATAATTTTGTTTCTTCTTGGGCCACTTTGAGAAGTCTACCGTATGAATTATCCTTTGTCCAGCGTGGTTGGAGAGGGGGTAGGACTGAGAACGTAGTCTATTTGCATGCATCTGCTTTGTTTAATTTTGATAACAGGCAAGGATGGTCGCTCAAGGAGGAGGAGTTTGACACCTACGTGGCGGAGCTCTCCCAGCAAGAGGAGAATGTTGGAGAGGATGCCGAAGATGATTCGGTTCAGCCTTTCAACATGGGGGAGTCTTCGTACCAGCAGCCCTCCTATGATTGGGGCGCGTCTTCTTCTTCATCGCGAGCGCCTGACTATGATCATTCCTATGATGACCCACCAACTTGGGGTTACTACCCGCGCTATTGAGCCCCACTTAGGCCAAAATCCTAATCTTGGGGGAGGTACACCGACATCACACTCATCTATATATCATGTTTCGTCGGTTCTTTGTATATCCATTGTTTCCCTTTCTTTTTGGTTTTTGATTCTATTTTCCCAAAACACAAAAATACCTAAAATATTTTCGTTGTTTCTCTTGGTTTGTTTCTTTGCTTTTTAGCTTTTGTTTGCCTTAAAGAAAAATCCAAAAACATTTTTTCTTTGTTTGTATTTTCTTTGTGTGTTTGCTTTAAAAATCAAAAACACCAAAAATATTTGTTGTTCTTCTTTGGTTTTGTGAAGTTCTTTGCAGCGTTCAGCCGTCCTCAGTGAAGTTTTGTTTCATATTATTATTCAAGCCACACAAGTGAAGGGCAATAATGAAGATTAAGACAACTTGAGGTGTGGTAAGAGGTTGGTAATGAACTCTATTTGTTTTCATTTTTGTACATATACTCATCATTGTGAGCATGCTTAGTCTGTTCATGTAAGGTGTATGTTATTTATGGATGCTTAGTAGTTCTTGCTTTCTTATTATTAGCTCCAGCTTGTTAATAGCCTTCACTTGCACTGAGTATGAGCTCTACTTGTGCATCCAACTCCTCAAAACCAATTTGTCAAAAGTGTCTACCATACCTACCTACTAGCATTATTTCCTATTTAGTGCATATTCATTGTGCCTTGTTTTCTTCCAAATAAAATGTTTGACTATTTTGAGAAAGTTAGTTAGTAAATCTCTCACGAACTTGATGGCACACTTTATTTCTTGCACTTAATAAACCTGAACCATTGTGACAGTTCATGAAAGTTATATGCTTGCAAATTATAGGCTGGGAGTTAGCAGAACCGTGCTGTCACGGGGAATCCTTCCAACATTTATGGATATATATCCAGTTGATATCATGCTCTTTTGTTTGCGGATGTCGTCGGTGTGAAATAAAAAGGGAGCTTGTAAGTTCATGGAGTTATATATATATATATATATATGTGTGTTAGAGAAACGCCTGGGCCGCTAGCCTAAGCCATGCCTAATCATGGTGGAAACTTGCAGCATAA
This sequence comes from Avena sativa, assembly GCA_916181665.1. NCBI lineage: Eukaryota > Viridiplantae > Streptophyta > Magnoliopsida > Poales > Poaceae > Avena > Avena sativa. Next base: position 411,334,576 of record OV702283.1, on the reverse strand, counting down.
CCATAATGAGCAATCTATGAAGCATCCTCAATAAAAACCTATGCAAATAGAAAATAAAAAGATTGCTGAGATGCTCATTGTCTGCTTGCCTTGTCATTTTGATCACGGGATAGCTCCTGTATCATGTGCAAGGGGTACCCCGTTGGCGGTTCTCTATGATATGCATGTATTTACGATGACAAGAACTTACAGGTAACTAAAGTTGAGTAGCATGAGGAGCGGCCCTCGTACTCAAGGGACATGAGATTTCTAGTTTATGGTCTGTCAAGCATATAACTCATATTGGACCTCGCTTTCACCTTAACCATATAAATATGCCTATGATAGGGGCAATGAGAGATCAAAGCTAATGAGTACCTTACTTTCAGCATTTGGAAGCCTTTCAAACCTTTCCAAAACCTTTTCACTTCCTTGTTGAGTCACCACTTATTCTATGGGCATCTTCTTGAGAGCATAGTTGTCATTCTTAGTGTAATGTGTTTGTCTCAAAACTTGGTAAATTATGTCATGACTTTGATGCTTGTATCTCTGATATCTTTACTTCTAGTCTTCACTTGAACTTCAGAGGTGCCTTGGCATTTATTTTGTGCTCTACAAGAAAAGGCAAGCGAGATACCACTCTATCATGCCTTCTTATGAGCATTGCAATGTTGCTTATGTTTATGTTTCATGCTACTTATTATTATTGAGTTGGAATATCTTCATAGCTTGCAATGACTATTGAGTAGACTTAGTTGCATACTCCTTATTATGAATTGTCTAAGTGTCTACTCCTGTGCTGAGAATATATACATCATATGAAGCAAATGTGTTATCGCACTCAGTTTTCAACTAAATTGCTTGAGGACAAGCAATAAGCTAAGCTTGGGGGAGTTGATACGTCCAAAACATATCAACTTTCCTGAACACTTTTGCTACTGTTTCTCCTCTAAACTTGTGTGATTTGGATACAATTAACCCGGACTAACGTTGTTTTCAGCAGAATTACCTTGGTGTCTAGTTTTTGTGCAGAAAATCAACTAACGGGAAAAATTCCGGAAAATATGCCAAAAATCATATTTCACCAGAAGACTCACGGAGCCAGAATACGAGATGGAGGGGAGTCCTGAGAGGCCCACACACCCCTGCCGCGTGGGTGGGCCCAGGACGGGCCTAGAGGGGATGTGGCTGCCCCAGGCACCCCCTTGGCCTCCCTCTTCGCCTATAAGATGCCTCTTGACCTAAAAATCGAGGGGGGTTCGATGTTTTTCCAGAAAGAGTTCCGCTGCGCCGCCACCACCAAAAACCGCGATTCGGAACTAGAAACTCCGTTCTGGCACCCTGTCGGGACGGGGAATTTGGAGAGGATCATCGCCATCGTCATCACCAACGCCTCTCCATCAACCATCCATGTTTCCCTCATCCATGAGTGAGTAATACCCCGCTGTAGGCTATGGGGATGGTAGGGATTGGATGAGTTCTATCATGTAATCGAATAAGATTGTTAGGGCATGGTGCCTAGTATCTCTATTAGTGCTATTTGACTCTGTTGCAACTTGGGACAATGCACATAGAACTAAGAATGGCAATTATGCTCTCTTAATTGGTGCCTAAGGATAGAAGGTGAAGACTCAATATAATGGTGTAAGAAAGGACCTTCATAAAGGGAAGCAGGGATTTCAAGTCTCATAAAGAGCTTCCAAAAATTATGGTACTTGTTAGCTTTCAGCTCTCATTGCCCCTATCATAAGCATCTTGAAGTGATTAAGGTTAAAGTGAACAAACTATGCATTATATGCTTGACAAAGTATAAGTTGGCAATCTCATGTCCCTTGAATACGAGGGCCGCTCCTCATGCTACTCAAGTTTAGTTACTTGCAAGTTCTTGTCATAGTAAGTACATGTGTATCATAGAGAACCGCCAACGGGGTACCCCTTGCACATGATACAGGAGCTATCCCATAATCAAAATGACAAGGCAAGCAGACAATGAGCATCTCAGCAATCTTATTATTTACCATGGGAAAATGGTGCTTTTTCTCTCTTTCCTCTTTTCTCATCTTTTTTTCTTTTTCTCAATCTCTTTTTTTATAAGAAGAATGCTTCACAGATTGCTCACTATGGTTTTGTTGTAAGTTTACACCATGATTAGGCATGGCTTAGGCTAGCGGCCTAGACGTTTCTCTAACACACATACATAACTCCATGGACTTACAAGCTCCCTTTCATTTCACACCGACGACATCCATAAACAAAAGAGCATGATATCAACTGTGTATAATGTACAAGTGCAATGTTGAAAGCGTTCCCCGTGACAGCACGCAAACATATATAACATAGATGACACAATGGTTCAAGTTTATTAGGGGTAAGAAAAATAAAGTGTTCCATCAAGTTCGTGAGAGCTTTAATCACTAAGTTTTCACATAACAAAATACTTTTTAATTTCAAAATAGATGAAAACAAGAATATACTTGGAATGGTGTAACACATCATGCATAGGATTTATAGTGGACACTTTGAAATAACTTGATTTCTTGGGGGTTGGATGCATGAGTAGAGCTTACTCATACAAGTGGAGGCTAGAAAAAGACTGGAAGCGACCAACTAAGAGAGCAATAATGGCCATAATCATGTAGAGCGACACAACATTACTAATCAAAGCATAAAATGGTACCACAAGTCAAGGAATAAATAATCATAGAGGCTATGGTGACTTGTTCATAGTCATAACATGGTGTGGGAATGTGCCAAGTCAACCCAAACAAAGCATCAAAAAAGAATACCACAATACTAAGCTTTTGTATGCTAAAACAACGCATGATTCCTTCAAGTCACATTAAGCAATCCTAATTGTTTAAAACAAGTCATGCTACAGCAATAATCACTAAGCATAAGGTCAAAACAACAACTAGCATGACATGCTAAAGTCTAAGTCACAGTCAAATCAAGCTCCTCTTGTACTTTTCAAGCAAGAACTTTCTACTCCTTTCCAAAACCAATAAACTTATTTGAAACAACATAGCGAGAACGGGGGTCAAACTACTTTATTCAAGCAAATAAAATGAAAACTAAGATGCTCCAAGAACAACACAACAGTGCATGAAACAATAAAAATAAAGTGTCTACAAAGACCTGAGATTTTTATTGATGAAGAAGGGGATGCCTTCCCCAAGCTTTGACGCTTATACCTCTTAAATATTTCTTGGGGTGACACGGGGTGGCATCTACAATCTTGAGCTTTTGTCCATTCTTCATCTCATTACATCATTCTTTCTCTACACCTGAAAATTTTCCTTCATACAAAACTTCACACAATCTTCATTAGCAACATTAGTGTATTCAAAAGATAATAGACCTTTGGGTTTAGCTTTAGAACAGCAAAACTTTCACTAAAAATACAAGCTACTGTAGCAATTCCCTCAAAAATCTCAATTTCCCAAAAATAACCCAAAAAGGAATCAATAAGAAGCAAATGCAAATAATGGCAGAAATCTGTCAAAATATACCAGAAGGTAGAAACCGATTTTTTTTGAACATCTTTTATTGCTCAAATCAAAAAGTGCTGAACTGAAGAAAGTTAGCTAACATACTGGGAGATTTATTCAGAAAATATCAGCTCAATCCGACTTACAGAGATGTTACACAATTTTTTATGATGGAGCACAAAAATCTGTTTTGTAACAACAACTCCCCAAATCTTACTTCACTCTCATTAGAGGTTATTTGTAGCATCCCGGGAAAACCACTACTAGAAAATCCACTTCCTGGATCGCTATGCATCATCATGACATCATCATTGCATCATAATGCATATTTTATTTGTATATTTTAATCTCAAATTATTTTGCTAAACACCTATTTTTGTTTACTAAAATATCCCTATGGTTTTATTAAACCTATCTCTCTTTTCTTATTTTCAAATTAAAACAAATAATATTTTGGTCCGATACATGATCATAAATGATTTTCTTATTTGACTAAAATAAAATTAGGCTAAATGTCCGTCTAAAGTTTTAGCGCAAAACTAGCCCCATCTTATCTACTTTGGACTAGATAAATAGTCCAACCCTCCTCTTCTTCCTTTCCAAACCCTAGCCCCAAAATCTGTCCAAATCTATACCTAATAATAAAGCACGAAGTGTTTCTCCCAGTCCAACACTTTTTTCGATAACTTTGCCCCTAACAGTTTAGGTATATTACACACCATGCCACACATAAGTCACGTAGTTGCTAAAACCAGACGTACCGACCGACTGTTTACTCCTGCTTATATATTGGAGAAATTACACATCGGTGCCATGCGTAAGTTACATAACGGTTCAACCTACGTTTCGTTTACGAGCAAAGCCAAGTGGGCCTCCCTAATCCCATCGTCCTTAGGGCACATACAATACGGTGACGTCAGTCTTCCCTTATGCTCGCCACGTTGGATTTTTGCTTAGTTGGAGAAGAGAGAAACAAGAGAGAGGGTTGTCTTCCCTTAGCTAAGGGATGATCTCTTAGCAATAAGAGAAGACTATTTTTCTCCATTGTACCATATGCCTTCTCTTAGTCAACCAATTTTTTACTAAAAATAGTTAATTCTATTAATTGCTAGAGATAGCAATAAGAGATAATGCATTGTACAAGTTATATATTGTGTCTTCTCTAAATGATATGGAGAGCTAAGAGAAGGCATGTCTTCTCTAGCACTGTACATGCCCTTAATATCGTCTACGGTCTACATGTTGTGGCCGGCCGGCCGATCAGCCGGGGTTCCACCATCTCTCAAGCTGATGGGTCCTGGACGTACGGACCGTCTCCATCCACTTCCATGAGCAGCAGTTAGTTTGGATCTAACTTCTGAGGCAAAAAAAAAGACTGCACGGTGATCAGGAGGCTTGGTAGCAGTAGGTGCCGGTCTAGCTGATCGCATGTAAAAAAAATATCTGTGTTAGACGCTCCTACTGCCAAGGTTCTAGCAAAGAATCCTTAATCAAGATGCACCTGCAGCTGACTAAAGTCCCCTTCTTTTTGGGGCTTCAAAAGAGATGACAACTTTTTTTTCAGTCAACGAGGCTTGCCGGCTGGGCAAATTAGGCTCTAGACTAGATGGGCCTTTAGCTGGACAAATTAGGTGGGCTTGAACTCAAAAAACTGGTGCATCCAAAGACAGCCGGTAAATAACATAGACATGTATGTCTTCAATAGTACCACCTCGACTCGTTAGACTGAGTCTGTCCAGCTTATATACGTTTCTAATTGCTTTCATATAAGCAAGCGACGTCAACCGCATTAAATATATGGTTGCATAACTGTGTCTCGTAAAATATGAGCAACACCAAATCCTTCTAAAGCCTAAACTTCCATTTCTCCTACTCGTTGTCCCCCTTGCTTGGCTCTTCCTCTAACGGGTTGTTGTGTAACAAGTGAGTAGGGCCCAGTAGAACGCCCATGAATTTTCTCATCAACTTGATAAATTAATTTTAAGATATAGGACTTCCCTATTAGAACAGGTTGTTCGAAGGGGTCTCCTGTTCTTCCATCAAATATTCTGCTTTTTCCCGGGTACTCGGGTTCAAATACCCATGGATTTTTTGTTTCTTTACTGGCTTCATATAATTCTGAAAACACAAGTTTTCTTGAAGCCTCTTGCTCATATCTCTCATCAAAGGGTGCTATTCTATAATGTTTCTTTAGCAGATCCCCCGCTAATCCGAGCGAGCTTTCAAATATTTGTCCCACATTCATTCGGGAGGGTACTCCTAAGGGATTGAAGACCATATCAACAGGTGTTCCATCTTGCAAATAGGGCATATCTTGCCTAGGCAAAATTTTGGAAATGATCCCCTTATTCCCATGTCTTCCGGCTACTTTATCCCCAACTTTGATTTCACGTTTCTGTAAAATATATACACGAACCGTTATGTCGAGGGGGTCCCTCTGGATCCATTTCACATCGATAACGCGCCCTCTTCCACCTATAGGTAATTTGAGAGAAGTTTCTTTTGAAGTGGATACCTCAAGGCCAAAGATGGCCCGTAATAATCCAGCTTCGGCGATATACGATGATTCACTCGCTATCTGAGGCGTTAATTTACCTACTAAAATATCACCAGTTTCTATCCAGGATCCCAACCTAACAACTCCATTTCTGTCCAAATTGCGGAGTAAATGTTCTTCTAGATGTGGTATTTCTTTAGTGATTTTTTCAGCAGAGCCTTGGCTTGTCGTATCCGTCTGAATTTCATATTTCCGGATGTGAAAAGAGGTATAAATATCCTCATATACCAAACGTTCGCAAATTAGTACTGCGTCTTCAAAATTGTAACCTTCCCATGGCATATAAGCTACTAATACGTTTTTTCCTAAAGCAAGTTCCCCCCCAACTGTAGCAGCTCCCTCTGCTAAAATTTGTCCCTTTTTAATGGATTTACCCTGGGGAACCCGGGGTTTTTGGTGCATACAAGTATTTTTGTTCGAGCGACGGTGGTTAACTAAAGGAATACTTATAGTCTTCCCACGACTTGATAAAAGGATCTTATGACTATCAGTAGAAACGATCTTTCCCTCGCGTTCGGCTATAACGGAAACCCTCGAATCTAGAGCTGTTTGGCGTTCCAATCCAGTTCCAACAATGCACTTTTCGGACCGAGAAAGGGGAACTGCTTGGCGCTGCATATTAGAACTCATTAAAGCCCGATTCGCATCATTGTGCTCAATAAAAGGAATGAGAGAACCTCCAATAGAAAAATATTGGAAAGGAAAAATACTTCTAACATGAATCTGTTCCCATGCAATAGTCAGGAATTCTTGGCGGTATCTAGCTGGAACAACCTGCTCCTCTTGAATACCTTGATTCAAGGACAAAGAATTTCCTGCTGCTATCATATAATACGCATCTCTATTTGGTGATAGATAAACCACCTCTCTCGCTTTTTTTTTTCTTTCTCAGCAGATATTTCATAAAACGGACTCTCTATGGATCCCCACAAGTGATCAATTCTCGCATGAATTGCTAAGGATCCAGTAAGTCCAACATTGATTCCTTCGGACGTGTCAATTGGACAAATACGCCCATAGTGACTCGGATGAATATCTCGGCTCCGAAAACTTGCAGTTCTCCCAGTCAACCCTCCAGGACCTAAACAACTCACTTTTCGCCCATGAACAGTTTGTGTCAATGGATTCGTTTGATCAAAAACTTGAGATAACGGATATGTACCAAAAAAGGTCTCATAAGTAGTTATTAATAAAATCGAAGTTGAAGTTGGAGTTACCAAAGTTTGGGGGGTCGGTTTCGATTGACGTATGAATACTCTACGAATAGTTTTTTGAACTGCATGTTGTAAACGACCAAGAGCCAGTCCGAATTGATCTTGTAACAGATCCGCAACCGAACGAATACGTTTATTTTTCAAGTGATTCATATCGTCATCGTCAAGTATACCCGTTCCAAATTTCATTCCAATCAAATGATCCGTAGCGGCCAATACATCTCGTGGTAACAAAAATGTATTGTTCTGAGGTATATCAAGATTAAGTCTCCGATTCATATTTCGTCGACCAATCCTTCCTAATTCACATTTTTGTTGAAAAAATTTCTTTTGTAATTCCTCACACAAGGACTCCGAAAATACCAGGTCTCCACCTACGCAAGCAAATTGTTGATAAAACTCCAAAATAGCTTTTTCTTTTGACTCAATCCTCTTCTTCTCCTTAGCATTCGGGAAAGACAAAAAAAATTTAGGGTAGGAAACATTATCTAGAATTTCTCTTAGATTCGAACTCATAGCTGACGATAGAACTAGAATAGATATCTTTTGTTTTCTACTCACGCGAGCCCATATCCTTTATTTTTTATCAATTGCTAATTCCGATCTTCCTCCCCAATCTGATATTATAGTTCCGGTGTAGATAGAAATTCCCTTATGGTCTAATTCCGAACGGTAGTAAATACCAGGACTTAGCAATATTTGATTGATCACAATTCGGTATATTCCATTTATAATAAAGGTTCCTAAGGAATTCATTATAGGAATGTTTCCAATAGAAATGGTTTGCTTTTGCACATCGAAACCAAAAATTAATCTCGACTTTTTTCTAGACGAATTTTTCCTCCCATCATCAAAATAACAAATTACCCACCAATAGCATCTATAAGTAAAATACTGATATTTTTCCTCCCATCATCAAAATAACAAATTACCCACCAATAGCATCTATAAGTAAAATACTGATTTGTTTATACGTGGTATTTTTTTCATTCTTTCCTTGCCTCGCAAGCGGACGCTGGGCGGAAAAAAAAAGCGTTGCATAGGCGCCTGATCTCCTAAGTTGTTGCGGGCACGAGCTCGCATGTGCGAGGTCAAGCGGAATTTTTCCTCCCATCATCAAATAACAAATTACCCATCAATAGCATCTATAAGTAAAATACTGGTTTATTTATACGTGGTATTTTTTTCATTCTTTCCTTGCCTCGCAAGCGGACGCTGGGCGGAAAAAAAAAAGCGTTGCATAGGCGCCTGATCTCCTAAGTTGTTGCGGGCACGAGCTCGCATGTGCGAGGTCAAGCGCTGCGGGTAGCACGCAATGTAAAGGTAAAACTCTAATGTAACTTTCATATTAAATTATAAATGTGCAAACTGTTCGGTAGATATTTATTTTATTTCTCTTTTTATAAATTATCGATCCGGTGTAACGCTCTAGTCTAAAAAGAAAATCCCCTTTCTTTTTCTCGTCCAATCCTCTCCGAAAATTCCACCGTCGTCGGCGTCTCCTTCTTCTCCTCGTCGAGCACGGCCATGTCCCATCAAGTCACCAATTCCTTGTTTTCTTGTGCTTGATGTGAGCCTGACGGCCGTCGTTCGCGTGCGTTCCTGGCCTCCAGCCTTTTTCCCTTTGATCCTAATTTAACCCTTTTCCCATACCAAACATCAGGCCTACACCGGTATATTACCAGACTTCATCGATCTACAGCCCCACATACGAATCTGCCTGGGGGCTTGCTCCACTATGCATGGCAGCAGATCCCCATGGTGCTTGGCCGCGCTTGCCCTAGGAGCCGACCAGCAGTCGCCTTGCGCCAAATATTTTGCCCAACATCACTTCATCGCTGATCCACCAGCGGGTGTCAGGCCAGCTGCCGAACAGCCGTAAGGCCGGCACGAATTCTTTCCGCGCGCGTGCGCCATCGATCCCCACGCTAGGAAGGTAGCTGGTGTTGCCGCTGCAGCGTCTCCGTATTGCCACGAGCCGGTCGATCAGTTCAAGCCCGCAAGAGCACCTGCTCTTCGGCCGGCTTACCCAACCACATTCTCGCCGCGCTTCTTCTGTTGTTTTCCTCGCGTGTGGCCACAGTCAGCCCGACAGCGACATCTCGAGCTACATCATGCGCGACAGTGTCACCATCAGCTCGTCTTGCGCTCAGTGCCACCATCAATCGTTTCTTCTTTCTCCTTGCTGCACTTGATGTTATTTGTGCTCTGTCGTCTGCGTCATTGCCCTTAAGATCCATGCTGGTGTTAGGTGTCCGATACATGTTCAACGAAATTCTCGTAAGAGCTTCGGTAGCTCTTGGATTTCTCCTACCGGCGTCTCCGATTTGGTACCGTTTTACCTGGCTCATATTTTGTTAAGCTTGGCTCTGCTTCCATGTGCCGCACCGGGTTTCGTTGGCCGACTCATCGCCCGTCGACAAGATCTCCCACAGCTTTAGCTACTTCCACCACTTTGACTGCAGTCCAAATATGTTTTCTCCGCCTGATCGATATAAGCTGTGAGACCTCTACCATACTTATATTCCTTTATATAAGTGTCATATACTTGTTGCATATTAATTGATCACGAGTTTGCATATATATTATGGGTGGTTGGGGTATTTTGCTGATTCACCTCGTAATTAAATATGGAGACCATATGCGGGCGATTCTAGTCTTATATTGATTCCATTTAAATTTATATAACAAACTGGTGTTATATTTTGCCTTGTTAAGACAACATTTAAATTGTGGGATATCTAAACAACATGAACCACCTCATTATTTGTCGGAGCCCCGGTTCCGCTTAATTTGCCTAATCGCATCGCATCTTTGCCACACATCATACATGCATCATGCCGATCTTTCGCCGTAGTATTAAATAGCGCATCTGGTGTTTCTTCTAGTGCTTTGGTTCTTCACGGAATAGGCCGATGAGTTGATGCGAGTGTCGATCCGATCTCCGGATGAACCTTCGGCAATGTTTTTCACGCGAGCATTCTCCCCTTTCTATCTATTTTATATTTCTAGTCTTTACTTCCTCTTGTTGATCTATTGCTATCTGTGTTGCGATGCTATAGATTCCGTACCCCGTTATACTTCCCTGCAGCCCTTATATTGCCTTGGACACATCCTATTACATGTTGTTTGGTAGATAGTTGGACTTGTGTGTCGTAGTCGCTTGCTTAAGTGTTGTTGCGTGTCGTCAAATACCACAGTTATTGAAAGACTGTCATATGCTTTATGTTGGAGATGATCATGGTTTTAGTTACCGTTTAATAACTAAAACTGAAATAGGTAAATAATGCAGAGGCACAGGTGGACAATAGATGTTATTTGGTTTTTAATCGTCCACTTGTGTCCCGTAGGACGCCGAGTACTTGATACTTGTTCTTTGAATATTCGCACTATCCGCATGTGGGACCATGAATCCCCTTAGCCAGAGCGTGAGTCATATATTATTTCTTGGGGCCACAAAGTAGTTTCGGGCTTTATTATTATCATGTACTTATGCCATGTTTTACTGTTTTATTTACTATTGCGCGAGGAGCGCCTGTACTGTTTTGGAACCCCGTGCCACGTTTTCGCGGTATCGACAAGCCCATTCACACTTTCGGGTTCCCAGTCGTTTACAGTCGTCGTCACAAACCTCTAGGTCCGTCTCGGAGCCGACCAACTTTGTCGCGGGTAGCTTGGTGGCGTGATCCCCTGAAATATTATATGAATCTTGCAATTGCTCTGTCGTGATGCCTCGTTGGGTTTTCATTTGGTTTTTTCCGAGGTTGATCGTGCGTGTGTTTCTATTTATGCCCCCTGCAGGGTAAAACTTTCTAAAAGCCGTGTCCGCGCTTATGGACGACTTGGAGCACCGTATCTCGATCATAGACAACCATAACTAAAGTAGTGCTATAAATTTGACTTTATAATGACTAGTAATCAGCTTCACTATAACGGAACGGCTAAATAAAAGTACCAACAACTGCTGGTTTTGGGATGCCTCATGCTATATGTATCTGTCTAGTAAGTATTACAACTACAACGAAATGGTTAACTAAAACTGCTCACTGCTTATTATATCAGGATGCTCATGCTATCTATATCTTACTAGTAATTGCTGCAACTATAACAGAATGAATAAAACTGTCAACTGTGTGAGTTCCTCGGTTGACTTCCTCTTTTGGTCTCGAGGGGGAAATACCAGGATGGGTATGCTTGGTTATAGTTTCAGGTTGGATCCGAATAGGTCTTTCTTATCCCTATCTGATAGCCGCCAATTGTATTGAGTCTCTATAGGTTGTTTAGTGTATGCTACGCTGCCTCTTCAGTCCACCATACCTATGTAGGCGAGGACCGTTGAATTCTAGTCTCGCCGTGTACTGGTCTCAGTACTGACCGCTCTTTTTTTCCTTTGTCCTTTGTCGGCACCCCTTTTGTTTAAGCAGGTTTTGAGATCGACGTTGTTAGAAGGGTTACCCTTCCGGCTTGGCATGGGCAGGGTTATGGACGCTATTGGTTATTTTTCAGGACTCTTAGCTCAATTTGCATCTTGTCCGTACTTGGACGTTGTATCGTTTTTAAGGTGATTTGGATCTTTGTACTGTATATATGTAATCTTGACTCATTGAGTCGCTGTTATATGTATATATATATATATATATTCTAGGGGTTTCATCGTGGACTATTGTGTAATGATATTACTTCGTTTTCCACCCGCACGAAAGTGCCTGGTGGGCACCTTTGAATCGTTTCTATGCGGGTTTGGCGGGAATCGATGAAACTTGCATAGGGCCGATTCTGAGGGTGTTATAGAGTGGTATCAGAGCTCAGTAGTTACGATACCCCACTGGTCCAACCTGTAGGATGACCTAGCTAACGGACGTTGTAGAGTGTTAAAACTATTTTGGAAAATTGGTTGGATAGACCTGATTAGGTCTGCTTTGACTTCTTACCCCTCTTCTATTCTCCTCTTACCTCGATGTGTTTTGAATCTGCTTTCTTATCTTTTCTTCGAGTCTATGATTTCTCGTGGTTGGGTTTTCGTCGTACCTTTAGGGTTTCGCTTCCATCCTCTTGTAACGGTGCTTCAACATCCGACATTCATGTTATCTGATGAATCTTTCATCTGTTGTACCTTTCAGTGGACCGAAAGTTCACTAAAAAATTTATTTCTATCCTCCAGTGTTTTCCGATACAATGAAGTCATCTACATCAGATCTGATGAGAATCTCCATCCCTCCTTTGTTTCCGAACCTTGCATGTTGAGATCTTCATTCTGAATTCCGAGAGTTGGTTGCATAGTTCGTTGTTTGTGTACAGAGTAATGATTTGAGTGTGGGATAGAGTTGCGACCATACCACTACTCTTATCATTCGCTTTGTATGATGAATGGTGGATCGATGCAATTTACTCCTTCCGTAGAAGTTAAAGGTGGCCTTAGCCTTTGAGATCTCTACCTTCGCCTTTTGTCTCTCCGAAGTATTCTCTCGACGAACGTGAGCCACACCCCTTTGTTGGTGGTGTCGCCGATTTCAAGATGAAGAAAGAACCCTTGTTAGTGGTGTAGGGAAGATCTACATGAAGCGAGGAGATTCAGATCGTCGTCCTTCTTGCTCGTATCATGAGGCGGATCTCGAGGGCGAGATCTATTGTTAGTGGTGTCGAATTGTAGCATCCCGGGAAAACCACTACTGGAAAATCCACTTCCTGGATCGCTATGCATCATCATGACATCATCATTGCATCATAATGCATATTTTATTTGTATATTTTAACCTCAAATTATTTTGATAAACACCTATTTTTGTTTACTAAAATATCCCTATGGTTTTATTAAACCAATCTCTCTTTTCTTATTTTCAAATTAAAACAAATAATATTTTGGTCCGATACGTGACCATAAATGATTTTCTTATTTGACTAAAACAAAATTAGGCTAAAGGCCCGTCTAAAGTTTTAGCCCAAAACTAGCCCCATCTTATCTACTTTGGACTAGTTAAATAGTCCAACCCTCCTCTTCTTCCTTTCCAAACCCTAGCCCCAAAATCCGTCCAAATCTAGTCTAAAAAGAAAATCCCCTTTCTTTTTCTCGTCCAATCCTCTCCAAAAATTCCACCGTCGTCGGCGTCTCCTTCTTCTCCTCGTCGAGCACGGCCATGTCCCATCTAGTCTCCAATTCCTTGTTTTCTTGTGCTTGATGTGAGCCTGACGGCCGTCGTTCGCGTGCGTTCCTGGCCTCCAGCCTTTTTCCCTTTGATCCTAATAACCCTTTTCCCATACCAAACATCAGGCCTATACCGGTATATTACCAGACTTCATCGATCTACAGCCCCACGTACGAATCTGCCTGGGGGCTTGCTCCACTATGCATGGCAGCAGATCCCCATGGTGCTTGGCCGCGCTTGCCCTAGGAGCCGACCAGCAGTCGCCTTGCTCCAAATATTTTGCCCAACATCACTTCATCGCTGATCCACCAGCGGGTGTCAGGCCAGCTGCCGAACAGCCGTAAGGCCGGCACGAATTCTTTCCGCGCGCGTGCGCCATCGATCCCCACGCCAGGAGGGTAGCTGGTGTTGCCGCTGCAGCGCCTATGTATCGCCACGAGCCGGTCGATCAGTTCAAGCCCGCAAGAGCACCTGCTCTTCGGCCGGCTTGCCCAACCACATTCTCACCGCGCGTCTTCTGTTGTTTTCCTCGTGTGTGGCCACAGTCAGCCTGACAGCGACATCTCGAGCTACATCAGTGCCACCATCAGCTCGTCTTGCGCTCAGTGCCACCATCAATCGTTTCTTCTTTCTCCTTGCTGCACTTGATGCTATTTGTGCTATGTCGTCTGCGTCATTGCCCTTAAGATCCATGCTGGTGTTAGGTGTCTGATACATGTTCGACTAAATTCTCGCAAGAGCTTCGGTAGCTCTTGGATTTCTCCTACCGGCGTCTCCGATTTGGTACCGTTTTGCCTGGCTCATATTTTGTTAAGCTTGGCTCTACTTCCATGTGCCGCACCGGTTTTCGTTGGCCGACACATCGCCCCTCGACAAGATCTCCCACAGCTTTAGCTACTTCCACCACTTTGACTGCAATCCAAATATGTTTTCTCCGCCTGATCGATCTAAGCTGTGAGACCCCTATACCATACTTATATTCATTTATATAAGTGCCATATACTTGTTGCATATTAATTGATCATGTTTGCATATATATTGTGGGTGGTTGGTGGTATTTTTCTGATTCACCTCATAATTAAATATGGAGACCAAATACAGGCGATTCTAGTCTTATATTGATTCTATTTAAATTTATGTAACAAAGCGGTGCTATATTTTGCCTTGTTAAGACAACATTTAAATTGTAGGGTATCTAAACAACATGAACCACCTCATTATTTGTCGGAGCCCCGGTTCCGCTTAATTTGCCTAATCGCATCGCATCTTTGCCATGTCACACATCATACATGCATCATGCCGATCTTCCGCCGTAGTATTATATAGCGCATCTGGTGTTTCTTCTAGTGTTTTGCTTCTTCACGGATTAGGCCGATGAGTTGATGCGAGTGTCGACCCGATCTCCGAATGAATCTTCGGCAATGTTTTTCAGGCGAGCATTCTCCCCTTTCTACCTATTTTATATTTCTAGTCTTTACTTTCTCATGTTGATCTATTGCTATCTGTGTTGCGATGTTATAGATTTCGTACTCCGTTATACTTCCCTGCAGCCCTTATATTGCCTTGGACACATCCTATTACCTGTTGTTTGGTAGATAGTTGGACTTGTGTGTCGTAGTCGCTTGCTTAAGTGTTGTTGCATGTCGTCAAATACCACAGTTTTTGAAATACTGTCATATGCTTTATGTTGGAGATGATCATGGTTTTAGTTACCGTTTAATAACTAAAATTGAAGTAGGTAAATAATGCAGAGGCACAGCTGGGCAATAGATGTTATTTGGTTTTTAACCGTCCACTTGTGTCCCGTAGGACGCCGAGTACTTGATACCTGTTCTTTGAATATTCGCAATATCCGCATGTGGGACCATGAATCCCCTTAGCCAGAGCGTTAGTCATATATTATTTCTTGGGGCCACAAAGTAGTTTGGGGCTTTATTACTATCCTGTACTTATGCCATGTTTTACTATTTTATTTACTATTGCGCGTGGAGCGCCTGTACTGTTTTGGAACCCCGTGCCACGTTTTCGTGGTATCGACAAGCCCAGTCACACTTTCGGGTTCTCAGTCGTTTACAGCCGTCGTCACAAACCTCTAGGTCCGTCTCGGAGCCGACCAACTTTGTCGCGGGTAGCTTGGTGGGGTGGCCCCCTGAAATATTATATGAATCTTGCAATTGCTCTGTCGTGATGCCTCGTTGGGTTTTTATTTGGTTTTTTCCGAGGTTGATCATGTGTGTGTTTCTATTTGTGCCCCCTGCAGGGTAAAACTTTCTGAAAGCCGTGTCCGCGGTTATGGACGACTTGGAGCACCGTATCTCGATCATAGACAACCATAACTAAAGTAGTGCTATAAATTTGACTTTATAATGACTAGTAATCAGCTTCACTACAACGGAATGGCTAAATAAAAGTACCAACAACTGCTGGTTTTGGGATGCCTCATGCTATATGTATCTGTCTAGTAAGTATTGCAACTACAACGGAATGGTTAACTAAAACTGCCCACTGCTTATTATATCAGGATGACTCATGCTATCTATATCTTACTAGTAATTGCTGCAACTATAACAGAATGAATAAAACTGTCAACTGTGTGAGTTTCTCGGTTGACTTACTCTTTTGGTCTCGAGGAGGAAATACCAGGATGGGTATGCTTGGTTATAGTTTCAGATTGGATCCGAATAGGTCTTTCTTATCACTATCTGATAGCCGCCAGTTGTATTGAGTCTCTATAGGTTGTTTAGTGCATGCTACGCTGCCGCTTCAGTCCACCATACCTATGTAGGCGAGGACCGCCGAATTCTAGTCTCGCCGTGTACTGGCCTCAGTACTGACCGCTCTCTTTTTCCTTTGCCCTTTGTCGGCACCCCTTTTGTTTAATCAGGTTTTGAGATCGACGTCGTTAGCAGGGTTACCCTTCCGGCTTGGCCTGAGCAGGGTTATGGACGCTATTGGTTATTCTTCAGGACTCTTAGCTCAATTTGCATCTTGTCCGTACTCGAACGTTGTATCGTTTTCAAGGTGATTTGGATCTTTGTACTGTATATATGTATTCTTGACTCATTGAGTCGCTGTTGTATATATATTCTGGGGGTTCCATCGTGGACTATTGTGTAATGATATTACTTCGTTTTCCACCCGCACGAAAGTGCCTGGTGGGCACCTTTGAACCGTTTCTATGCGGGTTTGGCGGGAATCGCTGAAACTTGCATAGGGCCGATTCTGAGGGTGTTACATTATTCTTGGCAAAAAAGAAAATAAAAAGGATAAGGAGAGGTTATTACAGAGGTAATAACTTCCAATACTCAAGAAAACGTTTAGGTTATCTCCCAATAAGTACTTTTTTCTTTAACGTCTTTAAGTTAGGCATAAGAAGCAAGAATCAGGTATTTTCAAATGAAGAAGCATTAACATCAATACTCGAAATCTCTTCAACTAGGAAAGGTATCTCATCCAAATGAGTTTCATAGGATCCTTTCTCATCTCTCTTAGGTTCACTACTTTCATCAAATGGGTTTTTAGGAACAATCTAATCAAAATTCTTTTCTAAGGCTTCATGCATTTCTACTAGTTTAAACGGTATGGGTATCTTAATTTCCTCTTTGGGTTTGGTTTTATCTAAAGTACCCATAACATCTACACATGAGCCTAGCATATTAAAATGTTCAAATACCTTTTTGGCTTCCTTAGAAACATCACTAAACTCTTTTAGTAAAGTTTCTAGGATAAACTCTCTCTTTTCGGTATCCTCTTCTTCTTTTAGTTTAAGAAACAAAATTTGCATCATGGGGTTAAGGTTAACAAACCTAGCCTCTAGCGTGTGAACAAAAGAAGCTGCAGCAATTTCATAATTAGGAACAAGTTCTGCGATGGATCTATCCTCAATATCCTCATGTTTGCTAGCATGATTAAAGATTTCTTCAATATTCTCTTTATCAATTATAGAGCCACTGCCTATCGAAAGGTCTTTAAGGGTGAAATTGGGGATCAACATGGTGAGCTAGAGCAAGGTAACAACTAGGGTAGGAACTAAATTTTGTTTTGTTTTTTTATAAGAAAAGCAAACCAAACTAAACTAATTTTTTGGAGTTTTTGATAAAAAGAGGCAAATAAAACCAAGCAAAAGAAACTAAGAAAAACAAAAACAAAGTAAAGAGAAAGGTTGTGAATGACTCCCCTTGTGAAGACGTACTTAGCCTCCCCGGCAACGGCGCCAGAAAATTCTTTGATGATGGCTCAGTTGATGACAGAGCTTCGTTGGGAGACCCCAAGAGGAAGGTGTGATGAGCACAGCAACAAGTTTTCCCTCAGTAAGAAACCAAGGTTATCGAACCAGTAGGAGGAAGGAAATGACTCAAAGGTGTTGCTAGAACCTTGTAGACCTGCACAACACAAACTCAAACCTTTGCCCCAATGAACAGTGAGGTTGTAAATCTCACTGGTTTGCTAAAAACAAAGGCTTAACTCTATGGTGTGAAAGGTAATAGTGGTTTGCAGAAAGTAAACAGTAACAGTGGAAGATGTATCAATGGTAAAGATTGGAACGGGGTCCATAGTTCACTACAGGTGTTCTCCTTAAGATAAACAAATTATAGTAGGGAAATTGATAGGACTGAGCAAGGCATAACAATGCAATACTAGACATTCATGATCCTATGAGATTCGATTGGGAAATACAACAAGATATATAGACCGCCATCCAACTGCATCTATGACTAGTAATCCACCTTCAGGTTATCATCCGACCCCCCTCCAGTATTAAGTTGCAAGCAACGGATAACTGCTTTAAGCAAAGTGCGTAAGGTAAACAATCCACTTGTTTCATGAACAAGAGACCGTTGTTTTCTCCCTAGTAGCAACAACACATCTACGACCTTAGAGATTTCGGTCACTTCCCTTAGATTAAATAGAGGCATGAACCCACTATCGAGCATAAATACCCCCTCTTGGAGTCACTAACAACTACTTGGCCAAGATAGCTACTAGAAACGAGAACTCGTACCACTCCAGATTGGTATGATCCCGTTATGAGTGTCATGTTGGTGGACAACATCGATGACCCTGAGACATATGAGGAAGCGATGATGAGCCCAGATTCCAACAAATGGCAAGAAGCCATGAAATCCGAGATTGGATCCATGTACGAAAACCAAGTATGGACTTTGGTGGACTTACCAGATGGCCGGAAGGCTGTCGAGAACAAATGGATTTTCAAGAAGAAAACAGATGCTGATGGTAATGTTACTGTCTATAAAGCTCGACTTGTCGCAAAGGGGTTTCGACAAATTCAAGGAGTTGACTACGATGAGACTTTCTCACCAGTAGCGAAGCTAAAGTCTGTGAGGATTATGTTAGCAATCGCTGCATATTATGATTATGAGATATGGCAGATGGATGTCAAAACAGCATTCCTCAATGGAGACATTGATGAAGAGTTGTATATGATGCAACCCAAAGGTTTTTTCGATCCTAAAGATGCTAACAAGGTATGCAAACTTCAACGGTCCATCTATGGATTGAAGCAAGCATCCCGAAGTTGGAATCAACGTTTTGATAAGGTAATCAAAAGTTTTGGTTTTATACAAACTTATGGAGAAGCTTGTATTTACAAGAAAGTGAGTGGGAGCTCTGTAGCATTCTTAATACTATATGTAGATGACATATTGTTGATTGGGAATGATGTAGACCTTCTTAATAGTGTCAAGGAATATTTGAATAATAGTTTTTCAATGAAGGATCTTGGCGAAGCAGCTTACATATTAGGCATAAAGATTTATAGAGATAGATCGAGACGCCTAATATCATTGTCACAAAGTACATATTTGGACAAAGTTCTAAAGAGGTTTGGAATGGAAGATAGCAAGAAAGGGTTCTTGCCCATGTTGCCCAATACGACCTTGAGTAAAACTCAAAGTCCGACATCGGCAGAAGATAGAGAAAGGATGAGTAAGACTCCCTATGCCTCAGCCATAGGATCTCTAATGTATGCCATGCTATGTACTAGACCCGACATTGCATATGCTGTTAGTTTAACTAGCAGATATCAAAGTGATCCAGGAGTGGATCATTGGACAGCGGTCAAAAACATCCTTAAGTACTTGAGAAGAACTAAGGATATGGTTCTTTCTTATGGAGGTGATGAACAACTCGTTGTTAATGGTTACACCGATGCTAGTTGGAACACCGATCCGGATGATTCTAAATCACAATCTGGATATGTATTTATTTTGAATGGTGCAGCAGTTAGCTGGAGGAGTGCAAAGCAAAGTGTTGTGGCGAGATCTTCAACTGAATCGGAATACATGGCTGCTTCGGAGGCTTCACAAGAAGCGATATGGATGAAAGAGTTCATTACAGAGCTGGGTGTGGTTCCTAGTGCGCTGGACCCAATGTCTATCTACTGTGATAACATGGGTGCCATAGCCAATGCGCAAGAACCAAGGTCACACAAGAAGCTGAAGCATATCAAGCTACATTTTCACGCTACTCGAGAACATGTCCAAGATGGGGACATAAAGATTTGCAAAGTACACACAGATCTGAATGTGACGGATCCGTTGACTAAACCTCTCCCGAGGTCAAAACATGACCAACACCAAACTGCCATGGGTGTTCGGTATATTACCATGTAATCTAGATTAGATGACTCTAGTGCAAGTGGGAGACTGTTGGAGATATGCCCTAGAGGCAATAATAAATGCAGTTATTATTATATCTTTGTGTTTATGATAAATGTTTACTTTCATGCTATAATAGTATTAACAAGGAAACATTAATACTTGTGTGATTTGTAAACTAAAATAAGAGTCCCTAGTAAAGCCTCTTTATAATACTAGCTTGTTGGTTAATAGATGATTGTGGTTTCCCTATCATGAACATTGAGATGTTATTAACAACAATATCATATTGTTAGGAGAATGATATGGTGGACATACTCCTATAGATAAGCGTAGCATAAAGATCAAGTCATTTTAATAGTTCAATTGCTATATGCTTTCTGATACATAGTAACCTAATTCCTTCGACCATGAGATCATGCATATCACCTTTACCGGATGGATGCTTTGATGACATCAAACACCACATCGTAACTGGGTGGCTATAAAGGTGGCATTGAGTGTTCGGAAAGTATTGGTTAAAACACATGGATCAAGAGTGGGATTTGTCCGTCCATATGACGGATAGATATACTCTGGGCCCTCTCGGTGAAATGTCATCCAATTAGCTTGCAAGCATGTGACTGGCTCACAAGGGATCACATATCACGGGAACGAGAAAAGAGTACTTATCGGTAACGAGGTTGAACTAGGTATGCAGAGATACCGACGATCATAACCTCGAATAAGTAAACTATCGTGAGACAAAGGGAAATTGGTATCGTATGTAAGTGGTTCATTCGATCGCAAAGTAATTGTAGAAATATGTGGGAGCCATATGAATTTCCAGATTCCTCTATTGGTTATTGTTCGGAGAAGTGTCTCGATCATGTCCGCATAATTCACGAACCGTAGGGAGACACACTTAAGGATTCGACGTTGTTTGAGTAGTTATGGAATGATGAGAAAGAGTCTGAATGTTGTTCGGAGTCTCGAATGGGATTCGGGATATCATGAGGAGATCCGGAATGGTCCGGAGAATAAGATTCATATAAGGAAAGTCTTGTTTCGGAGTTGGAGAATGGTTCCGGTGTTTTCATCGGGAATGTTCTAGAAGGTTCCGGAATGTCCGGCACTCCGGAGGGGAAGGGTACATGAATGTGTTATATCAAGTTGGTATGATTGCATCATGTACTAGGTGTCATCGCTGAACAAAATAGAGGATTTAATCAAATCCTTGTTTGAAAAGTCAAACGCCAATTTGAAAAGTCAAACGGCTATTTTTGGGAAGTGGAGAGGGAGGTGGAAACCGAGTTGGGGAGGAGTCCCTCCTCCACCGCCGGCCCACCTCCAAGCCAAGTTGGGGAGGGACTCCCCTCCCCTTGGTCGCGCCTCCCACCTATAAAGGGAGGGGCAGGGCTGCCCCTCCTAGTACACAAGATCCCCACCTCCAAACCCTAAGCCGCCGGCACCGCCACCTGCTGCCGCTGCCGCCCTAGGGCAAACCGCCGCTGCCGCCTAGGTCAAACCCTAGCCGCCGGCCTAGCCCCCTCCTCGGCGTGTCTAAACCCTAGATCGTCGAGGGCTCTCTCATAGTCCACCATACTCGCTCCGGCTTAAGGCGAAGCCCTGCGAGATCTCCCCTCTACTTCCGGTACCACGCCGTCGTGCTGCCGGAATCGCGAGGAGAGTGCTACAACCTCCGCTGCCTGCTGGAACAAGGGAGAGGAAGGTCTTCGTCGAGTACCAAACGTGTGACCGACTGCGGGAGCGCTGCCGGAGCGCAGCGCCGGAAGGATCTTCTACGCGATCTTGAGATCAGGAAGAGTACGACTACATCACCCACGAGAATCCGCTCTTGTTAAACACTTTGGAATCTTCGAGGGTGAGTTATTCCATCGACTCGTTGCTACAATCTAGTAGATAGATCTTGGCTTGTTTGTTTGTATGCGATAGAAAATTTTTGTTTTCCATGCTACGAAACCCTACACATACCGGAGGCTGGCATGATGAAGAAGGCCTCCGGGATGATCTCCCCTCCGGCAGGGTGCCGGAAAGAGATTCAGATCCCCCTCCACCGATCTAGGGACGATGGTGGCGGCGGCTACAGACGGTTTCGTGGAATATTGATCGGGTACTTAGGGTTTTGGTATTGTGGGATATTTATAGGCGAAGAGGCAAGGCAGGGGGGCAGCCAGGGCAGCCGCACCCCCACCCCCCAGGCGCGGGCTAGGGTTAGCCGCGCGGCCAGGGGGTGTGGCCCCCTGGTGGCTCCCCTCTGTCTCGTATTCTGGCTCCGTGTTCCCCACGATAAAATATTGACTTTAGCTTTTGTCCCGTCCAATTCCGAGAATATTGATTTTCTGTCTTTTCTGGAACCAAAAACAGAAGAAAACAGACAACTGGCATTATGGCATCTTGTTAATAGGTTAGTCCAGAAAAACATATAAAAACACCTCAAAGTGTAGACAAAGCAAAGAAAAATAGATACTAAACAAGCATGGAACATCAAAAATTATAGATACATTTCCAACGTATCACAGCCGAGAGCGCTGGCTGCTAGACCTAGACGCTTCGTGGTCATTTTTGCTCCTTTTTAGCCACGACGAAGTCTTCATCATTGGTGGTGGTGGCGGCGGCTAGGGTTTGCGATGGCGAGAGGTGAGGAGGACGACACCGACGGGCGCAGGGTTAAATAGCCCAGCCACCGTGAACGCGCGCAGCTTCCCCCTCCTTCGCCATCAATGCTGGGGCGGGAACACAGGAGGTGTCAGCGTGCCGTCTCGTCACCATCGATGCGCGCAGGTTGCCGCCGGTCAGCCTTCCGCGTAGCGCCTCTAAATCGCTGTCGTGGTTGCGTCTGAATCGGTGCCACTGGTCGTCTGAATCAATGCCGCCGGTAAGAGGTGGCTGATGGGTGGGCCAGTGGACGAGTCCCTGCGTTGTTCGCGCTTCCGGGTCGACGCAACCGAGCCCTAGATTAGATGTATGGATGGATCGAGCCGGACGCGTTTCTCCAGATGGTTCGGCCCGCTGGGGCGCCGCGCATCGGTTTTGCTACATTAGCACAATTTTCCCATATGATGTCTCCGACGAAGTCGCTTTTGCTACATAGTCTCTGGCGAGGTCTTCGGTGAGATGATGTTCTATTTTCTGGAACAAACCTTTATTTTTACTTCGGAAGCAAAAGCGGTGATATTTGTAACAAAAAGAGAGTGTTTTACACAAAATCAGGATTAGAGTCTTTTTTAAGACACGTGACGGCACGGAAAACACGATCGATGGGAGTCCTGCCATCGTCCAAGGGACGCCTAGAGCTTGCCATATGTAAATCAAGTGCACATCCTAGGAGAAACTCATCCAAAACTGCGGGAGCTAATACTCAAATCTACATTCACAAGAACAACTCCCTAGGCGTGCCAGGAATCACTTGTGCGAGAGTTCCTTGCTGGGGCTGGACTACATTTTGTTTCATTCCAGTATCTCAACCACTCGACAAGCGGCATGGCAGATGCATTTGGCTGGAGAGAGTGGAAAGACACGAGGATGCAGGGGTATTTAACTGCTCCCCGTTGTGAAGAAGACGTCTGACCCTTCGCCTCATAGGATTGTGGTGATTTAATTTTAGTTCAGTCATTCGAAAGTGCTGAGCAACCGCCGTCATCCAGTAAGTGCCCAACGCCAAACCGAACCTACGATGTAGTCATTTTTGGCCATTAGTGGAGGTGTAATTTCAGAGTGGTGGAAATATTTTGCTGCTTAAAGAAAATACTGAATTTAATCAGTCCGAGTAAATATTCTGCTGCTTAATCAGTTGCTTGCATGTCGTCTCTTACTAGCATCGCCCGCCCTTAATTCAGTCGAGTGTCTGATTGTCTGGCTACGATCTGCATCCGTTATCACCAGTGATTTACCCACGAGGTTAACAGACAGTTCATGGGAAGCGCTCGATTTTGTCAAACCTTTAAAAAAATGCAATATACCGTCACAGGATCAATTGATGAGAAAAATTAACAACTTTTATTCCCAGGTTTCAGATATCAATAGTATAGATCACTAGATTGTACGTCTACTTAGCAACAAGTCTTGACATCATCTTGCTCTTTTTCCTGCAGAAGCGGACGAGGTTTATGACCGTGCCGGACGAGATCATGGGATGACGAAACGGGACCGCGTTTCATCGAACGCATAAGGCATTCTCGTCTCTCGTGTTTTTGGTGAAAGGTGCTGGGTTTGGAATACGAAAAGCTACTAAGATATACGCATGTCCACGATCTCGCCGCAAATGCTTTTAGGCAATCTACTTCGAAGGTACTAGCAACTGGCAAGTCGGCGTCGCATAATCTGCTTAATTCCTGCATCCTGAGAACCAATGCAACAGTATCAGAACTCCTGGTCTGCAGCTCTTGCCCGTACATAGGGAAATGGATAGAAGTATTCGCAACAAAGATACACGGGTTGACTTTTAGACCACGTCGGGTTCCTACCAAGAGGGGGCATAGCATCCTTGTTG
This sequence comes from Avena sativa, assembly GCA_916181665.1. Taxonomy (NCBI): domain Eukaryota; kingdom Viridiplantae; phylum Streptophyta; class Magnoliopsida; order Poales; family Poaceae; genus Avena; species Avena sativa. The sequence goes on along the minus strand of OV702283.1, from coordinate 411,310,086 downwards.
ATAAACAATCGGAAATTGGGCCTTGGTGCAGCGATGAACCCAACTCTAAACCAAGTGCTTTTCTATCAAACTTGAGGTGGTGCGGCATGGCCAACACTCTGAAATTACACCTCCGCTGTATGACACATTGGGATTAGGGCTTAGATAAATCTTAGACCTTCGTTTCGATATAAGACTTGCATAGAGCTCGACAGCTTAAAGTGAGAGAATCAGTAACACAATAATGACCTCATGACTCAATAAGTAATACAACTCCTAACAGAGCAAGCAAAATATTACAAGTAGAGACAACTGACCACATACATCCGAAAGCATAATTATGATATCAGACATAGCAAAATTAACAAATAGCTTAAGAGGCCTGGACCATAATGCTGATGTTTCAGTCCATAGATTATAGGCTGGCCTGGGAAATATCGTACAAACCTCATCTTCAATGGGAAATTTACTCACCTGCAAAAATATCAACGAAACAAGACCTAGTATAGGATGTACTCCATAAGACTTAGCTAACCTATTAGCTACATGCTCAGGTCACAAAGGATTTCTATGAAGTTACTTTTGCATGAAGCGAGCTTTTTTTTGCATAAACAAGTAAAAGGAAAAGCTCGTCCATTCAGAATATTTAAAAGAAAATAAGAGAGCGATATCTCTAGCTTTATTGATCATCATATTGTATCCGCTGAATCATCATCAGTTGGACATGTCCATTAGGATCACGCCCCCTCGATCAACTGGAGGAAGCATCCTTAACACACTTTGATTACCAAGTTTTACGATTAGGTTAATATTCTCTATGATCATCGGAATCCATTTCCAAGTCGTCTATAACCGTCATCAAGGCTTTTCTAATGGATCTAACCCTGCATTGGCATACAACTTTACCCACACGTGACTCTTAATACCAATCTATTATCACTTCACAAAAGGTGTGCCGGCATAGGGTGGTTGGTCATAACCTTTAACTTGCTTTCACAGGGACCATGAGTCATGCCCTAAGGATTGTTTCGCCCTAAAGGGTCAAGTCCCGAAGTCGGTCTCGTGCCTTTCCCTATCCCGGCCACACCCTACATGTTGTGCTATACACCTTTACACAAAACGGTTTCTATGTGTATGCTGAATGGAGCGCCCGAACTAGGTGACTGATAGAATCTACTTGATGAGTTAGTGAGTCGAGGGGGGTTCCAGGCCCCCATGTGGCTATACACTCAGTCTTGGTTTAAGAGGCGAGAACTCGGGTCATGTGGGTGGCAAGCATGGGACTATAGAAACCACAACCCAGCGCCTCACAAATAAATCTTAGCATGTTCATGTAGGGTTTCATAGCATGGAAAACAAAAAATTTCTATCGCATACAAACAAACAAGCCAAGATCTATCTACTAGATTGTAGCAACGAGTCGATGGAATAACTTACCCTCGAAGATTTCCAAAGTGTTTAACGAGAGCGGATTCTCGTGGGTGATGTAGTCGTACTCTTCCCGATCTCAAGATCGTGTAGACGATCCTTCCGGCGCTGCGTTCCGGCAGCGCTCCCGCAGTCGGTCACACGTTCGGTACTCGACGAAGACCTTCCTCTCCCTTGTTCCAGCAGGCAGCGGAGGTTGTAGCACTCTCCTCGCGATTCCGGCAGCACAACGGCGTGGTACCGGAAGTAGAGGGGAGATCCCGCAGGGCTTCGCCTTAAGCCGGAGCGAGTATGGTGGAGTATGAGAGAGCTTTAGTGGTCTAGGGTTTAGACACACCAATTAGAAGGCTCTAATCCGAAGGCTAGTGCAATTAGAAGCTCTAAACCAAAGCGGCTCTAAACCGGGGTCTAGGGCTAGGGTTTAGATTTAGAGGATAGGAACTTGTGTGTCTGGAGGAGGGGGCCCTGCCCCTCCTTTTATAGGTGGAGGGGCCGGCCGCGCCATGGGGAGGGAGGGGAGTCCCTCCCCAACTCGGCTTGGAGGAGGCGCGCCGGTTGGAGGAGGGTCTCCCTCCCCAACTCGGTTTCCCTCTCTTTCCTCTTTCCCTCTTTCCAATTTTAGCCGTTTGACTTTTCAAACTTGCTATTTGACTTTTCAATTTAATTCTTTATTTGGAACAGCGAGAACACTTAGTACATGATGCAATCATTCCAATATGCAATGACACATTCATGTACCCCTTCCCCTCCGGAGTGCCGGACATTCCGGAACCTTCTAGAACATTCCCGATGAAAACACCGGAATCATTCCCGAACTTCGAAACGGGACTTCCCTTATATGAATCTTATTCTCCGGACCATTCCGGATCACCTCGTGATATCCCGGATCCCATCCGAGACTCCGAACAACATTCGGTCTCTTTCTCATAATACCATAACTACTCAAACAACGTCGAATCCTTAAGTGTGTCTCCCTACGGTTCGTGAATTATGCGGACATGATCGAGACACTTCTCCGAACAATAACCAATAGAGGAATCTGGAAATTCATATGGCTCCCACATATTTCTACGATTACTTTGCGATCGAATGAACCACTTACATACGATACCAATTTCCCTTTGTCTCACGATAGTTTACTTATCCGAGGTTATGATCGTCGGTATCTCTCCATACCTAGTTCAACCTCGTTACCGACAAGTACTCTTTTCTCGTTCCCGTGATATGTGATCCCTTGTGATCTAGTCACATGCTTGCAAGCTAATTGGATGACATTCCACCGAGAGGGCCCAGAGTATATCTATCCGTCATATGGATGGACAAATCCCACTCTTGATCCATGTGTCTCAACCAATACTTTCCGAACACTCAATGCCACCTTTATAGCCACCCAGTTACGGTGTGGTGTTTGATGTCATCAAAGAATCCATCCGGTAAAGGTGATATGCATGATCTCATGGTCGAAGGAATTAGGTTACTATGTATCAGAAAGCATATAGCAATTGAACTATTGAAATGACTTGATCTTTATGCTACGCTTATCTATAGGAGTATGTCCATCATATCATTCTCCTAACGATATGATCTTGTTGTTGATAACATCTCAATGTTCATGATAGGGAAACCACAATCATTTATCAACCAACAAGCTAGTGATGTATGGAGGCTATACTAGGGACTTCAAATTAAGTCTACAAATCACACAAGTATCAATGTTTCCTTGTTAATACTATTATAGCATGAATGTAAACATTTATCATAAACACAAAGATATAATAATAACTACATTTATTATTGCCTCTAGGGCATATCTCCAACAGTCTCCCACTTGCACTAGAGTCATCTAATCTAGATTACATGGTAATATACCGAACACCCATGGCAGTTTGGTGTTGGTCATGTTTTGCCCTCGGGAGAGGTTTAGTCAACGGATCCGCCACATTCAGATCTGTGTGTACTTTGCAAATCTTTATATCCCCATCTTGGATATGTTCTCGAATAGCGTGAAAACGTAGCTTGATGTGCTTCAGCTTCTTGTGTGACCTTGGTTCTTGCGCATTGGCTATGGCGCCCATTTTATCACAGTAGATAGACATTGGGTCCAGCGCACTAGGAACCACACCCAGCTCTGTAATGAACTCTTTCATCCATATCGCTTCTTGTGAAGCCTCCGAAGCAGCCATGTATTCCGATTCAGTTGAAGATCTCGCCACAACGCTTTGTTTTGCACTCCTCCAGCTAACTGCTGCACCATTCAAAATAAATACGTATCCAGATTGTGATTTAGAATCATCCGGATCGGTGTTCCAACTAGCATCGGTGTAACCATTAACAACGAGCTGTTCATCACCTCCATAAGAAAGAACCATATCCTTAGTTCTTCTCAAGTACTTAAGGATGTTTTTGACCGCTGTCCAATGATCCACTCCTGGATCACTTTGATATCTGCTAGTTAAACTAACAGCATATGCAATGTCGGGTCTAGTACATAGCATGGCATACATTAGAGATCCTATGGCTGAGGCATAGGAAGTCTTACTCATCCTTTCTCTATCTTCTGCCAATGTCGGACTTTGAGTTTTACTCAAGGTCGTATTGGGCAACATGGGCAAGAACCCTTTCTTGCTTTCTTCCATTCCAAACCTCTTTATAACTTTGTCCAAATATGTACTCTGTGACAATGATATTTGGCGTTTCGATCTATCTATATAAATCTTTATGCCTAATATGTAAGCTGCTTCGCCAAGATACTTCACTGAAAAACTATTATTCAAATATTCCTTGACACTATTAAGAAGGTCTACATCATTCCCAATCAACAATATGCCATCCACATATAGTATTAAGAATGCTACAGAGCTCCCACTCACTTTCTTGTAAATACAAGCTTCTCCATAAGTTTGTATAAAACCAAAACTTTTGATCACCTTATCAAAACGTTGATTCCAACTTCGGGATGCTTGCTTCAATCCATAGATGGACCGTTTAAGTTTGCATACCTTGTTAGCATCTTTAGGATCGACAAAACCTTTGGGTTGCATCATATACAACTCTTCATCAATATCTCCATTGAGGAATGCTGTTTTGACATCCATCTGCCATATCTCATAATCATAATATGCAGCGATTGCTAACATAATCCTCATAGACTTTAGCTTCGCTACCGGTGAGAAAGTCTCATCGTAGTCAACTCCTTGAATTTGTCGAAACCCTTTTGCGACAAGTCGAGCTTTATAGATAGTAACATTACCATCAGCATCTGTTTTCTTCTTGAAAATCCATTTGTTCTCGACAGCCTTCCGGCCATCCGGTAAGTCCACCAAAGTCCATACTTGGTTTTCGTACATGGATCCAATCTCGGATTTCATGGCTTCTTGCCATTTATTGGAATCTGGGCTCATCATTGCTTCCTCATATGTCTCGGGGTCATCGGTGTTGTCCACCAACATGACACTCATAACGGGATCATACCAATCTGGAGTGGTACGAGTTCTCGTTGACCTCCGAGGCTCTGTAGCAACTTCAACCGAAGTTTCATGATCACCATCATTAGCTTCCTCTCTATTTGGTGCAGGCACCACAGGAACTTCTTCCGGTGCTGCGCTACTCGCAATTTCGAGAGAAGGTTCGACAACCTCGTCGAGTTCTACTTTCCTTCCAGTCACTTCTTTCGAGAGAAATTCCTTCTCTAGAAAGGATCCATTCTTGGCAACGAAGATTTTGCCTTCGGATCTATGATAGAAGGTATACCCAATAGTTTCCTTCGGGTATCCTATGAAGACGCATTTTTCCGCTTTGGGTTCAAGCTTGTCCGGCTGTAACTTCTTTACATAGGCTTCGCACCCCCAAACTTTAAGGAACGACAATCTAGGTTTCTTCCCAAACCATAATTCATACGGTGTCGTTTCAACGGACTTAGACGGTGCCCTATTTAAAGTGAACGCGGCTGTTTCTAATGCATAACCCCAAAATGATAGCGGTAAATCTGTAAGTGACATCATAGAACGAACCATATCTAAGAGAGTTCGATTACGACGTTCGGACACACCATTACGCTGTGGTGTTCCCGGCGGTGTCAACTGTGAAAGTATTCCGCATTTCTTCAAATGCTCGCCAAACTCGTAACTTAGATATTCACCTCCACGATCAGAACGTAGAAATTTAATCTTCTTGTTACGTTGATTCTCTACCTCACTTTGAAATTCCTTAAACTTCTCGAAAGTTTCGGACTTATGTTTCATGAAATAGATATACCCATATCTACTCAAGTCATCCGTGAAGGTAAGAACATAACGATAACCACCGCGCGATGCTACACTCATTGGACCACACACATCGGTATGTATGATTTCCAATAAGTCCGTAGCTCGCTCCATCATACCAGAAAATGGAGTCTTAGTCATTTTTCCCATCAGACATGCTTCGCATCTTTCAAGTGATTCAAAATCAAGTGCTTCAAGAAGTCCATCGGAATGGAGTTTCTTCATACGTTTCACTCCAATGTGACCAAGACGACAGTGCAACATATAGGTCGAATTATCGGTTGGTTTCAAATGTTTAGCCTCAATGTTGTTGATATGTGTATTTCCACTATCGAGATTCAATAAGAATAGACCATCTATCAAAGGTGCATGTGCATAAAACATATTACTCATATAAATCGAACAACCATTATTCTCGGTCTTAAACAAGTAACCGTCTCGCAATAAACAAGATCCCGATATAATGTTCATGCTCAACACAGGCACTAAATAACAATTATTTAAGTATAAAACTAATCCCGATGGTAGATGAAGGGGTAGCGTGCCGACCGCGATCACATCAACCTTTGATCCGTTTCCCACGCGCATCGTCACCTCGTTCTTCACTACCTTCCGTTTATTCTGCAGCACCTGTTTCGAGTTACAAATATGAGCAACCGAACCAGTATCAAATACCCAGGCACTACTACGAGTACTAGTGAGATACACATCAATAACATGTATATCAAATATACCTTTCTTCTTGATGTTGCCGTTCTTCAGACCCGCCAAGTACTTTGGGCAATTCCGCTTCCAGTGACCTTCTCCCTTGCAGTAAAAGCACTCAGTATCAGGCTTGGGTCCAGCCTTGGTCTTCTTCGCCGGCGTGGTAACTTTCTTACCACCCTTATTGAAGTGTCCCTTTTGCTTAGACTTGCCTTTCTTGAATTTGGTGGTCTTATTGACCAACAACACTTGGTGCTCTTTCTTTATCTCCACTTCTGCAGATTTCAACATGGCAAAGAGTTCTGGCAACGTCTTGTTCATGTTCTGCATGTTGTAGTTCATCACAAAGTTCTTGTAACTTGGTGGTAGTGATTTTAGGACACGGTAAATCCCCAAAGCATTAGGAATCACTATACCCAAGCTTTGAAGTTTGTTTGCGTGCCCATACATCTTAAGCACATGCTCACTGACGGAGCTGCCTTCTTCCATCTTGCAGTTAAAGAACTTTTCAGAAGCCTCATAGCTTTCAATTGCCGCATGAGTCTCAAAAATCAATTTGAGATCCTCGACAATATCATATGGGTCTGATTCTTCAAACCTTTTCTGAAGCTCCGATTCCAAACCATACAAGATAGCACACTGAACTATGGAGTACTGATTCTTCCGAGCGAGGTAAACATTCTTTACTTCATCGGGAGCATCAGCTGCAGGTGGGTCACCCAGCGGTGCATCCAGCACATAGGTCAAATTACCAGCTGTGACGACAATCCTCAAATTGCGGAACCAATCCGCGAAGTTGCTTCCATTGTTTTTCAACTTTTCTTTCTCTAGGAACGCATTAAAATTGATGGTAGGGGCTGCCATTGATCTACAACATATTTGCAATAGTTTAGACTAAGTTTATGACAAATTGAGTTCAAATTAATAATGAAATTAAACTAGGTGAACTCCCACTCAAAACAATATCCCTCACATTGTTTTAGTGATCACACGAACCAAATCCACTACATCAACACCGATCATCACGAGAGTTGATATAGTTTCAATGGCGAACAATCATCATGTTCATCATATCTACTATATGATTCATGCTTTACCTTTCGGTGATCCGTGTTCCGAGACCATGTCTGTACATGCTAGGCTCGTCAAGATCAAACCTTAGTTTCCGCATGAGCAAATCTGGCTTGCTCACGTTGTATACACTTGCAGAATCTAACACACCCGATCATCACGTGGTGCTTCGAAACAACAAGCTTTAGCAACGGTGCTAACTAAGGGTGAACACTTTATGACTTGAAATTGATGTGCATGAGGGATCATCTTATAATGCTACCGTCGTCTACTAAGCAATACAAGATGCATAAAGGATTAACATCACATGCAATTCAATAATATGTGATATGATATGGCCTTTCTTCTTTGTGCTTCCGATCTCCATCTTCAAGCACGAACATGATCTCCATCATCACCGGCATTGCATCAAGGTCAATGACGCTTCTCCATGGTTGTCGTCCACCGGCTTCAACTATTACAACTACTTTGAATAGACACGCGGGTCTTAACATAAATTAAAGACAACCATATGGCTCCTGCCGGTTGCCAACTTACAATAAGGAACATTGCATACATCAAATATAATCACAATCATGGCCATATCACATCACTGCACACCCCTGCAAAACAAAGTTAGACGCCTCTACTTTCTTTGCATATTTTACGTGGTTTGGGGCTTTCAATAAGTGTCGTTCTAACTTACGAACAAGAACCACAACATTGATACTAGCATTGTTGATCACCCGTTGTAAATTGGATCTTAACTATGCTAGGAGAAACAGGCACCCGCAAAGCCACTTATGCAATACAAGTTGCATGTCAAGCGTGGAGCAAGTCTCATGAACGATGTCATGTAAGGTTAGCCCGGGCCGCTTCATCCCAACATACCGCAAGATGCAAAGTACACAAGAAGCAATCGACAATAAAAGCATCAACGCCCACAATGACCATTGTGTTCTACTCGTGCAACAGATCTACATATAGACACGGCTCTGATACCACTGTAGGGTTTCGTAGCATGGAAAACAAAAAAATTCTATCGCATACAAACAAACAAGCCAAGATCTATCTACTAGATTGTAGCAACGAGTCGATGGAATAACTTACCCTCGAAGATTTCCAAAGTGTTTAACGAGAGCGGATTCTCGTGGGTGATGTAGTCGTACTCTTCCCGATCTCAAGATCGTGTAGACGATCCTTCCGGCGTTGCGTTCCGGCAGCGCTCCCGCAGTCGGTCACACGTTCGGTACTCGACGAAGACCTTCCTCTCCCTTGTTCCAGCAGGCAGCGGAGGTTGTAGCACTCTCCTCGCGATTCCGGCAGCACAACGGCGTGGTACCGGAAGTAGAGGGGAGATCCCGCAGGGCTTCGCCTTAAGCCGGAGCGAGTATGGTGGAGTATGAGAGAGCTTTAGTGGTCTAGGGTTTAGACACACCAATTAGAAGGCTCTAATCCGAAGGCTAGTGCAATTAGAAGCTCTAAACCAAAGCGGCTCTAAACCGGGGTCTAGGGCTAGGGTTTAGATTTAGAGGATAGGAACTTGTGTGTCTAGAGGAGGGGGGCCTGCCCCTCCTTTTATAGGTGGAGGGGCCGGCCGCGCCATGGGGAGGGAGGGGAGTCCCTCCCCAACTCGGCTTGGAGGAGGCGCGCCGGTTGGAGGAGGGTCTCCCTCCCCAACTCGGTTTCCCTCTCTTTCCTCTTTCCCTCTTTCCAATTTTAGCCGTTTGACTTTTCAAACTTGCTATTTGACTTTTCAATTTAAGATTCAATTTAATCCTTTATTTGGAACAGCGAGAACACTTAGTACATGATGCAATCATTCCAATATGCAATGACACATTCATGTACCCCTTCCCCTCCGTAGTGCCGGACATTTCGGAACCTTCTAGAACATTCCCGATGAAAACACCGGAATCATTCCCGAACTCCGAAACGGGACTTTCCTTATATGAATCTTATTCTCCGGACCATTCCGGATCACCTCGTGATATCCCGGATCCCATCCGAGACTCCGAACAACATTCGGTCTCTTTCTCATAATACCATAACTACTCAAACAACGTCGAATCCTTAAGTGTGTCTCCCTACGGTTCGTGAATTATGCGGACATGATCGAGACACTTCTCCGAACAATAACCAATAGAGGAATCTGGAAATTCATATGGCTCCCACATATTTCTACGATTACTTTGCCATCAAATGAACCACTTACATACGATACCAATTTCCCTTTGTCTCACGATAGTTTACTTATCCGAGGTTATGATCGTCGGTATCTCTCCATACCTAGTTCAACCTCGTTACCGACAAGTACTCTTTTCTCGTTCCCGTGATATGTGATCCCTTGTGATCCAGTCACATGCTTGCAAGCTAATTGGATGACATTCCACCGAGAGGGCCCAGAGTATATCTATCCGTCATATGGATGGACAAATCCCACTCTTGATCCATGTGTCTCAACCAATACTTTCCGAACACTCAATGCCACCTTTATAACCACCCAGTTACGGTGTGGTGTTTGATGTCATCAAAGAATCCATCCGGTAAAGGTGATATGCATGATCTCATGGTCGAAGGAATTAGGTTACTATGTATCAGAAAGCATATAGCAATTGAACTATTGAAATGACTTGATCTTTATGCTACGCTTATCTATAGGAGTATGTCCATCATATCATTCTCCTAACGATATGATCTTGTTGTTGATAACATCTCAATGTTCATGATAGGGAAACCACAATCATTTATCAACCAACAAGCTAGTGATGTATGGAGGATATACTAGGGACTTCAAATTAAGTCTACAAATCACACAAGTATCAATGTTTCCTTGTTAATACTATTATAGCATGAATGTAAACATTTATCATAAACACAAAGATATAATAACAACTATATTTATTATTGCCTCTAGGGCATATCTCCAACAGTTCAACTCACATTCATTGATCATGCCATATCACCTTGTCATAATATATTCATTCGCAGCTCTGATTCATCAACTAGATGTACCAGATTTAAATAGCTAAGAATGGCTAAGCATAATCGATATAAAATCTCTAGCGATGCTCATAGACCAAAACCTAATCTTGCTAGGAGCACTGGATCGGGATATATAGGTGACAAAGAATGAAACGTGCAACAAATAAGATACTATACCTATCGACAAAAGACATCGGAATCATATGCTTACTTAGAAAGATTTAAAATACTTTGAAAACATTGGTTCGGAAATGTTGGAGCTACGTGTTCCTTGTTTGTTGATAACTGAATATAGATCTCTAGGGTTCATATGTTTGACTTGTTTGTTGATGATCAAGTATTTCTTTTTGGTGTTTTTGATCTCGATCTTGAATTTGATAGAGAAGAAGCAAACCACCAAAAATATAAAACAACATTCAACACATGGCATTGATGCAATGCGCAAACAAGAATGAATGATATTAGATGTTTAAAGGTATTGAAGTAAAACCTAAAGACATGAGAAACATTTTCGATGGAGTCAAAAGGTATTGACCATAGCATTTGTATTAACTCCATATCTCCATGAAGGGTTACTATGTTCTTCTATTATAAATAGGGTTCAAAGTTGTATCAAAATGCATGCTTATATTTTTAACAAACAGTTCTCATTTTATGAACGATTTGATATATTATTTATATTCTTATGATTTAATATGAATTACTTATGTACTTTCCAAGTTTAATTCATTTAAATCATTTTTATAAATTATAAAGAGAATTACAACTTGGACCCACATGTCGGCATTTTATTAATTATCAAAAACATTTTGCAAATGTTTAGAACTCTACGTTGGGGCCCACCTGTCATGATTTATTAATTACATAAAATATTTTCCATAAATAATAAAGATTGGTTGACATCACAATGACGTCAGCACGATGTTAGGAACGGAGATTTCTCTCCTGTTGAGCACGGGAACGGCGATAGGAAGGGCTCTGAGACACGAGACTACTCACCGTTCAACGCCCATGAGGATGGCGGACCAACTTGAGGTGGCGCCACTACTTGTAGGTCACCGGAGCGTCGCCGGCGACCATGTCTTGCGGTGGCGTGAGATAGCGCGCAACACGGTGACGCTACATAGCACGAGCGGGCAAGCGAAGAGCATCGGGAGTAAGATTAGCTCACTGGTAGAATAGGAAGGTGGTCGGAGATGATGGAGGAGGCAATAATCAACGACGACATTGACGACCGGACTTTGAAGAGTTGAAGACGATTGGATCGACTGGGAGGCGAACGAGGACGACGAGGCGGAGATCTTGATCGTCTCAGCGAGGCTTCGGATGACTAGAGCGGAAGGCGATAGCGACGACCAGAGCTAGGGTTCGGGATCTCCGCGGGTAAGGGTGGCATGCTAGGGTTCATATTGATTGAGGAGGGGATCTTATAGTCATCTGGGGCGGCGACGTTCATCTTGGAGCGCTGCGGCGGCGAGGCGGTGGTATCGGGCAACGTCGGAGCATCCACCGAGTTGCTTGGCGCCCGGAGGAAGATGACGTGAAGGGGTATTTGTGGGCTGGTCTGCTGTTGGGTGTCGGTTGGGCTAGCTGCGGGTGGGCACGTGAGTGACGGAAAGGGAAGGGGAGAAAGGGACGGCCAGAAAGTTCCCTGGAGAGGGAGGGAGGACCTTTCTTTTTATAAAGTCTTTCCTCTTTTGTTTTCAAATTTCTTTTTCTATATGAATTATTTGAAGTTTCAAACTTCTTTGGAAAGATATAAAAATATTTGAAGATCCTCCATGTCATCTTGCAGAAGTTCCATGTATTTTATTTTGAACTTTTGAAACCTTTGAGAACGTTTGAAAATAGATATGAATAATAGCCAAATTAGAGTTTTCAAAAATCCACTCAACGCATTTTTCTTGGAAAAAATAGATGATGCTCATGATGATGCAGTGAACCCTGCTTACCCTTTAACTAAAACAGGGATGATGTTAGATTATATTTACTTGCATATCAAGTTAGGGTTTAGGCCGGTGCGCTGCACCTCCTCCCCCCCCCCTCTCCTATATAAACCATTGTATTCTCTCATTGTAAAATTATCAATTATTATTATTATCACAAATTTACATGGTATCAGGTTAAGGTTAGATTCTAGGGCATGGCTCCCACGCCTCCCACCCCGCCGCCGCCGCCCCCTCTGGGGTTCTTCGAGTGGCACGCCGCCATGGCCGTCGTCGCGGCTGCCAAACCATCCACCTCATCCGCCCCACCTCCTATCGCCACCACCATCAACTTCACCGATACAATCTCCGACGTTACTCCATTGATTCTCATCACTTTAGATCTCCCCCAACACAACTACTACCATTGGAGGCATCTTTTTGAGGTGCACTTGGGCCGCTGCAACCTCATGGCGCACGTTGACCCCAACATCCCGCCGTCTCCCTCGGATCCCCGCTGGGTCAAGGATGATCTCGCTGTGATACAGTGGATCTACCAGCGGGTGAGCACCGAGATTTTCAATCTCGTTTTCAGGGCTATCACCAGCGCCGCCGCCCTTTGGGCAGCCCTCCGTCAGCTTTTTCAGGACAACGCCGACGCCCGTGTCAACACGCTCAACACGGAGCTTCGGAACACCGCCCAGGGCGACTTGCCTGTGGGGGTATACTGCCAGCGCCTCCAGACCATCGCCGATGAACTCCGTGAACTCGGTGATCCCGTTGAGGACAAACAGCTCATCAAGATCCTCCTCGTCGGCCTCAATCAGCGCTTTGACAAGCAGCAGTCCTTCATCCCCATGATGCGGCCGTCTCCTTCCTTTGCAGAAGTCCGCTCCATGCTCTCCTGGGCGGACCGCGCCATGACCACTCAAGAGTCTCGCCCTCAGGCCTATGCTGCTGCTCCACGGCCTCCTGCACCGCCACCGCCTCCGGCGCCGCTTGCGCCTGTTCCACTGCGAGGTTGGCGCCCTAGCCTGAACTATAGGGGCACCCGACGTATCTATCGGCCGCCTGCACCACGGCCTCCTCCAACAGCACCGGCTCATCCACCTGCCCCGGCACCACCACCAGCTCCACCTGCAGCACCAGCTTGGCGATCTTCTCAGGACCCTTGGACTGGCATGGTTCAGGCTTGGCCAATGCCCTGGACCGCGCCCTCTCATGTTGGCGCGCCACCTGCCTACACTAGTTCGTGGCAGCCCGGCGTGCATCCTCATACAGGCTCACCTGGCCTCCTTGCACCACCGGTCCCTGCACAAGCTCATTACGCCGCTCCTTCACCGCCCATGTATGCTGCACCATCGTCGGCTCCCTATGCCTCGCCGATGCACTCGTTGATGCCCTTTGCTATGGGTCCTTATGGCCCTTCGGCACCGGTCACTTATAATTCTGGAGGCTACTACTCACCATACACCATGTACTCGACTCCTACTGCACCGCCACCACCTGCGCCAGTACCTGCTCTGTCAACTACACCGACTCCCTCTACTTCGAGCTGGGACCAAGCTGCGTTTCTACAGGCCATGAATAATTTTGCTGCTCAAGGTAACTCAGGTACTGATTGGATTTTCGATTCTGGTGCTTCTAGTCACATGTCTTCATCGAATACTATGCTGTCAACTTGAATACCATCTCATTTTTCATCCATTACATTAGGCGATGGTTCCTCCATACCAATTTCATGTGTCGGTCATACAAACCTTGCATCTTCCACTTCCAAACCACTCCTACTTAAAGATGTCTTTGTTGCACCAGCCCTCATTAAAAATTTAATCTCTGTTCGTCGTTTCACCAAAGACAACTCTGTTTCCGTCGAATTTGACCCTTTTGGCTTGTCTGTGAAGGATTTCATGACCAAGGCAGAGATCGCTCGCTTCGATAGCTCAGGCGACCTCTACTCTGTTCATGGCGCTCCTGCGGCCTCGTCTCCATCATCCATGCTCGCCTCCGTAGATCTATGGCATAAACGCTTAGGCCATCCGAATAAAGCCACTTTATCCTCTCTACTTAGTGATTTTTCGATCCCTTGTCATAAAGAGGTTCATAATTCCTCCGTTTGTGAGTTTTGTCAACAAGGAAAACATGTTCGTTTACCATTTGCGCATTCTACTTCTCATAGTACTTATCACTTTGAACTTTTGCACTGTGATCTATGGACCTCTCCAACTGTGAGTCTCTCCGGTTTCAAATACTACCTAGTTATTTTAGATGATTTTACACACTTCGTTTGGACTTTTCCACTTCGCAACAAATCTAATGTCCACTCACTTTTTATCAACTTTAAAACCTATGTCAACACACACTTCTTTTTACCCATAAAATTTATCCAATGTGATAATGGAAAAGAATTTAACAACTTTGCAAACCGTAATTTCTTTCTCCAACATGGCATTCTCCTTCGTTTCTCTTGCCCTTACACTTCCCCACAAAATGGCAAGGCTGAGCGATCACTCCGCACCATCAATGACATAGTTCGCACACTACTCATTCAATCATCTATGCCCTCCACGTTTTGGGTTGAAGCTCTTAGAACCGCAACCTATCTCCTCAATATTCAACCATCTAGCACTAACCCAAACACCACACCTTTCTACTCCCTTTTTCTCTCTCACCCAAACTACACTGAGCTTCGCGTTTTTGGTTGCCTTTGCTTTCCCAATGTCTATGCAACTTCCCCAAACAAACTCTCTCCACGTTCCCTTCCTTGTGTCTTCCTAGGTTATTCAGATGAACACAAAGGCTACCGGTGTTTTGATCTTGTGACCGGTCACATTCACATCTCTAGGCATGTCACCTTCGATGAAAACACCTTTCCTTTCGCCACTAGAACCCCTACATCTACTCCCACCACATCCACCCCTCGCCCAGCCAATTCCATAAAACCTCACTTTTTCGTTCCTAGCCTGCCATGCAACCCTGCCACGGCTGCCCACTATCCTACCTCGACCAATACCGCTCCTGATTCTCCTGCCACGGTAGTCCCTAACCCTGCCCCGACCGACTCGGCTGCCTCGACAGCCCCATCAGCACCCGTGTCTCGACCACCCATAACCCAGGTTTACGCTCGCCGCCCCAAAACTCCTGCCCCCGACAACCAAACTACCCAATCCTCTGCCCCTCATGTTGTTGCGTCCTCCTCCTCCGCTGCGCCGGATGCAGCAGCTCCTCCTTCACATGTCATTCCCACTATCGCACCTAACAACGACCATTCCATGCGCACACGTGCCAAGTCTGGTTTTCGACTTCCTAAAACACGCCTCAATCTTCATGCTTCTCCAACTCTCTCACCTCTTCCCAAAACATACAAATCTGCTCTTCTTGATCCGAACTGGTCCGCTTCCATGGCAACTTGTTCCCCGACCTCCTAATGCAAATGTTGTTTCTGGAAAGTGGGTGTTCCGTCAAAAATTTCATTCTGATGGCACTCTCTCTCGATATAAAGCGTGTTGGGTTTGTCGTGGGTTCTCTCAACAACACGGTGTCGATTACGATGAAACTTTCTCTCCAGTAGTTAAACCTAGCACCATCCAAACCATTCTTAGTCTTGCTGTTTCCTCTTCCTGGCCCATTCATCAACTCGATGTAAAAAATGCTTTTCTCCATGGTTCCTTAAACGAAGTCGTCTATTCTCAACAACCTTCCGGTTTCGAAGATTCTTCTTTTCCTGATCACATTTGCCTTCTCCAAAATCTCTCTATGGCCTCAAACAAGCACCCCGAGCCTGGTTTTAACGTTTTTCTACCTTTATTCAAACTATAGGATTCATTCCCTCTCGTTCTAACTACTCTCTTTTTGTTTACCACTCTAACACCCAGGTTGCATATCTCCTACTTTATGTTGATGATATAGTTCTCATTGCCTCCTCCACAACTTTTCTCACTCATATTATTTCTCTCCTACAAACTGAATTCTCTATGACTGATCTAGGTTCCCTTCATCACTTCTTAGGTATAGCTGTCACTCGTGATTCTTCTGGTATTTTTCTCTCTCAACGACAGTACTCTGTTGATCTCCTAACTAGGGCTGGAATGTTAGATTGTCAACCATCCCGTACACCTGTAGATACTTCTTCTAAATTTTCCTCGGATGGTGATATTTTTCCTGATCCGACTCTATACCGTAGCTTAACTGGAGCCCTTCAGTATCTCACCATTACACGTCCAGAAATATCATATGCTGTCCAGCAAGCTTGTCTTTACATGCATGATCCAAGAGTCCCGCATTTTAACCATGTCAAACGCATACTTAGATATCTCAAAAGTACATTAGATCATAGTTTGCATATCAACCACTCATCACCCACATCATTGACAGCATATTCCGATGCAGACTGGGCTGGTTGTCCAGACACTCGTCGATCCACTTCAGGATACTGTGTTTTTCTTGGCAATAATTTAATTTCTTGGTCTTCGAAGCGTCAGCTTACGGTTTCTCGCTCGTCCGCAGAGGCTGAGTACCGTGCTGTTGCTCACGCAGTTGCTGAAACAGTTTGGTTGCATCAGTTACTTGTTGAGTTACATCGACCTATTGGTCAGGCCACAGTGGTATATTGTGATAACATTTCAGTTGTTTACATGTCTGGAAACCCAGTTCAGCATCGGCGGACAAAGCATATCGAGATTGACATCCATTTTGTTCGAGAGAAGGTCGCTTTGGGAGAAGTGTGTGTTCTTCATGTGCCTTCTACGGCCCAGTTTGCAGATATTTTTACCAAAAGACTTGCTACTACACCATTTACAGAGATTCGTTTCAGTCTCAACGTTGTCGAGCCCACGTTTGAGACTGCGGGGATGTTAGATTATATTTACTTGCATATCAAGTTAGGGTTTAGGCCGGTGCGCTCCCCCCCCCCCCCCCCCCTCCTCTCCCCTCTTCTATATAAACCATTGTATTCTCTCATTGTAAAATTATCAATTATTATTATTATCACAAATTTACAGATGCTACACGCTCCGCTCCACCCGAGGAGATGACTTCTTCAATACATCCTATTCACCATTGACGAACGAGGCGCCGTGCGGTCACATTACGACTACGCCATTTGCATCTGAAATCCGGACAGTTCTGCCAGATAGGGAGCAACTGAAAGAGGATATTGGCTCAGTTTTTTCTGTACCTATGCACATCCTTCGGACCGGCTCTGCAATCTACCGATCGGACCTTAGCTGTATCATGCACAGATATCAGTTGAAACTCAAGGCAAACCGTGGGAGCTTATACCGAAATCTACATTCACGAGAGTACATCTCTATCCAAGCCACCTTGGATTGACGGGCATCACCTAGGCATCAGATATATGACCAGGACTTCCATCGGCTGGCCTACAATTTGTTTATCTTCAATATCTCAACGACCCGTGAAGCATTGTGGCAGAAGCATCTGGCATTCTGGCTTTCAGAGATTGGAGACTGGAAAGACTAGTAGAAGGTAAAGGGGTATTTAAGCTGAAGAAGATGTGTGACCCTTCGCTCATAAGGTTGTGGTGATTCAATTTAGTTTAGTCATTCGAAACAGATGAGCAACCTCATCGTCCAGTTAGTTTCTACTCCCTCCGTTTCAAAATATAAGATGTTTTAGTTTTATAAAGAAAATGTATCTAGACTAATTTTAGTGTGTAGGTTTGGAGTAGACCTCTATGAACATATACACTAAAAATAATCTAGACATATCTCTTTTACAAAGATAAAACATCTTATATTATTAAACAGAGGGAGTACTTCTAGTGCCAAACCGAACGTATAATGGGGTCATGTTTGGCCATTGGGGGAGGTATAGTTTCAGAGTCTTGGCAATATTCTGCTGCTTCAGAAAAATAGTTAATCACTTCGCGTGGAAACCACAAGAGGCTGCGGCTGCCGTTTACCGGGCGCCGTTTTTTGCTATATCGCTGCTTGGATTAACGGATGCGTCGTCATACCTTCGACAGTGAGCTCGAAAGTTCCGGATAAGAGGAGGCTTAGCTTGTCGCTCTGTTAGCGTGCAGCAGCGCGCCCGTGAGAACGAAAAATGTACAGAGTTCATATAGTCGTCGGTTCACTTGCAGTGTATCCTCCCTCCTTGTTTCAGAATATAAGATGTTTTAGTTTTGTGAAGGCAATATATCTAGACATATTTTAGTGTGTAGATTCAGAGTAAACCTCTCCAAACCTACGCACTAAAAAACGTTTAGATACATTATATTTACAAAGCTCAAACATCTTATATTATAAAACGGAGGGAGTATTTCGAAGTAAATCTATAAGATTTTACAAGGAATAACACCCCAACTTTTCATTAGGAAAACCATTACACAGGGCTGCAGTGGTGACGAAAGCCACCACCGAAATTGCAGCAACGCCATCCCATTCGAAATAAAACCAAGATACACAGGAGAGATGATAGAGGCTAAGAATGATCTTAAAATCCACACCTCTTCTTCCCCTTAGGTCCTTCAATTTTGTCCATGTGACTGAATTTCCTCTTGGAGTAGAGCATGCTGATAAAGATGAAGGACATAAATCATCAGACTATCAATTCCATTGATTATGGCAAAGCCATTTATACTGTCCAAATTTGACGGCTGAACAAACCACAAACGCCATCCAGATTACAAGCGGAGATTAACCCTTTAATTGATGGAAATTCATTAAATCCTAACAAGAAAAGGAACCACACGCGCTCCACCAATCTATCAAACTGAGTAGCACTAGGCACGGCGGAGCGCTCCATCACACAAGTAGCAAGGCAAGCCCGGATAGTACTACAGCAATCTGTATCAGCTTATGCATCCATGTAGCACTACAGCCACAGGGATAGAGTGATCTTCAAAATGGTCATCAAACGAAGGGACTAGGCAGAGAGGCCATCGAAGAACTTCATGTAGTCGTCAAATGTTTCTCCATGCCTAATCTTAACGATGGACCCGTCATCATCCACCTGCAGAGCAAAAATAGAAATTATTGGTTTCAGCGAGTATAAAGAGGGAAAATTGCATTGACAGAAACAATAGGCAATAGCTCATACCCAGTACTCGGCTGGTCTCATCTTCAGGTTGTAGGTCGAAGCCATACTCATGCAGTAGGCTCCTGCGTCGTGGACAACCAAACCAGCCCCCTACAAGAGCTGTGTCAGATGGGTGCAGACATGGGCTAATCTATCTTTGCAAAACCTTGTCAGAGAGAAAACATATATTGTCAAACCTTATCAGGTGTTGGAAGCTCTCTATCTTTGCCAAGGAAATCTGCAGATTCGCAGACTGGTCCAACAATATCAAAGGTTGCTACTTCTGCATCTGGAGAGGGAGGAGAAACTAGTTCGATGTGCTGCAACACAGGAATTATGATCAATGGGTACATAGCCATACAAGAGGTCGAATAACCTTGGCTGTAGATTTTGTGTTTATTTATGCACAAGGGTTATAGAACAGATACAGAAATAATACAGAACACATACCAGTAGGAGTTATGTTTTACGGCTCACTGATTTCAAATTCAAAATTTTGCCAATTTCTTTGAAGTTCTTGCTTTGCTAACATCACATAAAATAAACAGGTACAAAAGATAAATGGTAAATTGATAAAAAGCCGAAATCTCCTTAAAAACCTTTTGGGTACTTATGAGTGGTGAGACTAGCGTACTTTTCAAAGGATTAGTAGACAAAGCTTATAGTCACTGTTTGAAACCATATACATACACCATTAGTTCCAAGAATGAAACATCTTCAAAGAGATGTAATAGAATAATACCCATTAGTCATTAGCAGGGGTAACTCGAGACGAACCTGATATGCCCCATATAGACTAGGCCTGATGAGCTCTGCCATGCTGCCATCAACTACAATGAAATTTTTTGTACCATTAGTTTTCACACCAGTGACCTTGTTGACGAAGCAGCAAGTATTAGCGATCAGTGATCTTCCAGGTTCGATGATGAGAGTAAGATCCCGTGAGAGGACCAATTCTCGCACCTAACAAAAAAATATGAGCATCATCACATCATAAACAGAATGAGAGCTCCTAAGAGAATAATCATTAACACAATATGGATACTGAGCTCACAGTGTTGATAAGATCCATAGGTGTAGGCAAAACTGCATCCGTGTGGTGGTAGTCTATCCCCAAGCCCCCTCCGATATTCAGGTATTCCAACTCAAAACCTTGTGATCGAATTTCATCAACGAAGTTCACCATAAGAACTGCAGCGTCTCTAAATATATCGACCTAAACAAAAAGAAGTCACAATTTGCTTCAAGGACATATTGACAAGCTACTTGATTCAAGAAGTTCAATTATGTAATCATAACAACTTTTAGATAAGCCCCGGGACATGTATAGTACATATAAACAGGAGCACCTGTATATCAACAGGAACACATTATAGCATGAACAGAAACAAGCACATAATAGGAACTTTCAGAGAAAGGAAATATGAATTCAGTATTCCCCATACAAACAGCCAGTTCAGCAAACAGGGGCATAGTGGCATACTATTCTGGAAAACTGTTACAGATACTGGATTCAGCACAAACTAGTGAAATCCAAATGCACTTCGACTAGCCTTCACATTCAGTAAGGTTTAGGTAACCCAGAGTAAACACACGCAGACACCCACATGCTAAGCTCTCGATGGTGCCCATGCCAGTTTGCCCATTTCCTACTGATGAGTAAGCAATGGATAATTATAATATCTGTCTTAGTAGCTATTATTGGAAGTGTCTGGTCAAGTGGTCATCTATCAAACACTTGTTATACAGAGCAGAAGTTGAAGCAGGAGAGGAAGGCTGAGGAAGCAAGGATAATGCTCATGGACCCTAGTGGGATGGATGACAAGGCAAGGGCCTATTGATCACTCATGAGGACATCTTGGCTTTCAGATTCCAGTGGGAAAGTGGGGACTTTGGTGGAAGGAGTGGCGGTCATGGTGTGTGATGCATTGTGTTGGAGCAATGTGGATGATCTTTGCTTGTTCATGATCTTTGTGTTCAGATGATGTATTATCATAGGATCAACTTTTGGTACCATGATGCACTATTTGGGATGATATAAGGAGCATTTTGCTTCATTTATCGTAAATTTCGACTGAATTTGAATTATAAGATTATGGAGTTAAAATGATGTTGAATTGTGTGAGGTAGAAATATAGGAGTTCGAATTATTATGATGTGGAAGAGCCAAAATGGAGTTCATGTTCACAAGGTGGAGAAATGCAAGAGACAGAAATATAAGGTATCTGTCAGAGCAGCCTTCTCTAACGCACACAAATATTATAAAAACCTTCCTTAAAACCATTATAAGGAACAAGTTTTCAAGTAATCCGCTAGAGTTGCTCTGAGATCATTGCACTCTGCTACTAATACTATGCACATTCTTAATACTCCCTCCGTCCCAAAATAGATGTCTCGGATTTGTCAAAATTTGGATGAATCTAGACACTATTTAGTATATAGATTCATCCAAATTTTAACAAATCTAAGACATTTATTTTGGGACGGAGGGAGTAATATATTGAGTATTATACCATAAGTATAGGAGTTCCTGCAACTCTTACAGCAGTGACACAATAATGCACTGGAAGTAGTATGTACGGACCACCCTTCTATTGTACATGTCACAACTTTGGTATAGTATATTAACAGTATTCTACAATATGACTCATTGATACTTTCAATGGGACAGTACGAGTATGTTAGCTTATTCAACACAAAGAATTCATTCAATAAAGAGAGGCATCTAATGTTAAGTAATGCAAAATGGGGGTTGTCCTGTATTGACAACAAAAACTGTGAGATGCTGTCCCAGCACACAAAAATACAATTTGCCATCTTGAGGAAGCTTAGTACTCCTCAAAATTACAATTTACCACAAATCCTCAAAATTATAGGTAACTGTAGAAACAGTTATGATCAAAGTGTAAGATATTACCTTTGTAATAGTAGATCCAAGATGGCAATGAACACCCACCAGTTTGATGTCATTTGAGTATGATTTGATAGAGTCTAAGAACCATTGCAATTTTTCGTTACGGATCCCAAATTTGGATGTTTTGTTTCCAGTGGCAACATAGGGATGAACCTGATGACAAGAATACAAATACAATCAGAACATTGCTACATGAGAAGAAAATGCCATGTATCATGTGAGGAACTCAGTTTTCACATGATTTATTGCAATATAATGAAAGATGCTTTGATGCAATCTTAAAGAAGGGAGCCAAGTAAGCAAAAGGCGGGAAATGAAGTCCATGATCAAATAAATAATGCAGTTTGGGGGCAGGGACAATTGTACCTGGGGATCCACATCGGGATTAATTCTGAGCAAAACAGGAACTTTCTTTCCTGCAACTCTTGCAGCAGTGACAATATTCTCCAAATCAAATTCACTGTCTATATTTACAAATACTCCACTCTCTGCAGCTAAAATAAGATCTTCCAATGTCTTTCCATTTCCATTGAATATACACCTGATCTTCAAAATGCAAACTCAACATAGTTAGTTACCTCCCTGTAGGAAGAATTCCCATCAACTGAAGCACAGTTAATTGTTGCAGATAAAGGATCCACGTTGAACATTAAAAACGGTTGCCTCAGGTAGCAAATGCAACACAATATGTTCTACCCCCTCCAAAATTAAAAATGAAGAGCAATAGCGGATGCACGGGGCATTGGCCTAACATGTATTAAGTACAAACTCATGGAAGAAAGCCGCACCTGGTGGGGTCAAATCCTGCCTTCAGTGCGAGACGGAGCTCGTTGCCGCTGACAAGGACGGCGCCGCATCCGAGCCCCCGCAGGAGCTGTAGCACGCTTAGGTTGTTGTTGGCCTTCACGGCGTACCCCACGATGGAGCGGAGCCCCTCGAGGGCCTTGTTGTAGGCGGTGAAGTTGCGGACGACCTGTGGCTTGCTGTACAGGTAGAAGGGGCTCCGCTCTGCCGCCGCCATCGTGTCCTCTACACGTACCCCCTCGCAGTAGAGGTATCCGTCGGCGCCACGCTGGAAGCAGTGCTTGGGCGCCTCCCCCGTGGCGGCCGGCGGCGCTCGCACGGACGGGGAGGCGGTCGAGAGAGAAGCGCGGAGGGGGGTCGTGCGTCCATGACGACGGCGCAGGGAGACGGATGCAGGGCTTCTGCGGCTTGGCTGGGTGGTGAGGTTGGGGTTGGGCGAGGAGAGGAGGGAGCGGGAGAGGAGGTTGGCCGCCGCCATTGCTAGGGTTTGTGCGAGGTAGGTAGGGAGGTTGGGGGCGGGGCGAGTGGGTTTAGCCGTGCAATGCAGGATACAAACAAGTATAGTACAGACTACAGAGCAGGACTGAGAAAACGAAATACAAAATGAGCCCACCTCTACTAGGTCCCCTTTTATAAAAGGAAAATAATACCTATCACCCGTCGTCCGGGTCGTGGCTCAGTGGAGGTGGACCCGCACACGATGTCTTTTTTCCTCGTCTTCTTTCTTGTTTTCCTGACGAACTCCACCGAACTCGCTCGCCTCCTCCACGGGAGGGAGATGGAGACGCCGCCTCTCCCGCTCGGCCTCCTCCTCGGCCTCCCCTTCCCTCGTGTTGCTGTCGCGCCGCTTCTCTTCCCTCATGTCGCCGCGCCACCGTCCTTCCCTCGTGTCGCTGAGGACTCCCGCTGCCGCACCCTGGAGCTCCCACCGCCAAGCGTCCCCTACACCATCTCCTGGTTCCCCCGTCAACCTTGCTGCCACGGGGGGTGTGGTTGCTGCCAGCGGCGACCGAACTTGCTTCCAGCAGTGACCGAGCTTGCTTCCAGCTGACGAGGTTTGATCTCATCAATGCCCATTGTTATGGACTTGGGTTTTGGAGAAGATGGGGATGCTGGAGATCGCGGAACGGTTAACAGACAAGCAACCAGGGGACACGAGATTTACCCAGGTTCAGGCCCCCGGAGGGAAAACCCTACTCCTGCTTGTCTGCTCTTGATTACGGCGGAACCAAAAGTTACAGGGGTGCGTAGATGCAATCTGGCGTGGAGGTGTTTATGAAAGGTGAGGTGAGAGAGCCTCATCGTCGTGCCCTCCTAGCCTTTATATAGAGATAGGCAAGTCCCAGTCATAGATCGAGTCGGTTACAAGTTTAGGGTTTGCCCCTTTGAATATTCTATCTTTTCTAGTCTTGCTCTCCAAGGATCCAAAGGCGTCATGAGCCCAGGCCACCCAAAAGTCTTCATGGGCTGGCGCATATTCTTGTGAGCCTTCCTTGGGCTGGACCAGGTATGCTAAGGTCGTGCACCTGTAGGGTATAACTATGTTAGTAGCCCCCGAGTGTTCAGTCGAATCGTAGATCGGCTGAGGACTCTTCAATCTTTCGTGTGCAACTATCTTTGTTTGCTAGAGAATGATTTGAGTGTGTAGGGATTGTTGATGCGTGTGTCTGACTCTCCCGACGGATCAGGGTTAGTTAACTACCTTAGGACAAAACAACACGATCTTCTTCAGATTCGAGTCCCTCGACTCGAACCCGAAACATATGCTGGCGTAATTCGACTTAGGCCGCTGAGGATTTACAGGAGTGGAATCCCAGTAAATTTTGAATGGTGTACCCAACGCGTCCGTCGGGATTTTTCATCGCGCCTGCTGGCACGGATTTTTACTAGCAGAGCGCAGTCGTGTGTATTGCCAGGCCATCAGATGATATCTGTAGGTCTTATCTTTGTGTCGCAGACACAACATCCGAATGTTTATCACCGCGGAGGTGTTTTGGGTAGCCAAGGAGGATGTTACTCACTTAGCGTTAATTGTGGCAGAGTTGCTGAAAAGTTTTTTGCATTTTGATCCGGAGGATCGCAGTCGAAGAATTCATAGGGTGCGCGACCAGCGCTCCCTATGGGAGTAGCTCCCGAGTGTCTGTTCGAGTCGTAGACTCGAGCGGAGACTTTAATTCAGCTGTTGCTTACTTCAGGTCCGTAGGACACACAATTTTTCGGATACTTGAATCAGTCCTCCCTATGGGAGTAGCCCTCGAGTCCGTAGTGGAGTCGTAGACTCGACGTAGGACTCGAAGAAATAGCTCAGTGGTGTAGTACATTAATAATACTTCGGGTGTGTGGCCAGCGCTCCTGATAGGAGTAGCCCCCGAGTAGTTACTCGAATCGTAGATTTGGGTGAATACTTTAGCTGTGTAGCCGAAGATTTGTAGCCGTTGCTAGTATAGCCTTAATGACGTCAGTGCTGACGATCGGTGACCTCAAGCGTCTGCGGCGCCAGAGGTGACGTGACTGGACGAACGTGGGTACCACCTTCTGACTTTGAATTGACTGGTCACGCGCGGCGTGGAGATAATTACGGCATCGCCTCGATTTCCGTGCGTAGTGGACGGCGTGTGAGCGACGGTTCGCTGCTGTGATAACACATGGACGGTTGGATTTTGATGCTGTCTCTAGGGCTTTCTGATGAACGGTCCCTATTCGTCGTCTTTGTCCTTATAATCTGTGAGGGGAAAGTTTGTTTGTTTTCACCGCAGCCATTTGCCTTTCACTGCTTCCACCTTCTTGAGTTTTTCTTCACCGCGCGCTGGAAGTTCTTCGATCCTTCCCATCTTCTTTTCTGCGCTCACACCGCCGCCGTCGCTGCACTGCAATGGGGAAGTCAAAGAAAGCCTCCACCGCAGTTGGCACCAGCGCTGCTGCCGGCGGCAAGAAAGGTACCACCGCCACTCGCGTCACCGACGGTGGCTGGCGGCGATCGGAGACGCGCGAGGGCGACCTGCGCAAGCTTCGTGAGAGGGGTCTGATCCCGCGGGACAAGGAGGCTGTCAAGATTCCCGGCGACAAGGTAATTCCCCGTCCACCCGCTAGGTTTCGGGTCATGTTTGTCGCTTTTGTCCTTTGGGGCCTCTCTCTCCCAATCCATGATTTTCTCTGTGGATTGCTTTTCTTCTATGGCATCCAACTCCATCATTTGTCGCCAAATTCCCTTCTCCACATCGCCTGTTTCATCACTTATGCGAGTGCTGGCTCGGTATCGAGCCACACTTTGGCCTTTTCCGGAAGCTCTATTTCGTGAAGAGGCAATCTGGCTCCGATGGCGTTTATCCCATCGGCGGTTGCATCATTCCCCTTAAATCCAATTTTCTCTTCTTCTCTTTTTCTATGTCCAAGTCTGTCCAGTACTGGCGGAGGCGATGGTTTTACATCCGCGACTCCCCAGTGGACGGACAAAATTTTGGCCTTGCTCCTTTCGACTCCACCCAGAAAATCCAGCCGAAGAGGTCCTAGAAGAACCACATCTTGGATGGTGAGGTGGCGGAGATAGAGGAGATCTATCGTCGGGTGGAGGACCTCCAGGTGCTTCCGGATAAAGAGGTGAACAATGTGGATATTATCCGCACCTTCGTCAAATGTCGGGTGCAGCCGCTCCAGGCTAGGGCGCACCCGATGTTCCTTTATTCTGGCCGCCAAGATCCGACTAGGTTTTTGACTAAGGAACTCTCCAAGGGGGGCCTCGAAAGAATCCTTCGGCCGCTGCTGAAGTTCAAAGCTGAAGAGGACCTTCCGGGGAAGTCGTTAACTCCTCCGTTTACTGCCGCTCGTCCGGTTCCGCAGGTGTAGATCTAGGGCATGCACATAGCGCTTTTTTCGAGTGTGTTTTTATTGTGCTTGTTTGTTCTGAAAGTTTGCTTTCTTTGTGCAGGAGTTCAAGGTACCGGGCATGGTGCCTCCACTACCCAAACATTTTCCGAATGTGCCGGACAATGAGGTAGTGGACTCCATGTCTGAGCTTCTTTTGGCGCAGTCACCAGCAGAAGAAGCCCCCGAGTCGAGCGAGGGGCAGACCCGAAAGCGCGCACGGAGCTCGAGCGAATCATCGGATGTATCGACTCCGCCGATGCCTAGGAACCCACTGTGCCTTGCGCGTCATAGTGGAGGTGATGGTGGCTCTTCCTCCCCTATTCCGGCCGTGCCTGTGCGGGCTGTAGCGCCGCAGCCGCCAGCGAAGCGGAAGAAGGAAGAGAAGAAGGAAGAGAAGAAGGGCAAGAGATCCTTGCCTGTCTTCAATTTGAGCGATATGGAATCGTTAGTTCTTTCGGTTGCTTTTTTGCTATCCTTCATTGCTGCTTGATTGTCTTTGACTGATGTTTTTTCTTTGCGGCCACTCCTCTGATGGCTCGTTTAGTGATGGCACTCAGGAGATGGTGGGGAGTCGAAGATGACGCCTCCTCCTTCGCAGACGGTGGCCACCTCTAGGGGTGTTGCTCCGAACCCTTCTCCGCAGGAGGCTCGGGTGATTGTCTCCTAGAAGACTACAGCCGGACCATCGGAGTCTCCGTCTGATCATGTAAGTGCTTTCATTCTTGCCGTGGGGGGAGCCCCCGAGCATTTTTTGTATGATCTGCTGATCATTGCTTCTATTTTGTGCGCGTCTCGGGGGGGAGCCCCCGAGCGCTATTTTCGTATGCTTGATTTGTTTTGTTCGTTTCTTGGGCGCAGCCCCCGAGCCCTTTTCCTGATAAGTTGCTTCTTCTCGCAGCCTTTTGTGCAAGGCGCCAACCAGCTGGTAAAGCAGCATCTGGCATTGGAGGTCAGCCTCCAGCGGCTTCAAGGTACACCCGAAACTAGGTCTTTCACTTCTTTGTCTGCTTGCTAGCTTATGAAACTCACACATGCACTTGTTGCTTTTTGCAGATGAGAATAATACTGCCCTCCGCGAGCTTGATGCTCTCAAAAAGAGCCTTGGGAGAGCGGAGAAAATAGCTGAGGATGTCGTTGGTGCTAAGGAGCGCCTTGAGCAGGAGCTAGCCGACGCAGTTGCGGCCAAGGAGCGCCTGCAGCAAGAGGCTACGGACCGTGAGGAGCATCTTGCCACCGCTGCGGCTTCACGTAAGAAGGAGGTAGCCGAGAAGCTGATGGTTGCTTCCAAGGCTATTTCGTGTGAGTGGTTTCGCCTGCTTGGTTTGTTTCGACTGCCCTGGCTCCGTACCTTTGTTTGATTTTTACTGTGCCTTTATTTGTTTTCTAGATGCCGCCAGCATTGAGTTTGACCGCGGTGCCCTGGAGCACGGTAGTGCTCTGGATGATGCCGCTGCGGCGGTCGAAGACCGTTGCAGTACCGTGGTCGGCTCACTTGCCAAGGCCAAGGAGGTTCTTGGACGCTTCTACAAGGAGCTTGTCCCTAAGGGCGTGGCCCTGGACGAATGTCGAATTGTTGGCGGATGCCTTGTCAGCCGACGCTCCTGTGG
Source organism: Avena sativa (assembly GCA_916181665.1). Classification (NCBI taxonomy): domain Eukaryota; kingdom Viridiplantae; phylum Streptophyta; class Magnoliopsida; order Poales; family Poaceae; genus Avena; species Avena sativa. Next base: position 411,281,522 of record OV702283.1, on the reverse strand, counting down.
TGCACAAGCGCAAGCAGAAGGGCATCGGCGCGTCCATGGGGCTGGCAATGGCCATTGCGTCTGGAGCGGAGCTGGATGTTCATCAGGTCACCTCCCAGATGCCGACGGCTCCCGACGGATCCGAGGTAGCTTTTGCCCTCTATGCTGCTCGTTGTAAACGCTATGGGCCAAAGCTGATTGACCTGCTGGCGGAGTACGCGGTGAGGCAGCAGGGAGAGGCCAAGAGCAGGCAGTCTAGCTCCGAGGCCACTCAGGATGCAGCTGCTTAGGCCCTGTAGTTGTAGTGTAGTAGTTGTCTTCTTTTCTTGTAATATATGTATGAACACTTCTTGTGCCATGCAGTGGCTTTTTGTTGTATATAATGAATCTTCGAGCCGTTCAATTCGTGTGTTGTTCATATCCTTGTATCTTTTCCTCTAGGAACCTTCGGGTGATGACCCTGTCGATACTTCGCCTGCTCCACAACCGTGGCCATCCTTAGATGATGCGTTGCAGCTTTTGTTTCTTCGTGACTGCGTCCGTAGTATTGAGAAGGAGTTGCTTGGCATCCGAGGTCATGCAGACGTTTGTAAATCGAAGGCAGAGCGAGACGCCGCCAGAGAGGAGTATTTGATGGGGGAGCTGCGGCGTTTAGCCGAACAGCTGCAGTGTGAGTTTCTTCGAGCTGCTGCTCATTTTCGGATGCGCGTGTTGGCTTGTCATCTTACTTTTGTAGGTGTTGCAGGTGTTAACCTTGTTCCTCAGGAGGAGAAAGAGCGTGTTGCGGTGCAAGTCAATTGCTTGACCCAACAAGATATGGAGGCTGGTGGCTTTTTCTGGATGGATCGCGACCGTGCCATGATCTTTGCGACTGTGCAATATCGTGCTCACCAGGTCCCGCGAGTGTTGCGGAAGGTGAAGACTTCCCTAGCGTCGATTCTGCATGTCATGTTTCCTCTGGATGAAGCGTCATCGACTCTCTAGGGCTTGCTGGCGAAGTTACGAGACGTGTGTCACGTCAGGGAGCTGGTGTGGCACCAATTGGTTGCGGGGGGTGAAGGCTGCGTTTTCCCTCGTGCGGCTGCATTGGCCTAACGTGGACCTTGCTGCCGTTGCGGCTGGGCCGCCTCCTCGGCTAGATGGTGGCATGTGGGACATGCGTCCGCACTATGCAGCTGTAAGGCAGTATGCCGAACAAGTTGTAGATCTTTTGAGCATCGTGCGCAGGTGATTCTTCAGAATAGGTAGGACCTGAAAAAAGATAGATGTAGAACTTGTATGTATTCGATTGGGCGTGTTATGCCCTTTGTTGTAAAGGTTGATTGTATTAGCACGTGGTGCTTGTTTGTGTGCATGCCCTTTTTGTTAGCCTGACGTGATCAGCTACTCAGGTTTACATGCGTTATCCTCAGTCGACGAAGTCGTGAGGTGAGGGGAGCCTCCGAGTATGTTGTAGTATGAAGAAATGCGAGTAAAAAACAAAGGTTTGGGGCGAGACACTTAGCTTTATTCATATCGTAATGAGGAGGTACATTGTGCGGCTGAGTAGCCTTGGCTGAATAGCCTTATTGAAAGTAAAAGGGGTGGGGGTAGCTAGGGGTAGAAGCGTCGCAGTTGTGCGACGTTCCATGGGTTGGAGTATGTGACTCCAGACTCCACGTGCTTGAGGCGATAGGCGCCACGTGGGATAACTTCGGTAACGACGTAGTGTCCTTCCCAGGGTGACTTGAATTTCTTCGGCCGCTCTTGCTTAAGTCGTAAGACTAGGTCTCCTTTGACGAAGGACCTTGGACGCCGATGGCTATGATAGTTGCGGAGGCTCTGTTGGTAGACCGCCGATCGTGTCGTGGCGATGTTGCGTGCCTCGTAGAGTGTGTCAACAGCGTCTTCGAGTGCGGCTGTCGACTCGGCTTCGTTGTAGGCGACGACCCGTGGGGCCTTATGTCGTACTTCAGCAGGTATCACGGCTTTGGCTCCGTGTACCATGAAGAAAGGCGTGTAGCCCGTTGAGTTGTTTGGCGTTGTGCGCAGGCTCCAAAGGACGTAGGGTAGCTCTTCTGTCCATGCTCCCGCAGCTCGCTCGAGCGGGCTCATTAGGCGTTTCTTGATGCCGCCGCCGACGAGGCCGTTGGCCTTTTCGACATGCCCGTTCGTTTGCGGGTGCGCCACGGAGGCGTATGTTATGTTGATCCTGAGACCCTCGCAGAAGTCCTGGAATTCTTTGGACATGAAATTTGACCCATTGTCGGTGATGATGTTGTGCGGCACGCCGAACCTGTAAACTATGGATTCGAAGAACTTCACGACCGTTTTGCCCTTTTGGTTGGTGACGGGCATGGCCTCGATCCACTTGGTGAACTTGTCGACTGCGACCAATGGGTAGACGTGGCCTCCTTTCGAGGACTTGGGCAGTTTGTTGATCATGTTGAGGCCCCATTGGGCGAAGGGCCAGGCCAAAGGTATGGTCCTGAGCTCCGATCCGGGTGCGTGCGGTTTATCTGCGAACCTCTGGCACCCGTTGCATCTTCGGACGATGTCCTTGGCATTGTTCATGGCCGTTGGCCAGTAGAATCCAGCTCGTAGAGCTTTGGCGACGAGGGAGCGGCTGCCCGCATGATGGCCGCAGATGCCCTCGTGGATGTCTTGGAGGATAGTTTTGTCGTCAGCGATGGTGACGCACCTTTGGAGTACACCCGAAATGATGCGCTTGTACAGCTCTCCATTGATAATGGTGAAGGCTTTGGACCGGCGAGATATGCGTCGAGCATCTGTCAGGTCATCAGGTAGTTTCCTGTCTATCAGGTACCTGAGGTACGGCTGGGTCCATGTTTCTTCGACTGCCATGACCTGCATCATGTTGACCACTGCGACCTCTGTGTCTAGTTTTTTGGGTCCTTCCTGTCCTTCGGGTAGCGTAGCACCCGAGTGCTCTGCTTCTTCGGGTGATCCCTTGGGGAATTTCCTTTTGATGGATGGCACGCAGATATGTTCACGGAACACACCTGGTGGCACCCGTGCGCAGGTGGAGCCGATGTTGGAGAGTCTGTCGGCCACTTCGTTGCTTTCTCTTCCAACGTGCCGAAGCTCGCAGCCGTCGAAGCCTCCTTCGAGTGAGTTGTAGAGTGCGCGGTACGCGATCATGTTGGCGGCGTGTACGTCGCACTCGTTCATTGTCTGCTGGACGACGAGGTTCGAGTCACCGTAGATGACCAGGAGCTTGCGCCGCAAATCTTGGCCATCCTCATGCCGTGGATGAGGGCATCATATTCGGCTTCGTTGTTAGAAGCTCGAAATTTCATCCGGAGGACGTACTTCATCTTGTCGCCCTGCGGAGATGTCAGTATTACCCCGAATCCTTCTCCGGCTTCGCGTTTGGAGTCGTCGAAGTGCATCGTCCATGAATGCGTCATATCAGGTGTGTCTGGCAGCTGTAGCTCCATCCAGTGGACGAGGAAGTCCGGTAGGACCTGGGACTTGATCGTATGGCGCTTCTCGTAGATTATATCTAGAGGAGACAACTCGATGCCCCACAGGGCCACACGTCTTGTGGCCTCTGGATTGTTTAGGATGTTGTTTATGGGTGCCTCGTTGACGACCGTCACCTGATGCTCCTGGAAGTAGTGGCTCAGCCGGCGAGCCGTCATGAACACGCCGTAGGCGAGTTTCTGGTAGTGAGGGTACCTCTGCTTTGTTGGTGTTAATACCTCACTGAGGTAGTAGATTGGGCGTTAGACCCCATGGGTCTTGCCTTCTTCGGGTCGCTCGACCACGAGCACGATGCTTACCACCTGGTGTGTGGCTTCTATGTATAGCAGTAAAGGCTTGCGTTCCTTTGGCGTGACTAGGACGGGCGAGGTGGAGAGCGGCCGCTTCAGGTCTTCGAATGCGTCGTCTGCTTCGGGCGTCCACTCGAATTTGTCTACCTTGTGTAGCAGCTGATAGAAAGGTAGGGCCTTTTCGCCCATGCGGCTGATGAACCTGCTCAACACCGCGATTCGCCTGGCGAGCTGCTGGACGCCTTTGAGATTCTTCGGCTTCTCCATGGCCATTATGGCTCGGATTTTCTTCGGGTTCGCCTTGATCCCTCGCTGGGAGATGAAGTAGCCGAGTAGTTGACCAGATGGGACGTTGAAAGCGCACTTTTCTGGGTTTAGCTTGATCTTGTATCGATCAAGGTTGTCGAACGTCTCGCGGAGATCGTCGATCGGTGTTTCGGCCTCCCTTGTTTTGATTACTATGTCGTCGACATAGACTTGTATGTTGCGGCCGATCTGGTTCTTCAAGCATGCTTGCATGCATCGCTGGTACGTGGCACCTGCGTTCTTTAGCCTGAAGAGCATTGTGTTGTAGCAGAACACTCTGAACGGCGTGATGAACGTCGTTTTCTCCTGATCTTCGACCTTTAGCCGAATCTGATTGTAGCCTGAGTAGGCATCAAGGAAGGAGAGTTTCTCGCATCCTGCAGTCGAATCGATGATCTGATCGATCCGAGGGAGAGGGAAGTGATCCTTCGGGCAGTGCTTGTTCAGCGATGTGAAATCCACGCACATCCGTAGGATGTCCGTATCCTTTTTGGGGACCATTACGGTGTTGGCGAGCCACTCGCTTTCCTTGATCTCCCTGATGAAGTTAGCGTCGAGCATTCTATTGACTTCGACTCCGATGGCTTCGGCCCGTGGCCCGGACAATCGTCAGATGGATTGTTTGACGGGCTTGGTATCTGGGAACACATTGAGTGCGTGCTCGGTGAATTCCCTGGGAACTCCTGGCATGTCCGCAGGACACCAGGCAAAGATTTCCCAGCGCTCACGGAGGAATTCGACGAGCGCGCTTTCCTATGCGGGGCTAGGGTCGTTGGCGATCAGCGCCGCCTTGGAGGCGTCTATCGGGTGGACCTGCACCTTCTTCGTGTTGACTGTTGAGTCGAACGACATGTCAGGTGCGTTTTGCCTCGAGACTGGGGGTGCCCCGTTGTCCGTCACTTCTCGGAGCCTTGTGAGCTCCTCCCGCATGCCGAATGACTGGGAGATTCTCTTGAAGTCCCTGTCGCAGTGGTCCGATCGGGTGAAGCTCCCGTGGACAGTGATGACGCCCCTGGGTCCTGGCATCTTGAGTAGCAGGTAGGCATAATGCGATACTGCCAGGAACCTTGCGAATTCCACGCGCCCGAGGATGGCGTGGTATTGTGATGGCCAGTCCACCACTTCGAACTCGCGTCGCTCCCACCGAAAGTTGTCGGGCTGGCCGAAGAAGACGTCGAGCCATATATTTCCCAGGGGAAATATGCCCTTCCCTGGGACGATGCCGTGGAACGTTGTGTCGGATTGTTCCAGGCTGCATAGTGGGATCCGCATTGCTGCTAAGGTGCTAGCGAACATCAGGTTGATGCCGATGCCGCCGTCCATGAAGACGCAGCGCATATCGAACCCTCCGATCTGCGCCTCAAGCACCAGGGCAGCATGACCTGGGCGAGGGATCTGGCGGGGATGATCCGAACGGCTGAACATGATGCAGGACTCTGAACCTCTGAGGTACTCAAGGATGGCTGGTGGAGCAGTCACAACCAAGCTGACTTGGTGGGTGATTTTCTTTTGCACCCTATTTGTTGGGCGCCCCTTTTGGATCATTAGTGATCCCTTCGGCGCGGGGTACCCGTTTCCGCCGTTGTTCTGCGTGGGTGCGATTGGGTGATTCGAAGGTCACGCGGGTGGTGGTGGAGGAGCTCCGTGGGAGATCTCGCCTGGCGCGGGTGCGTGCCCATACCCAAGGTTCGGGGCTTGCTGCCTCATCTGGGATATGCTCTCGCTGAGTTTCTGGAACTCGCGGCAATCCTTGAGCATGTGGCTTGCCTTCTTTTTGCCATCCTGCTTGTCGATGTAAAATTGTATGGTACATGGGCCCGACAATTTGTCGTATGCCGAGGGCTCGTCATCGCGGTTGCGGCGTTGCCACGATTGCGCTGGGCGTCCTCCATCGCGGAAGTTGTTTCTGCGGTATCCGCCGCTGTTGCGGTTACCCTCGTTGCGGCGGTCGGTGTAGCCAGCTGCGACCATGTCGTGTCCGTCGCGATCGTCGTAGATGCGCGATATTCGTTTGCTATGGTGCTCACATCGGCGACCGTAGTCATCTTCCTCCTCCGAGTGTGCTCGGTGGACGGAGTCCTCACCATCTGCCCACCTATTGGCGATGTCCATGAGGTGGTCGAGCGTCTTGGGCTTGACGCGCCCAAGTTCTTCCTTGAAGTCCTGGCATTTGATGCCATCCTTGAAGGCGTCAATCGCTCTTTCCTCAGAGATGTGTGCTGCGGAGTTCTTGGTGTTGGACCAGCGTAGTATGTATGAGCGAATGGATTCGCCCGTTCGTTGGGTGCAGGCTCGCAGCTCCTCGATCAAGGCTGGCCTCTTGCTGGTGCCCTTGAAGTTTTAGATGAAACTGTACGCCAGTTCCTCCCAGCTTTGGATGGATCCCGAGGATAGGTTGCTGAGCCAGATCCGGGAGGCGCCTGTCAGCTGCAGCTGAAGTAATTGTAGGGCGGTGTTTTTGTTTCCGCCGTGCAGCTTGACGGACGACAGGTGGTCGCTGATCCACGCCTTAGGGTCATGCGTGCCATCAAACTTCGGAGTATCCGAAGGAAGCTTGAAGTTCCGCGGCATCCGCATCCGCCAAACGGATCTACTGAAGCATCGGGCTCCGCAGAGTTCTCCTTCATTGTCGTCCTCTTCGGATTCGGATGAGCATACGCGCTTGGCGCGTGCCTTGTCGATCTTGCGTTGAGTGAGCTCGCTTCAAGCGTCATAGTCGCGGCTCCAACGCCGTGAGCTCTTGTGCCGTCGAGGCAGGTCATGTTCTTCCTCGTGGGATGAGGGTGTAGGACTGCGGTTGAACCTGACCGCAGCCTTCTTCTTCGGCTCCTCAGGAACTTCTCCGTGGAGCGCAGCTCCAATGAGTCCAAGTCCGGCTAATGCGGAATTGTGCATGGCCCTCTTCAGGTATCCCACTAGAGGTGGATGGGACGCGAGGTATGTGGTGGCTGCCATGATCGTAGCTTGCGGCGTCTTCGGGATGACATTGCCATTGGCATCCATCTCCATGAAGGATGTGTTGAGGGTTCAGGTCGCCTCACGACGCGCGGCGGGGTCCATGTTCTCTACGCGAGAACGGTGCTTGTTGCCTTGGTTGTCGTGCGAGCTGGAGCCGCTGGTGGCAGAGATCACAGCTCGTCGTGCGCTGGACTCCGAGGCTGCTTGCTTGAATTTTTCAAGCACCTCTTGCATCTTCACCTGCTTTTTGTGCTCTTCGATGAGGAGCAGGTGGTATGCCATCAGTAGGTCCCGTGAGGCACCCACAGGCAGGATCTTGTTGCCCGCCACGGCTTCGCGTGCTTGGTTCCATCCCTCCTCGCTGAGGTGGATTACCCGACTAGCGTTGGTGTCATCCTCATTGGGTGGGGGGATGATCGTATCCCGTTTTCCCCGTTTCTTCCCTGCAGGTTGGGTGGCAGGTTGAGTGCGTGCTGGTCCATGTCGCTTTGGATGACCACGGCGCATTGGTAGCGTCCGTAGGGTGGATCGCTGCTACCGCAGCTTTCGGATCCAGAACCGTAGGTCCCTTCATCTGACGGCGGATCACACAGATCTGAGTTGCAGCTGCTGCTGTCATATGACTCATCTGTTGATGGTGATGTGCGTAGCACGAGATACGGGGCCCACGAGGTGGGCCTGATCGATGGCATGGGCACCCGCTCTGGGAGGCGGAGAGTGTCGGTCTTCCCCACCTGGAATCAGAAGCTCCCGAATAGGATCTCGAGCCCGTTGCCAACGGGATCGAAGTCCTTCAGGGTGGCTGGCGAGTGGGCGGTGAAGTCGAAAGAGCTGAAGAGGAGACGGCTCTCCGTCGCTGAGGAGTTGTAGATCGCTTTGGTCGGGACTGTCACGATCGCACAATCAGCGTCCCCAGTTCCCACAGACGGCGCCAATTGACGAGGTTTGATCTCGTCAATGCCCATTGTTATGGACTTGGGTTTTGGAGAAGATGGGGATGCTGGAGATCGCGGAACGGTTAACAGACAAGCAACCAGGGGACACGAGATTTACCCAGGTTCAGGCCTCCAGAGGGAAAACCCTACTCCTGCTTGTCTGCTCTTGATTACGGCGGAACCGAAAGTTACAGGGGTGCACAGATGCAATCTGGCGTGGAGGTGTGTATGAAAGGTGAGGTGAGAGAGCCTCCTCGTCGTGCCCTCCTAGCCTTTATGTAGAGATAGGTAGGTCCCGAGCATAGATCGAGTCGGTTACAAGTTTAGGGTTTGCCCCTTTGAATATTCTATCTTTTCTAGTCTTGCTCTCCAAGGATCCGAAGGCGTCATGGGCCCAGGCCACCCGAAAGTCTTCATGGCCTGGCGCATATTCTTGTGGGTCTTCCTTGGGCTGGACCAGGTATGCTAAGGTTGTGTACCCGTAGGGTATAACCATGTCACCAGCAGTGGCCGAGCTTTGCTTCCATGGGCAGCCTTGGTTGCTGCCATGGGAGGCCGTGGTTGCTGCCAGCGGTGGCAGAGCTTGCTTCCATGGGCGGCCGTGGTTGCTGCTAACGGCAGTCGGTCTAGGTTTTGCTACAAGTTCTCCGGCGAGCTCTCCCGACTAAATTCTCTGGCCATGTATCCGACGAAGTTACTTTTTTGCTACATTAGAAAAACTTTGTTGCTACAACCGTCTTGTGGTTTTGCTACAACAGTGTCAACTTTTTGCTACAAGGTCTACGGCGAGAGTCACCAGCGAGTTTTTCCGACGATGTCTCCGGCGAAGTCGGTTTTGCTACATTAGCACAATTTTTTTGCTGCTTGGTCTCCGGAGAGGTCTCAGGCGAGACGTTCTATTTCTAAAACAAACCGTTTTTTGCTTCAGAAGCAAAAGCAGGGACATATATAGCAAAAAAGGGATGGTTTGCAGCAAAAGTGGGATTTGGGGCGTTTTTAGTGGAGACGTGGCGCGCAAAGGAGCACGACGATGGGAAACCCCCATCGTCCGGGGGACACCTAGCACTTGCCTTTAAAAATGGGAAAGCACATTTTTAGTGTTTGAAAATATTCTATTCTTCTTTTTTGCGAAATTCCACATATCTATTGATAATTATAAAGAGTACAAAAAGGCCTCAAAGTACTAAAGATTACAAATATATTGTTAGACTATCTAGCGACGACTACAAACACTAGCACAAATAGAAGACGCGTCGTCGTTCTCGCCCCTCCATCACCGGAGCCAGACAAAGCTTGTTGAAAGGGCATGTATGCCCCCATGTGTGGCTTTGGTAATTAATGACAATCTCTATGGACTAATGTGTAAATTGAGTTTCACTTGTAGGTTTGTCCATTTGCATCGCTTGGGCCATGTGTTGGTCTCAAGGTTGTAAGATGAAGAAATGTCCAAGGGCTTTGTGCCCATTGGAATCATGAAGAAAGAAGGAGCTTGAAGGTCGATCAAGGCATGTGCAAAGAATTGCATCAAGATGGATCAACCTCAAGTAGGGATGAAGAAGGGCGAGCTCAAGATGCGCCATCTCTAGAAGATCTCATGCTTGAAGCTTGCCATCCTCGTGCTCATGGAATGATGAAGACAAGTTCAAAGAAGAGGTTTCCCCATGGAGTATGGTGGAGCAATTTGCAAGTCTTCATCTTCATCAAGCAAGAGCATCCAAGAAAGGTGTTACCACTATAGAAGAACAAGACGGCCTACATCAAGTTCAAGTGGGATGCTCAAGGCAAAGGTATGTTCTTGATAGGGCTTTTATTTTGCCGGTCTCGTATTGTTAGTTGGGAGACCGGGTTTAGGATAGATAGCTGTGCTATCAAGAGGGGCTCTCAAGCGGGTGTCTCGTCTACATCGTTCAGAGAGAGCCCAAACCTTTGCATTCATAGCATCATCTTTCTTGGTTGTTATTTGGTTCTTGTCCATGAGAGGATCTAGAGCTTGTGGTCACCATCTTGTGGCCACCATCATAACAAGCTCTAGCTCATCATCTAAGGATTTCACTTGCATATCTTATTGCGGTTTTTGATCTTGCGAGTTTTCCGGCTCCACACCTTGGGGGATAGATCACATATATATTCATGATATTTTCTCCCAAGGTGATACCCAATATTTCGTTGTTATCTTTCCAACAAAATTGGTTTCATCCCGTTTGGAGTTCGGATGCAAAAGTTATTGCGTTTCTGGTTTTCTGGTTTCTGGAATTTCCCTAACCGGAAGTTCCGGCTTCCCACCGGAAGTTCCGCTAGGGCATCTTTGCCGCCAAAAGTTCCGGTGGAAGTTCCGGGTCTTCTTCCGCTCACGCTCAGTAACCTTCTATTTTGAAGCGTTCTATTTGCCGGAACTTTGTCGAAACTTGCATCGGAAGTTCACCGGAACTTCCGGTCTGTTTTGACCGGAACTTCCGGTTGCGCTTCTGGAGCGGGCGTCAACGATCTGATGACCGTTGGAGCCAGGCTGGGCGGAACTTCCGCCCAGAGCCGGAAGTTCCGGCCATGATTCGTTTTTTCAGTTTCTCGCTCCGCGTTTTCGACCGTTGGCTGGGTGCCACCGGAACTTCCAGCCTCCCACCGGAAGTTCCGGCCAGGTGTCGCGAATGCCCATAACAGGCAGATCTGGGAGCCCTTTAAAAGGGGCTCCTCTTCCCCTTCGTGGGTTACTAGCTTTTCTTCTTGGTTCTTGGCTTTCTCTCTCTCCTCCATTGTCAACCTTGAAGAAGCTTTCCCTCTCCCTTTCCCCTCCTATGATTCTTGCATCTTTTTGAGGGATTTGAGAGAGGAGATCTAGATCTACAATCCCCCCAAGTCAAATCCCTTCTTTGTGAAGGAATCATTGGGATCTAGATCTTGGAGAGTTTTGTGTTCTTCCTCCCTTATTCCCCCAATAGCTTTTGTAGCTTTGTTGGAATTTGGGAGAGAAGGACTTGCCCTTGCATTTGGTGCATAGGTTTGAGTTCTACTCTTGTGTTCTTCCTCCCTTATTTCCCCAATAGCTTTTGTAGCTTTGTTGGAATTTGGGGGAGAAGGACTTGCCCTTGCATTTGGTGCATAGGTTTGAGTTCTCCTCGGAGATTCGGCGAGTTCAAGCTTGTGACGGTTGTGTGGTTGGATTGTTGACCTTTTGTGGTCTTGTTGACCTTTTGTGGTCTTGTAGCCTTTTGTGGCGTTGTTGGCCTTTTGTGGCATTGTTGGCCTTTTGTGGCTTTGTTGTTAGGAGCCTCCAATAGAGTTGTGGAGTTAGCCCCAATCTTGTACGGGTTTGGTGACCGCCCTCAAGCGTCCCATAGTGGAGCAAGTGCCCGCCTTTTGTGGTGCGCACTTGGGAGAATAGGGTGAGCCTTTTGTGGCGTCGGTGAGTTGCGTGCTTCCGCATCCGGGGTGAGGCCTTGTGTGGCGTTGGGTGAGCATCGAGCCACCACACCTCTAGGTGAGCCATTTGTGGCGTTCGGAGAGCATTGCGCCATCGCACCTCTCCAACGGAGACGTAGCTTCTTTGGAAGTGAACTTCGGGAAACAAATCTTCGTCTCCGCGTCCATCGGTTATCTCTCAACCGAACCCTTTACTTATGCACTTTACATTGTAATAGCCATCGTGCTTGAAGTATTTATACCTTGCTATCACCTTATTGCTTATTTTGCTTAGCATAGGTTGTTGGTGCACCTAGGTGAACTTAGTGGCTAGGTTTTTGTGCTCAATAAATTAAACGTTAGTTTTATTCCGCATTTACTTGAGCCTAAAGCGTAATTATTTTAAAAGCCTATTCACCCCCCCTCTAGGCGACTTCCTTTGTACTTTCACTTGTCTTAGTAGAGTTTGATGTAGTAGACAGACGAGAAGTCTTCATGCTAAGGCCAAAAAAAACCAGCACACTAGAATAGCAACCATCACCGATAATAACAATCGTAAAACGTAAAAGACTGACCTAAGAGCAAACCAACGAAGAAAAAAAATAGACAAAATCCCTCTACTCTGTAAAAAGGTACGTATTCACTTAAAAGTTATGTCCTGATTTTTCATACTCTGATTTTAAATGTATAATATTATATGGGTCTACAAAAGTACGATGTTGTATTTGATAATGCACAAAAAGACAATTATGTGGTCTATAATATAATATATGCACTTTTCACTATGGCTTTTAGCATTGCAGTAACCAAAACATCTACTCCCTTGGAGCATCTCCACTCGGGGGCCTTAAATCCCCATTAAAGAACTATCGGGGTTGTCGGCACTTAAAATCATGCGCAACTCGTTTTTCAATTATTTTTCCCGTTGGTGCGGCCCTTTTTTCCGGTGTCCATAGGCCGAACCCAATCCACGGGGGGTGGGGGGGCTAGCGAGGGCGCCACATGGAGCTGAAAAAGGTGTGGGCCAGCCATGTCGGCGACATGCACGCAAATTCCCCATTCTGCATTTCCTTCCCCACGACCATCACCCCAGCAACTCGCCGCCGCTACCACCTATCACCGTCGTTTTCCATTTAGTCCGCTAGAAATACCCACGCAGGCGTCGAAAAATACTTCCCACGCCCTCCCGGGCCACCTCTCCGCTGATACGTCCAAAACGTATCTACTTTCCCGAACATTTTTTGCTATTGTTTCTCCTCTAAACTTGTGTGATTTGGATACAACTAACACAGACTGACCCTGTTTTTAGCAGAATTACCTTGGTGTCTAGTTTTTCTGCAGAAAATCAACTATCAGGAAAAATCCCGTAAAATATGCCAAAAATCCTATTTCACCAGAAGACCCATAGAGCCAGAAGACGATACAGAGCGGAGGCCTGGGGGGCCCAGCCTCGCGCCTAGGGGGTGCAGCCACCCCAGGCACCCCCTCGGGCTCCCTCTGCGCCTATAAGTTGCCCCTTGACCTAAAAACCGAGGGGGGTTCGTTGTTTTCCAGAAAAGAGTTCCACTCCACCACCACCATCAGAAACCAAGATTCGGATCCAGAAACTTCGTTCTGGCACCCTGCCGGGACGGGGAATTTGGAGAGGATCATCGCCATCGTCATCACCAACGCCTCTCCATCAACCATCGATATTTCCCTCATCCATGAGTGAGTAATCCCCCACTGTAGGCTTGGGGATGGTAGGGATTGGATGAGTTTTATCATGCAATCGAATAAGATTGTTAGGGCATAGTGTCTAGTATCTCTATTAGTGCTATTTGACTTTGTTGCAACTTGTTGTGATTAATGCTTGTCACTAGGGCCCAAGTGCCATGATGACGAGGTTTCGACTCGTCAATGCCCATTGTTATGAGCTTGGGTTTTGGAGAAGATGGGGATGCTGGAGATCGCGGAACGGTTAACAGACAAGCAACCAGGGGACACGAGATTTACCCAGGTTCAGGCCCCCGGAGGGAAAATCCTACTCCTGCTTGTTTGCTCTTGATTACGGCAGAACCGAAAGTTACAGGGATGCGCAGATGCAATCTGGTGTGGAGGTGTGTATGCGGTGGTATGAAAGGTTGGTCTAGGAGATCGTAGATCTGTCTATTGCGTACGTCGTAATCTGTCTATTGTCTGTCCTCCTCGTTGGACCCTCCTAGCCTTTATATATGGGGAGGCTAGGTATCGGGTGCCAATACGATTTGGTTTACAAGTTGTATTCAAACTCTAGTCTTGAGCTTTCCTTGTCTTGCGCGCTAGGAGTCCGTGTCCATATGGGCTTCATATCAGCCGAACCGTCATAGGCGTCATGGACCCTGGTAGGTCATCGAGTGGGACTTCCGTCGGGCTAGAACAGGTATGCTAACATCGGGTACCCGTAGGGTATAACCATGTCATTAGCCCCCGAGTGTTCAGTCGAATCGTAGATTCGGCTGAGGACTCTTCAATCTTTCGGGTGCAACTGTTTCTGTTGGCACGGATTTTTACTAGTAGAGCGCAGTCAGGTGCGTTACCAGGCCATCAGACGGTATCTGTAGGTCTTATCTTTGCGTCGCAGACACAACATCCGAAATTTTATCACCGCGGTGGTGTTTTGGGTGGCCAAGAAGGATGTTACTCACTTAGCGTTGGTTGGGGCAAAGTTGCCAAAAAGTTTTGCATTTTGATCCGAAGGATCGAAGTCGAAGAATTCATAGGGTGCGCGACCAGCGCTCAGTATGGGAGTAGCCCCCGAGTGTCTGTTCGAGTCGTAGACTCAAGCAGAGACTTTAATTCAGCCGTTATTGGCTTCAGGTCCGTAGGACATAATTTTTTCGGATGCTTGAATCAATCCTCCCTATGGGAATATCCCCCGAGTCCATAGTGGAGTCGCAGACTCGATGTAGGACTCGAAGAATCAACATTGGTGTGCTACTTTAATCATGCCTCGGGTACGCGACCAGCGCTTCCTATGGGAGTAGCCCCCGAGTCCTCAATCGAATCGTTGATTCGAGTGAGGAATCGAAGCATGCCACTTGAAGATCTTCTGTGTGCGCGACCGCTGCAGTTTGGGAGTAGCCCCCGAGTGTCTGGCGGAGTCATAGACTCGGGCAGAGACTCGAGTCTTATGAAGTTGTAGTCGACAATCTCGTAGGCGTATCGCTGACCCGGAAGTACATCGGGTGCGCGACCAGCGCTCCTGATAGGAGTAGCCCCCGAGTGTCTAGTCGAGTCGGGAACTCGAGTGGAGACTCATGCGAGGTGAAGCTACTGACCCGGAAGTGCATCGAGTCAGCGTCTCATGCATAAGAATCGACGATGCAGTCGGAGTTGACGTGGCGGGGTCGTGTGGCATTTAGCCGGAAGGACCCCACGTTGCGAATGAAGCCGACGCCGTTGCTTTTGTCGGGTGAGCGGCCAGCGTCGCACCTGTGTAGCATCGAGCGATGTAATCATTCGAGGAGGGATTTGACTCGGGTCTTGAGTTTATGGCGTAGCCAATTGTTTCGTCGACTCCTGTTGGAGGACCTGATAGAATAGCTCGGCGCAGTCGACGTCCTTGTAAGCTGCAGAAAATATAAAAAATTAAGAAGTACTTGTATCTTGTAAAGAATATTTGTCTTTTGGCTTGTACAGTAAGATTCTAGTGCCGATCGAGTCGAGACTTTTGCACTATAAGCTAGTCCTTTTCGTTAGCCTGATTACCCTTAGTCTCATTACCTTGCCGAGGCTCTCGGAGTTTAAGGATTCGACGATCAGGCAGAATCAGCTACTCAGGCTGTCGCGTTCGAGGTTGTTGGGGGGGGTGACCCCATATAGGGTCAAGATAGGGGAAAGAAGAAAGGATTCTCCCTTATCTTAAGCCGAATTACTGATTGTGTCGGCCGAATCATGTAAGATCCGGCCGAGATAAGCAGAGCCATGGCAAAGAGAGAATGAGTAACACCTTACTCGGCCGACGTATGAGCTATGTCGGCCGAATGAGGCTGATCGACTTGTATGCAGGTGAAGGCCGAGCCGAGTTATGAGAGATGAGGCCGAATAACATGAAACTTGCAGGAGAAGGAGGTGCCTATAGTCAAACCCTAGTCGCTGGCTAAGAGGAATCTAGACAGAGCCAAGCGCTAAGGACAAGGAGCAGAGCAGCAGAAGGGCAGACAAGCGTCACGGAGGTGACAGTGAGGAAGCCCGAGGCGCACATGTGAAGGTTTCTGGAACATTGCCACCGATAGAAGGGGGACACGGAAAGGAGGCCGCCGAGTTACCATTTTGGGACAAGCATATTCCAAGGATATGCTTGCCACGTCAGCCCTAGAAGGAACCTAGGAACCCCCTTTATAAGGGGGGACACAGGCTCCTGAGAGGGGGATCGATTCATTCCACACCGAAAGTCTCGTGTAGTAGTTTTCTTCTTCTCTATGGCACAGCTCTAGGAGCACTTGTAATTCTTGAGAAGAGGAATAAAGATCCACTTATTGGTTAGTTGAGTGTAGAAATCACTACATCTTCCCTCCCCGGATCCCTCTAGCATCCATTGGCCCCATACTTTAGCCTACCCATGGCATCTGCTGTGCCACCACCACGATAGTTGGCACCCACCGTGGGGCCAGCGGCGGCACTAGCTGGAGTCAAGATCCGGACGGGAAACTTCATCCACACCTGCATGCGGGTTGTCTTTGGCTTAGTCCAAAGATTTGATATCTAGGACTATGTCAGCGATAACGCTGGCAGTTTTAGGAGGAAAGCACCTCCGCGCAACGGCATATTCATCAACCTAGGCGCTCACAAGGTCTACATCGGTGTAGACACATCCTACGTCTACCCGCGCCGAGTCATTGAAGCGGGAGAGCCTACCCTCCGTGCTGTTAGCGGCGCGTGGAGTTCGCCCCATTGGCAGCATCGAGGTGATGATGATGGCCCCGGCACCAGTAGCAGGAGCAGGCGCCGGACCAAGCAGGGACCCGACAACAGGAGGACAGGTGGCCACGAAGCAGACAGCTCCACAGCCCACCGAGATAGATCCACCAGCAACCAAGTCAGCCTAGGTGCAGGAGGTGACCCCAAAGGCGGCAAGGGTAAGATGGCCACCTCTAGAGAGGCCAGAAAATATCCTTCAGGCAACTATAGATAATCTAACTACGCCTGTGGCGTCGATACTTGATCCGGCTAACGCACATGCAAAGTTAGAAGAAACTAGACAGAAAGTAATAGTAGAGGCAAAAAAGGTGTCGGCCTTGCGGGAGTCTTTAAACAGGACCCTGCGAGAATACGCTAGGGCGAACAAACTAGATGTGGCCCCTGAGCGAGTAGAAGAGTTGAGATTAAGAGGAAAGAATCTCATAAATGATATGAACAAGGAGCATGAGGCTCGTCCAGGTGATTCAGTTGATCCGGGCTTTCCGAGGTATAGTACCCTGGCAAAGAACCTCAAGGCGGCAAATGCCGCAGCCCTGGAGTTGGAAGGGTTAAGCGGGGAAGCCCGGCAAAAACAGCAAAAAAGGGCAAATGAGCTGGTGTGCATCGCGAACCAGCAGAATGAGGAAATACTTAGGGCTGACCCGGCAAGGCCAGGAGCTTCGCGCATGGTACATTCGGCAGGAGTAGCCCCCGCACTATCTGCGGCAGCAACGTCCTCACCCGGAAATAATGCGCGAAAAGATAGATCGGTGACTTCGGGAAAAAGAAATAAGCAAATTGTCCCATATGATCCGGCAATGGCCGGGAAGGTCAATGATAGTAGAGGCAATGGGAGCCGAGGTAACAGTGGAGATAGAAACCCCGGCCGTGCAAACAAAGAGCATGGGAACCTCGAAAGGGGTAATCATGAGAATAATAACCCGGCAGAAGGGAGGAGGAACCCTCCACCGGATCCTCAGCCGAGGTATGAGCCTCGACAAGAACAAGAAGCGAGGACAGCTCACCATAATCAGGCAAATGATAGATACAATGATGGTTACTCGGATATGGAGCATGCAGAGCTTGGTGGGCACAACCACTATGGAATACAAGAGAGAATAATTTATAGAAACTTGCCGTCAACTGACACAAGATTGAAACTGGACAAATTGTATCGGTCCGAGCTATTGGAAGAATAGGGTCCACCTGGTCCGGCGTGCTTCGGACCTCGGATCATGGGCGAACCAACCGTGCCGAACTTCCAGTTGGCAAGGGGCACAAAAACGTACAATGGGAGTACGAAGCCACAAGATTGGTTAATTGACTATGCCACGACAGTGAAAATAGCAGGCGGAAATTTACGATGGGTGGTAAGATACGTCCCACAGATGCTGGAAGGGCCAGCCAGAGTATGGTTGAACAATTTGCCAACAGGAAGTATCAACTGTTGGTAGGATTTTGAAGAAATGTTGGTCAGCAATTTCACCAGTACCTATAAGAGGCCAAACAGGCCTCAACAGCTCGCGATGTGCAAGCAGAAGCCGAATGAAACAGATAAGAATTCTTGACTCGGCGGTGCAACCTCAGAAACTCATGTGAAGGGGTCATATAATCTCAAGCGATAGCTTGGTTTGCTCAAGGCTGCCGATATGCATGCGTACCGTGGCAAAGTTTGCAGAGAGATATGCCAACCACATTGGCAGAAATCATCAGGATAGCAAATTCATATGCCTTAGGCGATCCGACTCAACCAGAGTTAATGTCGGCAGAGCATCGAGAACACCAAGATTAGTATGCCAGGGATGCAGCCGGGTCATCGCGACGCAATGAGTACCGAGGTAGAAGAAGGGAAGATAGGCCGGATTACAGATACGCTTTGAATCAAGTGGCAGTGGTTGTACAGGATCAGCCGAGTCATGGAAACAATCAGCGGCAAAAGAATGGTCCTCAGCAGTGGACGCCGAGGAATGAAGGGAAAAGACAGTGGACACTAGAACAGAAGAAGCAATGGCAGTAAAGACTAAAGTACACATTTGAATCCATGCTGGATCAACCGTGTAAGTTCCACACTCCAAACCTGGCCAAGCCGGCTAATCACACCACCCGTCAATGTGCCTGGATGAAAAATGCAATGGGAAACCCGGCGGGCATACAAGCACCCTCTCATCAAGCACATCAACAGCAACAGCCATAGCTAACAGGGGCAAATGCGCAACAGCTAATGCTACCTCCGTCCCTCCGAGGTATGATAACTCGGACCGGAGGGATGCAGTGCATCAGGTAGTAAATCAAAATCAAGATGGAAGGGCAAACCTCAGGAACAATGGGCGTAATGATTACAGGGAACATCATCAATCGTATTGTGTGTTCACAACAGAACAACAAGATAGATAGAGTGTACAACGCCGGCATATGGAAGTGAATGCAGTTATGCCGGCAGTACCAAGATACGTGCCATGGTCTGATCAAGAGATAACCTGGAGCATAAAAGATCACCCGAAGATAATGCCGAACCCAGGGTCGTATGCATTGGTACTAGATCCTACATTGGTCGGGCCTAACATTAACGTGAAATTCTCAAAGGTACTGATAGATAATGGAAGTAGTATAAACATTATGTACAAGGACACAATGCACAAACTTGGAATAGCACAGAATATGCTACAACCCACAAGGACCACATTCCATGGGATAGTACCGGGGCTCTCGTGCGAGCCCATTGGGAAAGTCCGAGTAGATGTGTTATTCGGCACAAGGGAGAATTGCAGAGCGGAGAATCTGGAGTTTGAGGTGGTTGACCTAGAAAGTTGCTATCACACTTTACTCGGACGACCAGCACTGGCTAAATTCATGAGCAGCTACCAAATTACCTACTTGAAAATGAAGTTACTAGGGCCTCAGGGGGTAATAACAGTGGCCGGGGATTACAGAAAATCAATGGAATGTGCTTCAGTCGGGTCAAACCTGGCCGAATCATTGGTAATTGCAAGGGGAAAAAGAAGAATTCAGGAAGTAGCAGCTCTGGCTCAGTCGGCACAACTCAATATGCCGGCATTAGCCAACCCGCATGGGAGTGTATCTTTCTAGACGATTAAAGAGACGAAAAATATCCAGATAGATGAGCAGTTCCCAGAGCGCACCATCACGATTGGTGCTAGCCTAGATGCCAAATAGGAAAGCGAGCTCACCAACTTCCTCCGTGAGAATCGGGATATCTTTGCGTGGTCAACTCAGGACCTGCAAGGTGTGCCGATGGAGTTGGCTAAGCACTCTTTGCATGTAAGGCCAGGGACAAGGCCGGTGAAGCAACCTCTTCGCCGCTTTGCCGAAGACAGGAGAAAGATAATAGGGGATGAGATAGCTCGGCTCCTTGCGGCCGGGTTCATCATGGAAGTGCTTCACCCGGATTGGCTATTAAATACTTTGTTAGTAGAAAAGAAAAAGGACGACCCAAATGTAGCCATCGTATGGCGAATGTGCATCGATTACACGAACCTCAATAAGGCGTGTCCCAAAGATCATTTTCCTTTACCTAGGATAGACCAAGTCATTGATTCAACCGCAGGTTGTGAGCTATTATCATTTGTAGACGCGTATTCTGGTTTCCACCAGATACTGTTAAACCCGGCTGATCAAATAAAGAATGTGTTTATTACCCTGTACGGGGCTTATTGCTATCGTACTATGCCATTCGGCCTGCGTAACGCAGGAGCAACATGCCAAAGGTGCATGCAAAAATGTCTACATGACCAGATAGGAAAAAATGTGCAAGTGTATGTAGACGATGTGGTTATAAAAAACAAAGAGAGCAAAACGCTCCTGGAAGATATTCGGCATACATTCACAAACCTGAGAAGGTTCCGAATGAAACTTAACCCAGAAAAGTGTACCTTCGGTGTGCCGGCTGGAAAATTACTCGGTTTCCTCGTGTCCAGCCGAGGCATAGAGGCAAATCCAACTAAGATCTGAGCAGTTGAAAGAATGGAATTGCCGAGGTGTCTAAACGATGTACAAAAATTTACAGGATGTCTGGCTTCTCTGAGTCGATTCGTAGGTCGGCTAGGGGAAAAAGCATTACCTCTATACCAACTGATGAAAAAATCTAACAAGTTCATCTAGACACCGCAGGCCGATAATGCATTTCATGAGTTAAAAAAGATGTTGGTCATAGCACCAATTTTGGCTTCTCCGTTGTCAAAAGAGCCAATGCTACTCTATGTGGCAGCTACTAACAGAGTGGTAAGTGCGGTAGTTGTCGTGGAGCGGAATGAAGAGGATAAATCCATACAAAGGCCGGTATATTACCTTAGTGAGGTGTTATCGGCCTCGAAGCAAAACTACCCGCACTACCAGAAGATGGCTTATGGAGTATACATGTCGGCAAAAAACTGAAGCACTACTTCGAAGAACATCCGATAAAAGTGATTTGTGAAGAACCCATAGCCGAGATATTAAGCAACAAAGATGCAAGTGGCCGAATAGAAAAATGGGCAATCGAGTTATCACCTTATGCTCCGCAATTCGATAGGCGATATGCAATCAAGTCTCAGGCAGTGTCCGACTTCTTTGTGGATTGGGCCGAGGTATAGTATGAGCCCCCATTGCCAGATCCGAACTATTGGACAATGCATTTTGATGGGTCTAAGCTAAGAAATGGGCTAGGGGCTGGAAAAGTATTGACTTCACCGAAAAAAGATCAGCGGAAATACGTACTGCAGATACATTTCGCTGCATCAAACAATGTGGCCGAATATGAAGCACTCGTCCATGGATTAAAAATGGCAAAAGAGATTGGCATACGTCGGATTCTGTGCTACGGGGATTCAGACTTGGTAGTACAACAAGTATCAGGGAATTGGGACGCGCTAGATGCGAATATGGCCCTGTATAGGTTTTATGTGTAAAAAATCAGTGGTTATTTTGACGGGTGCGAGTTTCATCACATACCTCGGGCGGAAAATGACGGTGCAGATACACTGTCAAAACTCGGGTCAACTAGGCAATCAATTCCCCCGGGCATTGCCCTGGAACACCTAATAAAACCATCAATTACACCTTCGCTAGAATCCGAGTCAATTCGTATCTCAGCAGAGCTGATAGAAGGAAATGTCCCAATGGAAATTGACAAAGAATATGACCCGAATTATATAAGGGTAAACTCGGCCGACCCACGAATGAACACGGAAAAGCCCAAAGATGTTATGTCGGTGGAAATTATGGAAATCGACAATATAACTTCCCCGGAATAAGTTACGCCGACATGGGCACAACCCATATTCTCATTCCTTAAAGAGGAAATCTTGCCGAGTGATGAGGTCCTGGCTAGACAGATAGTGAGAAGAGCAAAAGCCTACACAATCATAAACAATGAGCTGTATAAGAGAAGTGTCACGGGCGTACTGCAACGATGTGTTGACTCGGCAGAAGGGCAGGAAATACTTTTTGATATACATCAGGGAGAATGTGGGCATCACGCCTCGTCCAGAGCCCTAGTGTCCAAAGCATTTAGGCATGGATTTTATTGGCCGACTGCGCTGAAGGAAGCAAACGAATTAGTAGAAAGGTGTAATGGTTGCCAGAGATACGCCAGCAAGATACATCTGCCTTCGTCTGAATTAAAAACAATACCAATCACTTGGCCCTTTTCTGTATGGTGCTTGGATATGGTAGGTTCGTTCAAGCCTGCCCGAGGCGGAATGACTCATATTCTAGTCATGGTGGACAAATTCACAGAGTGGATCGAAGTGAAACCAATAAGAAAATGTGACGGACCCACAGCGGTACTCAAAGATATTATCTTGAGATATGGATACCCACATAGTGTTATCACGGATAATGGTACAAACTTCGTTGAAGGAGCTTTTGCTAGGTTCTGCCAAGAGAAACACATAAGACTAGATGTTTCCTCGGTGGCTCACCCGACATCGAATGTGCAAGTAGAAAGATCAAATGGACTGGTATTGTCAGGAATAAAACCCCGACTAATCGAACCACTGCAAAGGTCGGCAGGATGCTGGATTGAGGAGCTTCCAGTAGTACTGTGGAGCCTCAGGACCACCCCAAATAGATCGACGGGGTATACCCCATTTTTTCTAGTGTATGGGGCAGAAGCTGTGCTTCCAGCCGACATAATGCATGACTCGCCAAGGGTGATCCAGTACATAACTGCCGAGGTAAACGATGTATCGCGGCAAGACGATGTAGATCTGCCGGAGGAAGCAAGGGAATTGCATTGTCAAGATCAGCTATTTATCAGCAAGATCTCAGACGATATCACAGCAAAAAAGTCAGTCCGAGAGTTTTTAAAGAAGGAGATTTAGTTCTTCGGCTAGTGCAACGCACATCCGGCATGCACAAGCTCTCACCCCCATGGGAAGGACCATTCATCGTGAGTAAAGCATTGCACAATGATGCATATTACTTGATCGATGCTCAGTCACCAGAAAAGAACAAGGCAAACAAAGCCGGAGATGAATCAAAAAGACCATGGGATGTAGCCTTACTTCACTCGTTCTACACTTAGAAGCCCTATATTGCACATTGTGATGTGACGCACCAAGTCAGAGTATCAAGTGTGTATCAAACTTCGACACCCCGAGCGATAACTCGGGGACTACGCCATGTTGATTCTTATTTCGAACTATGTCTTAAGCCTCGGCACCCCGAGCAATGACTCGGGGACTGCCATATGTTGTTTCTTATTTTGAACTATGTATTAAACCTCGGCACCCCGAGCAGTGACTCGGGGACTGCCCCATGATGTTCTCTGTGTTGAATTATGAATTACATTTCGACGACCCGAGTAATAACTTGGGGGCTGCTTCATGTTGTTCGATATTTTTTAAGCATGTATGTGTAGGGTTCACAGCATAGAAAACAAAAAATTTCCTACGATGGGAACTATGTACCAAGATCTATCTACTAGATACAAACAACGGGCGGATGTATATCCGTAGAGAAAATACCCTTGAAGACCGACAAAGCTTAACGAGTTCAACTCGTGGTTGATGTAGACGATCTCTTGCCGATCTCAAGATCGAGAGGAAGTCCTAGCGCCGCAAAGCAGCAGCGCATCCGTGCTCGCACACACGTACAAGACACCGGGCAACCTCCACCTCCTCGCTCCAGCGATGCAGCGGAACCACAACCCTTTCTTGCCGAATAGCCACCGGGAACATGTATCTCGCTAGTCCGAGACCATGGGGGATAAATTCTAGAGGGGGAGAGAGATCCTTCACGAGGAGGTGTGAGAGACAAGTGAGAGGAGGGGCTCCTTTTATAGGAGGAGGGAGGGCACCCAAGGGGGTGGCCGCCGGCCATGGGGGCTGCCCCCTCCCCTCCTTCATTCATGTGGGTGGACACTCCACTCTCAAAATGTCCTTTAAATTCCCTCCACTCAAAAGTCCACTCAAATTCCCATTAAATTTCCACCAAATTTAATGCAAACTCTCATTAAATAAAACTCTTTTATTTTTATTCAGAATTTTGTCAATTACTTTAATGACAAACATTCACAAATAACCCCTTGCTAGAATTCCATTTCACATGCATAACCACTTTATGCAATTTCACTCGAAAACCTGTTTCGGTATCTAGTGAAATAAATTCCTGCGCTTGTTTATTCTTTCAGCATGAAACATTTGCTCCAACTGGATGCCAGTGTCCCTTAAGTGTGTCACCCTACAGTTCGCGAATAATGCGGACATGATCGAGACCCTTCTCCGATCAATAATCAGTAGCGGGACCTGGAGATCCATACTGACTCCCACACATTCAACGATGACTTTTCCTGTGATCGTCGGAACCTTTTACGCTTGTATCTTAATCCCTTTGTCTCACGATATATTACATGTCTGATATTCGATCATCGGTATCTCCATACCTAGTTTGATCTCGTTACTGACATGTAGTCTTTTCTCGTTCCCGTGATATAACATTCTAGTGATCAAATCACTTGCTTGCAAGCTAACCAATGTGATATCACCGAGAGGGCCCAGAGCATATATATCCGTCATCGGGATGAACAAATTCCACTCTTGATCCATGATTCTCAACATAACACTTTACTAGCTTTGAAGCCATCTTTATAATCACCCAGTTACAGAGTGACGTTTGATGTCAACAAGAAACTCTTCCAGTGTTAGTGATTGGCATGATCTCATGGTCTAAGGATTAGGACTACTTCGTAGTTTGTTTATAGCAATATAAACTCAATGACTTTTATCGTAATGCTATACTTCGGATGAATGTTCATCACACCATTACACTAATGTTGTGATCTCGTTATTAACAACATCCAATGTCTATGATCAGGAAACCGTGATCATCTTGTTAATCAACGAACTAGTTTATGAGAGAGGCATAACTAGGAACTTTCTGTTTGTTTACTAAACACACATGTATTAACGTTTCCGTATTAATACAATTATAGCATGCAAAATAAACATCTATCATATACTTGGAATACACATAATAAATATTTTATTATTGCCTCTCAGGGCATATTCGCTTCAGTCTCCCACTTGCACTAGAGACAATAATCTAGTTACATAGTGATGTATCTAACACCCATGGAGTTCTGGTGTAGATCATGTTTTGCTCTAGGGAGAGTTTTAGTCAACGGATCTGCTACATTGAGATCCGTATGTACTTTACAAATCTTTATATCTCCATCCTTGACATGCTCGCGGATGGAGTGAAACCGGCGCTTAATATGCTTGGAATGCTTGTGAGACCTTGGCTCTTTGGCATTGGCAATGGCACCATTGTTGTCACAATAGATCACCATTGGGTCCAACGCGTTTGCAACCACACCTAGTTCGGATATGAACTCCTTCATCCAAACTGCTTCCTGAGCCGCTTCTGAAGCAGCAACATATTCGGCCTCCGTTGTTGATCCCGCCACCACAGGTTGTTTGGAGCTCCTCCAACTAACCCCTCCGCCATTCATGAGAAATACGTATCCGGATTGAGACTTAGAGTCATCCGGATCGGTGTCAAAGCTAGCGTCGACATAACACTTAGCGACGAGCTCTTCTTCACCTCCA
Organism: Avena sativa; assembly: GCA_916181665.1. Lineage (NCBI taxonomy): Eukaryota > Viridiplantae > Streptophyta > Magnoliopsida > Poales > Poaceae > Avena > Avena sativa. The sequence continues at coordinate 411,256,205 of OV702283.1, read as the reverse complement.
TATACAAGAAACATATACTTAGTTCTTCGCAAGTACTTAAGGATATTCTTGACCGCTTTCCAGTGTTCTGAACCTGGATCCGATTGGTACCTACTAGTCAAACTAATAGCATGTGCCACATCCTGTCTTGTACATAGCATGGCGTACATTATAGAGCCTATGGCTGAAGCATAGGGGACCTTGTCCATTATCTCTCTTTCTTCCGCCGAAGCCGGACTTTGAGTCTTACTCAATGTCGTGCCTTGTGTCATAGGTAAGAACCCCTTTTTACTATTTTCCATTTTAAACTTCTTTAAAATCTTATCAAGGTATGTACTTTGCGATAGCCCTATTAGGCGCCTAGATCTATCTCTATAGATCTTTATGCCTAATATGTATGACGCTTCACCTAGGTCCTTCATTGAAAATTTGCTGTTTAGATAACTTTTAACACCATTTAAAAGATCTATATCATTTCCGATCAATAATATGTCATCCACATATAATATCAGAAATGCCACATTTCTCCCACTCACTTTCTTGTAAATACAAGCTTCTCCATAAGTTTGGACAAATCCAAACTCTTTGATCACCTCATCAAAGCGGAGATTCCAACTTCGTGATGCTTGCTTCAATCCATAGATGGATCGCTGAAGCTTGCACACCTTGTTAGCATCCTTAGGATCGACAAAACCCTTTGGTTGTATCATATACAACTCTTCTTCAATATCACCATTGAGAAACGCAGTTTTGACATCCATCTGCCATATCTCATAATCAAAATATGCAGCAATTGCTAACATAATCCTAACTGACTTTAGCATCGCTACGGGAGAGAATGTCTCATCGTAGTCAACTCCTTGAATTTATCGAAACCCCTTTGCGACAAGTCGAGCTTTATAGACGGTTACATTACCATCAGCATCAGTTTTCCTTTTGAAAATCCATTTGTTCTCCACGGCCTTTCGGTCGTGAGGTAAGTCCACCAAGTTCCAAACTTGATTTTCATACATGGATTCCATCTCGGATTTCATGGCTTCTAACCATTTGTTGGAATCCGGGCTCATCATCGCTTCTTCATACGTCGCAGGGTCATCATTTTCATCAACCATGAAATTCATGATAGGATTTCCGTACATCTCGGGAGCTGCACGCATCCTGCTTGACCTGCGAGGTTCGGTAGTACTCTCTTTCGGAGTTTCATGATCATTATCATTAGTTCCCTCTTCAACAGGTGGGGCCAACTCCGGAACAACTTCCGGCGCTGCGCTACTCGCCATACTTTGAAGAGAAGGTTCAGTAACCTCTTCGAGTTCCACCTTCCGACTACTCACACCTTTCACGAGAAACTCTTTCTCTAGAAAGGACCCATTCTTGGCAACAAAAACCTTGCCCTCGTATCTGTGATAGAAGGAATACCCAATAGTTTCCTTAGGGTATCCTATGAAGACGCATTTTTCCGCTTTGGGTTCGAGTTTATCCGGTTGAAGTTTCTTCACATAAACATCGCATCCCCAAACTTTAAGAAATGACAGCTTAGGTTTGTTTCCAAACCACAATTCATACGGTGTCTTTTCAACGGATTTAGATGGTGCCCGATTTAAAGTGAATGCAGCAGTTTCTAGTGCATAGCCCCAAAATGACAATGGCAAGTCCGTCAGAGACATCATAGATCGAACCATATCTAATAAAGTACGATTATGACGTTCTGACACACCATTTCGCTGTGGTGTTCCGGCAGGTGTGATTTGTGAAACAATTCCACACTCTTTCATGTGAGTGCTAAACTCGTAACTTATATACTCACCTCCACGGTAGGACCGTAGAAATTTGATCTTTCTATTACGATGATTTTCCACTTCATTCTGAAATTCCTTGAACTTTTCAAAGGTTCCAGACTTGTGTTTCATCAAGTAGATATAACCGTATCTACTCAAATCATCCGTGAAAGTAACAAAATAACGATATCCACCTCGCGCCGACACACTCATTGGACCGCATACATTAGAATGTATGATTTCCAATAAATCTGTTGCCCGTTCCATTGAACCGGAAAACGGCGTTCTAGTCATCTTGCCCATAAGACATGACTCACATGTATCAAATGATTCATAATCAAGTGATTCCAAAAGTCCATCCGAATGGAGCTTCTTCATGCGTTTAACGCCAATATGACCTAGACGGCAGTGCCATATATATGCGGATATATCATCATTAAGTTTAATCCTTTTAGCATCAACATTATGAATATGTGTAACATTATTATCGAGATCCAAAAGAAATAAACCATTCATCATCGGTGCATGACCATAAAAGAATTCATTCATATAAATGGAACAACCATTGTTCTCGGATTTAAATGAATAACCACTTCGCATCAAACACGATCCAGATACAATGTTCATGCTTAGTGCAGGCACCATATAACAATTATTCAAGTTTATAACTAATCCCGACGGCAAGTGGAGAGGCAGCGTTCCGACGGCGATCACATCAACGCTTGATCCATTGCCGACACGCATCTTGACCTCACCCCTTGCTAGGGGTCGCTTGTTCCGCAGCCCCTGATTCGAGTTACAAATATTAGCAACTGAACCGGTATCAAATACCCAGGTGCTACTGCGAGCACTAGTCAAGTACACATCAATAACATGTATATCATATATACCTTTGTTTGCCTTGCCGGCTTTCTTGTCCGCCAAATACTTGGGGCAGTTGCGCTTCCAGTGGCCAGTCCCCTTACAATAGTAGCACTCGGTATCAGACTTAGGTCCAACTCAGGGTTTCTTTTCAGGCACGGCAACAGGCTTGCCGCCCTTACTTCCCTTCCGTTTTCCCTTCTTGTCTTTCTTGAAACCAGTGTTCCTATTGATCATCAACACTTGATGTTCCTTTTTGATCCCCACTTCTGCAGTTTTAAGCATTGACAGAAGCTCGGGGAGAGACTTCTTCATGCCTTGCATATTATAGTTCATCACGAAGCTCTTATAGCTAGGTGGCAGAGACTGCAGAACACGATGGATGCCTAAGTCAATGGGAATCGATATTCCCAAGGACACAAGCTTATCGACGTAACCCGACATCTTGAGTACATGCTCACTAACGGAGCTATGCTCTTCCATCATGCAGCTAAAGAACTTTTCTGAAGCGTTGTAGCTCTCTACAGTAGCATGTGTGTCGAAAATCATTTTCAACTCACCCATTGTATCAAAAGCATTGCCATTTTCGAAACGCTTTCGAAGTTCCGGCTCTAGCCCATACAATATGCCGCAATGAACTAAGTTGTGGTCCTCCTGACGAGTCTGATAGACATTCTTCTCCTCGTCAGGGGCATCATCAAAAGGTGGGGGGCCTAATGGCGCTTATAGAACATATTGCTTTTGTGCAGCAGAGAGGAGAATCCTCAAATTCATGGCCCATTCGGTAAAGTTTCTACCGTTCGTTGCAAGTTTCTTTTTCTCCATGAACACATTGAAATTAAAAGCAGGTGGTGCCATCTACAACAGAATTTGTAAAGTTTTAGACTAAGTGTATGATAGATTGAGTTCAACTAATCCATATTACGAATGAACTCCCACTAAAAAACGACATCCCTCGTGCCTTTTTGGTGATTACATGAACCAAATCCACTATACCAAGTCCGATCATCACGTGAGTCGGTATAGCTTCAAAGGCGAGCATCAAATGGGCATCATATCAACTATATGACTCATGCCTAACCTTTCGGTCCGTGTTCTGAGGCCATGTCTGTACATGCTAGGCTCGCCAAGTTAGAACCTTAGTATTTGCGTGTGTAACTGTTTTACACCCGAAATATGGTCATGGATCCAAGAACACCCGATCATCACGTGATGTCTTGGAGCGACGAAAACATAATCGGTGCATACTAAAGGAAGAACACATTCTTATATTGATATTTAAAAGAGGGATCATCTTATTATGCTAACAAAGCGCTAAACAAGCAATATAAGATGCAATCAAACATCACATGTTTATTAGTGAAATGATATGGTTCCCGCATATGATCTCTATCATGTGCACCGTGGTATGATTACTTTCATACCTATATGTGTAAGTCCAAGGTCTATGGAGATTACACGCTATGTATGTTGTAAGAGTATCATCTCATACTTCTACTTACAACACTACCATATCATAACACTAGCCCAGCAACAATCTAAACTAGACGCCTCTAATTTATCCATTGCAAGTTTTACGTGGCTTAGGGCTTTCGAGATAGAACCGTCCTTACCTACGAACATGAACCACAACGAGGATAACCAAATTGTTGACAACTCGTTTGCAAAATAGATATTGACTATAGTAGGAGAGACAGACACCCGCTAGCCACTTATGCAAACTAGTTGCATGTCAAGCGTGGAACATGTCTCATGTGCGAGGACATGTAAAGTATGTCCGGGCCGTTTCATCCCACTATGCCACCAATATCCAAAATTACAACAAAGGAGCAACAACATGATCATCATCTCCCACATACTCATATGTGTACTACCCGTGTAAAGTATCTACGCATAAACCTGGCTCTGATACCACTGTAGGGTTCGCATCATAGAAAACAAAAATTTTCCTACGATGGGAACTATGTACCAAGATCTATCTACTAGATACAAACAACGGGCGGATGTATATCCGTAGAGAACATACCCTTGAAGACCGACAAAGCTTAACGAGTTCAACTCGTGGTTGATGTAGACGATCTCAAGATCGAGAGGAAGTCCTAGCGCCGCAAAGCAGCAGCGCATCCGTGCTCGCACACACGTACAAGACACCGGGCAACCTCCGTCTCCTCGCTCTAGCGATGCAGCGGAAGCACAACCCTTTCTTGCCGAATAGCCACCGGGAACATGTATCTCGCTAGTCCGAGACCATGGGGGATAAATTCTAGAGGGGGAGAGAGATCCTTCACGAGGAGGTGTGAAAGACAAGTGAGAGGAGGGGCTCCTTTTATAGGAGGAGGGGGGCACCCAAGGGGGTGGCCGCCGGCCATGGGGGCTGCCCCTCCCCTCCTTCATTCATGTGGGTGGACACTCCACTCTCAAAATGTCCTTTAAATTCCCTCCACTCAAAAGTCCACTCAAATTCCCATTAAATTTCCACCAAATTTAATGTAAACTCTCATTAAATAAAACTCTTTTATTTTTATTCAGAATTTTGTCAATTACTTTAATGACAAACATTCACAAATAACCCCTTGATAGAATTCCATTTCACATGCATAACCACTTTATGCAATTTCACCCGAAAACCTGTTTCGGTATCTAGTGAAATAAATTCCTGCGCTTGTTTATTCTTTCAGCATGAAACATTTGCTCCAACTGGATGCCAGTGTCCCTTAAGTGTGTCACCCTACGGTTCGCGAATAATGCGGACATGATCGAGACCCTTCTCCGATCAATAATCAGTAGCGGGACCTGGAGATCCATACTGACTCCCACACATTCAACGATGACTTTTCCTGTGATCGTCGGAACCTTTTACGCTTGTATCTTAATCCCTTTGTTTCACGATATATTACATGTCCGAGATTCGATCATAGGTATCTCCATACCTATTTTGATCTCGTTACTGACATGCACTCTTTTCTTGTTCCCGTGATATAACATTCTAGTGATCAAATCACTTGCTTGCAAGCCAACCAATGTGATATCACCGAGAGGGCCCAGAGCATATCTATCCGTCATCGGGATGAACAAATTCCACTCTTGATCCATGATTCTCAACATAACACTTTAGTAGCTTTGAAGCCATCTTTATAATCACCCAGTTACAGAGTGACGTTTGATGTCAACAAGAAACTCTTCCGGTGTTAGTGATTGGCATGATCTCATGGTCTAAGGATTAGGACTACTTCGTAGTTTGTTTATAGCAATATAAACTCAATGACTTTTATCGTAATGTTATACTTCGGATGAATGTTCATCACACCATTACACTAATGTTGTGATCTTGTTATTAACAACATCCAATGTCTATGATCAGGAAACCGTGATCATCTTGTTAATCAACGAACTAGTTTATGAGAGAGGCATAACGAGGAACTTTCTGTTTGTTTATTAAACACACATGTATTAACGTTTCCTTATTAATACAATTATATCATGCAAAATAAACATCTATCATATACTTGGAATACACATAATAAACATTTTATTATTGCCTCTCAGGGCATATTCCCTTCAGTATGAATCTTCAGTAACCCGAGCGATAACTCGGGGACTGACTTATATTACCCGCTGATTGGTGCCATACACATAAGAGTTCAGTAGCTTAAGCAGAAACTCGGGGACTCCCCCGACTCGTTGATCATAACTCGCAAGATGTGATATAAGCTTGCCTCGGTCATCGAAAGAATAACAAGGAGGAAACAACTAACGATTTCTAAAGATCATGGTAACAAGAATGACAACCTCAGCAAGTCAAGATATAATAAGGGACGCACTCTATTTATATCATTTTACCAATGAATACCTCGGGGAGGGTAATATGCCAATCTATGGGCTTAGAACATAATACTTCAAAGAGAAGTTGCGAAAACAACAACTATACAACCAAGTTTACATAAGGAAAATAAGATAGACGCCGAACGAAGGTCAGTCATATGGGAGAATACGATCCGGCTTTACGAAGTTAAAATTTGGCAAAGCAAAGATGTGATTCAAATAGATTCACTTAGATAAACTAACAACAGTTACCATTACCAGTGCCTCAGCGGCACAAGGCAAAAGAGTTCACACTATACCAAAAGGCGGACAATTGTTTCAAAGACATCATACGCCCAGCATACCGGGGACTTAAAACGACTAAGAGTTTTTTGAACCTAGACACCAGCAGAGCCCAAATCACCCGTAGGAGGGGCAGTAGCACTGTCAGGGGCACTATCACTATCCAGGAATTGGGCGCTCCGAGGTTGTTTGAGCCTCAGCAGAGGTTACCTCGGCATCGACAGAATCCATAGTAACCACTGGGGCAAGCCCCGGCTGCTGAGAAACGTCAACTTGGGCTCGAGAGGTTTCACTTCCTTTGGAAGACGATCGCGCGTCATCGTCCCCATCTTGATCGGCCGAGTCATTGGAATCATTGGCATTATCCGAATCATCCTCCGATTCATCTTGATCAGCCGAGTCACCACCCGATGCATCTTCAGCTTCGGCATCGTCAGCCAGGTTGGGAAGAAAACTCGGCCCTTCGATCCAATGATGCACGTCAGCATACTCGATAAGCTGGAAGGCACGAGCTTGACGGCGAGCAACGAACTCCGGATTCTCAACCCAAGGAGAGCCAGTGCGCAGATTCATCAGAGTATCGAGAGAAATATCCTCGTACCAAGACAAAACGTCTGTAAGTGCCATATCAGCACCAGCTCTTCCAGCAGATTCCCTCCAAAGGTTAAGTTGAGTTTGAGAGGCCATTAACCTCGCTACAATCACTTTCAACTCATCAATATCCGAGTCATTCGGCCAGAGAACATGATAAGATCGGATAGCTGCTTGCACCAGATATTTTCCCATAATTTTGATTGGCCCAATAGCAGCGCCAACCGCAATCAGGAAATCTTCAATAGAACATTCTTGATTCGATGTAACAAGAACACCTCGGAGCGTGCGCGAGCAGAAATCACAGCCTTGGAGCTCACAGGTTTGGCTTTAGGGAAATGATCTACAAGTAAGGGCGCCATATAAGATAAGATGAGCAAAGTAAAGGCATAAGTCGACGAGGAACAGAGACTTACGATGAATATACTCAACATTTTATGGAGATCCTGGGACCAGTCTGCCCTACTCTTCTCAAAGCGAATAATTTCCTCCCTCATCGCCCATTTTTTTAGCTCGGCAACATCAAGAAGTTCCTCGTCTTTCTGCAACTGTAGACTTAGTCGATTCTTTTCTTCAGAGAACTCCTTATCAACTTTTTCCAACTCAGACTTATGGGAAAGCTTGAGAGATTAAACCTCGACGCGCAACCGGGTTATCTCGTCATCCTTTTCTTTGAGTTGCGCCGAATGAGCGGCAACTTGTTCTAAAAAATGCAGCATCATATCAGGCATAGATATGCATTCTTGACGCGACGCTGCAAGTGTTTGTAACTCGGCTATACCAAAGCCGGAAGGTTGTAAGAAACCCAATATTTACCTCGAACAAAAAGTTGACAAATTAAAAGATAAAAAGAGTAACTAACCTTCAAGAATGCCAACTTTCTTGGTAAGGCGAGTATTCAGGTTGTTGATACCAGCTGCGCACCAGCAAAAAAATAATTAGCACGAAAAGCTAAAAATATTACAAGTTAAGAGACATTACACAGACTAGTTAATTTACCAGTTTTCTTCACAACAGGGACAATCTTCTCATATTTATCTTGAAGTTTCTTGTGCGCAAAGAGCAACCTTTGAAATTCAACTGTCCGACGATCATGAGTTGGTTTCTCTTCATAGCTTGCAATGACTATTGAGTAGACTTGGTTGCATACTTCTTATTATGAATGGTTTAAGCATCTACTCATGTGCTGAGAATATACACATCATATGAAGCAAATGTGTTCGTGAAAGTTCTTTTATCGCACTCAGTTTTCAACTGAATTGCTTGAGGACAAGCAATAAGCTAAGCTTGGGGGGAGTGGATACATCCAAAATGTATCTACTTTCCCGAACACTTTTGCTATTGTTTCTCCTCTAAACTTGTGTAATTTGGATACAACTAACATGGACTGACGCTGTTTTCAGCAGAATTACCTTGGTGTCTAGTTTTTGTGCAGAAAATCAACTATCAGGAAAAATCCCAGAAAATATGCCAAAAATCCTATTTCACCAGAAGATCCACGGAGCCAGAAGACGAGATGGAGTGGAGGCCTGGGGGGCCCACACCCCTGCCAGGCACGGATGGGTCCAGCCCCGCGCCTGGGGGGGATGCGGCCACCCCAGGCACCCCCTCGGGCTCCCTCTACGCCTATAAGTTGCCCCTTGACCTAAAAAACGAGGGGGGTTTGTCGTTTTCCAGAGAAGAGTTCCGCTCCGCCGCCACCATCATAAACCAAGATTGGATCCAGAAACTCCGTTCTGGCACCCTGCCGGGACAGGGAAGTTGGAGAGGATCATCGCCATCGTCATCACCAATGCCTCTCCATCAACCATCGATGTTTCCCTCATCCATGAGTGAGTAATCCCCCGCTATAGGCTTGGGGATGGTAGGTATAGGATGAGTTCTATCGTGTAATCGAAAAATATTGTTAGGGCATAGTGCCTAGTATCTCTATTAGTGCTATTTGACTTTGTTGCAACTTGTTGTGCTTAATGCTTGTAACTAGGGCCCGAGTGCCATGATCTCATATCTGAACTTATTAATGAATCATTATGATAGTATTGTTTGTGATATTATCTGCAAGTTGTGTACACATATTGTAACATCCCCAAAATCATGATTTATAAAGTTTGCATATCATTCATGCATTCATAAGCATTTAGGATCATTTTCAAATAAGATTTCAAAAACAGAAGCAATTGTTGCCTATTATTTTATGTAGGAAAGGCAATGACTTACTTTTCACTCTCTGTTATGAGAATACTTATTTTAACCAGAAAAGGTTTGAATATGAGTTTGATTGATGTTCCAAAGCTTGGTAAAAATTTCAAAACAAAAATATGAATTTAAAACCATTCATATGTCTATGATAAATAAGTAAATAGGGCATGGTTTTATTTTAATTTCAAAGGGCCAAAGTAATTTTGAGTGAACAGCAATGTTTTATACTCAAATATGTGCAGGTTTAACTTTACAAAAATCCAGAGAGAGTTTGAATTCAAAGACATTTGAAATCATTTGAAAAGGATTCCCGAAAAATCAAAACAGAAATGAAAAAGGAATAAAGAAAAGAAAAAGGGCCGACGCTACCTATTCGGCCCAGTAACAGAACCAGCCCACTCAGGTTTTCCCCTCTCCCTCTGTTTCTCACCCCTCCCGCGCACACCCTCTCGCTGACGGACAGGCCCCACTGCCACGTCAACCTCGTCGTCAATCTCGCGCCAAAGACCTGCTCGCCGCGGTCGTTTCGTCCCCGACGCAAATGCGCTTAATTGGCGTTGATTGCTCGCGAGATTCTCGCCCCCACTCCGGCTACTTAACCCCCACCCCTCTACGGCCATTTCCCCTCACTCAACACCCCTACTCTGCCACCAGGCTGCCCACAATTTCACTTACACCGCCGCTGTACCGAGCGACTCTGACGACGAAATTTCGGTGAGCCCGACCGACCCTGTCCTTCTAGTTCATACGAGCGTGGTCCTTGTGACCTTGTGCATCATCTAACAATGTTGGTTTGCCTGCACATGACCCAGGTCGCCGTCCCCGTTCACGTCCGCAAACGCCAGAGCCGCCGCTCGACTTCGACGAGCGATTTAGGTAAAATCTGAGCACCCCTTGCCCTCTCCTCGACACTGTCGTGTTCGTCGTATCCTTGCATAGCTACTGATGCTCCTGGTTTGTGCTAGGATGATCCAGAGCCTCGACAACGACTTCATCTGCAAGTACCTAGCACCGCCTGCAACTCCGACGAGCTCTAGGCCCCGCTACAGCATGCCCCCTCCCCAACCACGAGCACGTTGAGCTCCCTCATGCACGTGCGAGTCTGGTAAGCATCATCACCACCCCTAGGCCTCACTAGAATCGCCGATCCACCATCGTCAGTAGCGCCACCACCGCACCAACGTCGCCAGCGCCTCACATCCTTGGTCGTGTGCTCAGCAGCGTTCGATCTAGATCTAACGCATAGGATTAGATCACGTAATTGAATCGGTATGAGCAGATCTGGCCGTGCACTGTCACTTAAATCCAACGGCCCTTGTTGATCGATCCGTGTGAATCGGTATCAGCCAATAGGATCAGTCCACGTGGCCTAGCCTGTCTGTTTAAATTTCCAGAAATGAATTTTGAATGTTTAAACTTGTAAAATTCATAACTTTTGTTCTGCTTATCCAAAAAATGCAAATAAGATACCATTGGAAGCACAAAAATAAATCCTACACATCTATGGCTTAGTTTTGTATTTTGTTTCTGTTAAAATAGAATTTTATGCAGAGACATTTGTAGGCTTATTTTGTATATAAAAAATATTTGGAAAAGGTTTTAAAAGCCAAATAAAGTTTATTTGGTGTGTAAATGTTTAGTTTATTGTTCAGTACTGTTTTACTTGTCTTGTTTGAGTTGGAAAAATCATCACATGAAATTTGCATGCATTCATGTATTTCTGCTTGAATTATTTGAAATATGAATTTGGTGCTATCATTTTATGTGTAGATTTTGGTGCTAGTGGTGATTGTGAATGTGAGGATTGTTGCTACTCACCCAACTACCAAGGCAAGTGGTGCTTCATATTTTTTTCCCAATATTTTTACTATGCATTAGTAATATTTTGTATAGGGCTTGCATGATAATTTTTGCTAAGTATTATATGCTATACTTGGGAAATCCTAGTAGTTGTAGAATTGTTAGTAGTTTCTCTAAGTTAAGATACTTGCTATTGCCGTGCTTAGCCTAGCTTATAGAAACCATGGGTGGATTTTATACATATGCTATGGAAAAACATTGCTAAGTCTTTGACTTGTGTTTTGCTTAATAAAACAACTAAGTAAATGAATCACCTGGGTGGAATGCATGATTGGGTTATGGTGAGTGGTTACACAAGGCCCATGTATATGGTTTACCTTGTGTATCACACTTGTGGAAAGCCACCCAGGAACAAAGGGAATTGAGATGCCATATGTTAAGAAGCTTCTAGTGCAGCCACATGGCATTATGGGCTCTGCCTGGATCATATAGGTTGCAATAACTTAGCCAAATGGACAGTTGGTGGTAGAGGGATGATAGATTTGGAACGCGTCCATTTTGGTCTAAGGGAAGGCTTCTGAAAGGTCCTGTCTTGATGAAAGTCAAGTCTTGTGGGGAAAGTGCACCACCTCTGCAGAAGGAAGAATCTAAGTACTTAGTTGTGTCCCCGGAAAAGGACAATTTGAGCATCAAGACATGGAAGCTATCAAGAATCTTCTCATCCCAATTTCTAAGTTAAAAACTTGTGGTTGAACAATGGTGAAGGTTCACCAATGTCTATTGGTGGTTCCTTGGGAGTTTTTGCTAAACAAAAACTTAGTTTTTCAACTGATAGGTAAAACCTATTTTGAGCAAAGCAAGCCTAAGCTACACTTAGCCAAATTCATGTAGAAACTAGATATTATTATTCTACTAAGGTATCACTTGCCAATAATATTCCAATGTATTGACCCACTGTGGTTGTAACTTGTGATGTTGCAGGTTACTCTGTGAGGATTAGGGTTATGAGTATACACTCAACATGCTTGCCTGTGGCACATGAAGATGAAGACTTTTATTTATATTGTTAATATAAACTCTTGTACTAGCCTATGGCTATGGAGTTGTAAAAGACTATGTATCTCTGGAATGACTATGTAATAATGACCTTTGTATCTGTGTACTTCATCTTAAACTGTGGATGCTAGCATTTGATCCAGGGACTAGCATTGCAATCACGAAGACCTTTACCTTTATAAAGGTGGGGTCTTATAGATGGTATCAGAGCACTGTGTTGCCTATAGTATTATGACCCTAGGATTGGATTAGACTAAGAAACCACTAAGGAAAAAATTTCAACACTTGAAAATTTCTACACTTGTCTTTTCTTCTCGTAAACTTTTCTAATCTTCTTTCTCATCTTTATTTGTAGATGAACTCCATCAACGAAGCCGTAAGAAAGGGACCACTCATGACCATGACCTTGGAGTGTGATACTGAATTTCCCAAGGCACTCAAGAACCTTATGGTTACCATGGGGATACATGGTGCAGCTGTGTACAAGGGATTCCCTGTGATAGATGAAGGAGAAGAGTATTGGTGGGTGCAACTTCACTTGTACAAAAACAAGGAAGACAACCACAAGGAGTCAGGATTTTGCATGGTCACCAACTCTGAAATGCACACAACATTCTTTGACTCTGTAAGAAATGCAGCTTGGAATGCTATCAAGGAGCTTGGTAATAGACTCAAGTGCAGAATGCTCAACACCCAAAATGACCTTAGAGAAGAAAAGAAACATACCCAAGAATTAGAGACAACCAATCAACAACTAAGGGGAGACATCAGAGACTTAATATGGGAGTCTTGTGAACAAGATAGACAGATGGCTACTAAGGATGCCCTGATAGCTATTTTGTCTAGTGAGTGAGAGTTGTAACGTACTCCGTTAGTTGGACCACCACACTTATCGTTTTTTGCTTCCAAAAAATTGTCTAAGTTATGTTGAACCTTTGATGTTTGTAATGGATTTGTGTATGCCATGACTTGTGTGTTTATTGTTAAGAGTTATGCTTGTGATATATTGTCTTGTGAATTTTCTCTACTTGTGTAGTTCTAACTTTTCTCTATCTTATATAAATAGATGCTTAATGTTGTTATCAGCACGGCCGAGGAGTTCAAGGGAACTCGTTTTGGTACTTGTCTCATTGAGCTCACTAGTGTGCTCAACCTTCCACTTCCTAGCATCATGACACTTCAGCTCACCAAGTTTGAGAGGAAGGACCTATGGGGCTTCAGAGTCACTCAGCCGGGACGCCAGACAGAGCCACCCATGGACGCTATCACCTTCAAGCTGATGCATGACAACAAGGAGATGGGCTTGGATGTAGTCATGCAGGAGTTACTTGGGTGCCTGGTAGGGAGACACTCCACCGAGCTTAGAGGTCTTTACTTTCACCCCTTCGGGAGACGCAACGAGGAGGGTGAGGCTATAGAGTACGATGCTGCTACTAGAGAGACGATGGAGCCGATTCATCTGTACCTCCAGGACCTAGAGGGTCTTATTAGACACCTAGATACTAATAGGACCAACGTCATGCTTAGCAATGACGAGCTCCAGGTTTAGCTTTGTGAGAAGGACAAGCTCTTCGCGGAGCAGGACATGATTGTCAAGGAAATGGAGGCCAAGTTTGAAAGCCAGGACAAGAAGTTCAAGAGCCAGGAGAAAAGAGTCCAAGACAGGAACAAGAAGATACATGAGATGAAGGAAGAGCTAGAGGCCAAGGACTTCGAGCTTGAGCATCAGCAGGGAGTGATCGAGAGGCTTCGTTCACAAAAGAGGGCTCTTAGAGCCAAGATTGAGGCCTTGACTACTAGTGTTGATGAGTACAAGACCGCCATGGAGAGTGCAGGCCTTACCCTTGTTGACGAGGAGATTGATGTGGAGGAGTAGTGGGGACTACTCAATTATCTTTCATCTACTGTACCTTGTTTATTGAGTCGCAATGACCATCCAACATGTGGATGGCTTGCTATGGTGTGTTTGCCTTTTCCAAAACTTGTTGTTTATGTCGTTCAAACTCTATGTTATTTTGATGCTTGGTTATTGTGATTGTCTATGTGATGTTTTGTGCATGTTAATCATCTATGGGTATCTCATTCTTATCCTTATGAAAACCACAGATGCCTCCTCGACGTGCCAACCCCAACCAAAACAACAACAACAATGTCACTCCCGAGATGCAGCAGTTGATGAAAGCACAGGCACAACTGATGCAGATGATGACCACTTTCATGCAGAACCAGAATCATAATAAAAATAACAACAACAACCAGAATAATCTGCCAGGATTTGACATGCTCACCAGATTTCTAAGACTGAGGCCTGCCAAGTTCTCGGGAACCACTGATCCAATGGTGGCTAATGATTGGTTACGTTCAGGGAACAAATATTTGGTGACTGTTGGCTACACCGATGAAGAGAAGGTCAGGTTTGCAGCACATCTGCTAGAAGGGCCAGCAGCAACCTGGTGGGACAATTTTCAGATCACCACTCCCATTGAGGATGTGACTTGGGCTATCTTTGAGGACGGATTCCGTACAGCTCACATCTCATCCGGAGTGATGAATTTGAAGAAGAAGGAGTTCCACAATCTAAAGCAGCGTCATCGCAGCGTGGCTGAGTATATTGAGGAATTCAACAATCTGGCGCGTTATGCACCGGATGAAGTTGATACTGATGCCAAGAGGAAGGAGAAATTCCTCAACGGATTGAATGATGAACTGAATCTACAGCTGTCTGTTGCCTATGTTCCAGCCTACCAATCACTATGTGACAAGGCTGCCATCTTGGAAAACAAGATGAAACAGGTTGAGAGCAGTAAGAGGAAGCATAGCTTTGACAAGCACAGCTCGGGATCGTCTCACAAGCGTTCCCATCATGATGATAGTGGGAATTCAGGATCCCACAAACATGGAAAGTACAACAACAACAACAACAACCACAACCACAACCGTCATCATGACAATAAGCACCACCGCAGTCATGATAATGACAAGTACAAGAACCACAAGAGTGGATACAAGAGCCACCACAATGGAGGTGGAAGTGGTAGTGGAAGTCAGCCTGTCAAAAAAGATCTCAGTCAGGTTGAATTCTTCAAGTGCAAGAAGATGGGACACTATGCTAATGAGTGCCCAGAAAATAAAGTTGATGATGCCAACAAGCCCAATCCCTTCCAAAAGGGACAAGTGAACCACATCAATGTGGAAGAGATTTATGAGGAATCTGATGCTGTGGCTAGTAAGTTCAAACTCAATTCTATTCCAGCACTTGTTCTTTTCGATACTGGTGCATCACATTCATTCATATCAAGAGCATTTGTTGATAGAAATGGACTCCCAGTTGAAACTATTGGGTGTCCTATAAAAGTAAGTTCTCCTGGTGGAGAAATGATAGTGAACTCAGGATGCCATGACCTAGTGATAGAATTTGGGAAATATAAGTTTCCTGTTAATATGATTATCCTAAATTCCCAAGGATTGGATGTCATTTTGGGAATGGATTGGATGACTAAGTACAAGGGAATGCTAGATTGTGCCAATCATACAGTCACACTCACAACCCCGGATAATAAAAGGATTAGATTCAAGTCTAACTTTGAATCAAAAGAGAGTAAGCTAAATTCTCTTAAGGGGGTTAGCATAGACAGTGTGCTAATTGTGAAGGAATATCCGGATGTGTTTTTGGAGGAATTGCCGGGAATGCCACCAGATAGAGATGTAGAATTTTTGATTCACTTGTTGCCAGGATCTGGACCAATAGCAAAGAGACCTTACAAGATGTCAGTTAATGAGTTGAAGGAACTCAAGAAACAACTTGGAGAACAGTTGCAGAAAGGATTTATTCAACCAAGTTCTTCATCTTGGGGAGCACCAGTCTTGTTTGTGGAAAAGAAAGATAGAAGTCAAAGGTTATGCATAGATTATCGTTCACTTAATGAGGTGACTATCAAGAACAAGTACCCTTTGCCTAGAATCAATGACTTGTTTGATCAGTTAGAAGGAGCCCATGTGTTAGCAAAGATTGATCTTTGATCAGTCTATTTTCAGCTAAAGATAAGGGAACAAGACATACCTAAGACTGCTTTCACCACTAGGTATGGATTGTATGAGTACACCGTGATGCCATTTGGTTTGACCAATGCACCAGCCTACTTCATGAATATGATGAACAAGGTGTTCATGGAATTTCTTGACAAGTTTGTTGTCGTTTTCATCGATGACATTTTGATCTACTCCAAGAGCAATGAAGAGCATGAAGGACATTTGAGATTGATACTTGAGAAGCTTAGAGAGCATAAACTGTATGCCAAGTTCAGCAAGTGTGAATTCTGGCTAAATGAGGTTGGATTTCTTAGACACATTGTGTCAGGAGATGGTGTAGCAGTTGATCCCGCAAAAGTGTCCGCTGTAACTGAGTGGGAATCTCCTAAGTCAGTGAAAGAAGTTCGTAGTTTCCTTGGCTTGGCAGGATACTATAGAAGATTCATTGAGAATTTCTCAAAGGTAGCTAAGCCAATGACAGAGTTACTTAAGAAAGACAAGAAATTTGATTGGACTAAAGGATGTGAACTCAGTTTCCAAGAGTTGAAGAAGAGACTAGTGGCAGCACCAGTCTTATGTCTGCCAGATTTGGAGAAGGATTTCCAAGTTTATTGTGATGCATCTCACCAAGGGTTAGGTGCAGTTTTAATGCAAGAAGGGAAAGTTATGGCTTATGCCTCAAGACAACTCAAAACTCATGAGGTAAATTACCCTACTCATGATTTGGAGTTAGCCTCTGTTGTCCATGCACTCAAAACATGGAGACATTATCTTTTGGGAAAGCGTTGTGAAGTGTTCACAGATCACAAAAGTTTGTAGTATATTTTCACTCAGAAAGAAATCAACATGAGACAAAGAAGATGGCTATAACTCATCAAGGACTATGACTTGAGTTTGCAATACCACCCCGGTTTAGCAAATGTTGTAGCGGATGCATTAAGCCGTAAAGTCTATGTGAATGTCCTTACTAAAGGAGAGTTTCCAGATGATCTGTGTGCCCAATTCAAAGATCTCAGATTGGAGATAGTGCCTGAAGGACATCTCATGTCATTGGATGTTCAACCCACCTTGTTGGACAAAATCAGGGAAGCCCAAAAGACAGACAAGGAAATTGAAGAGATTAAGGAAAAGATTGGGAAAGGAAAAGCCAAAGGATTCCATGAATACAGACATGGAACTTTATGGTATGGAAAACGTATCTGTATTCCGCAAGATCCGGAGCTTCGGAAACTAATTTTACAAGAAGCACACAACTCACCATATTCCATTCATCCGGGTAACACCAAAATGTACATGGATGTGAAGGAAAGATTTTGGTGGAATAATCTCAAGAAGGACATCGCCGAACATATTGCTTTGTGTGATGTATGTAGTAGAGTGAAAGCGGAACATCAGAAACCAACAGGATTGTTACAACCATTACCTATTCCTGATTGGAAGTGGTACAAGATTGGCATGGATTTCATCACTGGACTGCCAAGGACTAGATCAGGATATGATTCCATTTGGGTCGTAGTTGATCGCCTAACTAAAGTGGCTCATTTCATACCCGTGAAAACAACCTATACAAGTGCTAAGTTAGCCAAGATCTATATGAATAGGATTGTGGGTCTACATGGAGTACCCAAGAGTATTCTGTCTGATAGGGGGACTCAATTCACTTCCCATTTTTTGAGGCAACTATATGAGTCGTTGAGAACGAGATTGGAATTCAGCACTGCTTTTCACCCCCAGACTGATGGACAGACATAAAGGACCAACCAAATTTTAGAGGATATGTTGAGGGCATGTGCCCTAGACTATGGAGCTAGTTGGGATGAAAGTCTGCCTTACGCAAAATTCTCTTATAACAACAGCTATCAAGCCAGTATTGAGATGGCACCATTTGAGTTTCTCTATGGGAGAAAGTGTACTACACCATTGCTATGGAATGGTGTTGGAGAAAGGAACTTGTTCGGGCCAGAACTAATCAAGGAAGCTGAAGAGAAAGTCAAGTTGGTAAAGGACATATTGAAGATAGCACAGTCTCGAAAGAAGAGCTACACAGATCCCAAGCGTAGGGAAGTCACCTATGAAGTGGGTGATAGAGCTTATCTTAGAGTATCACCACTTCGTGGAGTGAAGAGGTTTGGATTCAAAGGAAAATTGGCCCCAAGGTATGTTAGACCATTCAAGATACTGAGCCGTAAAGGAGAAGTAGCATATGAGATTGAATTGCCTGAATCATTGACTGCCGTTCACAATGTATTCCACGTAAGTCAGCTAAAGAAATGCCATCCGGAGATGGAAGAGACTTCTTTGAAGGGATACTATACCTTTGGAGGAGTTCCAATTGGAAAGTGATCTCACTTATGAGGAAAAACCTATCAAGATTCTTGAGACTGCAGAAAGAGTTACTCGGACAAAGACTATCAAATTCTGCAAGGTTCAGCGGAACCATCATTCCGAGGAAGAAGCAACATGGGAAAGAGAAGATGATCTTCAGAAAGACCACTCTCACCTATTTTCTAACCAGTCCGAATTTCGAGGGCGAGATTCACCTTAAGGGGTTTAGATTTGTAACATCCCAAAAATCATGATTTATAAAGTTTGCATATCATTCATGCATTCATAAGCATTTAGGATCATTTTCAAAGAAGATTTCAAAAACAGAAGCAATTGTTGCCTATTATTTTATGTAGGAAAGGCAATGACTTACTTTTCACTCTCTGTTATGAGAATACTTGTTTTAACCAGAAAAGGTTTGAATATGAGTTTGATTGATGTTCCAAAGCTTGGTCAAAATTTCAAAACAAAAATATGAATTTAAAACCATTCATATGTCTATGATAAATAAGTAAATAGGGCATGGTTTTATTTTAATTTCAAAGGGCCAAAGTAATTTTGAGTGAACAACAATGTTTTATACTCAAATATGTGTAGGTTTCACTTTACAAAAATCCAGAGAGAGTTTGAATTCAAACACATTTGAAATCATTTGAAAATGATTCCTGGAAAATCAAAACAGAAATGAAAAAGGAATAAAGAAAAGAAAAAGGGCCGGCGCCACCTATTCGGCCTAGTAACAGAACCAGCCCACTCGGGTTTTCCCCTCTTCCTCTGTTTCTCATCCCTCCTGCGCACACCCTCTCGCTAACGGACAAGCCCCACTGCCACGTCAACCTCGTCGTCAATCTCGCGCCGAAGACCTGCTCACCGTGGCCGTTTCCTCCCCGACGCAAATGCGCTTAATTGGCATTGATTGCTCGCGAGATTCTCGCCCCCACTCCGGCTACTTAACCCCCACCCCTTTGCGACCATTTCCCCTTACTCAGCACCCCTTCTATGCCACCAGGCTGCCCACAATTTCACTTACACCGCCGTTGTACCGAGTGACTCCGACGACGAAATTCTGGTGAGCCCGACCACCCCTGTCCTTCTAGTTCATACGAGCGTGGTCCTTGTGACCTTGTGCATCCTCTGACATCGTTGGTTTGCCTGCGCATGACCCAGGTCGCCGTCCCCATTCACGCCTGCAAACGCCAGAGCTGTCGCTCGACTCCGACGAGCGATTTAGGTAAAATCCGAGCGCCCCTTTCCCTCTCCTCGACACTGTCGTGTTCGCCGTATCCTTGGACAACTACTGATGCTCCTGGTTTGTGCTAGGACGATCCAGATCCTTGGCAACGACTTCATCTGCAAGGACCCGACGCCGCCTGCAACTCCGACGAGCTCTAGGCCCCGCTACAACACGCCCCCTCCCCAACCACGACCACGTTGAGCTCCCTCGTGCACGTACGACCACATTGAGGCCAACGATTGATGCTTGTCGCGCCACCGAGTTGTGCCGCCAAAGCCATGTGCACCATGTTGATTTTCGTATTGATTTGAGAATTGTGATTCTTCTTTTCCTTTGCAATCTATTGGTCAGCTCAGTGTTTACCGAGGACCAAACCAAACTCTCGGTCCCCTAATCCCTCGGATAGTAGATTTGAGTTTAATCGATCGTTCTATGTTTTCTGAAGGAAACCCGAAGAACCGGACCGATCGGTTTGGTCTAATTGCCCTTACCTGGTCGAAAGATCGGATGTGGGGGGTCATGACTGCCTGTGTGATCTTGCAGAATATGATTATTGAGAGCGAGTGGGAGACTCCAGTGTTTGACACTGAACCATATTATCGCCAAGGTGCTCTAATAGATGTTGATCATTAAGTGCCACCTGCGTTTGCTTCTTGTCTCGTCAGGCGACAAAAAATTCGAGGCACAAATACTCATAATAAACTACAAGATGATTTGGTGGAGTATCTATGGAGACTCAAAGAAGCCACCTAGTTTGCTTATTTGTTTGCTATATTAAATTTGTTAAGTTGTTTGTTTAATTTCATGAACATGTAATAAATTTGTATGTTCAATTATTTATTTGCTATATTGAAACATGTTAAATTGTTTGTTTGATTTGATGAACTTAAAAAAAAATATATTGAACTTGTTGGATATTTTTTGTATGGTGCCAGCCCCCCCCCCCCCCCCCAATTTGTGAACCTAATCATGTGCCCCCCCCCTACGGGCAAAAAATAAACGTCCGCACAAACGCCGTACGAGGGACGTGTGGAGATGCTCTTAGACAAGCCACACTGTGATAAAAAAGAGATTCAAAGTCTAGTAGGAACCGGTTCCATACAGTGTAGCTTGGTGAAAAAGCGATTCCAAGATGTGTCAGGAGAGAAAGCGGACCAAATTGTTGATGTGGTTCAAGGGAATCAATGTGTCAGGTGCATGCATTGTGGCCCCACATGTAAGAGAGATAAAAGAGAAAATCCTGGCTTCAAGGCAAAGGAAAAATGTAGACAAATAATTTTTGCGTGGCAGAAGGCCCTGATCAAAAGCGCTTGCAACACTGCAGCAAAACTAGAGCGGTTCCTATCTCTGGCATACTTTTCAATGAATCGGTACCACAGTGTGGCTGGTCTTAGTTTGCCAAAAACGTGTTAGTAATATAAAACAGAGGGGTAGTAAGTAATGATCATCTCCCCAATCCCTAAAAGGCGAGAAACTTGCAACGGTGGGCTCTTCATGTTTTTGTTTTTATCTCTTTCTATCAGAATGTGTGATGCCTTGTTCGTTCCATGTGTGTGTAATTTGCAATGGAGCATGCGGTGGGTGTGTGGATAAGTTGGCTGGATCTTTTTGTGTGCATGCTTATGCTTTAATCCCCTCCCCCCTCTTATTTAGAAATTCAAGCATTATGGATCAAATTTGCGCCTAGCACATCGATATAAAAAATAGTGTTCATTGTGTCTTACTTGAACCGGTCGGGATCTACACCTAGCTATATGAGAATATGATCGTTGGATTTAGTGTTTTTTCAATTTTTAGATAATCAGGGGAGGCAATAGTGGTTTGCCGTGTATCCAAACAAAAAATTCAGGATATTTCATGTTTATTCTTTTTGTTGGGCGCATGGATTTTTTAGCTTGCTTGAACCACGGCTTTATTCATTCATAATAAACATGGGAATGCATGAAATGTCTGGCTTATCAATCAACCAAATATGACGACCCTCCTCAAGAGAAAAGGCCGCCTTCGCTAAATTGTGAGCATCTATATTTAAACTCCGTGGTTCATGACTAAAAGACACATCCTGGAATTGACTTCCCTTATGCCTAATCTCCGATAGTATCATCACATACTTGCATGGTGCTCCTTTCTTCAGATTGGTAACAACTTCCAAATAATCAGAGGCAACTTGGCATTTTGACAGATTGAGGTCAAGAGCAAGAGAAAGACCCTCATTACATGCCATAGCTTCCGAAGAGGTTGGGTCAGTAAGACCCTGATAAACCACCGTCGATTCTCCTAGATACCTGCCAACTCCATCACGACACAAAGCTGCAACAGCACCTCGAGCACCTGATCTAGCAACAACCACGTCGACATTTATCTTCATGAAATTCTCAGCCGGTGAAATCCATCTCTCCTTCTCCTTAATTGGTGTTGAGATAATCCTCTTTAGCGCAGATGCAGGTAAAACCAAAAACTCTTCAAGATACTTGTTTACAAAGGAAATTGTAGATAAAGGGCTATGAAACTCATTGTCACGGATAGCTCTCCTCCGTGCCCACCAAATGGACCATATTGTAACTAAAACCCTTGCCAAGTTCTGCTCAGACAACGTATCAAACAGCCAAAAAAGCCACACTCTAGGATTTTCATCAGAGTTCATCATCATATATGCTCAACCAACTCTTCATCAACTAGTGCCCATACACTCCTAGCCATATTGCAATTGATTAGTGAATGGTGCCATGAATCCTGGGCTACATTACAAATCAAACATGCACTAGATGTGGCCATGTTTCTGCTCAACCGGACGTCACCTGTGGGCAGTGACGTATGCGCGAGTCTTCAGGCAAAAACACGAACTGTTGATGGAACCTTAACCTTCCATAGTTTAGTCCAGAGGATTTCATCACAACTGCAATATTAGAGCAATTCTTTTTTTACTCCATCTGATATTCGATTAAGTATAGAAAGAGTGAAAGGGAGAGTTTATCCAAACAAAAAATTCAGGATATTTTATTTTTGTTGGCCGCGTGGATTAGCTCCTCGTCTCGCTCACAATGATTGTCAGCCCGGCTAAGCCCAGTAGATCGATGTGGTTTGGGCAGGCAATCCCGCCCTTGGCCCAATCCAAATGCTAAGGCCTTACCCTGGAACGGGACCCGGCTGATCCACGTGGATCAGGTCCATATCCCGGTCAATCGCTAGCTAACTAAACCAGAGGCCGATAAAAAAAACAAATATAAAGCCTACCATTCAGGAAAAAAAACGCTTCAAAAAAGGAAACAAGAGGCCTAATGTACGTGGCTCCAAGCTCTTTCTGGAGTAAACGAGTGCAGAGTTACTGTGGACGTGTTTAGTTGCTCGTGGTTTTAAGTTGTATTTAGAAATATGCGGTAATGCAATCTTTCGTGCCAAAAAAAAGCCATAAGTTTGGTTTCTTATATTGTCATTTCCCTAGAGGCTGAGAAGTCAAGCCCTAATTGTTTGGTTCCATGCATTTTAGGTTTTCAACAAATTGACACATGTTTAGCTAGTTGCATTGTCTCTTATAGCGGTGGCGGAGCCACACCTCTAGCAACATGGGCAATGGCCCTCGGTGCAAACCTTATTCTTACCTACATATTAGGATTTTTTATTTAACTTAGCAAATAGCCTAATTTCAACACTAAATTCAAAATTTGCCAGGGGTTTGTATGGATCCTGGCTCTGCCCCTGCCTGATAGCCTCACCTCCTGGCTGGTGAGGTGAGCTTACCCAACGTAAGCAAGGCAAGAAACATAGTTTAGACATTGCAATTCAGAGAACTATTAGATTATATTAACACTGATTTGACATAATCAGGCATGGCGTGTGTGTTGCAGCATGACTTCACGAACAACTTCCCGTGATGCATCACTAGTTCATTACATACAGAGGGGTTATAACAGAATACCACCTCTCAAAATATACATACCAAAGTTCAGGGGTCATCGTAACCATAGTTCATTAGCCTAGATACTCCAAATACACATCACATCCATCATCATCAATACCGCTACTAGAACCTCCTCGAACATCTCAATCTGCTACTTAGAGTTAGTGCTTGATCAGGAAGGCCGTGAACCAGCTCAACCTGTGCTCAAGCGTCATGGCGAGATACCTGATCGTCTGTCCGCTGTGCTCCATCATATGGCTCAGAGCATGGTGTATCGCGGTCACAGAGACGGACACAGCGGGAATGCGAGGACCGTATATGATCCTCATCTGAACATAATTTTCAATGGACTTGTTGATCAACTCTGTGTTCGATGGCTGAGCCTACATGAGAATCACAGTTAGTTCAAGACATGTAGTTCATATGTAAGCATTACAAGTACTGATGCAAATGCAAATATATCATACCTTGATGTGTACATAGTAATCATCATCGTCCATCGTGATAGCAGAGGTCTCCTCAACCCAGCACATGTTCTCGAGCCTCATGATTCTCAGCACCCGAATCCACCTAACTCTCCAGTGCCTCATGTGGTTTTACACCTGGTTCGAAGTGACTGTCCGGTCACAGAACTTGAAGACATCCCCCGCAATCAAGCGCATGTCTACTTGTCTGAATCCCGAACTACTGACCCCCCTTTCTCAATCAACTAGACGACCCGATTCAGGACGAAGGTGCACAGAGATGCTGGCCATGACATGGGCAACTTCCTCCTGTCCACCACATCAGGCATCGACACATAACGCAGAGACAGCACAGAGGTTGCGAACAAATCAGGAGATGCAACCTTCTCCTATGACACCAAAAATAATGTGTTCAGTTCTGGGGAAAGAACTATCTTGTAACACTAATCCTACCTACAACACATGGCAATCCTCACAGGACAATATGAATACTGACTGCGAAAATGCTTAGATCCAGATCTAGAACACCGGCTCACAGCTTAGAATTGTGAGCTAGAACATGGCAACAGATCTAAGATGCGAGAGCTAGGGTTAGGTGTTTCTTACCATGATCTCAATCTCGCCTAACGAGGACGACATGTCGGACATAGCCGAGGAGAAAGACTTGCCAGAGATGAGCTAGACCCACCGGAATAGGAGGAGTCGCTTACTTGCTCAACGGTGAGGAAAAGGATTTGGAGAGAGAGCTAGAAATTGGGGAAAATGGTGGCGGAGATTTTGGAGCTGGTGGAGGGACGGTGTAAATAGCCGCGCGAATCGGCGGCCGATAATCCCAATTTCTCCCGACGAATTTTGCGAGCTCCTCTCATCCCTTCCTTACACCAGCGCGTGCAACTTCTTCCCCCGCGAGCGCGAAAAGAACCTAGCTCCCCGGCGTTCCTCCAGAGCCAGGCTGAGAAATGCTTTAAAACTCATGGGATGCAAAGTTTCTTTTCGCCGTGTGGAACTAAATACCTGTATTTTTTTCCGTCCTATACGAGAAACGGGTAAATGAGCAACCAAACACTATACGGTTATACTTTGCTCGCAAGGTGAATTACAAATCAAACATGGCGGACGTCAAACTTGCACTAGATGTGGCCATGTTACAAATCAAACTTGCACTAGATGTGGCCATGTTACAAATCAAACTTGCACTAGATGTGGCCATGTTTCTGCTCAACCGGACGTCACCTGTGGGCAGTGACGTATGCGCGAGTCTCCAGGCAAAAACACGAACTGTTGATGGAACCTTAACCTTCCATAGTTTAGTCCAGAGGATTTCATCACATCTGCAGTATTAGAGCAATTCTTTTTTACTCCATCTGATATTCGATTAAATATAGAAAGAGTGTACGACTGTGCTAACGACGCGGCGCCCCATATTAGTCGCGTCGTGTGGCCCCTAATCACCATATTAATTAGTCTTAATTGCCATATTAATTAGATCTAATCTATCTACTAATTTACACAAAGGTACGTTCGTCCGCACCTGGTTTTGGTTCCGATTTTTTGTTGGACTGGTTTACCCCTGGCTGTTCAAACATATTACAAGGGCATGCCACCACCAAGTGAGAAGGAAAAAAATACCCCAGCGCGTGGATGGCCAACTCCCCCGCATTTCGCATGCGTCGTCCGGGACTCCGCCGTCGCTGTCGCCGCTTGGACCTCCACCTTCTACCACCGACGCCCCTCACCGACCCAAGGTTCGATTTGATGCTTCCCATGGTCGACGACCTATCCACTGCCGGCGTGACCGCCTCCTCTTCCTCCCCGAAACATCCCCAATGCCCCTTCTCCTCCGCTGCCGCCGTCCCTACTCCTGCCTCCGCAGCTGCCACGCTTGGGGAGCGACGACCCCTGTGGCGTCCGTGCAGCACGCGCGGGAGGGCGCGCCAAACTCGGGGAGGCAGAGGCGGAAATGGGGAGCACCATGGCTGCAATCACCGGTGTGGTCCTAGGCAAGTGGAACCGATCAGGAGGTGGGGCGAGCTCGACCGAAGTGGCGAGGACGCGCGGCTGTCGTAGGTCGACAAGGGCAGAGAAGTAAGTTCTCGACGTGGCCAACGCACGCGCCGAGCTGGCCATTGGGCAGCATTGAGCACGGGGAGGAACCTGACGAGAAGCCATGGAGAGGCGGCCGTCGAGGTGGAAGGCGGACGGGAGAAGCGGGGCGGCCGCGCTGGAGACGGTCTCGCGGAGCGCGCGCGCGACATATTCCAAAATCAGGCCACCCGAGGAGGAGCCATCTCAACAGGGGATTCTGCATATTCAATTTGAGATACAGCGAAGGGGATGTTGAAGGAGATATGGGATTTAGGAATTCAGTAATGAGGTCTTCAAATTAAATGCACTGATTGTACAATTATGAGGATGGGATTTGGGGGTGGAATCAACTGATTTTACCATTATGACTTATGATGATGAGATTTGGGGAAGGAATCAACGGATTTGGGCAATAATAAGTTTCATTTTTTAATCAGTTCGCCAGTGTTGTTCTTATCTGTCTTTCTGCTACATGATTCGCCTCTATGCTCTGTTCTTAGGCTTCACGAATTTGAGAAAACAGTTTGATTTGGATGAGGAAGAGATGTATGGTGTGCTCAATAAGAACATGACAAAGACGCTTGAAGGGGAAAGGTGCAGCATGAGAGCCGAGAGGTGGTGGACACATGGAACAGTGACCTCCGTCAGACAGAAATTTGTATAGGTCAAACAGAATAGGATATTGCTATAACTATACACTGGTGTAATTAGGAGCTAATGTGACACTCGAGTAATTATTTCCAAGATCACACTATGGATAAACGAATATAGGAACCTGATACTGGCGTATTCTACGTCTGTTTACCCTATATTGCGATTGTTTAGAGGGCCGTGCTACTGTACAATGTATCTCCAGATTGTAGAGACATAAGGGTATCATGTAATGACATTTTAACTTTTGTTGGTTTCCGATCCGTCTTTGGCAATATACCGAAGGATGTTGTTGGATCCTTTATCACTGAAAATTGTTAGTTGTTATGTTTCTTATTGAAATGAGAGATATCAGAGGAGTAATATGCAACTTACTGTCATTACATGGATTAGTGCTTTAGTTAAGGATGTCGACAGTATGATTCATTTCCTTCACGTTTTTCATGATCATCTCCATGTAGTTTATGTTAAGTAGTTTCATTTTTTTTATTGAATTGTGCAGCTACATCTTTATAACCATATAGCATGAATGCATTTTACAGCCATCTAACCGTGTTTTCTTCCATTGATCTGCTCAGCTCATCTCTGCATAATTTTCTATATCATTAGCTCGTTACATTTACTTCTTTAGAAAATGTTCACTTTTTTATTGTCACTGTACTTTATATGTTATATGGTCAGAAACTAAAGAAAAAAAATGCTTGTATGGTGAATCACAGTATAACTGATAGTATAAAGTATAGTAGTGAAGTAACCAGAAGCAAGAAGCAATATGGTGAGTAACACATGTCAAGTTCAAATATCTTGTGTTACATTCAGATATGTGAATTTATTGTCATGTTGATGCATTATTTATTTAAATCCACTTGATGCACTGCTTTGCTGAACCATGATACATACATGCAAATGTGGCAATGGTAGCCTCACATGATTTTAACTGAATTTAAAATGGAGTGTATTTAGTATGTAATTTGTTATCCTCTGACCAGGAATAACATTCCGTAAATTTTGCATAGGATAGACCAATGCTTTTATATAAGGACAATTACTGACTCTGGATGACTAGGAGTATGATTCTCTAGGCTATAATATTCAGTTAATTTTGCTTGCACTATGTAGAATATAACAACGTGACCTATTTCTATTTGGGTTGTCCAGGGTAACAAGATCGACACTGGGGATAATTGGACATTGTAGTATAATTATATTTGTAGGTGATTGCGACATAAATTTAGGACCAATATTTAGATCCTAAAAATTATTCAATTATATTTAATCCGATGCAACGCACTGGCATTTCTGCTAGTTATTATATTAATTAAGCCTAAACTAATTAACCTGCAGAACACTAGCGTGTTTCTCCGTTGCCAGATTAGTCAGATTCAATTGTTTCTAAATTGTCAGATTAATTTTTTCGAAAAAAAAGTTGCCACATTAATTATTTATGATTTTCAAATAAAATTCACTTGGTTGCTTCGCGTGGTGGTTTGAGAGAAAGAGGGAGAACTTCTGTATGAGAGAGAGGGAGGAATTGTGTGATCGACAGCACCATGAAGAAATAAGGTGCATGCAGAAATTGAGAGGATAAGACCATGTCCTGACTGAATCAACACGCGTCGCACGGGAGAACATGCGATGCGGCGCCTCGCGTTAGATTTTTCCAAGAGTGAAAGGAAGAGTTTATCCAAATAGAAAATTCAGGATATTTCAAGTTTATTATTTTTGTTGGCCGCGTGGATTAGCTCCTCGTCTCGCTCACAATGATTGTCAGCCCGGCTAAGCCCAGTAGATCGATGTGGTTTGGGCAGGCAATCCCGCCCTTGGCCCAATCCAAATGCTAAGGCCTTGCCCTCGAACGGGACCCGGCTGATCCAGGTGGATCAGGTCCATATCCCGGTTCCCCTAAAAAAAGAAGAGGTCCATATCCCGGTCAATCGCTAGCTAACTAAACCAGAGGCCGATTAAGAGTCAAAAAAAAAACAGAATGGAATATTTTATCATTTGCCACACTTTACTTCAGAAATTTATTATTTGCCACACTGACCACCACATGTCAGTGACACATGTTGTGGCAAATAATAAAACTGAAAAGTACAGTGTGGCAAATTATAAAATCCCCCAAGCCTACCATTCAGGAAAACAAACGCTTACTATACGAAGGATGCAAGATAAAGGCACAGACAACTGGTACAAGTAGTATTGTATATTTGTCGTTACATAATCACCACACCATTAGCGCCGAGGCAGACACGTCGGCCTTAACTTACGCGAATGAAAAAACGTGCATTGTGCGTGCGATCTGCATCGCCTTGCTTAACCAAGGTGCTCACTATTAAGTACTGGCTGACTGTCTTCTCCGAAGCAGACAGCAAATTAGTACAACGAACGTTCAGGGCTAACCTCGAACGTGCTCCTGATCAAAAAAGAAAGAAAAAAAGCTGATCGAACGAGTTTTTTTTCTATCGATCCAAGGAGCTTGGTGTCACTATATCCCGAAGTCCCGATAATGGGATAAAACCTTTCGAAACTGAAAGCAAAAACAGAAAACGGGATTCTGTTGCTTACTGCCAAACTGCCAACAGATCCAAATCCAGGACGGAGCAAAGAACGGAAAGCAGGCTATCCAGCCCCAGACAGATCCAAATCCAAACCATATACGGAGGAGTACTACTATAACTCGCAAGTGGCAAGATCCCGAGCACTATCGGCGAAAGACTCGTGCCGCCCCTGCTGGTAATGGGCGAAAGTCGCGCGGTGGGAATGGCCGGTGCTTTTGATGCGAACGAGCCGTGTCCGTTTCCTCGATCGTGCTGATTGGATATCGATCACACACTTTACATTATTATCTACTAGTCCCACGCATAGTACATTATTGCTCGGTTCTGCCTTGCTTTCGGTATCTGGTACACCGGCCTTGAAAACATGTGAAGAAAGAAGTCCAACAACTTTTCCGTTATGTATGTAGTATGTATATTCAGCTTAATCCTCCGATGATTCCGATCAAGATCGATCTGCTCTGGCTGATCAGCTAGTTTTCTAATTAGCGGTGTTTTTTTTTTTTGTGTGGCTCCAAGCGAACCTTCGAAGCTCGCTTGCTTGTGTTGTCAAAAGAAAGCGGTGGGAATACTTGTTTGGTGTGGCAGTTTGGCCATGTACGTAACGTGAACACAGCCAATTTGTTTACCGTAGACAGGACGGGGGCGGCGGGAACGCGAGGGGGTGTACGTGCTTGTGTGGGTGGGAAGGGCGCACTTGCATCGGACTGCGAATGTTCAGAGCTGCACTATACTCCATAGTTACATGCATCTCCATCTGCACCACATAGTAGTACGTACGCCCCCACGATGTAGCATAGCAGTAGTAATGAACGGGACGGGAATAACTTTTTGCTGGTCCCGAAAGGAAAATTCTTTGGCAGCTCACGGTCACGGTGCTCCCTCGATCGCGCCTCGAGTGGTCACGGTTGTACTAGCAGCAGGTTAGTTGTAAGTATAAAGTTGGTACTACGTATATGTACGTACCATGTCCATGAATTACGTTGCTGCAAACTAAATGCCGGCTTAGCCTCACCGCCGACAACGTGAGCCGGCTATCAAATGCGCACCTAGAGAAAGATCGAGAGGTCGATCTAGACGGTGCCGTGGGTACGCTCCCGACTCGGGTTGCAGATGGACACCCAAGTCCGTGGGTCCTTTTGACCGTGTCCGTCTAAATAGTCTAAACGGTGTCATGGACAGTCCACCTAACGCTATACTTTCTCCGTTCGTAAGTAAGTGTATTTTTAGCCTTGTTCTAAGTCAAAGTTAGTAAAGTTTGACTAACGTAAAAATATTTATGATATCAAATTGGTACCATTAGATATATTTTTAAATTTATAATATTATAATATATAAATTTGATGTAATATATATTGCTATATTTACCTATAAAGTTGGTCAAATTTGATAAAATTTGACTTGGGCAAAAGTTAGATGTACACTTATTTACCCGTCTAGTCCGCCGATAGAAGTAGCTTCTTGCAAACACATCAAGCATGAGATTGCCGGTTTTGCGGAGGTGTTCTTTACTCCAACGGGCCTTCATATTTCGGACATCGAATCCGTTCGATTCGGTCTATTTGCGGGGGTCGAAGGACAGACCGTCCGGGCTGAGTCCGGTTGTGGTGGCATGTGCCCCTAACCAGCTACCCCAAATGCAGCCTCCTGTCCGCGGGAGCCATCGGGCTCAAGCTGATGGCCAGTCTCAACGCTAATGGCGGTCGGCGGCCTCGCGCGATTCTTTCGCTAGGACTCAGTTTCCGCCTGCTGGTCCCAGCCTTTCCCGCCTAGGCTGCGCCATTTCCCGCTCGTCCTTCCCTCCGAGCACCTCCGCGAATATCGGACAATGATTTCACCAGGGTAGGTGAAACCTCATAGATATCAGGTGCCCACATATATAGAGTTGATGGTGCTGACATGGAGCACTTCGTTGGAAACCCCAAGAGCAAGGTGTGAAGCAGCAAGCAGCAAGTCTTTCCTCAGTTGAGACCGAGGTTATCGAACCAGAAGGAGGAAGAAAACGTCACACAGGTGTTGCAAGCAACATGGAGACCTGCACAACACAAACTCAAGACTTTGCCCCAACGAATCAGTGAGGATGTCAAGCTCACCGATTTGCTGTAACAAAGGATTAAACGTATGGTGTGGAAGGTAATGGTTTGCAGCAAGTAACAGGTAACACTGGAAGATGTATCAATGATAAAGGTTGGACCGGGGTCCATAGTTTACTAGAAATGGTCTCCTTAGATAAACAACATGGCATGAAGGGTAAACAAATTATAGCGAGGCAATTGACAGTAACTGAGCAAGGCATAACAATGCAATTACTAGCCAGAAAGATCCTATGAGGTTGATCGGGCAATACAACAATATACATAGACCGTCATCCAACTGCATCTATGACTAGAAGTCCACCTTCAGGTTATCATCCGAACCCCTTTCGGTATTAAGTTGCAAACAACAGACAACTGCTTTAAGCAAAGTGTGTAAGGTAAACAGTCCTCATGTTCCATGAACAAGAGACCATTGTTTTCTCCCTAGTAGCAACAACACATCTACAACCGAAGAGATTATTGCCACTTTCCTTGGAAACTAGAGGCATGAACCCACTATCGAGCATAAATACCCCCTCTTGGAGTCACTAGCAACTACTTGGCCAAGATAACCACTAGCAACGGAGAGCATGCAAGATCACAAACAACACAAACATGATAGAATCATAAAGATAAAACCATTAATCAATCCAACATAATAATCTCAATATCCATCGGATCCCCGCAAACACAACATGCATGATTAAAAATATATTAGATCTTGATCATGAACGGAGCTCACAAGATCTATACATGAAAGCACAAAGGAGGAGATACAACCATATAGCTACTACATGGACCCATAGTCCAATGTGGAACTACTCACGAATCATACCGGAGAGAAGGCCTCTGGGATGATCTCCCCTCCGGTAGGGTGTTGGGAAGAACTTCAGACCCCCCTGATCTAGGGACGATGGTGGCGGCGGCTATAGATGGTTTCGTGGATTTCTGATCGGGTATTCAGGGTTTTTGCATCGGGGGCTTCTTATAGGCGAAGGGGCGAGACCGGGAGGCGGCCACGGACACCAAACCCTAGCCAGGCGCGGGCCCACCTGCCCCCGCGCCTGGGGTGGGTCTGGCCCCCCTGGCCGGCCACTCCGGCTCTCATCTGGACTTCTTGTTCCCCACGGAAAGTAATTGACTTTGTCCTTCGTCCCGTCCAATTCCGAGAATATTTCTTTACTAACTTTTCTGAAACAAAAAACAGCAGAAAACAGGCATCTAGCACTGTTGCAACTTGTTAATAGGTTAGTACCAGAAAACATGTAAAAAGCACCTCAAAGTGTGGACAAGCAAATCAAAGTAGATACAAAACAAGCATGGAGCATCAAAAATTATAGATACGTTTCCAACGTATCAGCATCCCCAAACTTAACTGCTGCTCGTCCTCGAGTAGGTAAGTGATAAACAGAATAATTTTTGAGGTGACATGCACCCTCACAATAAAGATCCAACCATTTGCAAGCATTGAAAGCTGGGATCAAAGAACTCTAAACATGTGCATGAAAGATGGAGTTCTAACAATAGGACATAGTAACTATGCATGCAACATGGCAAGCTACAAACAAAGATCATGAATAATATGCATTGAAAAACGTTTGTTTATTTCACATGCAGACAACATAGCATAGTGGCAATCAGCTTGTCCCTCATAGAGTAGCAATAAAATGCATAGGACACCTGCAAAGTTCACAAGGGTGACTAGAAATAAATAGCACAAGAGCAAGTAATAACACAATATGCATCAATTAATAAGCTTTGGAACACTGCACACAGAATGACAATTATGCTCTCTTAATGGTGCCTAAAGGTAGAAGGTGGAGACTCAATAATGGTGGAAGAAAGGCCTTTTTGTAAAGGAAGCGGGGATTACAGTTTCAAAAAGAGCTTCCAAAAATTATGGTACTTGTTAGCTTTCAGCCCTCATTGCCCCTATCATAAGCATCTTGAAGTGGTTAAGGTTAAAGTGGCAAAGCTGGAGTATATGCTTGATGAAGTATAAGTTGGCAATCTCATGCCCCTTGAATACGAGGGCCACACCTCATGCATACGCAACTTTGGGTCCAGGTAAGTTCTTGTCACTGTAAGTATTTTCATATCATTGAGAACTGCCAACGGGGTACCCCTTGCACATGGTACAGGAGCTTTCCCATAACCAAAATGACAAGGAAAGAAGATAATGAGCATCTCAGCAATCTTTTTATTTACCATATGCATAGCTTTTTATTGGGGATGCTTCATAGATAGCTCATTATGGTGATGCTGCAAGTTTCCACCATGATTAGTCATGGCTTAGGCTAGCGGCCCAGGCATTTCTCTAACACAATATACAAACTCCATGGAGTTACAAGTTCCCTCTTTATTTCACACCAGTGATATCCATAGACAAAAGAACATGATATCAACTGAGTACAACAAGGTACAAGTGCAATGTTGAAAATGTTCCCCGTGACAGCACGATTCTGCTAATTCCAACTTATAAGTGCAAGCATATACAACAAAGTTGTCA
The DNA here is from genome assembly GCA_916181665.1 of Avena sativa. Classification (NCBI taxonomy): domain Eukaryota; kingdom Viridiplantae; phylum Streptophyta; class Magnoliopsida; order Poales; family Poaceae; genus Avena; species Avena sativa. Next base: position 411,222,012 of record OV702283.1, on the reverse strand, counting down.
CAATGGTTCAAGTTTATTAGGGGCAAAGAATATATAGCGTTCCATCAAGTTCGTGAGGGCTTTAATCACTAAGTTTTCACATAACAAAATAGTTTTTAATTGGAATATAGATGAAAACAAGAATATACTTGGAATGGTGTAAGACACCATGCATAGGAGTTTATAGTGGACACTTTGGAATAACTTGGTTTCTTGGGAGTTGGAAGCATGAGTAGAACTTACTCATACAAGTGGAGGCTAGCAAAAGACCGAGAGCAATCAACTAAGAGAGGAATGATGGCCATAATTATGCAATGCAACAAAGCAAACTAATCAAAGCAAAGAGTGGTACTACAAGTCAATGACTAAATGATCATAGAGGCTAATGGTGACTTGTCATAGTCATAACATGGTGTGAGCATGTGCCAAGTCAACCCAAGCAGAACATCAAAGGAGAATACCACAATACTATGCTTTTGCATGCTAAAACAACGCATAATTTATTCAAGGCACACTAAGCAATCCCAATTGTTTGGAACAAGACATGCTACAGCAATAATCACTAAGCATAATGCTAAAACAACACCTAGCATATCATGCTAAAGTCTAAGTCACAGTCAATGCAAGCTCCTCTTGCATTTCAAGCAAGAACTTACTCCTCCTTTCCAAACACCAAGCAAACTTATTTGCAAAACAACACAGCGAGAACGGGGGTCCAAACTACTAAAGCAAACTAAACAAACTAAGCAAAGCAAACGAAAACTAAGACGCTCCAAGAACAACACAACCGTGCATGAAACAATAAAAATGAAGTGTCTAGATAGACCTGAGCTTTTTATTGATGAAGAAGGGGATGCCTTGGGCATCCCCAAGCTTTGACGCTTGTTCCTCTTGGATATTTCTTGGGGTGACACCATGGTGGCATCCCCAAGATTGAGCTTTTGTCCATTCTTCATCTCATTGCATCATTCTCTCTCTACACCTAATTTTTTTCCTTCAAACAAAACTTCACACAATCTTCATTAGCAACATTAGCTTATTCAAAAGATATTAGACCACTGGCAAAGCTTTGGAACAGCAAGGATTTTCATTAAAAATAAAATCTACTGTAGTAATTCCTTCAAATAAACTCAATTTACCTGAAGAGAGCTCAAAAAGGAATCAATAAGAAGCAAATGCAAATAATGGCAGAAATCTGTCAAAACAGACCAGTAGGTAGAAACAATTTTTTTCGAACATCTTCTGTTGCTCAAATCAAAAAGTGTTAAACTAACGAAAGTTAGCTAACATACTGGGGGATTTGTTCGTAAATTTTGATGTCAATCCAAATTACAAATCCTCCTCACGATTTTTTTGTGGAGGACAGAAATCTGTTTCGGGACAACAACTCCCAAAATCTTACTTCCCTCTCATTAGAGGTCATTCTTGTCACAAAAAGCAAACAAAAGGATAAGGAGAGGTCATTACTGAAGTAATAACTTCCAGGACTCAAGGAAACTCTTGGGTTATCTCCCATTAAGTACTTTTCTTTAACGCCTTTAAGTTAGGCACAAGAAGCAAGAAGAATCAAGTATTTTCAAATGAAGAATTTCCCCTCTTGTTCCTTACTTTTTTACCTTTCTTTTTCTCTTTAGGGAAGATATGATTGCTTACCGGAGGAGCAAAGTGCATGATACCTTTTCCAACATCTATCACTGCCCCAAGATGTTTAAGTAGAGACCTTCCAAGTGTGATCTGTCCCTTGCCTACACATTTAATAACAAGATAATCAGTAGTCACCATTTTTTCTGAGATTTTTGTAAACACACCTTCAGCTATTCCAATGGGTGATATAGTGGTATTGTTGGTAAGAGAGATTTCCTCTCCTCCTTCAATAAGCCCCCAAAGACTCAAGGAATCAAAAATATCTTTAGGCATGAGACAAAATTCAGACATGATACCACATCGAGCATCAAAAAGTGTAGTGTTTATTAAGACTTTTATTGTGGGAAACCATTTTGAAGGCTCAGAATTTATGGCAACATAATCATGGTAAGCCCTAAGAGTGTGATAGCAACTATTCATGGCAGCAATACTGGTCTCAAGATGGTTCAACCTAGCAAAAATACTTGTGGAAGAGGAATCAGACTTGCAAGGTGTACCATAGATCATGATTAATTTCGTTATAGCATCATAAGCTTCATCCTCAGTACAAAGCAAAAAATCATTCTCAGCCACATCATCCAAAGCATATCTATAACAAAGAGCAATACCGCGGTAGAAACTATCAATAACCAAGCTAAGGCTTACCTGAGGCTCAGTTTCCCTATGGAAAGCAGAGATTCTAGACCAAGCTTCCTTAAAACTTTTTTCACATTTTTGCTTAAAGGTGGAGATTTATACCATATGGGAAATAAAGGCAGACCCCGACATGGCAGCAACTAGAGCAAGAACTATTTTTTTGTATTTTTGAATAAAGCAAGCAAACCAAACTAGACTAATTTTTTTGGGTTTTTTGAAAAGAGGCAAACAAAACCAAGCAAAAGAAACAAAGAAAACTAAAAACAAAGTAAAGAGAAAGGAAGTGAAGTAATCCCCTAGTGAAGACGTCCTTAGCCTCCCCGGCAACGGCGCCAGAAAACTTGTTAATGGTGCTGACGTGGAGCACTTCGTTGGAAACCCCAAGAGCAAGGTGTGAAGCAGCAAGCAGCAAGTCTTCGCTCAGTTGAGACCGAGGTTATCGAACCAAAAGGAGGAAGGAAATATCACACAGGTGTTGCAAGCAATACGGAGACCTGCACAACACAAACTCAAGATTTTTCCCCAATGAATCAGTGAGGGTGTCAAGCTCAGGTGTTTGCTGTAACAAAGGATTAAACGTATGGTGTGGAAGGTAATAGTTTGCAGCAAGTAAACAAGTAACATTGGAAGATGTATCAATGGTAAAGATTGGACCGGGGTCCATAGTTCACTAGAGGTTCTCTCCTTAGATAAACAACATGCCATGAAGGGTAAACAAATTACAGCGAGGCAATTGACAGGAACTGAGCAAGGCATAATAATGCAATTACTAGCCAGAAAGATCCTATGAGGTTGATTGGGAAATACAACAATATACATAGTCTGTCATCCAACTGCATCTATGACTAGAAGTCCACCTTCAGGTTATCATCCGAACCCCCTCCAGTATTAAGTTGCAAGCAACAGACAACTGCTTTAATCAAAGCGTGTAAGGTAAACGGTCCACATGTTCCATGAACAAGAGACCGTTGTATTCTCCCTAGTAGCAATAGCACATCTACAACCAAAGAGATTATTGTCACTTCCCTTAGAAACTAGAGACATGAACCCACTATCGAGCATAAATACCCCCTCTTGGAGTCACTAGCAACTACTTGGCCAAGATAACCACTAGCTACGGAGAGCATGCAAGATCACAAACAACACAGACATGATATAATCATAAATATAAAACCATTAATCAAACCAACATAGTAATCTCAATATCCATCGGATCCCCGCAAACACAACATGCATGATTACAAATATATTAGATCTTGATCATGAACGGAGCTCACAAGATCTATACATGAAAGCACAGAGGAGAATATAAAACCATCTAGATACTACATGGACCCATAGTCCAAGGTGGAACTACTCACGAATCATACCGGAGAGAAGGCCTCCGGGATGATCTCCCTCTAGTAGGGTGTTGGGAAGAACTTCAGACCCCCCTGATCTAGGGACGATGGTGGCGGCGGCTACAGACGGTTTCGTGGATTTCTGATTGGGTACTCAAGGTTTCTGCATCGGGGGCTTCTTATAGGCGAAGGGGCGAGACCGGGAGGCGGCCAGGGCCACCAAACCCTAACCAGGCGCGGCCCCACTTGCCCCCGCGCCTGGGGTGGGTCTGGCCCCCTGGCCGGCCTCTCCAGCTCTCCTCTAGACTTCTTGTTCCCCACGGAAAGTAATTGACTTTGTCCTTTGCCCCGTCCAATTCCGAGAATATTTCTTTACTAACTTTTCTGAAACCAAAAACAGCAGAAAATAGGCATCTGGCACTGTTGCAACTTGTTAATAGGTTAGTACCAGAAAACATGTAAAAAGCACCTCAAAGTGTGGATAAGAAAAGCAAAGTAGATACAAAACAAGCATGGAGCATCAAAAATTATAGATACGTTTCCAATGTATCAAGAGTCACAAGAGAGATTTAGTTCGAGGGAGAGGGGGTTTTCTTGGGGCTCGAGAGATTGAATAGACGGGGCGGGAGCACCAACCAACACCAACCCCTCGCCATGCCGAACAGCCTCCCCGTGACCTGGGCTGAGCTCAGCAAGTTTGCCCTCGTTGTGTACCCCTCTTTCCCTTTGCCTTTCCCCTCGGCGCCGGTGAATCTTCGAAGGGCGACAGGGAGGAGGAGGACATGGGAGAGTTGGTAGCGTACGAGAAGGAGGCGGAGGAGGAGGCAAACGACAAAGTCGACAGCGCAGACACAACACACTATGTCCTAGAGAAGCACGTCTACTAGCTGTACAGGCCTTCAAGGCCAGGGAGGCCGCCGGTCGGTGTAGGGTTCACAGCATAGAAAACAAAAAAATTCCTATGATGGGAACAACTATGTACCAAGATCTATCTACTAGATACAAGCAACGGGCGGATATACATTCGTAGAGAACATACCCTTGAAGACCGACAAAGCTTAACGAGGTTGAACTCATGGTCGATATAGACGATCTCTTGCCGATCTCAATATCGAGAGGAAGTCCTAGCGTCACAAATCAGCGGCGCATCCGTGCTCACACACACGTCCGAGGCACTGAGCAACCTCCGCCTCCTCGCTCCAGCGATGCAGCGGAAGCACAACTCTTTCTTGTCTAATAGCCACCGGTAACATGTATCTCGCTAGTCCGAGACCATGGGGGATAAATACTAGAGGGGGAGATAGATCCTTCACGAGGAGGTGTGAGTGAGAAGAGAGGAGGGGGGCTCCTTTCATAGGAGGAGAGGGAACCCCAAGGGGGTGGCCGACGCATGGGGCTTCCCCTTGCCCTCCCTCCATTCATGTGGGTGGACACTCCACTCACAAAAATGCCCTTCAATTTTATCCACTCAAAAACCCACTCAAATTCCCATTAAATTTCCACCAAATTTAACGCAAAATCTCATTAAATAAACCTTCTTTTATTTATTCAGAATTTTGTCAATTAATTTAATGATAAACATTCACATATAACCCCTTGCTAGTATTTCATTTCACATGCAAAAACACTTTCTGCAATTTCATCCGAAAACCAGTTTCGGTATCTAGTGAAATAAATTCTTGCGCTTGTTATTCTTTTCAGCATAAAACTTTTGCTCCAAATGGTGTCGGTGACTCTTAAGTGTGTCACCCTACGGTTCGCGAATAATGCGGACATGATCGAGACCCCTCTCAGATCAATAATCAGAAGCGATACCTGGAGATCCATACTGACTCCCACACATTCAACGATGACTTTCTTATGATCGTGAGAACCTTTTACGCTAGTATCTTAATCCTTTTGTTTCACGATATATTACATGTCCGAGATTCGATCATCGGTATCTCCATACCTAGTTTGATCTCGTTACTGACATGTTCTCTTTTCTCGTTCCCATGATATAACATTCTAGTGATCAAATCACTTGCTTGCAAGCTAATCAATGTGATATCACCGAGAGGGACCAGAGCATATCTATCCGTCATCGGGATGAACAAATTCCACTCTCGATCCATGGGCCTCAACATAACACTTTAGTAGTATTGAACCCATCTTTATAATCACCCTGTTACAGTGTGACGTTTGATGGTATCAAGATGCTCTTCCAGTGTTAGTGATTGACATGATCTCATGGTTTTAGGATTAGGATCACTTCGTATGATGTTATAGAAATATAAACTCAATGACTTTGATCATAATGCTATACTTCGGATGAATGTTCATCACACCATTCCAATAATGTTGTGACCTCATTATTAACAACATCCAATGTCCATGATCGTAAAACCTTGATCATTTTGTTAATCAACGAGCTAGTTTATGAGAGAGACATAACTAGAAACTTTTTGTTTGTTTATTAAACACACATGTATTAACGTTTCTGTATTAATACAATTATAGCATGCAAAATAAACATCTTGTTGGAATTTGAGGCATATTTGATGTTGGGCTTTTGGCCCATAACAGATACAAATTCTGAAATTCTCTTTGGCCCATTATCATGGAAGCTCATGTGAGTGCTAGTGGTGCCAAAGTTTAGTGCCATATTGCTAGTGGAAGGGGAGTTGGACCACCTTATATAGTAGAGTGTTGCACCACTCACTAAGGTGTGAGAAGAAGAGAAGCCCTCGCGCACTCCTCCTCTGACGCCGCCCGCCTCGCCTCGCCACGCCACGCCTCGCCTCGTCACGACGCGCGCACGCCACGGGTTGTGGGAATCTCGCCGAGCCGAGCTTTATTTTGCTCGTTGGGAGAATTAATTGTGTATTAATTATGAGTAATTAATGCGTCATTACGGACGCGTTAATTAACCGTCCGTTTCCATATCATGGGCTGGCATTGACTCGGTCATGGACTGTTGCCCCACGTCCTACCCGACCCGCACTATATAGCAGGCAGACGCAAACCGTAGCAGTTACTAGCAATTAGATTGCATCTGCCTAACTGCGCATCGCTGTTCCATCTCTCTGTGCTGCCCTCTGCTACTCCATCCCGCCGGCTGCATGCACGGTCGTCCGGGAGAGCAGGCCTCCGGAACCTCGTCTCTCTGATCCTGCACCGGGAGAGAGGCGATAAGGTTTTTGGGGAGCGTCTAGACGCGACTGCTCAAGCTCTTCCTCGACTTCATCGTCATGTCTGGCGACGCTGCTGCTGGTAGTGGCTCCACTTCTGTTGCGCCGTTGGTCATACCATCGACGAACTCGTACGTGTTCTTTACCCTCCTGCTATTTCCTATGATGATCACTAGTATTGCAGTATGCGTAGATGTGCTAGATTTTCACTTGTCTGTATGGTGCATGTCTACTATGCGTATGCTAGTTAGTCTTGGAAATTGTTTTATCATGATTTATACTTGGATTAAATTAATGCGAAAACTGCTAATTATTTCAACAATCCAAAAACCTTATTTTAGGCTGTTTTCGTGTCAAGGCTTTGCCGCTTGTCTAAAACCGAACCCGTTTACGGGTGCGCACTTTAAGCGCTGGCAAACCAAGTGTACCCTCTGGTTGATGGCTATGGACGCCTTCTGGGTATCGGCTGGTAATCCTGAAGGAACGATCACTCCTGAACAGGAGAAGACGTTCAAGGAGACCACCATATTCTTTGTGGGTTGTGTCATAAGCGTTATTGGGGACAAGTTGGTGGATGCATATTTACATATGCGCAATGTCAAAGAACTGTGGGATGCACTCGAAGCAAAATTCGGTGCTACTGATGCTGGCAGTGAACTGTATGCCATGGAGAAGTTTCATGACTATAGGATGGTTAAAAACCGTTCTGTCGTTGAACAGGCTCATGAGATTTAGTGCATTGCAAAAGAACTTGAGCTACTGAAGTGTGCGTTGCCCGGCAAATTTGTTGCGGGATGCATCATTGCAAAGCTTCCTCAATCCTGGAGGAGTGTTGCCACTAACCTCAAACACCAGAGGCAAGAGATGTCTGTTGAGAATCTCATTGGGTTTCTGGACCTTGAGGAAAAGGCAAAGGCAAAAGACGCACACCCAAAGGGAGCCGAGGCACCCCAGTCAAGCGCCAATGTGGTGCAGAAGAACTTCCACAACAAGTTCAAGGGGAAGACCAAGGCCGTTCGTACTACCAACTTCAAAAAGAATAAGAAGGACAAGTCACAGGATCCCTGCTTTGTGTGCGGCGAGGTTGGACATTGGGCTCCAAACTGCAAGCAGTGCAAACGAAGGAAGAATCCAAATGGACAGAACTCTAAGTCTGTCAACGTGACTATGAGCAACAATGATAAGGGTGCATCCGGGTATGGTAATTTACCTACTGTTTTGTCAATTTGTCAATCTACAGATTGGTGGATCGACACCGGTGCTAATATTCATGTGTGTGCTGATATCTCCTTGTTTTCTTCTTATCAGATCACAAGAGATCTCTCCGTCTTGATGGGAAACGGATCGCATGCTTCTGTTCGTGGTGTTGGCAGGGTGGATCTGAAGTTTACTTCGGGAAAGATCGTGCAGCTAAAGAACGTGCAGCATGTGCCCTCAATAAATAAGAATCTCGTTAGTGGTTCCCTTCTTTGAAAAGAAGGTTTTAAGTTGGTATTTGAGTCCAATAAAGTAGTCATATCTAAGTATGGACAGTTTATTGGTAAGGTTATGAGTATGGCGGTTTGTTCCATCTTTCCCTATCAGATTTTTGTAATAAGATTGTGAACCATATTTGTGCCCCTGGCAATGATACCGATATTTGGCATTCACGACTTTGTCACATTAATTTTGGTTGTATGACGCGGCTAGCTAAGATGAATTTAATTCCGAGTTTCACTTTAGCCAAAGGCTCTAAATATCAAGAGTGTGTTCAAGCTAAGCAACCGCGCAAGCCACACAAGCCTGTGCAGGAAGCAAGAAACTTGGCACCACTAGAGCTTATACATTCAGATCTATGTGAGATGAATGGTGTGTTGACCAAAGGTGGAAAGAAATACTTCATGACGTTGATTGATGATTCTACTAGATTTTGCTATGTATATCTTTTGAAAACTAAAGATGAGGCTCTACACCACTTTAAAAACTATAAGGCAGAAGTTGAAAATCAACTTGAGAGAAAGATTAAGAGAGTCCGGTCAGATCGTGGTGGAGAGTATTTCTCTAATGAGTTTGATTTATTTTGTGCGGAATATGGAATTATTCATGAGAGGACGCCTCCCCATTCTCCCCAATCTAACGGAGTTGCCGAAAGGAAAAACCGTACTCTAACAGACTTGGTTAACGTCATGTTAGGTACTTTGGGTTTATCCAAGGCATGGTGAGAGGAGGAGATATTGGCATCATGCCATGTCCTGAATAAAGTTCCTACAAAAGACAATAAAACTGCTCCCTATGAATTATGGGAGAAGAGAAAACTAACACTCTCGTACTTACGTACTTGGGGCTGTTTGGCAAAGGTGAATTTGCCAATTCCCCAAAAGCGTAAACTTGGACCAAAGACCGTAGACTGTGTCTTTCTTGGCTATGCTCATCATAGCATTGGATACAAATTTCTAGTGGTGAAATATGAGGTACCTGACATGAAGGTCGGTACAATTATGGAGTCTAAAGATGCTACATTCTTTGAGGATATTTTTCTGATGAAAGATATGCCTAGTACATCTAGACAGGAATTGGTTGAAACTCCTGAACCTGCTATTCCCATGGAATATTATGAACGAGCACATGATGAAATTCCTGAGGAGGTAGACAATGAAGTTCCTGTAAGGAACAAGAGACAGAGGATTGCAAAGTCCTTTGGTGATGATTTCATTGTCTATCTCGTGGATGATACTCCCACCTCTATTTCAGAGGCTTATGCATCCCCTGATGTAGACTACTGGAAAGAGGCTGTTTGTAGCGAGATGGATTCCATCATAGCAAACGAAACTTGGGAGATCACTGATCGTCCTTATGGGTGCAAACCTGTAAGATGTAAGTGGGTGTTCAAAAATAAGCTTAGGCCTAATGGTACGATTGAAAAGTACAAGGCTCGGCTTGTTGCCAAGGGTTATACCCAAAAAGAAGGTGAAGACTTCTTTGATACTTATTCGCCTGTGGCTAGATTGACCACTATTCGAGTTCTACTCTCATTGGCTGCCTCACATGGTCTTATCGTTCATCAAATGGACGTCAAGACAGCTTTCCTTAATGGAGAGTTGGATGAGGAAATTTATATGGATCAGCCAGATGGTTTTGTAGTAGATGGTCAAGAAGGCAAGGTGTGCAAGATATTGAAGTCTTTGTATGGACTGAAACAAGCACCTAAGCAATGGCATGAGAAATTTGATCAAACTTTAACATCTACTGGCTTTGTTGTAAATGAAGCCGACAAATGTGTATACTATCGCCATGGTGGGGGCGAAGGAGTTATACTTTGTTTGTAGGTTGATGACATACTGATTTTTGGGACAAATATGATTGTCATCGAACAGGTCAAGAGTTTATTGTCTCAAAGTCTTGACATGAAAGACCTTGGAGAAGCTGATGTTATTCTAAACATTAAGCTGCTGAAAGATGAGAATGGCGGAATTACACTTCTGCAATCTCACTTATGGCTACTCAGATTGTACTCCTTCACCGACACCATATGATCCTAGTAATATGCTTCGAAAGAACAAAAGAACAACTAGAGATCAGCTGAGATACTCTCAGATAATTGGCTCATTAATGTATTTAGCTAGCGCAACAAGGCCTGACATCGTGTTTGCTATGAGCAAACTTAGCCGGTTTGTTTCCAATCGAGAGATGATCATTGGCATGCTCTTGAGAGAGTAATGCGCTATCTAAAGGGTACATCGAGTTATGGTATTCACTATATCGGAGACCCTGCGGTACTTGAAGGGTATAGTGACTCAAATTGGATTTCTGATGCTGATGAGTTGAAAGCCACAAGTGGATATGTATTCACTCATGGTGGTGGCGCTGTTTCATGGAAGTCTTGCAAGCAGACCATCTTAACGAGGTCAACAATGGAAGCAGAACTCACAACACTAGATACAACTACTGTCGAAGCAGATTGGCTTCGTGAACTCTTAATTGACTTGCCGGTTGTTGATAAACCTGTGCCGACTATTCTTATGAACTGCGACAATCAAACTGTGATCGTCAAAGTGAGTAGTTCAAAGGATAATATGAAGTCATCAATACATATAAAGAGAAGATTGGCATCTATTAGGAAAATGAGAAACTCCGGAGTAATAGCATTGGATTATATCCAAACAGCTAAGAATCTAGCAGATCCTTTCACAAAAGGTCTATCAAGAAATATGATAGATATTGCATCAAAGGAGATGGGTTTGAGACCCACATGAGTTACCATGGTAGTAACCCAACCTATGTGATCGGAGATCCCGTGAATTAGGACCTGGGGAAACAAGCCAGTGGCTAACTGGAGGAGAGTAACTTTTATTAACCCACTCCGCTGAAGATGCATTACTCTCACGATCTGTATGGCAGGTTGACTTATTCTTAATGTGTTCATAGGCTTGTATAAACCAAGATGCTATCCTACAGAGCAGTCTTGAAAGAACGCACCTATGTGAGCCCGACTGCTGGTCACAGTCTATGAGATAGGGTAATCTCTAGGAAGCTCATGAAAAAGTCCAGGAGTGTGACTTATATGCTCCACCCGAGGGGTAGCCTTCGGTAGCCTAGTATCAGTATGACATTAGATGAAACTCATTTACACAAAACTGGCAATTCAAGGCTTAGTCCATTGACAATTGTTGATGAGCGTAGTCTAATGCTCTAGGTGGAAGTTCAACTTAACAGTCTCCACTGAAAAACGCTGGTATATCAAAACAGTGATTTGGAACAGAATGGTGTGATGTGCCAATGAGACTTTGTGGGGGATTGTTAGAATTTGAGGCATATTTGATGTTGGGCTTTTGGCCCATAACAAATACAAATTCTGAAATTCTCTTTGACCCATTATCATGGCAGCTCATGCGAGTGCTAGTGGTGCCAAAGTTTAGTCCCACATTGCTAGTGGAAGGGGAGTTGGACCACCTTATATAGTAGAGTGTTGCACCACTCACTAAGGTGTGAGAAGAAGAGAAGCCCTCACGCACTCCTCCTCCGACGCCCCGCCCGCCTCGCCACACCACACCACGCCACGCCTCGCCTCGCCTCGTCACGACGCGCGCGGGTTGCGGAAATATCACCGAGCCGAGCTTTATTTTGCTCGTTGGGAGAATTAATTGTGTATTAAGTATGAGTCATTAATGCGTCATTACGGACGCGTTAATTAACCGGCCGTTTCCATATCGTGGGCTGGCACTGACTCGGTCGTGGACTGTTGCCTCACGTCCTACCCGACCCGCACTATATAGCAGGCAGACGCAAACCGTAGCAGTTACCAGCAATTAGATTGCATCTGCCTACCTGCGCATCGCCGTTCCATCTCTCTGTGCTGCCCTCTGCTACTCCATCCCGCCAGCTGCGTGCACGGTCGTCCGGGAGAGCAGGCCTCCGGAACCCCGTCTCTCTGATCCTGCACCGGGAGAGAGGCGATAAGGTTTTTGGGGAGCGTCTAGACGCGACTGCTGAAGCTCTTCCTCGACTTCATCGCCATGTCTGACGACGCTGCTGCTGGTAGTGGCTCCACTTCTGTTGCGCCGTTGGTCATACCATCAACGAACTCGTACGTGTTCTTTACCCTCATGCTATTTTCTATGATGATCACTAGTATTGCAGTATGCGTAGATGTGCTAGATTTTCACTTTCCTGTATGGTGCATGTCTACTATGCGTATGCTAGTTAGTCTTGGAAATTGTTTTGTCATGATTTATACTTAGATTAAATTAATGCGAAAACTGCTAATTATTTCAACAAATCTATCCAAGGCCGCCACCAAACGGTAGGTGCGTGTTCTGGTCAAACGAAAGGTGCTGGCGGAGGCGGTTGCCTTGCGTGCTGTGGTGTCGGCCGCTGTCGTGGTATTGCTGACACGTACGCCATAGGGGTGTCCCAACAACGAGTTTAGAGACGTGGGGTAAGACGGAGAGCGTCTGAGACGGCCTGGCACAGTTTACCCATGTTCAGATCTCATGACGGTGGCGAGATCCTACTCCTGCTATAAATCACTATAATGGCAATACGCAGAGTTAGGACTGTGGGGTTCGCTGTGTACGAGTAGTGGTATGCACTTGTCGGTTGCCCTAAAGGATCCCGTAGGCCGGCTTATAAAGACGCCAAGACCTAGGGTGACAATAAGAGTCCCAGCCGGATATGGTTACAGAGTCCTAGACTAACACTAACTAGTCTTCGTGTCCTCCAAGACGCCGGCTTCCATCTAAGGCAGTGGCACGTTTCCTTCCTTCATACCTGCTGGACCCCCGTCTTGTCTATCAGCAATTGGATTGCCCAGTTAGGCCATAGGCCTAACCACCAACCGTGGGCCATCCGGGCTTGCCGGTGTGATACTATGTCATAGGTATACCTATTTGGTATATCCACAATAGTAGCCCTGGAGATTTTCAAGATCCTCGCGTTCCTCTGTCTAGCTTTGAGCATAAGTATCACGTCGTCTTCAATTAGTAGGCGTGCTTCGTGAAGAATCTTGCAGATCTCCCATATCATATTCTCATCTGACTAAGCCTGGCCAAATAGTTTCCCATATGCTTCTGCGAACGAATCCAAGGCAGAGAATTCTCTAACAAATCGTTAGTGATTCTTCCAAACTCTAGGAACATCTTCAATATCATCATCTATGCAGGACGATATGTAACCCGGAAAAAATCACGGCTACTGAACCATGGTCGTAAAGTATGCTGAACTGCCGACTTAGAGCCAACAAAGACACAGACATAAGAGCTTGCCGAATAATGGTCTTAGAACCTCTCGTATCACGAACGTTTAGGCCGGTCTTAGAACCTCTCGTATCACGAACGTTTAGGCCGTCGAGCCATGTAACCCAGGAAACTTCCATAAGGGCAAAGTTGATGTCGAGCCCTGGGGTTTCGCTAGCCGGATTTTTCATCATCTTGTAAGTTTCTTGACATAACTATATGAAGCCCCCGAGCATTGAGTCGGCTACGTCGAAGGCGGCTTGATGCTCAAAAGAACATGTATAGTTGTATATCAAACGATTGTAGCCCCGAGCGCCAAGTCGGAGTTTCAAAATAAAATCGTCTTGGTGCTCTCATAGTAGTTTTAGCAAAAATATAAATAATGTAGCCCCCAAGGGCCAAGTATGTAGTTTGAATGAATAATCCCGACTAGGTACTTTTAGAGTATCCAAACGGGAGGCGAGAGCGGCGCGCAACCGTGCATCCGCAATGGCGGCTAGGCAGAGGAAGGCGGAGACCATCACGCGCCACCGCATGTGGCAGGAAACGAAGGACAAGTACGCAACCTTGGCGGCCCGGCGGGCACAGGCGGCCAAGCGCAACCTCCAACCAGGATGGGCCGATGCTTAGTAGATTAGTTTAGTTTAAGAACTAAGTATTTCTATTTATGTAATGAAAGAAAGTTATTAGCAATTTTCTGTGTATGACGCGTGAGCCCAGATGAGGACCGACCCGGACGCGCGGGCGGTCCAAGCCCCCGCAAACCGAGCACAACTTTTGGTTCGGTTTGCGCCAAAACAGATGTGTCCGAGGTTGGATCTCGATTTGCGGATGCGCTTTGGACCGTGGCCTCGGTCCGGAAGGACGGGATCGGACACACGGGTCCGTTTACAGGGGTCGCTGGAGTTGATCTTAGGCATGAGAATAGAGCCTCAAATTCGGAAGCTCATAGCTCGATCGGCAATGTATGCTGAAAGTGGACGTCATGTTTGGCTTGTTGAACCTCCTGGCGGTCTTTGTATTCCAAACTATGTGATAAGTTAAATAAAGAGTCATGGTATCTAAAAAAAGCAGGCATGAGATTGCCGCCACCCAATGCTTGGACGTCTGCCGGGTTCGCTGCTCGTTGTTGTCCTACCCATTTGGCGTGCACGTCTTCTCATATCCGACGGCGATGCCTCAGCCTCAATGTCCTTCCGTTGCCGCCTGCAAAGCAAGATGTTGATCATGTTGAAGGTAGCGGCTATGGAGGGGAAAAAGGCTCTCCTCCCTTTTAGCTTGAGGATTTTTCTTTGACAAATGCCGTCTTCCTTCGGGTGGAGGTGTCGAAACGAAATGGGCCTGGCAACAGATTGTGTCCATTATGTAGGATGTCGAAAACTTGCAAAGTGACAAACATAGCCCACGACGGAGCAAAGCACAGAAAGCAGGCCTAGCCCCAGACAAATCCAAATCCAAACCATATACAACTCGCAAATGGCAAGATACCGAGCAGGCGAGCACTGTCATCGTCGTGCCTCCGGCAAAAGACTCGTGCCGCCCTGCCGGTAATGGTGGGAATGGGCGGTGCTTTTGATGCGAGCGAGCAAGCCGTGTCCGTTTCCTCGTTCTGATTGGATTACACACTTTTCTGAAACTGGTTTTGATTACACACATTCTCTACAGCTCCCGTGCATTATTGTTCGGCTCTGCCTTGCTTTCGGAGTATTTGGTAGACCGACCTTGAAAACATGTGAAGAAAGAAGTATACGAGCAAAGAGACGGCGCTTTTCCGTTGCTGTATATTCAGCTTGACCTTTCGATGATTCCGATCGATCTGCTCTGGCCGATCAGCTAGTTTTCTAATTAACGGTGTTTTTGGCTCCAAGCAAACCTACGAAGCTACACGAGCCGCGCCGCAATTGATCTCCCTCCTCCTCCTCCTCCTGGGAAGCAAGCGATCACGAGGTTTTTTTTGGAAGGAGGAGGGAGATTAACGGTGTTTGTGTGGGTGAGGAGGGCGCACTTACGTCCGCGAATGTTCAGAGCTGCACTATACGTAGTTGCATATCTGCATCTTTTTTTTTTTGCAAGGAAATTCCGGGCTTTTTTTCAAATAACCACAGCTCCATCCCGATCAGCCAGAAGACTGGAGACGAGGAAGCTTGGGGGAAATTCCATCCAACAACTTGTGACCGCCAGAGTGCAAGCGTGCTTAGCACAAAGGTGGGCAAGTGTGTTAGCTGATCTAGAAATGTGTCGTATTACAAAATCATCAAAAGAAGAAGACAACCCTTCTATTTCTAGTAAAATTGGCGCAATAACAGCGCGAGAACCCAGTCGCGAGTCCCAGAGATCCACGACCTCCTTGCAATCTGCTTCAAGAACCACTCGTGAGAAACCACAGAGCTTTGCGAAGATCACCCCATCCCTCAACGCCATTGCCTCGGCAATCATCGGATCAGTGATTCCAGGATACGGCTTGCTCCAAGCTCCAATAAAGCCGGAAGGATCTCTAGCCACACCTCCCACACCAGCTTTCCTAGCTTCAGATGCTATACCAGCGTCAGTATTAATTTTGACCCAGCCAATCTCAGGCGGCCTCCAACCATGTCCCGGGAGGATACTAGCAAGCTGCCTCGGCACCTCCAGCAAGGCCAACGTGTCTCTAATCCTCAGCACAGAATTAGCAGGACTCTGACCCTCCCGGTCATGTGTTATATTATTTCGTGAGGTCCAAATTGCCCACATAACCGTGATGATTTTCGCCCTGTCTTCATCAGGAACAATCGGGTCACATAGGATATCCCGCGACCACGTCGAGGGATGTAGCTCCGGTACCCTGATCTGGAGCGACCCCTTCGCCTCCGACCAGAATTTTTTCGCATGCGAGCAATATAGCAGTGCATGCCTTAGATCTTCGTCTGCGGTGCGACAGACTTTACATTGAGCAAGCGTCGCAATGTGTCGGTGCTGCAGCGTTTGTTCAACTGGCAGAATACCCCGAAGAACTCGCCACCAAAACACCCGAACTTTTGGGACCACCTGCAGCTTCCACAGTCTCGACCATAATTCAGCTTCAGAAGATGAAGTACCCGCAACCGTCCCTTCCGCTAGAGTGAGATGCTCGTTACGCGTCATGAGAGCCCGGTACGCTGATTTCACCGAATATGATCCTGACTTTTCCAGGTTCCATGCCCACTAATCATCACCCCCACCAGAAGCCAATGGGATATTTAATATAGCATCCGCCTCGGGTGCAGTAAAATTCCTCCTCACAGTATCAGATTTCCAGGACCAATTTTCCTTGTCAATAAGGTCCGCCACTAAGTTCAGATCGTCATCTCCAGTTTGCGCAGATGGCATCATCGATCTTATCCCGGGGATCCACTTACCATTCCAGATGGACACTGATAAACCATCCCCAATATGTTTCAGCAACCCCCCTGCCAATGCTTCTCGACCTGCAACGATAGCCCGCCAAGTCGAGGAAGAGCTCCGAGGCACAGTTGCTTGCATAAAATCAACCTCCGGAAAGTACTTGGTCTTGAGCACTCTACAACACAGAGACTCGGGTTGGGTCACCAACCTCCACCCATGCTTCCCGAGGAGAGCCAAATTGAAATTCTCCAGGTCTCTAAAGGCCATACCTCCTTGGCACTTGGGTTTAACCAGAGAATCCCAGGCTAACCAATGCAGCGCCCGTCTGTCTAGAGAACTGCTCCACCAGTAACGGGCTTCATACGATGCAATCAGCTTGCAAACCTTCTTTGTAAGCTTGAAACAAGACATACTATAAGTCGGGATTGCTTGAATTACCGCCTTCAGAAACACTTCTCTTCCCGCACACGACACTATCCTTTCTGATCCCCCATGCAACTTACTGCGAATTCTTTCTCCGATATGATCAAAGGTGCCACTTGTGATGCGCCCCACGGCTGTAGGCAGCCCTAGATACCTCTCACTGAAAGCTTCCACATCAATTCCCAAAAGAGCTTTCAACGACTGCCTGGAAGAGAGCTGAGTATTTGGGCTAAAGAAAATAGAACTCTTCTCCCTATTCACTCGTTGCCCCGAGCAGTCTTCATAAATCTTAAGAATCTCATTAATTCTCTGCGCGCTCTGACCATTTGCTTTCAAGAAAATCAAACTGTCATCAGCAAAAAGCAAATGGTTTATCCACGGTGATCTAATGCTTACCCTGATACCCCTATCAAC
The DNA here is from genome assembly GCA_916181665.1 of Avena sativa. NCBI lineage: Eukaryota > Viridiplantae > Streptophyta > Magnoliopsida > Poales > Poaceae > Avena > Avena sativa. Next base: position 411,204,336 of record OV702283.1, on the reverse strand, counting down.
AGATGCCCCGCCGAAATGGTTTAGCATGGAAGTAAAACCTTCTCCACATAGCAGGAATAGATACGGTGACATCGGATCCCCCTGACGTAGCCCTCTGGATGGTGTAAAGAAAGGCAACAATTCACCGTTAACCTTCACTGTAAACCTGACAGAGGCCACACACTTCAGAATCAATCTAACATAGCTAGAACTGAACCCCAATTTCAACATAATGGCTTGTAAATAGTGCCACTCAACCCGGTCATAAGCTTTCATCATGTCCAACTTTACCGCGCAAACACAATTCCTCCCCTTCTTTCTCCTCCTCATCGCATACACACTCTCATGTGCAATTAAAACATTATCTGCATATGCACCACATACTACGCCCCCACGATGTACTGTACTGTAGATGAAGGATACGGGAGTAACTTTTTGCTGGTCCCAAAAGGAAAATTCTTTGGCAACTCACTGTCACGGTGCCTCCTGTGCTCCCTCGCGCCTCGAGTGGTCACGGTTGTACTAGCACGTTAGTTGTAGTATAAAGTTGGGAGTACGTATTCTTTCTCAAAAAAAAAGTTGGGAGTACGTTATACGTACGTACCATGTCCATGAATTACGTTACTGCAGAGTACTAAATGCCCTCGCCGCCGACAACGTGAGGCGGCTATCAATGCGCGCCTCGAGGAAGATCGAGAGATCGATCTAGTACACGGTGCCATGGGTACGCTCCGGACCGACTACCACGGACGCATTCACTGGTCGCTACGCAAAGGCAGATCCGAGGCAAATTACTCCGGGCTCTCGCGCTCACGGATCGAGCTGAGCGAACACGCGGGCGTCAACAAGGAAGACGGGCACGCCATTGACCTGGAAAAGGTAAGATACACGGGACGGAGCGGAAACATTCCGCCTTGGATTGGATCTCCCCCGGCGGCGGTCGTCACGCTTAATTAGCGGCCACGCTCCTGCAATTAATCCCCCTCCTCCTCCTCTTGGAAGAAAGCTATGTACTCCATCCACCGTATGCGATCACGAGGGTGTGTGACAAGCAAGTTCCGATCGGTGCTTCGCACCCACACAACCGATTTTGGTTCCCATCTCCACCTCAAAAGACTCGACTTGACTCCCGCGCGATACTCGTGAGCACGGATCGACGCGCGAAATCAGGAATACGTACGTGACTTGCGGGGAGCAGCACCGACCGACCGATCGAAAGTGATGACGAGGGGAGGAGAAAAACACATCATGCGCGGACCGACGGAGGCATTGCGTGATGAGCCCGATCGAGCGCGTCACGTGATCCGGTCAGCTGATCCGCGCTCGTCGGACCGAGTTCACAGGAGGAGGCGGCGACTTCGGGGCACGAGTCGAGAGACCTGGGACCGGGAGATTTTCCTCGGTGGATGGATCCGCGCTTGCTTCATGTTGAACAACCCCTTGCCGGCTGGCCGGTCCCGAGGCTGCTCCATATCCGACAAAGAAGACTAGAGTCGAAGGCACATAAGATTATACATGAAATTGACACAGGGAACAGGGAGAAGCTTTATTGATCCGTCTCTAGTAAAGTCACGTATAATGATTGTTCATCTATTTATAGACTAAGAGGATAAGATACCCACATGGGCTAACCCTAGCCTGATAGAAGCCACACCGAATGGGCCTCTACCGGCCCAGTTTCCCAACACTACTCCTAGGTATCTTATCTGTATAACCATGGCTTAAAACTCCGAAAAACCCAATGGAAAAAATATGGAGAAATGCGCATGGTATACTTTTAGCTATGTTGCACGAATTGCCTCATTAAAAATCTCATGTGAGAAACTTCTTAAAAACTCACTAAGAGAAAAAGAGTACAATTCACTTAACTATAAAGTTAAGCACTCAATTATCGGGATCAAGATTTCAGCGATGAGTTTGTGAAGATTCTCCCCCTGAACCTTGCATCTCTCTAAGTCTCGTCATGCCGATCCCACGGACACATCTCTCGAAAGAAGATGCTGGCAATGATTTAGTGAACAAATCAGCGAGATTTTCACACGACTTAGTATGCAAAACTTTCACTTCGTTCATCTTTTGCAGTTCATGTGCATAGAAGAACTTGGGGTTTATATGCTTTGTGAGATTACTCTTCACGTAACCTGTCTAGACTTGTGCAACACAAGCGGCATTATCTTCATAGATAATTGTTGGGGTTTGTACGGTGTTCAGTCCACATGACATCTGGATATGGCTGACTACTCGTTGAAGCCATACACATTCTCGTGATGCTTCATATAATGCTATGATTTCCGAGTGGTTCGTCGAAGTTGACACAAGAGTTTGCTTAGACGATTTCCAGGAAATCGTTGTTCCACCACAAAGGAAAACATATCCAGTCTGCGACTTGGATGTGTGCGGGTCCGAAAAGTACCCAACATCTGCATAGCCTACAACAGATAGGTTTTGGTTCTTTTGGTAAAACAAGCCAATGTCCTTGGTCCATTGTATGTACCTAAAGATGTCCTTAACGCCTTTACAATGTCTCTTGATAGGCTCAGAACTATACCTAACAAGCAGATTGACAGCGAATGCAATATCTGGTCGTGTACAATTTGCGAGGTACATAAGTGCGCCAACTGCACTTAAGTAGTGGAATTCCGGTCCCAGAATTTCCTCCCCCTCTTCTTTAGGCCTGAACGGGTCCTTGTCTTGCTGCAAAGATCTTCCGACCATCGGGGTCTTAGAAGGATATGCCTTTTCAATCCCAAATCGTTCCAACACCTTCTGGGTGTAGGCCGACTGGTGAACTAGAATCCCAGCAGGGGAATGCTCAAGTTGTAGACCCAGGCATAACTTGGTTTTGCCTAAGTCTTTCATCTCGAATTCCGACATCGGGTAGGAACTCGCTTCCTCAATATCGTCAGGTGTACCGATTATATTCAAATCGTCCACGTACACCGCGATAATACAGAAACCATCCTGGGATCTCCGTATAAAAACACATGGGCAATCTTCATTGCTCGCGTAGCCCTTCTGATGAAGGAAATCGCTTAGACGATTATACCACATCCTACCTGATTGTTTTAGTCCATACAATGACTTCTTAAGCTGAACACTGTATAAGATCTTGTTTTCTCTATCCTGGTTCGGGACAGGGATACCTTCCGGTACTTTCATGTATATGTCTGAATCCAAGTTACCATATAGGTAAGCGGTGACAACATCCATCAGTTTCATTTTTAAGTCCATGTTTACTACCATTGAGATCAAGTATCTAAAGGTAATTCCATCCATGACTGGGGAGTAAGTTTCCTCAAAGTCGACACCTGGTCGCTGAGTGAAACCTTGAGCAACGAGCCTTCCTTTGTACCTTACTACTTCATTATTCTCGTTTCTCTTTCGAACAAAAACCCACTTATGGCCAACGGGGCGAATATGGGGAGGAGTTAGACAAACAGGTCCAAATACCTCTCTTTTGTTTAACGATAATAATTCAGCAGTGTTGCCTCCTGCCAATCTTTCCAATCCGACATTTTCTTGCAATCAGCGATCGTGTTAGGCTCAGGGTCAAGATCTATGATTGAGGCAATTTTCTTGGCAAAATTAACATCGACATTTGCCATGGCTCGGTTGTATAACTCGCCCTAATTAACATAGATAATGGCCATTTCGTCATGGAGTGCATCAGGCACATCCTCTTGCTCCACCGGATTTCCCAATCCAGGGGCTAGGTTGTAACACCCTCAGAATCGGACCTATGCAAGCTTTAGCGAAACCCGCCAAACCCGCATAGAAACGATTCAAAGGTGCCCACCAGGCACTTTCGTGCGGGTGGAAAACGAAGTAATAACATTACACAACAGTCCTCGATGGGTCCCACAGAACAGATATATATAACGGCGACTCCATGAGTCAAGAATACAGATATAATATACAAAGATCCAAATCACCTTGAAAATGATAGAGCGTCCGACTACGGACAAGATGCAAATGGGGCTAAGAGCCCTGAAGAATAACCAATGGCGTCCATAACCCTGCCCAGGCCAAGCCGGAAGGGTAACCCTGCTAACGACGTCGATCTCAAAACCTGCTTAAACAAAAAGGGGTGCCGACGAAGGGCAAAGGAAAAAGAGGAGCGTCAGTACTGAGGCCAGTACACGGCGAGACTAGAATTCGGCGGTCCTCGCCTACATAGGTGTGGTGGACTGAGCGGCAGCGGCAGCATGCACTAACAACCTATAGAGACTCGATACAACTGGCGGCAATCAGAGAGGGGTAAGAAGGACCGATCCGGAACCAACCTGATACTATCAACAAACAAACCCATCCTGGCGTTTCCCCCTCGAGACCAACGAGGAAGTCAACCGAGGAACTCACACAGTTGGCAGTTTTACTGATTCAGTTATGGTTGCGGCACTTTACTAGTCAGGTTTAGATAATCGTCCTGATAAAGTAAGCAGTGGGCACTTTTAGTTAACCATTCCGTTATAGTGGCAACACTTACTAGTCAGATACAGGTAGCATGAGATAACCCAAAACCCAGCAGTTGTTGGTACTTTTATTCAGCCATTCCGTTGTAGTTACAATACTTACTAGTCAGGTACAATGGTCGCAAGCGACAATTCAAACAAGCAATGGTGGGCAGTATTTTTGGCCATTCCATTATAGTGAAGCTGATTACTAGTCATTATAAAGTCAAGTTTATAGCAATAAACTTTAGTTATGCTTCTCTATGGTCGAGATACTGTGCTCCAAGTCGTCCATAACCGCGGACACGGCTTTCAGAAAGTTTTACCCGGCCGGGGTGCACCAATAGCAACACACACTCGATCAACCTCGGAAAAACCAAATCAAAACCCAACGAGGCCTTCACGACAAAGCAATCACAGGATTCAGAAATATTTCAGGGGGCCACCCCTTGGAGTACACCCGCAACGAAGTAAGCAAGCTCCGAGACGGACTCAAGGTTTGCGACAATGGCTGTAAGCGACAGCAGATCCCCAAACGGGGACTGTCGATACCGCGAAAACACTCCGCTTCCAAAACAGTACAGCGTGCTCCTCACACAATCGTAAATAAAGCAGTAAAGCATGGCATAGGTACAGGATAGTAAATAAAACCTCAAACTAGTTGTGGCCCCAAGAAATAAGACTGAATCAAGCTCTGGCTAAGGGGGGTCCCATATACCTCCCGGATGTGGATAGCGCGATAAATCAAGGAACAGGTATCAAGTACTCGGGGTCCTACGGGACACAAGTGGGCGTTCGGAAACCAAAATATTATCTATCACCCACCGATGCCTCTGCTTATTTCAATTTTAGTTGTTAAACAGGAATTAAAGTGAACGATAAATAAAGCCGAGATCATCTCCAACATCAAACATGTGGCAATACTCCAACAACTGTGGTACATGGCGACACGCAACAGCACTTGAGCAAGCGACTACGACGCGCAAGTCCAACTATCTACCAAACAACAGGTAATAGGAGGTGGCCATGGCAATATAGGGTTGCACGGTATATCACAGGTACGGAAACTAAAGCATCGCAACACAGGTAGCAATAGATCAACAGGAGGGAATAAATACTATAAAAGCAAGATAGGTAGAAAGGGGGAGATGCTCGCCTGAAAACATTGTCGAAGGTTCAACCGAAGATCGGGGCGAAGCTCACATCAACTCAACGGCCTTATCCGTGAAGAAGCAAAGCACTAGAAGGAACACCGGATGCAATATTTAATACAACGGCAAAAGATCGGCATGATGCATGCATGGTGCATGGCATGGCAAAGATGCGGTGCAATTAGGTCAATATTAAGCGGAACCGGGGTCCCGACAATTAATTAAACGGTTCAAGTTGTTTATCTACCCCGCAAATTAAATGTTGTTTAACAAGGCAAAAGATAGCACCGGTTCGCTACACAGATTTAGATGAGACCAATATGAGACTAGATTTGCCCGCATATGGGCCCCATATTTAATTATAAGGTGAATCGGCATAAGGCCCCCAAACCAATGATATGCATGCGAGATGACAATTAAGTATGCAACAATTCATGCAGTTGACCAATTATAAAAATAGGGTTCTCGGAAAGGGGTTCACACATTAGGGTTCGACGATCTTGGGGTTCCGGGGTTCGGGGTCGGCCTCAGGGTCCAGGGTTCGACGGAAACGTTCTCGGATAACAGAGGTAGGTGTTGGCGCATCCGTGGTCTTCGGGTCATGTTGTCGGTCTTGTCGTCTCTCGCGGGGACCTTGGCGTTCCGGGAGGGCGTTCTCGGGGTCGATGGCGAACTTGAGTGGGTTGGGTACCGGGGTCTTCGAATCCGTGAAGTAGATCTTGTCGTCCGGGCGTCGATGCTTCCGGAAGGAGAACTTGGCGATCCCGAGGGTCTTGATGTTCGACGGGTTCGTGCGCGCCAGGATCGGGCTTCAGGGTTTGTTCTTCCGATCCTTGAAGAAGGTCATGGTGGTTCCAGGGAGGAAGCCTTGGTGTTCCGCGAAGGGTAGCTTCGGACTGCGACTTTGTGGTCGTTGGCGAACTCGGATGGTCACCCGGGGTTCATCGAATCTGCTCGGCCGATGTCGATCTTGGCAGGGTACCATGTGGCCGATCTTGTTACGATTGTCCGCGATGGAGGTCTTGTCGATGAGAGGGCCTTGGCATCTTAATCTCGTGCGGGATATGGTCCTTGTTCCGGCCTTGGTCAACAAGCGTTTCTGCCACGTCGCCATGTCTTCTCGCTGATGCGGCCCGTTACTTGCACGGAGGCAGAGGATGCTACCACATGTGCCACGCGGGATGAGCAAGGTGGAGGCACCGGTGGCGAGGGAGGCGAGGTGGAGGCGCACGGGCGACATGGCCTGGCTCGAAGGGAGGAGGCAGAAGAGGGTTGCCGCGGCCTGGCTGCGCAGAGCACCGGGGAGGGCACCGGCGAGGTCGCCGACGGCGGTAAGGAGGACGGCGGGCGCGGAAGCTTGCAGAGGCGGTGGAGGCGACGCCGGCGACGAGGACGGAGGGGGCGGGGCCTGGCGCTGTGGCGGCGGGCGCCGGACGGAGGCCAGGCGAAGGAGCGGTGGCGGGCGGTGCAGGGGCGAGGCGGGCGAGCGGAGCCGGCGGCGAGCCGAGGGGAGGGGCGCGCGGACGGCGGACACGGGCCGGGGCGACGCGGAGCTCGGGCGGCGGACGCGGGTCGCGCGCGGCGGCGCCAGGGGGAAGGGGCGCGGAGGTGCGTGCCGGCGAGGAGAGGCACCGGCGGAGGTCGCAGGGCGCATCGGCGGACGGCGTCGGGGTCGCCGGCGCTGGCACGGGCGGCTCGCGGACGCGGCCTGCGGAGAGAGCGAGGCGGGGCGACGCACCGACGAGGGTGGCGCGCGCGCGGGAGAACGTGGCCGGCGGGAGGCGCGGCCGGGCGCGCCGGCGCGGGGCGGCGGAGGAGCAGCGCGACGAGACGGCGGTGGTGCAGGCGGCGCGTCGGCCGGAGAGCGACGGGGCTGCGAGGAGGGCGGCGAGGCCGGAGAGAGAGGGGGTGAGGAGGTGCGGTCGCCGGCGAGCTAGGAGAGGAGGCGGGGAGGGAGCGTGCGGGGAAGGAGAGAAGGAAGAGAGAGAGGGGAGAGAGCGTGGTCGGGGCCAGGCGGGGGTCGTGGTGGGGCCAGGGGACAGGGGCGGTCGGGGGCGCAGTCCGCGCGTGTGGGCGGGAAAAACGGCGGCGGCGTGGGGGGTTGGCCCAGGTGGCGGCGGGAGGGTCCACAGGTGGGGGTTGGTGGAGGTTGGGCAGGCTGATGTGGCAGGCAGGGATTGGTTAAGGGAGAGAGGAGAGGTGAGGTGGAGAGAGCTGATTGGGTGGGGTGAGGTGGAGGGGGGTGTGGGTAGGTTATCTGGTAGCTTTAGGAGTAATGGGGTGGGCCGTTTGTGTTTTTCTGGGGTGGTCGTTCGGGTCATTCGGCCCGTTCGACTGCCCCGCTAAAAATAATAAATATTTTTATTTGATTAAAACATAGCCTCTGCAAACCGATAGCGGACAAAACAAAATAATCCGGAGACCCGGTTTTGGTTGTTTGAATAAAGATGGGGCGTTTGGAAAACAAAACTAGGTTTTCCGAAAATAGTTTTATGCAAACAAATGCAAGATGATGACGATGTTCAAATGCAATGTGGCATGATGACATGAACATGCGATCATGACGATGCAATGCACAAAAACAACGCGATTTTCTAGTAGTGGTTTTGCGGGATGCCACATAGGTCCTTTAGCTTTCCTGCTCCGATGTGTGCGCACACAACTTTGCTGGGTATTTCCGATATAGGAAAATTCAAGTCCGGAATTTCGTGCACTGAAATATCCGTACTTGTGCCAGGTCTCAACTGCCTCCCCTCAACAGGGGCAGACTGTAATAAATCTCTCTTATTATTTTTCTTCGGGCGTCCCCGGGTACTTGGGATTTGAGAAACCGGATTCCGCGTCCTCTTAGGTCTTGGAACAGGAGTGGGTATATCATAATTTTTCTTCGGTATTTCAACCTTTTCCGGTGAATTGCGTGCATGCACATGCGACTTAGTCACAGTCTTTAAATCACTAAAATGATCAGGCAGTTGATTCGCTAGGGAGTGCAAATCTAGTATCTTTTGGACTTCTCTATTAGTCTCAATAGTGTGCGGGTCATGAGCGTGGATCCCCGTGGCTTTCCACGTGATTTCTCGACTTTTGTCATCTAGGGGTTGATTACCTTCCCCCAAAGTCGGAAAAAGATCCTCGTCAAAAATGCAGTCAGCAAAACGGGTCGTGTGACAGTCACCTGTCAAGGGGTCCAAGAACCTGATTATGGACACGGTCTCATAACCAACGTATATCCCCGACTTACGGAGCGGTCCTATTGTTGATCGCTGGGGTGGTGGTATAGGTACATATACCTGGCAGCCGAACCTACGTAGGTGGGAAATTTTCGGTGCCGACCCTTGCGCAAGTTGGATAGGAGAGTGGATGTTGTAGGCCGATGGTCGAAAGTGTTGGAGATATGCCCTAGAGGCAATAATAAATGTGGTTATTATTATATCTTTGTGTTTATGATAAATGTTTACATTCATGCTATAATATTATTAACAAGGAAACATTAATACTTGTGTGATTTGTAAACTTAATTTGAAGTCCCTGGTAAAGCCTCTATATAATACCAGCTTGTTGGTTAATAGATGACTGTGGTTTCCCTATCATGAACATTGAGATGTTATTAACAACAAGATCATATCGTTAGGAGAATGATATGATGGACATACTCCTATAGATAAGCGTAGCATAAAGATCAAGTCATTTTAATAGTTCAAGTGCTATATGCTTTCTGATACATAGTAATCTAATTCCTTTGACCATGAGATCATGCATATCACCTTTACCGGATGGATGCTTTGATGACATCAAACACCACACCGTAACTGGGTGGCTATAAAGGTGGCATTGAGTGTTCGGAAAGTGTTGGTTGAAACACATGGATCAAGAGTGGGATTTGTCCATCTATATGACGGATAGATATACTCTGGGCCCTCTCGGTGAAATGTCATCCAATTAGCTTGCAAGCATGTGACTGGCTCACAAGGGATCACATATCACGGGAACGAGAAAAGAGTACTTATCGGTAACGAGGTTGAACTAGGTATGCAGAGATACCGACGATCATAACCTCGGATAAGTAACATATCGTGAGACAAAGGGAAATTGATATCGTATGTAACTGGTTCATTCGATCGCAAAGTAATCGTAGAAATATGTGGGAGCCATATGAATTTCTAGATTCCTCTATTGGTTATTGTTCGGAGAAGTGTCTCGATCATGTCCGCATAATTCACGAACCGTAGGGAGACACACTTAAGGATTCGACGTTGTTTGAGTAGTTATGGAATGATGAGAAAGAGACCGAATGTTGTTCGGAGTCTCGGATGGTATCCCGGATATCACGAGGAGATCCGAAATGGTCCGGAGAATAAGATTCATATAAGGAAAGTCCCGTTTCGGAGTTGGGGAATATTTCCGGTGTTTTCATCGGGAATGTTCTAGAATGTTCCGGAATGTCCGGCACTCCGGAGGGGAAGGGTACATGGATGTGTTGTATCAAGTTGGTATGATTGCATCATGTACTAAGTGTCATCGTTGTTCCAAATAAAGGATTAATTCAAATCCTAGTTTGAAAAGTCAAATAGCTAAATTGAAAAGTCAAACGGCTAAATTTGGAAAGTGGAAAAGAGGAGGAAGGGGGAAACCGAGTTGGGGAGGAGTTCCCTCCTCCAACCGGCGGCGCCCCCTCCAAGCCGAGTTGGGGAGGGACTCCTATCCCTCCCCCTTGGCCGGACGGCCCCTCCACCTATATAAGGAGGGGCAGGGCTCCCTCCTAGGACACACAAGTACCTCTTCTCCAAACCCTAGCTTGGCGCCACCACCTCCTGCAGCTGCCGCCACCCCTAGGGTTGCCCTAGCCGCCGACTTGGGGTGCCCCAAACCCTAGCCGCCGGCTCTAGCACCTCCTCCTTGGTGTGTATAAAACCTAGATCGCCGAGGAGCTCTCTCATACTCCACCATACTCGCTCCGGCTTAAGGCGAAGCCCTGCGAGATCTCCCCTCTACTTCCGGTACCACGCCGTTGTGCTGCCGGAATCACGAGGAGAGTGCTACAACCTCCGCTGCCTGCTGGAACAAGGGAGAGAAGGTCTTCGTCGAGTACCGAACGTGTGACCGACTGCGGGAGCGCTGCCGGAACGCAGCGCCGGAAGGATCGTCTACGCGATCTTGAGATCGGAAAGAGTATGACTACATCACCCACGAGAATCCGCTCTCGTTAAACACTTTGGAATCTTCGAGGGTGAGTTATTCTATCGACTCGTTGCTACAATCTAGTAGATAGATCTTGGCTTGTTTGTTTGTATGCGGTAGAAATTTTTTGTTTTCCATGCTACGAAACCCTACAGTGGTATCAGAGCCGTGTCTATATGTAGATCTGTTGCACGAGTAGAACACAATGGTCATTGTGGGCATTGATGCTTTTATTGTCGATTGCTTCTTGTGTACTTTGCATCTTGCGGTATGTTGGGATGAAGCGGCCCGGGCTAACCTTACATGACATCGTTCATGAGACTTGCTCCACGCTTGACATGCAACTTGTATTGCATAAGTGGCTTTGCGGGTGCCTGTTTCTCCTATCATAGTTAAGATCCAATTTACAACGGGTGATTAACAATACTAGTATCAATGTTGTGGTTCTTGTTAGTAAGTTAGAACGACACTTATTGAAAGCCCCAAACCACGTAAAATATGCAAAGAAAGTAGAAGCATCTATATTTGTTTTGCAGGGGTGTGCTGTGATGTGATATGGCCATGATTGTGATTATATTTGATGTATGCAATGTTCCTTATTGTAAGTTGGCAACCGGCAGGAGCCATATGGTTGTCTTTAATTTATGTTAAGACCCGCGTGTCTATTCAAAGTAGTTGTAATAGTTGAAGCCGGTGGACGACAACCATGGAGAAGCGTCATTGACCTTGATGCAATGCCGGTGATGATGGAGATCATGTTCGTGCTAGAAGATGGAGATCGGAAGCACAAAGAAGAAAGGCCATATCATATCACATATTATGAATTGCATGTGATGTTAATCCTTTATGCATCTTATATTGCTTAGTAGACGACGGTAGAATTATAAGATGATCCCTCATGCACATGAATTTCAAGTCATAAAGTGTTCACCCTTAGTTAGCACCGTTGCTAAAGCTTGTTGTTTCGAAGCACCACGTGATGATCGGGTGTGTTAGATTCCGCAAGTGTATACAACATGAGCAAGCCAGATTTGCTCATGCGGAAACTAAGGTTTGATCTTGACGAGCCTAGCATGTACAGACATGGTCTCGGAACACGGATCACCGAAAGGTAAAGCATGAATCATATAGTAGATATGATGAACATGTCGATTGTTCGCCATTGAAACTATATCAACTCTCGTGATGATCGGTGTTGATGTGGTGGATTTGGTTCATGTGATCACTAAAACAATGTGAGGGATATTGTTTTGAGTGGAAGTTCACCTAGATTAATTTTAATATTAATTTGAACTCAATTTGTCATAAACTTAGTCTAAACTATTGCAAATATGTTGTAGATCAATGGCAGCCCCTACCATCAATTTTAATGCGTTCCTAGAGAAAGAAAATTGAAAAACAATGGAAGCAACTTCGCGGATTGGTTCCGCAATTTGAGGATTGTCCTCACAGCTGGTAATTTGACCTATGTGCTGGATGCACCGCTGGGTGACCCACCTGCAGCTGATGCTTCCGATGAAGTAAAGAATGTTTACCTCACTCGGAAGACTCAATACTCCACAGTTCAGTGTGCTATCTTGTATGGTTTAGAATCGGAGCTTCAGAAAAGGTTTGAGAATTCAGACGCATATGATATTGTCGAGGATCTCAAATTGATCTTTGAGACTCATGCGGCAATTGAAAGCTATGAGGCTTCTGAAAAGTTCTTTAACTGCAAGATGGAAGAGGGCAGCTTCGTCAGTGAGCATGTGCTTAAGATGTCTGGGCACGCAAACAAACTTCAAAGCTTGGGTATAGTGATTCCTAATGCTTTGGGGATTTACCGTGTCCTCCAATCACTACCACCAAGTTACAAGAACTTTGTGATGAACTACAACATGCAGAACATGAACAAGACGTTGCCAGAACTCTTTGCCATGTTGAAGTCTGCAGAAGTGGAGATCAAGAAAGAGCACCAAGTGTTGTTGGTCAATAAGACCACCAAATTCAAGAAAGGCAAGTCTAAGCAGAAGGGACACTTCAAGAAGGGTGGTAAGAAAGTTACCACGCCAACGAAGAAGACCAAGGCTGGACCTAAGCCTGATACTTAGTGCTTTTACTGCAAGGGAGAAGGTCACTGGAAGCGGAATTGCCCAAAGTACTTGGCGGATTTGAAGAACGGCAACATCAAGAAGAAAGGTATATCTGATATACATGTTATTGATGTGTATCTCACTAGTACTCGTAGTAGTGCCTGGGTATTTGATACTGGTTCGGTTGCTCATATTTGTAACTCGAAACAGGTGCTGCAGAATAAACGGAAGCTAGCGAAGAACGAGGTGACGATGCGCGTTGGAAACGGATCAAAGGTTGATGTGATCGCGGTCGGCACGCTACCCCTTCATCTACCATCGGGATTAGTTTTATACTTAAATAATTGTTATTTGGTGCCTGCGTTGAGCATGAACATTATATCGGGATCTTGTTTATTGCGAGACGGTTACTTGTTTAAATCCTAGAATAATGGTTGTTCGATTTATATGAGTAATATGTTTTATGCACATGAACCTTTGATAGATGGTCTATTCTTATTGAATCTCGATAGTGGAAATACACACATTAATAACATTGAGGCTAAACGTTTGAAATCGAGCGATAACTCGACATATATGTGGCACTGTCGTCTTGGTCACATTGGAGTGAAGCGTATGAAGAAACTCCATTCCGATGGACTTCTTGAATCACTTGATTTCGAATCACTTGAAAGATGCGAAGCATGTCTGATGGGTAAAATGACTAAGACTCCATTTTCTGGTATGATGGAGCGAGCTACAGACTTATTGGAAATCATACATACCGATGTGTGTGGTCCAATGAGTGTAGCATCGCGCGGTGGTTATCGTTATGTTCTTACCTTCCCGGATGACTTGAGTAGATATGGGTATATCTATTTCATGAAACATAAGTCCGAAAATTTCGAGAAGTTTAAGGAATTTCAAAGTGAGGTAGAGAATCAACGTAACAAGAAGATTAAATTTCTACGTTCTGATCGTGGAGGTGAATATCTAAGTTACGAGTTTGGCGAGCATTTGAAGAAATGCGGAATACTTTCGCAGTTGACACCGCCGGGAACACCACAGCGTAATGGTGTGTCCGAACGTCGTAATCGAACTCTCTTAGATATGGTTCGTTCTATGATGTCACTTACAAATTTACCGCTATCATTTTGGGGTTATGCATTAGAAACAGCTGCATTCACTTTAAATAGGGCACCATCTAAATCCGTTGAAACGACACCGTATGAATTATGGTTTGGGAAGAAACCAAAATTGTCGTTCCTTAAAGTTTGGGGTTGCGAAGCCTATGTAAAGAAGTTACAGCCGGACAAGCTTGAACCCAAAGCGGAAAAATGCGTCTTCATAGGATACCCGAAGGAAACTATTGGGTATACCTTCTATCATAGATCCGAAGGCAAAATCTTCGTTGCCAAGAATGGATCCTTTCTAGAGAAGTAATTTCTCTCGAAAGAAGTGACTGGAAGGAAAGTAGAACTCGACGAGGTTGTCGAACCTTCTCTCGAAATTGCGAGTAGCGCAGCACCGGAAGAAGTTCCTGTGGTGCCTGCACCGATTAGAGAGGAAGCTAATGATGGTGATCATGAAACTTCGGTTGAAGTTGCTACACAGCCTCGCAGGTCAACGAGAACTCGTACCACTCCAGATTGGTATGATCCCGTTATGAGTGTCATGTTGGTGGACAACACCGATGACCCTGAGACATATGAGGAAGCGATGATGAGCCTAGATTCCAATAAATGGCAAGAAGCCATGAAATTCGAGATTGGATCCATGTACGAAAACCAAGTATGGACTTTGGTGGACTTACCGGATGGCCGGAAGGCTGTCGAGAACAAATGGATTTTCAAGAAGAAAACAGATGCTGATGGTAATGTTACTGTCTATAAAGCTCGACTTGTCGCAAAAGGGTTTCGACAAATTCAAGGAGTTGACTACGATGAGACTTTCTCACCAGTAGCGAAGCTAAAGTCTATGAGGATTATGTTAGCAATCGCTGCATATTATGATTATGAGATATGGCAGATGGATGTCAAAACAGCATTCCTCAATGGAGACATTGATGAAGAGTTGTATATGATGCAACCCAAAGGTTTTGTCGATCCTAAAGATGCTAACAAGGTATGCAAACTTCAACGGTCCATCTATGGATTGAAGCAAGCATCCCGAAGTTGGAATCAACGTTTTGATAAGGTGATCAAAAGTTTTGGTTTTATACAAACTTATGGAGAAGCTTGTATTTACAAGAAAGTGAGTGGGAGCTCTGTAGCATTCTTAATACTATATGTGGATGACATATTGTTGATTGGGAATGATGTAGACCTTCTTAATAGTGTCAAGGAATATTTGAATAATAGTTTTTCAATGAAGGATCTTGGCGAAGCAGCTTACATATTAGGCATAAAGATTTATAGAGATAGATCGAAACGCCAAATATCATTGTCACAGAGTACATATTTGGACAAAGTTCTAAAGAGGTTTGGAATGGAAGATAGCAAGAAAGGGTTCTTGCCCATGTTGCCCAATACGACCTTGAGTAAAACTCAAAGTCCGACATCGGCAGAAGATAGAGAAAGGATGAGTAAGACTCCCTATGCCTCAGCCATAGGATCTCTAATGTATGCCATGCTATGTACTAGACCCGACATTGCATATGCTGTTAGTTTAACTAGCAGATATCAAAGTGATCCAGGAGTGGATCATTGGACATCGGTCAAAAACATCCTTAAGTACTTGAGAAGAACTAAGGATATGGTTCTTTCTTATGGAGATGATGAACAGCTCGTTGTTAATGGTTACACCGATGCTAGTTGGAACACCGATCCGGATGATTCTAAATCACAATCTGGATACATATTTAGTTTGAATGGTGCAACAGTTAGCTGGAGGAGTGCAAAGCAAAGCTTGTGGCGAGATCTTCAACTGAATCGGAATACATGGCTGCTTCGGAGGCTTCACAAGAAGCGATATGGATGAAAGAGTTCATTACAGAGCTGGGTGTGGTTCCTAGTGCGCTGGACCCAATGTCTATCTACTGTGATAACATGGGCGCCATAGCCAATGCGCAAGAACCAAGGTCACACAAGAAGCTGAAGCATATCAAGCTACGTTTTCACGCTATTCGAGAACATATCCAGGATGGGGATATAAAGATTTGCAAAGTACACACAAATCTGAATGTGGCGGATCCGTTGACTAAACCTCTCCCAAGGGCAAAACATGACCAGCACCAAACTGCCATGGGTGTTCGGTATATTACCATGTAATCTAGATTAGATGACTCTAGTGCAAGTGGGAGATTGTTGGAGATATGCCCTAGAGGCAATAATAAATGTGGTTATTATTATATCTTTGTGTTTATGATAAATGTTTACATTCATGCTATAATAGTATTAACAAGGAAACATTAATACTTGTGTGATTTGTAAACTTAATTTGAAGTCCCTGGTAAAGCCTCTATATAATACCAGCTTGTTGGTTAATAGATGATTGTGGTTTCCCTATCATGAACATTGAGATGTTATTAACAACAAGATCATATCGTTAGGAGAATGATATGATGGACATACTCCTATAGATAAGCGTAGCATAAAGATCAAGTCATTTTAATAGTTCAAGTGCTATATGCTTTCTGATACATAGTAATCTAATTCATTTGACCATGAGATCATGCATATCACCTTTACCGGATGGATGCTTTGATGACATCAAACACCACACCGTAACTGGGTGGCTATAAAGGTGGCATTGAGTGTTCGGAAAGTGTTGGTTGAAACACATGGATCAAGAGTGGGATTTGTCCATCTATATGACAGATAGATATACTCTGGGCCCTCTCGGTGAAATGTCATCCAATTAGCTTGCAAGCATGTGACTGGCTTACAAGGGATCATATATCACGGGAACGAGAAAAGAGTACTTATCGGTAACGAGGTTGAACTAGGTATGCAGAGATACCGACGATCATAACCTCGGATAAGTAACATATCGTGAGACAAAGGGAAATTGATATCGTATGTAACTGGTTCATTCGATCGCAAAGTAATCGTAGAAATATGTGGGAGCCATATGAATTTCCAGATTCCTCTATTGGTTATTGTTCGGATAAGTGTCTCGATCATGTCCGCATAATTCACGAACCGTAGGGAGACACACTTAAGGATTCGACGTTGTTTGAGTAGTTATGGAATGATGAGAAAGAGACCGAATGTTGTTCGGAGTCTCGGATGGGATCCAGGATATCACGAGGAGATCCGGAATGGTCCGGAGAATAAGATTCATATAAGGAAAGTCCCGTTTCGGAGTTGGGGAATGTTTCCGGTGTTTTCATCGGGAATGTTCTAGAATGTTCCGGAATGTCCGGCACTCCGGAGGGGAAGGGTACATGGATGTGTTGTATCAAGTTGGTATGATTGCATCATGTACTAAGTGTCATCGCTGTTCCAAATAAAGGATTAATTCAAATCCTAGTTTGAAAAGTCAAATAGCTAAATTGAAAAGTCAAACGACTAAATTTGGAAAGTGGAAAAGAGGAGGAAGGGGGAAACCGAGTTGGGGAGGAGTTCCCTCCTCCAACCGGCGGCGCCCCCTCCAAGCCGAGTTGGGGAGGGACTCCTCTCCCTCCCCCTTGGTCGGCCGGCCCCTCCACCTATATAAGGAGGGGCAGGGCTCCCTCCTAGGACACACAAGTACATCTCCTCCAAACCCTAGCTTGGCGCCACCACCTCCTGCAGCTGCCGCCGCCCCTAGGGTTGCCCTAGCCACCGACTTGGGGTGCCCCAAACCCTAGCCGCCGGCTCTAGCACCTCCTCCTTGGTGTGTCTAAAACCTAGATCGCCGAGGAGCTCTCTCATACTCCACCATACTCGCTCCGGCTTAAGGCGAAGCCCTGCGAGATCTCCCCTCTACTTCCGGTACCACGCCGTTGTGCTTCCGGAATCACGAGGAGAGTGCTACAACCTCCGCTTCCTGCTGGAACAAGGGAGAGGAAGGTCTTCGTCGAGTACTAAACGTGTGACCGACTGCGGGAGCGCTGCCGGAACGCAGCGCCGGAAGGATCGTCTACGCGATCTTGAGATCGGAAAGAGTATGACTACATCACCCACGAGAATCCGCTCTCATTAAACACTTTGGAATCTTCGAGTGTGAGTTATTATATCGACTCGTTGCTACAATCTAGTAGATAGATCTTGGCTTGTTTGTTTGTATGCGGTAGAATTTTTTTGTTTTCCATGCTACAAAACCCTACAGAAAGTTGATGAGATTAGTGGCGTGTAACACCGCGTGTCCCCAACATGTAGTTGGTAAATTACAACCCTGAAGGAGTGGTCTGGCAATGAATTTAATCATTTTAATCAATGCCTCCGCAAGTCCATTTTAAGTGTGGACATGCGGTACAGAGTGCTCGAGTTTGATTCCTGTTGCCATGCAATAGTCATAGAATGCCTTTGAAGTAAATTCTCCGGAATTGTCCATTCGAATAGACTTTATACGATAATCAGGGAATTTATTCCTTATTTGTATGATCTGAGAGATCAACTTTGCAAAAGCATGGTTCCTTGTTGACAGCAGGCAAACATTGGACCATTTAGAGGAAGCATCGATGAGCACCATGAAGTACCGAAACAGCCCTGAGAGGGGCTGAATTGGACCATATATATCCCCTTGTATACGTTCCAAGAACGCGGGGAGTTCATCCTTCACCTTTAGGGGGGACGGTCTAATGATCAATTTCCCCGTAGCGCATGCGGAGCACATGAAATCATCGGGATTCGGGAAAATTTTCACATTAACATTATGACCATTCGAGTTGTTAATTATATTTCTCATCATGCTAAGACCGGGGTGGCCTAACCTATCATGCCAAAGGCAGAATAGTTCAGAGCTTCTACTGACAGTCTTAAGGGTAGTGTAAATAGGTGGTGCTACTATCTTAGTGTAGTACATCCCAGTAGCTAATGAAGAGAGTCTTTCGACAACATGTTTACCATTTTCGTCGCGTTTGGTAATGAATAGGAACTCCTTTCCATTCTCATCATCATCGGTTTCTACATGGAAACCATTTGTGCGGATGTCTCTAAAACTCAAGAGAGTACGAGTCGACTCCGGATACAACAATGCCTCTTCAATGATCAGAGTTGTTCCATTTGGGAGTATGATAGTTGCTCTTCTGAAGCCAACTACATTCGGACCGCAGCCGGCGATCGTCATTATGTTACCGGGGTTTTTGGTAATAGACTCAAAATACTTTGTTTCTCTCAAGATGGTATTTGTGGTGCCGCTATCAGCAAGGCACGTTTCCTTCATTTGGGCGCCACACGCGTTCTAAAATATAGTGCCTAATTAATATAATGGAGCGAGGAAGATGCTACATCAAGTAAGTAAAACACATAAACATTTTAGAACATCACACAACCAAATAATGGAATAAATGTCATCCAATCGCCGAAAACAAATAAATGTTATGCTCTCATAGAGCTTACAACCATATCAAAGAATTGTGTCAGATTATTTGCGGAAAAAAAATCATCACAACAAAAAGGAGCTCAGGTGGATTCTGCAAAGAAACCATCAATCTCAGCCTGTATCTCAAGATCGTTGAGCTTCTCTTCGTTGGCTATCATCATCGAGGCAGCAGAAATGTCTAGATGGGGCGGGGGAGGGGGCACGACGTGCTCAACCTCCATGGGCACAGTGGCGTTCGTGGGGACCGCCGAAGGTGCTGCCACTTGTGCTATGTCCCGCGCCACTACGGGCGCAACGTTGTGCACGAGCGCCGCTCCGGGCGCCAGTGGTGCCTCAACCTGGACGAGGTGCGCCTCACGCGCCTTCTTGTTGGCCTTGAACGCGTCCACGACATGCTTAGGGGCCAAACACTGCCTGGAGAAGTGAGTCTTGGAGCCACAGCGGAAGCAGTCCTGGGGCCTCGCCTCCCCCTTGCCCGCCTTGCGTTGCTTGGCCGGGTTGGAGGAGTTGGGGCCCTTCTCGCCCTTCTTGCCTCGCTTATTGTGGATGGGCTTGCGCACCTTGTAGGCGTCGGCATTGGCCTCATGACTTGGGCCCCCCGTGAAGGGTTGCGTGGAGAAGTTCTTTTTCAGAACATTATCCTGCGCCTCGGCCACCTGGAGAGCATCAATAAGCGCTGCATATTCCGTGAATCCTTCCTGGCGAAAGTTTCGCGAGGACTAGATGTTGTCCGGATGGAATGTGGAGAGAGTTTTGTCTATCTTCTGCTGATCTGTGGTACTGGTCCCTTAGAGCTGAAGAATGGTACAAATCCGGTGTAACCTGGAGTTGTACTCTCCCACGGTCTTGAAGTCCGCAAACCTCACACGAATCCAATCTGCCTCCGCCTATGGCTGAATGGTGTACTTAAGCCTAGAGAACCGCTTGTTGAGGGCGGTCCAAAGGGCAGAAGCACTCCGTTCTGCCATGTACTCGTTCTTGAGAGTCTCACACATGTGATGGCGGAGGAAATGCAGGGCTTTGGCGTTGTCTGCCGGGATGGTGGTGCTGGGGGCCGTCGGGGTCCCCCCAATCAGCGCATCCTTGATGCATCGGCCCTCAAGGACGATCTCAACGTCCGAGGCCCAAGTCAGGCAGTTAAGCCCATCCTGGGTCAACTCCGGGAACTCGCGGCCGAAGATTCCGGTCATCTGCAATTTATGCAAAGTGTGTAAGATTACAGCAGGTAATCGGTTGCATAAATGCGATAATCGATACAATAATTCAAATATGACGGCGTTCCAAAATTTAAATTAAAAACAGTACAAACTAACTATGAGATACAAAGTATAAAATCGTGCGATAATTAATAACTGTAGTAAAATATAGTATAAAAGCTTGTGCAAAAACAGGCCAAAAACAGGACCAAAAAGGGCCAACAGCCCAGCAATCGCGTGCTCCCACGCCCCACTATTTTTTTATTTTACAGGGGGTATTTTTTATGGGCCAAAAAAGGCCCAAAAGGCTCGGTCTCCCCGTGGGCCGGTCCACCCCACACCGTCCCTGCCCGAGAAACGGGGGGACAAAGCTCGAGGCTCCCGAGTGGGGCGGCAGCGGCATCCGGCCGCTCCGGCGACGGGGCGAGGTGGCGGTAGGCACGCGGGCAAACAGCGGAGCTGCAGGCGGCGGGGTGGGGGCGGCGTTCGCGAGACTGCATCAAGGATCGGGCGCGGGCGCGCAGGGGTGCTCGGCCAGCAGCGGCTCGGCGTGGGCGCGCAGCGGCAGCTCGGCACGTGTAGCGAGGCGCGCGGGAGGCGACGCTGCGCACGCGGGCGGGCGCGAGGCCGTGCGGCGCCAGCGGCACTCGCGGGCGGCGGCCTGCGGCACTCGCGGGCGGCGGCCTGCCCTCGGCCAGCGGGGCCGGGGCGAGCTGCAGCGGCGCAGCAGCGCGCGGTGGCACTCGCGGGCGGCGACCTGCAACGCGCGCGGCGGCGCTCAGCCAGCGGGGCCACGGGCGCGCGTCGAGCGGGGCCGCGTGGCCAGCACGGTGGGCATGCAGTGGCGCGTGCGGGCGCGGCTAGGCCCTGCGGCTCACGGCGGCGCATCCAACGGCCAGTAGGGCGTCGGGGGCACGCGCGAGAGGGGCTGCGCGGCCAGCGGGGCTCACGGCGGCCGTTGCTTGCCATGGGCATGTGCCAGGTGCTGCTTGCCCTTGTTCATCGCGATAGGAAAAAAAGGACAGAAAAATAATCGCGATCGAAAACAAATCTACAATTCGCAGCGGGAAAGATCAGCGGGATCTAAAAATATTGTTTTCTAAAGTGTAGTCAACAAGCCCTCAGATCCGAGAGTATCGACATTGGTCGGCGATAGCATGTTTGCTCGACTCTCGGGGAGAAATCCACATAGTAGATGGGATCGGATCTACGATCTAAACACAAAAATTGAAAGGAAATCGAATGACAAATCCATTTTTGCGGTCAATTTCGGATTACCTGCAACGAAAGCCTGCGTGATGCAGGCTTGACGGTGGCTTGACGGAGGCTCGACGGAGAGATACATGCTGATAACGTGTTAACCCCTGCCGGCTGGCCGGTCGTGAGGCTGTTCCACACCCGAGGAAGAAGACTAGAGTCGAAGGCACACATGATTACACATAAAATTGACACAGGGAACAAGAAGAAGATTTATTAACCTGTCTCTGGTAAAGTCACGTAAAATGATTGCTCCTCTATTTATAGACTAAGGGGATAGGATACCCACATAGGCTAACCCTAGTCTGGTAGAGGACACACCGAATGGGCCTTTCCAACCCTTCAAGCTCTCATCTTTTTTAGCTTTGGAATGGAGTTTGAGAGAGAGTTCTCGCCTTTAGTTTTGTTTTCTTGATTGAGAGAGAGTTTTTTGTGTAACTTCCCTGCGTGCGTGAAATGCACGCTTTCTCCTTTAGTAGCACTACACCGCATTCATGGATGGAGAGCAAGAAACCGGTCGTTGTCTCCGTGCTTTTTTATTTTATCTGTGGCAAACGCTACAAGAAAAAAAGAAACCAAGAAATTGTAAATTGAAGAAACTTTTAGACCCAAATACACATTTCAGAAAACGACGGTGGTCCTTCTAGACACAAGATAACGACTCGTCATCTTTATTTTAAAGGAAGTGTTGAGGCGCCTTGCGCATTTTTTCTTCTTCTCAAAAGCGTCTCTTTATTGCGAATACACAATGTTTTAAACATACGTAAATTCATTCCTAAAAATGTTATGTTGACCAATCTTTAATACATCCCCTATCGTCCATTGTCTACCATATCACGACTTAGAAAGTTGAGATATATACTCCCTTCGTTTCAAAATATAACATGTTTTAGGTTTGTGAAGAAAATGAATCTAGACTTGTTTTAATATGTAGATTCAGAATCTACACACTAAAACAAGTCTAGATTTATTTTCTTCACAAACCTAAAACATCTTATATTTTGAAACAGAGGGAATACATTTTTAGTCCCATAACTTGCATCATGGGAACGTTTTAGTTCTATATCTTGCAAATGAGCAAGATTAGTACCACAACTTGCAACTCGGATGCGTTTTAGTCCAATTTAATCGAATTTCTACAATTTTAACCAAATTCGGTGAAACTCATTCTGGAGCTGACCGAATTCCTAAGAATGTGATGTTGACCAATCCTAAATACATCCCCCATCGTCCATTTCTAGCATATCACCACTTAGAAAATTTGTACCAGCTGTCTACGGGAGCATTAGGTGGTAAGAGGAAAATTCAATTTGCTATGGATTCAGTGGCCCAATCATGTTTCTATCGATTACATTAGATTAGCGGTGGTGTCTATGGTGATGACTAACATGTTTAAATCAAGCATGGCATGCATTTATAGTTTAAAATCCAAGTAAAGGTTAATGTACACATATATTTTTTGTCATACGAGTTGATTAATTTATCTACTAATGCGACAAAGATGTATCGATCATGATTGGATCAACTCTGGAAGGTACACTTATGAAGATCTTAACATGTGTGGTATGTTTAGGTATCAATTTAAAGATCCAATGGATTTTATTTCTCTAGGTACGGTTGTGTAGATCTAATGTACTATGTGACATGATTAGGTATGACTATGTGGATTTAGCAGTTGTGATCTAATAATAGAGATGGTTCACCATATCGACGAGTGGATGCTTTACTTTTTAACGAAAATCTCTACTAGCAAATCTCTCAATTTCTATGTTCTTTTAAATATACATTCGGCCCACTATTAATTAATTGAAGCAATTCATAGGTTTATCCTGAGTCCAACTTATTTAGGTGTGACCAAGATTAAAGAAAATAATATAGCAAGATCTACAACACAAACTAGTCTCACTAGATTTAATTCTATAGGTATTAACATATTTTTCTACTAACTTAGTCAAACTTAAGTAAGTTTGACTTAGCACGTGTAACTTCAATTATTTGTTAAGGAAAGATTAATGGATTTATACCCAATTTGGATATTTGCATTGAGATTTTTTTGTTTCTCTATTATTATGTACTAATCTTAAAAATGGGGAGAAGTGATGCGCGCTACGTCAAGTTTCGCACCTGTGGTCTAGTGGTAATCACGTGGCCTTTCTCCTCGACTAGTTCTTGGATATCCCGTGTAAGGAAGTTTTTGTTTCTATCTACCTAGCCCAACATAAGAAAAAACCTAATGCAATTTGCAAGACTAAGGATCGGGACATTGTTTTGTCATCTTCGTCAATTCCTCTTCTCTTCCTTACTCTTGGGTGCAAATCTCTGGGACCACATAGGTGAAGTAACATATTTGTTGATGTTCGTATATTACCATCACAGAACCACATTATTGTATAAAAAATGACCAAATACTCAAAGCATGCTACATGGAAATAATGGTTAATTTATCGTATTCCTCGGGAGCATGGGAACTACTTACAAAGATGGAACATGATGACGATGCAGTTGCATATGAAATACAACACAATCTAAAAATAGAACATCATCAATAAAGAATATCACAATACCAAATACTATAATGCAAACAACACTATGAAACTATTCATGGTTACTATCTGCACAAGAGGGGCACGATGTCGATCAAGGATATGGAGACAGTGTTGTTGATGGAGATGGTGAAGATAGTGATGAATATGGTCCTCCATACATTGGGGATGTGTTGTAGTTGATGACAACAAAATTTTCCCCTTGGTGTCAGGACAACAAGTTTTGCCCTATCCCGGAGAAGGAGAAGACTTTGGTCCTTTGTCACCTTCGATTATTCCCGCTAAATTCTGGTGTGTGGTTTCTTCACGAGACGGTGGCGTCCGTAAAAGGGAGGTCGCGAGACAAGCCACCAAGAGGCTCATACCCACCTCAATGTGTCTGGCCTAGGGAGGCACGTCGTGGAGACCTCTCTTGTCCCCTATGGATCCTCTCATGGGATGCAAAGCTGGTGGTCTTCGTATTCTTGGAAAGCTTTCGTGATATTTTTCTCAATTTATTTGGAGTCAAGAAGGTCTATAAAAACAATAAAATACGAAAAAGGAGGTTTCTTACCTCCTTTAAGTAGCAATGTAAAGGATTTTTTTTGGAAAATCCCGTAAATCATATAAAAACTGATAAATGATGCATGTGATCTAAATAACAAGTAAAGTAAAGCTATATGACCTGAAATAGATGATACAAAAGCAGGGTGACACCTAGTACACCTTGGGTTGTTTGGCGTCGAGGTTGTGTGGTGTTGCATCTCTTATGCAAACGGTGGATGTCAGGGTGGCGACCCTAGAAGGCGGTGTCGAAGAACCATGCAAGGGGTGGTTGGGTGTTTTGATCTCGGAACATTAATCCCAGAATAAGGTTGTCCTCAAAATCCTATTGCTTCTGATGGCATGAGGTTCTAGAATCACACTTTCTCCTCCTTCAAGTCGGGGCGGCCCAACCCTGATCCACTCATAGCTGGTTTTGATTTTTCTCCCTTCGGCGACGGTGGTGTCTATGGTTCTGGTGTCGTGGTGCTCTGCGAGGCATCGTCGGTACTTCTTCGGGAGTTTGTCATAGTCTTTCAGCACCTTTGATCAGGCCACAGCGGATCTGGCTTGCTCGTTGGAGGGGTGGCGAGGGTACGTCGTGGCTGGGGTTTTCTTCCGTGCCATCTGTTTTGATGTGTTATTATTGAGTTTCAGTGGTGCATTTGTCTCATGTTTCCGTCGTTTAATTAGTCGATCGGTACTTTCGTACCTGGTTTTCATTTAGTTTACCCAATAAACTGGACAACTCTACTTCTTCTAATCCAAAGAGTGCTCAGGCTAGTTTCTCGTAATAAAATGTTCACATATACTCCCTCCGTTTTAAAATATAAAATATTTTAGATTTATGAATGAGATGTATCTGGACACCTTTTAGTGTCTAGATTCGTTTAAACCTATACAAACAATATGGCTAGTCCGGTTTGTACTAAAAACAAAAAGCACATGACTACCACGGAGAATATGGCTAGTCCGGTT